>JBBDGP010002650.1:0-722500 GCA_037952835.1 Lithobates septentrionalis | reverse complement strand
ATACCCGACAGGATGAGTGTACTGAAGTTGACTGATAGACTTTGTTATACTACAAGTATACGGGTGTGGTGGTGATCAGAACACTGTTGAAGGAGTACACTGGTCTGGTGACACCGAGACTGGTATGGTGGTGATCAGGAACACTGTTTCTGACTTTCACTAGTTTGGTGACACTGGGACTAGGGTTGCCACATCATCCCTTTAAGGATGCAGGACACATATTAATTGCACAGGTTCTGAGGCTGATTTAATGCAGATAAGGCACCAAGTGAGTTTAATTACCACCTTAATCAGCCACAGAACCTGTGTAATTAATGTGTGTCCTGGATTAAAGGGATGATGTGGCAACCCTAACTGGGACTGGTGTGGTGGTGATAGGGAACACTGTTGATGGCTTCACTGGTCTGGTTACACTGGGACTGGTGTGGTGGTGATCAGGAACACTGTTACTGAATTTCACTAGTCTGGTGACATTAGGACTGGTGTGGTGGTGATTGGGAAAACTGTTGATGGCTACACTGGTCTGGTGACACTGGGACTAGTGTGGTGCTGATCAGGAACCCTGTTGATGGCTATACTGGTCTGGTGACACTGGTATTGGTGTGATGGTGATAAGGGACACTGTGACTTCCTGCACTGGCGTGGTGACACAGGAACTGGTGTGGCAGTAATCGGGAACACTGTTGATGGCTACACTGGTGTGGTGATACTGGGATTGGTGGGATGGTGATCAGGGACGCTGTGACAGGCTGCACTGGTGTGGTGACACTAGGACAGGTATGGCAGTAATCGGGAACACTGTTGATGGCTACACTGTGACTGTTGACCCTGGGACTGGTGTGTTGGTGATCAAGAACACTGTTGATGGGCACACTGGTCTGATGATACTTGGACTGGTGTACTGTGATTAGGGATGAGCCGAACACCCCCCTGTTCGGTTCGCACCAGAACATGCGAACAGGAAAAAAGTTCGCTCGAACACGCGAACACCGTTAAAGTCTATGGGACATGAACATGAATAATCAAAAGTGCTAATTTTAAAGGCTTATATGCAAGTTATTGTCATAAAAAGTGTTTGGGGACCTGGGTCCTGCCCCAGGGGACATGGATCAATGCAAAAAAAAGTTCTAAAAACGGCCGTTTTTTCAGGAGCAGTGATTTTAATAATGCTTAAAGTCAAACAATAAAAGTGTAATATCCCTTTAAATTCCGTACCTGGGGGGTGTCTATAGTATGCCTGTAAAGGGGCGCATGTTTCCTGTGTTTAGAACTGTCTGACAGCAAAATGACATTTCGAAGGAAAAAAACCCATTTAAAACTACCCGCGGCTATTGCATTGCCGACAATACACATAGAAGTTCATTGATAAAAACGGCATGGGAATTCCCCACAGGGAAACCCCGAACCAAAATAAAAAAAAAATGACGTGGGAGTCCCCCTAAATTCCATACCAGGCCCTTTAGGTCTGGTATGGATATTAAGGGGAACCCCGGCCAAAATTTTAAAAAAAAAATGACGTGGGGTTCCCCCTAAATTCCATACCAGACCCTTCAGGTCTGGTATGGATTTTAAGGGGAACCCCGCGCCAAAAAAAAAAAAAAAACGGCGTGGGGTCCCCCCAAAAATCCATACCAGACCCTTATCCGAGCAGGCAACCTGGCAGGCCGCAGGAAAAGAGGGGGGGACGAGAGTGCGCCCCCCCTCCTGAACCGTACCAGGCCACATGTGGGGGTCTGCGGGCGGGGGGCTTATCAGAATCTGGAAGCCCCCTTTAACAAGGGGACCCCCAGATCCCGGCCCCCCCTGTGTGAAATGGTAAGGGGGTACTTACCCCTACCATTTCACTAAAAAACTGTCAAAAATGTTAAAAATGACAAGAGACAGTTTTTGACAATTCCTTTATTTAAATGCTTCTTCCTTCATCTTCTTCTTCTTCTGGTTCTTCTGGCTCTTCTGGTTCTTCCTCCGGCATTCTCGTCCAGCATCTCCTCTTCTATCTTCTTCTCCTCGGGCCGCTCCACACCCATGGCTTGAGGGGAGGCTCCCACTCTTCTCTTCATCTTCTTCTTCATCCTCTTCTCTTCTTCTCTTCTTCATTTTCTTCTCCGGGCCGCTCCGCAGCCATGCTGGCATGGAGGGAGGCTCCCGCTGTGTGATGGCGTCTCTTCGTCTGACGGTTCTTAAATAAAGGGGGGCGGGGCCACCCGGTGACCCCGCCCGCCTCTGATGCATGGTGACTTGACGGGACTTCCCTGTGACGTCACGGGGAATGCCACAGGGAAGTCCCGTCATGTCCCGTGCGTCAGAGGGGGCGGGGCCGTTATTTAAGAACCGTCAGATGAGGAGACGCCGTCACACAGCGGGAGCCTCCCTCCATGCCAGCATGGCTGCGGAGCGGCCCGGAGAAGAAAATGAAGAAGAGAAGAAGAGAAGAAGGAAGAAGAGAAGAGGATGAAGAAGAAGATGAAGAGAAGAGCGGGAGCCTCCCCCCATGCCATGGGTGCAGAGCGGCCCGAGGAGAAGAAGATAGAAGACGCCGCGGAGGAGATGCTGGACGAGAACGCCGGAGGAAGAACCAGAAGAGCCAGAAGAACCAGAAGAAGATGAAGGAAGAAAGAAGAAGCATTTAAATAAAGGAATTGTCAAAAACTGTCTCTTGTCATTTTTAACATTTTTGACAGTTTTTTAGTGAAATGGTAGGGGTAAATACCCCCTTACCATTTCACACAGGGGGGGTGCCGGGATCTGGGTGTCCCCCTGTTAAAGGGGGCTTCCAGATTCCGATAAGCCCCCCGCCCGCAGACCCCCACAACCACCGGCCAGGGTTGTGGGGATGAGGCCCTTGTCCTCATCAACATGGGGACAAGGTGTTTTGGGGGGCCACCCCAAAGCACCCTCCCAATGTTGAGGGCATGTGGCCTGGTACGGTTCAGGAGGGGGGGCACACTCTCGCCCCCCCTCTTTTCCTGCGGCCTGCCAGGTTGCGTGCTCAGATAAGGGTCTGGTATAGATTTTTGGGGGGACCCCACGCCGTTTTTTTGGTTTTTTTTGGCGCGGGGTTCCCCTTAAAATCCATACCAGACCTGAAGGGTCTGGTATGGAATTTAGGGGGAACCCCACGTCATTTTTTTTAAATTTTGGCCGGGGTTCCCCTTAATATCCATACCAGACCTGAAGGGCCTTGTATGGAATTTAGGGGGTCTCCCACGTCATTTTTTTTTTTTTAATTTTGGTTCGGGGTTCCCCTGTGGGGAATTCCCATGCCGTTTTTATCAATGAACTTCTATGTGTATTGTCGGCAATGCAATAGCCGCAGGTAGTTTTAAATGGCTTTTTTTCCTTCGAAATGTCATTTTGCTGTCAGACTGTTCTAAACACGGGAAACATGCGCCCCTTTACAGGCATACTATAGACACCCCCCAGCTATGAAATTTAAAGGGATATTACACTTTTATTGTTTGACTTTAAGCATTATTAAAATCACTGCTCCTGAAAAAACGGCCGTTTTTAAAACTTTTTTTTGCATTGATCCATGTCCCCTGGGGCAGGACCCGGGTCCCCAAACACTTTTTATGACAATAACTTGCATATAAGCCTTTAAAATTAGCACTTTTGATTTCTCCCATAGACTTTTAAAAGGTGTTCTGCGGCATTTGAATTTGCCGCGAACACCCCAAATTGTTCGCTGTTCGGCGAACTTGCGAACAGCCAATGTTCGAGTCGAACATGAGTTCGACTCGAACTCGAAGCTCATCCCTAACTGTGATCAGGGACACTGTGACTGGCTGCACTGGTCTGGTGACACTGGGACTGGTGTGATGGTGACCAGGAACACTTTTACTGACTTTGACTAGGCTTATGATACTGGGACTGGTTTGGTGGTGATCAGGAACACTGTTAGTGACTTTTACTAGTCTGGTGACACTGGGACTGGTGTGGTAGTGATCGGTAACACTGTTGATGGCTTCCCTGGTCTGGTGATACTGAAACTGGTGTGGTGGTGATCAGGAACACTGTTATGCCCTGTTCACAGGAGCGGATTTTCCGTCAGAAAAAACTCGGATGATTTTTCCAACGGAATTCCGCTCAAGCTTGCCTTGCATACACACAGTTACACAAAAGTTCTCTGAACTTTCGACCGCCAAGAACGCAGTGACGTACAACACTACGGCGAGCAGAGAAAATGAAGTTCAATGCTTCCGAGCATGCGTTGAATTGTTTCCGAACATGCATAGGAATTTTGTGCGTCGGAATTTGTGCATCGCATTTTGAGATAGGAACATTTCCCGACCAAAAAATTGAGAACATGCTCTCAATCTTTTGCTGGCTGGAATTCCCGCCAGCAATAGTCCGATGGAGCATACACACGGTTGCATTTTCCATCCAAAAGCTCTCATCGGTCTTTTGGCCGAATTTCCGATCATGTGTACGGGGCATAAATGAATTTCACTGGTCTGGTGAGACTGGGACTGTTGTGGTGGTGATCAGAAACACTGTTACTGACTTTCACTAGTCTGGTGACACTGGGACTGGTGTGGTGGTGATCGGGAAAACTGTTGATGGCTACACTGGTCTGATGACACTGGGACAGGTGTGGTGGTGATAGGGAACACTGTTGATGGCTACACTGGTCTGGTGACACTGGGACTGGTGTGGTGTTATACGGTAACACTGTTGATGGCTATACTGGTTTGATGACATTGGGACTGGTGTGTTGGTGATCAGGAACACTGTTGATGGCTGCACTGGTGTGGTGACATTGTACTGCTGTGGTGAGTGATCAGAGACACTGGCTGGCTGTACTGGCATACAATGATATCAAAGCAACCAGTCTGATATCACTACCTACAGCAGTACAATGTCACCATAGTGACACCGAACTGGTAATCTGGTGATGATTTTTTTGTACACAACAAGGGTTTCCTATAGTGCCAAATGCCAATCGTTGTGAGAGGAAACAGAGCAAAGGCTGGGCTAAAACATGCAGCCTTTGTTTACAAGTGTTATTGTTGTGATTGGTCACCAGGGTCATTTTTAATATTGACTGGACCCTGGGCAAACACCAAGGGGACATACAGAGTATGGCTCAGTCCTGCCCCCGCTCCCTCCTCACTGGCTGTGACTGACATCAGTGGCAGCCATTTGCAAAGGGAGAGACCTGGGGAGAACAGAGACTCTTGTGCACATTGAATGCATGAAGGTAAAAAATCTTCACCCTTTACAGCCACTTTAAGCCTTAGGATAAAATAAGACTTGGACATCCACATCTAATGCCGCCTACACACGACCGGACTTTTCAACAGCAAAGGTCCGACGGAACGAATCCGCCGGACAATTCGATCATGTGTGGGCTTCATCGGACCTTTTCTGTCGAAAAACTGATGGACTTTAGAAATAGAACATGTTTCAAATCTCTCTGACGGACTCTATTCCTATCGAAAAAAATGTTTGTCTGTATGCTAGTCCGACGGACCGAAAACGACGCAAGGGCAGCTATTGGCTACTGGCTATTGAACTTCCTTTTCTAGTCCGGTCGTACGTCATCACGTTCGAATCTGTCGGACCTTGGTGTAATCGCGTGTAGGCAAGTCCGTTTCGTTGGAACTCTGTCGGAACTCCATCGAAAAGTCCTTCGGGGTTCAGTCCGACGAAATGACCGCTCGTGTGTACACGGCATTACAGATGACAATAGAGAGGAACACGGCTCACTGTGAAATATTTTGCCTGCAATTTGGATGCTCCCACATTTAGATCTATTGTACATCAGCAACATTAAATTAGTTCCCACCCAGCCTTTGGAACAATGACAGGCGGGAGGGATGGCTCTTGTTCTTGGAGGACGTCATGTGACGTCCTCCCATTCTTGACGTGCAGCACGGCAATCGGTGGTGAGTTGTGTCCCTTGGCGCATCACAGATCACGGTAAAGGGCCAATGATGAAGGCTCTTTACTATGTGATCAGCTGTGTCCAATCACATCTGATCACATGTAAACATATGTCTGTTATCGGCATTTCCTTTCCTCAGCGCTGTCACTGTCTGAGAAAAGGGAAGCCTATAAGTGGCATTTCTGTGACGGACATTTACAGTGATCGGTGCAGCCCCATCAGCATTTCTGTGTACATCAGTGCAGCATATCAGGACCCATCAGTGCCCATCAATGCCACCTTATCAGTGCAGCCTCATCAGTGTAGCTTACCTGTGTCGCCTCATCAGTGCAGCCTCATCAGTGCAGCCTCATCAGTGCAATTTCATCAATGCAGCCTCATCAGTGCCCATCAGTGCAGTTTCATCAGTGAAGTCTTATCAGTGTCCATTAGTGCAGCTTCATCAGTGCTTATCTGTGCAGCATATCAGTGCAGCCTCATCCGTGCAGTCTAATCAGTGCCCATTAGTGCAGCGTCATCAGTGCAACCTATCAGTACCAATCAGTGTAAAGAAGTGCCCACCAGTGCAGCCTATCAGTGTCCATCAGTGAAGCCTCATCAGTGCCCATCAGTGCCCATCAGTGCAGCCCATCGGTGTCCATATGTGCCACCTCATCAGTGCCCACCAGTGCAGCCCATCAGTGTCCATCAATTCAGCCTATCAGGGCCCTTCAGTGCCACCTCATTAGTGCCCACCAGTGCAGCCTATCAGTGTCCATCAGTGCAGCCCATCAGTGTCCATCAGTGCCACCTCATCAGTGCTCATCAGTGCCAACTCATAAGTACCCACCAGTGCAGCCTATCAGTGTCCATCAGTGCAGCTTCATCAGTGCCCACCAGTGCAGCCTATAAGTGCCCATCAGTGTCCATCAGTGCCCACCAGTGCAGTCTATCAGTGTTCTTCAGTGCCACCTCATCAGTGCCCAGTAGTGCAGTCTATCAGTGTTCTTCAGTGCCACCTCATCAGTGCCCACTAGTGCAGCCTATAAGTGCCTATCAGTGCCCACCAGTGCAGCCTATCAGTGTTCATCAGTGCCACCTCATAAGTACCCACCAGTGCAGCCTATAAGTGACCATATGCCACCTCATCATTGTCCATTATACTGGACTGACTTTTACTAGTCTGGTGACACTGGGACTGGTGTGGTGGTGATTGGGAAAACTGTTGATGGCTACACTGGTCTGGTGACACTGGGATTGGTGTGACGGTGATCAGGGACACTGTGACTGCCTGCACTGGCGTGGTGACACAGGAACTGGTGTGGCAGTAATCGGGAACACTGTTGATGGCTACACTGGTGTGGTGACACTGGGACTGGTGGGATGGTGATCAGGGACACTGTTGATGGCTACACTGTGACTGTTGGCCCTTGGACTTTTGTGTTGGTGATTAAGAACACTGTTGATAGCCACACTGGTCTGATGACACTTGGACTGGTGTACTGTGATCAGGGACACTGTGACTGGCTGCACTGGTGTGGTGACACTAGGAATGGTGTGGTGGTGACCAGGAACACTGTTAGTGACTTTTACTAGTCTGGTGACACTGGGACTGGTGTGGTGGTGATCAGGAACACTGTTACTGACTTTCACTAGTCTGGTGACATTGGGACTGGTGTGGTGGTGATCGGGAAAACTGTTGATGGCTACACTGGTCTGATGACACTGGGACTGGTGTGGTGGTGATAGGGAACACTGTTGATGGCTACTCTGGTCTGGTGACACTGGGACTGGTGTGGTGTTATACGGTAACACTGTTGACGGCTATACTGGTTTGATGACACTGGGACTGGTTTTATGGTGATCAGGAACACTGTTGATGGCTGCACTGGTGTGGTGCATCAATTCAGCCTATAAGTGCCCTTCAGTGCCACCTCATTAGTGCCCACCAGTGCTGCCTATCAGTGTCCATCAGTGCAGCCCATCAGTGTCCATCAGTGCCACCTCATCAGTGCTCATCAGTGCCACCTCATAAGTGCCCACCAGTGCAGCCTATTAGTGTCCATCAGTGCAGCCTCATCAGTGCCCACCAGTGCAGCCTATAAGTGCCCATCAGTGCCCACCAGTGCAGCCTATTAGTGTTCATCAGTGCCACCTCATAAGCGCCCACCAGTGCAGCCCATCAGTACCATATGCCACTTCATCAGTGTCCACCAGTGCAGCCTATCAGTGCCAATCAGTGTTCATCAGTGCCCACAAGTGCAGCCCCTCAGTGTCCATCAGTGCCAACTCACCAGTGCTCATCAGTGCAGCCTATCAGTGCCACTCAGTGCCCAACAGTGCAGCCTATCAGTGCCAATTAGTGCTTCCTCTCATCAGTGCAGTCTATCAGTGTCCATCAGTGCCACCTCATCCGTGTCCACCAATGCAACCCATCAGTGTCCGATCAGTTTCTATCCGTGCAGCCTATCAGTGCAGACCATCAGTGTCCATCAATACAGCCTATTAGTGTCCATCCGTGCAGCCCATCAATGTCCATCAGTGCAACCTTTCAGTGTCCATCCATGTCACCTCATTAGTGCCCATCAGTGCAGCCAATCAGTGTCCATCAATGCAGCCTATCAGTACAGCCTCATCAGACAATCCACAGACAGCCAGGACCTACCTGCCAGCCAGCTCACTCCACATCCGATCCCCAGCTCTGGGGATCTCAGCGCTGCGGCTCCTTCTCCAAACTCGACCCGTTTCTTAGTTGCACCTGCAGCCTCAGCCTTCTCCCGAACCACACAGACTGCATCAGGGTGGGGTCTGAGAGTCTGTAGTGCTCCCATCCCGCCCCTCCCCTGCTCTCTGTGGACTACTGCTGCCTCGAAGACAGTGGCATCGTGGGATGTGGGGCAGCCCACAATATTCAGGCAGAGTGGGCTCCAGGGGCAGCTGTTTTGGGCCTGAAAACACTGACTGGACTCGGGGCGGCTTCCCCATTTGCCTCACGATAAAGACAGCCCTGTTGGTCACAGTGATCACATGGTACAGCCTCATTGTTTCTGAAGGACACAGCATGCACTGCTGCCTGCCTTAGAGGGTGTGCACAAGTAGCAAGAGCTCTCCCGCCCCTAGGAGTGAACCATCTGGTCGTTTATAAAAAGTGGCCGGGTGGAAGGTGGTTAATTAGGTAAGATGCAGTGGCCATCCCCATGGGCGTCCGCAGAACTTTTTTCGGCAGCAGCGATACACAGTCGCATTTAACCCTTTCTTCGACTGCTAGTGGGGGTAAAAGTGCCCCGCTGGCAGCCGAATAGCACCACTAAAATGATGGTAAAGCGCCGCTAAAACTAGCGGCGCTTTACCGATAACGTGGATAGATGGCAGTGTGAAATAGCTCTTGAGATAATGCAGCTTCACTCAAAGCCCATATAAATATAGCCTAGAGAATGTACATCTGTTGTGGCCATATTTTGATCTTGATGAAAACAGCCTATACAGTATACAGTGGCCACAACAGATGTATTGCAATACAAAAAGATGTACATTCTCTAGGCTATATTTATATGGGCATCATGGACTGGTATGTCTGAGAGACGGAGTAACTTCCATACAAAGTGAAGAAGTTATTATAACACACAACACAAATATATTCTTCCAGCAATAGCTCAGCTGTCCAAATTTCCAAGCAATATATATATATATATATATATACTGTATATATTTTTTTTTTTTTTTCCCTCCTAACTGGCACAGTGGCACTGCAGTGATGTTACCTGTGGTTCTTCAGTGATGCAATAGCACTGGCAGCGTATTCTCTCTTGGTCACTGCACGCACCTGTGGGAGGAGCCGTGCCAGCCGGATCGGCATAGCAACGTTACACAGACAGGCTGAGGCAGCCAATCACGTTCCGGAACAGCCGAGTTGTCGAGCAGAGGCCCGAGCGGCAGTCAGAACCAATCCGATGATCAGGCAGGGGGTGAGGGAGGGAAGGATGTCTGCGTCAATCTGTAAAAAGTCGAAACAGACTGAGAGCAGTCCCAGACCAGCAGACGTAGAAAAAAAGTCTACGGCTGCCGCAGAGGCGGCCACGGCAGCCATTGCGTTACACAAGGCAACTGTCTTCACTCTTCAACACCTTCTTATAAAGGTCGATGAATATGGGTTTTCCAATGGCCGATGCCGATATTTAGAAATTGGGGTGGCCGATAGCCGATATATGATGCTGATTTTTGCGGCCTATATTTTAGGCCGATTTTTTTTTTGGGCAGGTGGCAATGACAGGCACTGACAGGTGGCACTGATTGACACTGGCATATGGCACTGGCAGGTGGCACTGACAGGTGACACTGGCAAGTGGCACTAGTTGGCACTGGCAGGTGGCACTGACAGGTGGCACTGACAAGTGTCACTGGTTGGCACTGATTGGCAGGTGGGACCAATTGGCATTAATTGGCACTGGCAGGTGGCCCTGGATGGCACTAATTGGGACTGGCAGGTGGAACTGGTTGGCACTGGCAGATGGCACTGGCAGATGGCAATGGATGGCACTAATTGGCACTGGCAGGTGGCACTGACAGGTGGCACTGGCAGGGACTGATTGACACTGGCAGGTAGCACTGATTGGCACTGGCAGGTGGCACTGGATGGCACTGGCAAATGGCACTGGCAGGTGGCACTGATTGGCACTGGCAGGTGGCACTGGTTGGCACTGATTGGCAGGTGGCACCAATTGGCACTAATTGGCACTGCAAGGTGGCACTGGATGGCACTAATTGGGACTGGCAGGTGGCACTGGTTGGCACTAGCAGATGGCACTGGCAGATGGCAATGGATGGCACTGATTGGCACTGGCAGGTGGCACTGACAGGTGGCACTGGCAGGCACTGATTGACACTGGCAGGTAGCACTGATTGGCACTGGCAGGTGGCACTGGATGGCACTGGCAGATGCCACTGGCAGATGGCACTGGCAGGTGTCACTGATTGGCACTGGCAGGTGGCACTGGTTGGCACTGGCAGGTGGCACTGGCAGGCACTGTTTGGCACTGGCAGATGGCACTGGCAGATGGCACTGATTGGCACTGGCAGGTGGCACTGGTTTACAGGTGGCACTGGTTGGCACTGGCAGGTGGCACTGGCAGGCACTGGTTGGCATTGACAGATGGCACTGGCAGATGGCACTGGATGGCAATGGCAGGATTCACAGCTGATAGTGGAACTGTGTGAAACTGTATGGAGAGAGGGGAGCTGACAAATTCAACGTGATGTCAGAGGTGGGCGGGACCCGGGGTGGGCGGGACCCAGCTATCCAGCCAATGATTGGGCTGTTTAAGAAAGGGGCAGGGCCACATACACGTAGCAGGCCACCCAGATCCCATCCCATTGGCTGGTGTTGGATAGCTGGGTCCCGACCCCCGGGTCCCACCCACCTCCGACATCCAAACTCAATTTTGACAGCTCCTCTCTCTCCATACAGTTTCACACACCACAGCGCTGCTCTGCCAACAGCGTTTGGAAATATATCGGTCCACCTCTACCTTTTTACGATTCCAGTGGGGGCAATTGCCCCTCCCCCCCATTGCCCTATGCTGCAGACGCCCATGGCCATCCCCTTCAATTAAATTTGAGAGGCTGGGAGGGTGGCAACTTCATCGAAATCTCTAAAGTTAAAAAAAAAAGTATAAAATTGAGATCTGCGAGCAAATTGTTGTCATATTGGAGGGGTCCTGTCTATGTTGGGGGTATGCACCCCTGTGCCTTTAAGGAGGGGTGGGCTCCCTCCAGGCTCACCTGCCCTCTGCCTATTTATTATAATGCATGTGCTTCCACTGTGAAGGCTCTTAAATTAGATGAGTTCTGACTACAGAAAATATTGGGGTGCCTTGATGGAACTCTGTAGATTATGCATGTATTTGCAAATGTGTGCAAACTAAACCCCTCTCTTTCCATCACCCCTCTTCTCCACTCTGCAGCCTGTATATATCACCCTCCCTCCTGTCCTCTTCCTAATACTGCTCCTACCAACTCTTTTACTCCCACATCCTTCTACTTCTCCTAACCTCCGGAGATATATCCCCAAACCCTGGGCCTCCATCATTTAACTGTGCCCAATGCTCCCATTACCCTACACCCTCTGGCAGCAGCCACAAGCCACACAACTTAGTTTAGATTCCTCTTCTTCCTAAAACCAGCCTTCCCTTCTCCTGTGCCCTCTGAAACGCCGACTCTGTCTGCAACAAACTCGCCTCTGTTCATGACCTCTTTTATCACAAATTCTTTAACCTACTTGCCATTACCGAAACCTGGCTTCACGAATCTGACACTGCTTCTCCTGCTTCCCTCTCCCATGGTGGCTCTATTTGGACTCACTAGCCCAGACCCAGTGGATGGAAGTGAGGCAGAGTGGGAATCCTTCTAGCGCAACACAGCACTTATCAGGTACTATACCAAACCCCCTCTCTGACACTCTCTTCATTTGAGGCACATTGTATTTGTCTATTTTCTCCTGTTTCTCTAAGAATTGATGTGATCTACTGACCCCCCGGACTGGTATCAATCTTCCTTGATGACTTCTCGGCCTGGCTACCCTACTTTCTCTCTTCTGAAATTCCCACAATCATTCTCAGGGACTTCAATATCCCGGTTCATTTCTATTACTACTGCTCCTTCTAAACTTCTCAGTCTAACCTCCTCCTTTGACCTGAAGCAATGGATACAGGCCCCTACTCACTCCAAAGGCAATACTCCCGACCTTGTGTTCTCTTATCTATGCAACCTCTCCAAGAATCCTCTCCCTCTCTCTGATCACACCTTATTAGTTTCGCTCTCTGCCGGTCTTCTGTCTCCTCTCCCTCCAACCGCCTAACAGTTACCCGTAGAAACCTTCACCACATTAACCCTTTTCTTCTCTACTCTGCTCTACTCTGCTACTGACAACCTCTATGACAAAATCTCATCCCTGTCCTGGCCTAAGATACTAACAATAGTTTACAAAGCCATCCACAACTTGGCCCCCAGCTACATCACTAAGCTGTCTCAAAATACCAACCAAACCGTTCATTTTGTTCCTCGCAAGACCTCCTGCTCTCTCGCTCCCTCATCACCTCCTCCCATGCTCACCTCCAGGTCTTCTTCAGAGCCTCTCCTATCCTCCGGAACTCGCTACCCACATCGGTCTGACTTTCTCCTACTCTGGCAACTTTCAGACGATCCCTGAAAACTCATCTCTTCAGAGAGACCTATCCTGCCCTCACCTAAAAACTGTTAATTTATTTTCTCTATCAGCCCATCCCCCACAGTTATTACCTTTTGTATCTCTTGACCCTCCCTCTTAGATTGTAAGCTCTAATGATCAGGGCTTTAATTTCTCCTGTATTACACTCTAATGCCGCATACACACGTGTTCGCACATTGATCAGACATTCCGTCAACAAAATCCATGGATTTTTTCCGATGGATGTTGGCTCAAACTTGTCTTGCATACACACGGTCAAGTTGATTGGAAATTCCGAACGTCAAGAACACGGTGACGTACAAGACGTACGACGAGCCGAGAAAAATGAAGTTCAGTAGACAGTGCGGCTTTTCTGCTTGATTCTGAGCATGCGTGGAACTTTGTGCGTCGGAATTGTGTACACACGATCGGAATTTCCGACAACGGATTTTGTTTTTGGAAAATTTGAGATTCAGATCTCAAATTTTGTGTGACAGAAACTCCGATGGAAAATGTCCGATGGAGCCTACACACGGTTGGAATTTCTGACAAAAAGCTCCCATCGAACATTTTCCTTCAGAAAATATGACCGTGTGTACGGGACATTATTGTAATGTCTGCCTACATGTTGTAAAGCACTGCATAAACTGTCGGCTCAATATAAACCCTGTATAATAATAATAATAATAATAATAATAATAATAATTTCATAGAGAAGAATCTTTATTTCACATTAACATTTCATTTCCTAATTCTCTCCCATCACCAGGACACATCTAGTGATTATAATACACCATCACATGATACATTATATTAGGATCCATTATAAAAGTCATCCCATAGAATTCTATTGGTGATCCATTCTGTGGGGACACATTATATTGGGGACACATTCCAGTTCTAGTAATCATACATTATTATAGTGATATCATTATATTAGTGATAAATCCCATTATTTCTTTCATTAGTAAATCTCAGGATCATTTTTTCATATATTTCTTCTGAGATTTTTCCATCGATTTTCATCTCTTTCTATTTGTAGATCTATTATTCATTTATATTTCTTCACACAATAAAATAATCGATAGAATAAACTCATTGTAAATGTATTAATAATAAGGAAAGAGACCGTCTACACATTATAATCCTATAGATAGATAGATAGATAGATAGATAGATAGATAGATAGATAGATAGATAGATAGATAGATAGATAGATAGATAGATAGATAGATAGATTTCTCACTGACCAATAGGAACATGTTATTTTTACTCCAATAATTGGACAGATTTTCTACCCAATCACAACGATCAGTAAGAAATCTCACATTTATTTATAGAAGAAAAACTTGCAGGAAGCCTCGCCCACTGCTATATACTATTGGATGAATATTACATTTATTCTACTCCTTCATCTGACATCACCAGACTGTGGTTGGAGTTCTCACATCTCCCGCCTCCCCCCACATATCTTTATACAACCTTTAAATACACATAACACAGCATGGAGGGGCTCAGTGAAGGTGGTGGTGAAGGTGAAGAGATGTCGGATCGGGCCACACAGATCATAAAAAGAGATCTGCCCGGCCTCATAATCCAGATCTATCCTGACTCTGTTACTGGAGGGATTGATGTGTAGATAGATATGATTTCTCTCATGTACCACATAATACTTATTATAATTCCTGTCCAATGCCCAGGACTTCTTATTATCTCCAATGAATGACTCCCCCCCTCTTCTGTCTGTACTGGGGTAACACATCCCGACTCTCCAGCTCTCTGATCCCCCGAAATCCACTTCCCAGTAATGTCTCCCTGAGGAGAAACTTTGACTGCTCATCACCTGAGGCAAATCCTGAAATCTCTCTAATGTTTCTGGGCGATTCTGCTCTATATCTGACCAGGATACAGTTTTCCTGTCATCTGATATCTGTAGATGATTTTGAGCTGTGTTTCCATCCAGTAATATGTCTGCAGCTCCCTGTATATAGAAGTATACATTTACCTCTGTTATTATATCAGATAAACTGGTGTGTAAGACCCCCGCCACATCCAGACCCCCTCCATCATGGAGGAGTTTCTTATGTCTCTCTCTGTCCTCATTATCTCCATCCTCAGTATCACACAAGTCACCTGTGTCTGATTCCTGTAAGACAGTCAGTGGATCCGTCATGTTACACAGCTTCTCAATGTGACGCATCTTCCTAGACAGTTCCTCCTTCTTTATTTCCAGATCCCGGATGGAGATGGAGATCCGCTCTGCCCTCCTGGAGATGTCCCTCAGGATTCTCTTCTCCAGATCTTCCAGACGTCTCCTGAGATCTCTAAACAGCACAGTGACTCTCTCGGTGTCACCAGCTGCTTCTTCTTCTACTTTCCTCCTGTGTTCCTGCAGACTCTGGACTCTTTCCTCCGTCTCCTCTTTCTTTGTCAGAAGTTTCTGCAGAACATTCCTCAGTGTCTTCTTCTTCTTCTCAGAAGCCTTATCCAGTGTCTCCACCTGGTGTCCCCGATGTTCTCCAGCCAAACTACAGGACACGCAGATACAGGCGTTATCTTTGGTGCAAAAATACTTCAAAACTTCCTTATGGACGGAGCATTTCCTGCTCTCCATGGACAAGGTGGGGTCACATAAGATGTGTTCTGTTGACTGTCTGTGGACTCTCAGGTGTTTATCACACAGAGAAACCTCACAGAGCAGACAGGATCTAACAGCAGGTACAGGAGAATCCACACAGTAAGTACAGAAGACCACGGGCTCCTCATCTGGCTGAGCAGACAGGAAAGTCTCTGCTATGTTACGTAGTTTCATGTTCTTCTGCAGTGCAGAACGATCCGGAAACTTCTCTCTGCATTCAGGACAGGAATATCCTCCAGACCCCTCCTGTGTATCCAGCACACGATCAATACAGACCCGGCAGAAGTTGTGACCACATTTCAGGGTTACAGGATCGGTATAAATGTTCAGACAGACGGAACATTCCAGCTCAGCTCTCAGATCACCAGACGCCATCGCTGACAGCAGAAGAGAAACTAAACTGAAAGTCTCTGACACCGGAGAGGAATGTGGATGGGGGAGGGGTGACATCCTCCTACACAGGGTGAGGCTGGATGAATATTATAGGACACGGAGATCAGAGAACAGAAGGGAGAAAATTAGTTTTGCAGTAGTAATGAGAATTATACCTCCCAACATTAGAAGAGAGAAAGAGGGAAAGACGGATGTGAAGAAGACATGCGGAGCACTAAGTGCAATGACATTAAAAGTGGAGATGACTACATCATGATGAAAAGGAAATTGGTTATATAACCACTTGACCTCTAGAAGATTTACCCCCCTTTATGACCAGGCCATTTTTTGTGATACAACACTGCGTTACTTTAACTGACAATTGCGCGGTCATGCAACATTGTACATAAATTCAATATATATAATTTGTTCCCACACATAAAGCTTTCTTCTGGTGGTATTTGATCACCACTGCATTTTTTTGAGCTATAAAAAAAAAAAAACAATTTTGAAAAAAATATATATATTTTTACTTTTTGTTATAAAACATATCCAATAAAAACATTTTTAAAATCAAATCTCTTCATCAATTTAGGTTAATATGTATCCTGCTACATGTTTTTGGTAAAAAAAAATCCCGAAAAGTGTGTATTGATTGGTTTGCAGAAACTGACCCCATAACCACCATACCCAACCTACTCCAAGACTTAGCGCTTTTCAAAACAATCTCTAATCTCCCAATCAATTTCAATAAATCGAAGGCTCTAAACATCTCCCTACTCACAAGGATAGTGACACAATGTCAAACTAATTTCCCTTTCAGTTGAGAACCCCATGCTATCACATAACTTGGAGTCCAGATCCTAACACATCTATCCGAGCTATACCCTAGAAATTTTTTACCCATTCTTACAACTATTCAGCAAGACCTCCACAAATGGACTGCAGGCCCCTTTTCTTGGTTTGGGAGGGCCGCCATCATAAAAATGAATATCCTATCCAGAATCCTTTACCTTTTTCAAACTCTACCAATTAGGATCCCCCTACATTCTTTACTACATATACACGAATATGTAGAAATTTCATATGATCATCCAACATCCCCAGACTGAACTGGGACAGACTGGTACTTCCTAAACTATAAGGTGGTATTGGACTACCAGACATCCTGAAGTACCACCGGTCCAGTTACCTAACACATATAATAGACTGGCATGTGCATTCAAACACAAAAGACTGGATAAACATTGAAGACTCGATCTCTCACCTACCATGGCTCGAAAGGACATCGATCTCCAAAGACAATGTTAGTCACCCATTAATAGGCCCTACCCTACTCATCTTTCAAAGGGCATGCAAGAAACTTAATCTAGCCTCCAACCCATAGATCAAAACCCTGACTTTTCTCCTAGGCTCTCAGAAAACATCCCGAATTACCATCACCAAATACTCCACTTAGGGCAGAACACCTCTTTCAGCACGACATGATCATCACATACTCAGCCCTCTCCTTCCGGCTCCTTGACAGAACCATTCCCTTCTTTAAATAACTACAGATCAGACACTTTCTCAATAGCTCCAAACCCTTTGATAAATGGCACAGAGACTACACTCCCTTTGAAGCGCTTTGTACCAGTACTGAACCTCAAAGGCACCTGATCTCAGACATATACTCGCTCCTATTCACAAGCTACAACCCTAAGGCAAATCCAATTAGCCAGCAGTGGAAAAAGAATCTCACGATAGACCTACCTAAGGAAGATTGGGAATGAATATATGAGCATATCCACGAGGGATCAGTCAACATCGCCCCACAAGAAAATGGAAACATGATCTATTTTAATTGGTACAGGAACTCTGACAGGATACACAAATACTACCCCAGTGTATACCCACTAGGGATGAGCTTCGAGTTCGAGTCGACCCCATGTTCGACTCGAACATCACCTGTTCGACCGTTCATCGAATTTCCAAAGTCGAGTGGCGCGTCACGGCCCATAATTCACTGCGGCATCGCAGTGCATTGCTGGCTGATGATTGGCTAAGCATGCACTGTGACCCGCATGCTTGGCCAAGCACAGCGCCGTGTGTACAGAGAGCCATAATTGGACAAAGCCAAGGTGGCTTTGTCCAATTATGGCTCAGGGGGTTTAGCACACGCCCCACACTATATAAGGCTGCCTGCGTGGCGGGCTGGTGTAGTGTGTTGCGGCGGCGGAGAGAGCTAGATAGACAGAGAGACAGTGTCATTTGATTTAAGTTAGATAGAGTAGGCAGGTGAGTCAGTTAGCTGTATTTACAGTGTATTGTATATATATATATGCATCCCAGGTGTTGTGTGTATATATATATATATATATATATATATATACTGTATTCAGTTTAGCTAGATCTGTTCCTGTTATACTCTTCCTAATATACTGACAGGCAGGCAGGTGTTTTTACAGTATTTACAGTTAGTGTACTGTGTACCCTGCACAGTTGCATCTACAGTATAGCTGCCTGAAGACAAGTGCTTGTGTGCTTCTTCTGATCCTATTAATAGCACAGGCAGGCTCTTGAAGTATTTACAGTTAGTGTACTGTTTACCCTGCACAGTTGCACCTATAGCTACCTGAAGACAAGTGCTGGTGTGCTTCTTCTGATCCTATTAATAGCACAGGCAGGCATTCTGGTAGCTGCTGTATAATCAGTATATATATACATCCCAGTTTTGTGCAGCTACATCTCACTGCAGTGCAGGCCATTATTATGTCTGGAAGGCCAACAAGGAGAGGCAGACAGTCACAAGCCAATAAAAGAGGGCAAGCAGGCTCTGTGTCTAGTAGGGATGAGCTTCGAGTTTGAGTCGAACTCATGTTCGACTCGAACATCGGCTGTTCGCCGAACAGCGAACAATTTGGAGTGTTCGCGGCAAATTCGAAAGCCGCAGAACACCCTTTAAAAGTCTATGGGAGAAATCAAAAGTGCTAATTTTAAAAGCTTATATGCAAGTTATTGTCATAAAAAGTGTTTGGGGACCTGGGTCCTGCCCCAGGGGACATGGATCCATGCAAAAAAAAGTTTTAAAAATGGCTGTTTTTTCGGGAGCAGTGATTTTAATAAGGCTTAAAGTCAAACAATAAAAGTGTAATATTCCTTTAAATTTCGTACCTGGGGGGTGTCTATAGTATGCCTGTAAAGGGGCGCATGTTTCCTGTGTTTAGAACAGTCTGACAGCAAAATGACATTTCAAAGGAAAAAAAGTCATTTAAAACTACTCGCGGCTATTAATGAATTGTTGGTCCGACAATACACATAAAAGTTCATTGATAAAAACGGCATGGGATTTCCCCACAGGGGGACCCCTAACCAAAATTTTAAAAAATGGTGTGTTGGTCCCCCTAAATTCCATACCAGGCCCTTCAGGTCTGATATGGATATTAAGGGGAACCCTGCAACAAAATTTTTAAAAAATGGCGTGGGGTCCCTCTCAAAATCCGTACCAGACCCTTATCTGAGCATGCAACCTGGCAGGCAGCAGGAAAAGAGGGGGGGACAAGAGAGCGCCCCCCTTCTGAACTGTACCAGTCCACATGCCCTCAACATTGGGAGGGTGCTTTGGGGTCCCCCAAAGCACCTTGTCCCCATGTTGATGGGGATGAGGGCCTCATCCCCGCAACCCTTGCCCGGTGGTTGTGAGGGTCTATGGGCGGAGGGCTTATCGGAATCTGGAAGCCCCTTTAACATGGGGACCCCCAGATCCCGCCCCCCCTGTGTGAAATGGTAAGGGGGTACAAAAGTATCCCTACCATTTCACAAAAAAAGTGTCAAAAATGTTAAAAATTACAAGAGACAGTCTTTGACAATTCCTAAGTCTTCTTCTTTCCATCTTCTTTCTTCTATCTTCCTTCGGTTTCTTCCTCCATCTTCTTCTTCCTCTGGTTCTTCCTCCGATCCTCTGCTTCTTGCTCCGGTGTTCTCGTCAGGCATCCTCCTCCGGGGCGTCTTCTTCCCTTCTTCGTTCTCGGGCCACTCCACATCCATGATGGGAGGCTCCCGCTGTGTGACACTTCTCGTCTTCTGACACTTCCTAAATAATGGAGGGCGGGCCACCCAGTGACCCCGCCTCCCTCTGACGCATGGGAACTTGACGGGAACTTCCCTATGGGTTTCCCAGGGATGTCAGAGGGGGCGGGGTCACCCGTTTACGTAACATGGGCATTTAACCACGTACACTACACCAACTGTTTCGCAAGAGATGAAGTCCCTGATGGTGTGTGTATGGTGGTTATGAGGATTGACAAAATGAGAATTTCCTAGAAAAGGAGAAAGATAAAGTTAAGAATCTTAATAGGGAGGATCTACTTAAGGACAGCATCAAACAAACTAGTACCAACAATGATATGGGTACTTGTATTGTTCTGGACTACAATCTACAGAATAAGGATATTGAGCGAATTATCTATAAATACTGGAACGTCCTGAAACAAGATGTCCACTTAAAAGGAAGCTTGTCAGAGAAGCCCAGGATAGTATATAATAGAGCACCAAATCTACGTGACCTACTGGTGCATATAGGGTAGAACCTCCCCCTCCTAAACCTAAGCTGTTTTGGGATATGAAAGGTTTCCACAGTTGTGGTCGCTGCTATAGTTGCAGCAGAGTTCCTAATAACATTAGGAAAGTAAAAGAATTTGTCAATCCTCATAACCACCATACACACACCATCAGGGACTTCATCTCTTGCGAAACAGTATAGTGTACGTGGTTAAATGCCCATGTAATTTAATTTCATTTATGTTGGCAAAACTGTAAGGGCATTGAAAGAACGTATTAAAGAGCACCTGAGGAACATTAAAAAAGGGTTTGATAAGCATTTTTTATCTGTACATTTTAGAGACATAAACGGTAAGAGCACAGTAGGTATGCAATTTTGGGGCATTGAGGCACCCAAACGCCATTGGAGGGGTTCAAATTATTTGAGGGAAATCAGTAGAAGAGAATTCATGGTGGATACACCAGTTGGGTTCCCTAGCCCTTGGAGGGTTAAACAAAGATTTTGATCTTAGATGTTTTTTAAGTAATCATGGAGTACACACAGTAGTTTAATTTTAGATATATCCCAACACAATGTCACATTAATATGACTATACATAAATGAATGATGTGAGTAATGGGTATACACCGCCCCTTATTGATTAAATCTGTTTGAGTATCAGCATACCCCGATAATATTAAATATGATATTACTATCTCATCGGTTTTGGTGTTTTTTGCCGTATGAGAGTTTAAATAAAAATACATTTTAAGTAAGGGTTTTCTAGTAATATATTATTTTTATGTTCCTAGATGTGATTTAAGTGCATATATATTTAGGTATGACTATGTAATTTTATACACATACACCAATATTCTTGGTAACTATGTTATGTATTTATCTTTTATTTATCTATTTTTAGTATTTTTAATATATCCACTTCTAATTGTATTGATATATTGTATACTTATATAGTTCTATGTCTCATGTTAGCCAGTTTAAGTATGGGGTGCCAATCTGATCTTCCCACGTTCGTCCTGAGTAGTTTAACACAGCATTGTCAGCGTTAAATGTTTTTTCATTATATGTAACAGGCAAAATGGGGAATCCATAGCTATTATCCTTCACCATTTGTATCCGTTTATTTCTGCATATAGACGTTTCTTCCATAGCATTACATGAGTTGTGCACTAGAGTGTCTCCAGGCCACAACAAAATGGCCGCGGATGGGATATATTAACTGACAGGTTCATCGTCCAATTAAATCACCCCCTGATGAAGATATAAAATACCCCTTGTATCGACACACGTAGGGGAAGGGGACAGGACGGAACGCTACACACACCATCTGTTGGAAACGATTAGTATGCCACCCCATTACCGGCCGCCGTCACCCAATCGTTACCGCTGTTTAATGCCCCGTACACACGGTCGGACTTTGTTCGGACATTCCGACAACAAAATCCTAGGATTTTTTCCCACTGATGTTGGCTCAAACTTGTCTTGCATACACAATGTCACACAAAGTTGTCGGAAAATCCAATCGTTCTAAACGCGGTGACGTAAAAAAACGTACGCAGGGACTATAAACGGGGCAGTGGCCAATAGCTTTCATGTCTTTATTCATTCTGAGCATGCGTGGCACTTTGTGCGTCGGATTTGTGTACACACAATCGGAATTTCCGACAGCGGATTTTGTTGTCGGAAAATTTTATAGCCTGCTCTCCAACTTTGTGTGTTGGAAAATCCGATGGAAAATGTGTGATGGAGCCCACACACGGTCGGAATTTCCAATAAGGTCCTATTACACATTTTCAGTCGGAAAATCTGACCGTGTGTACGGGGCATTAGAGTGGCGCACTGTAAGCGCCTTGACATTGTGAGTACCCATTGTGGGTTTTTATTGTGATTTTAAATAAAGGAAATACATACTGCACCAGTAAGTTCTCTTTATATTGATATACAGAGGTATAAACTGGACTGCTGTGAGGAACAGAGGCACAAGTGTAACCTATCCAGGATCCAGCATACAATACTGAACCCATAGAGGTTCTAAGGTGCATTTTGACCAAACTTAATCGCAAGGTCACACACCCTAAGGTGAGGGGCTATCACCTGGGGGGAGCACTTATATGAGCACACAGCACTTTAGTTTGTGTTCACTGCAACGTATGGATGGATTTTGGAATGTTTATGGACTGTTAATTTGATCACAGCGCTAAGTTACACAGCACCGAATCGCACAGATGCAACACTGAATTACATGGATGATATTTCTTTGGAATTTTTTATTTAATATTGTTTGAACATTGCACTATCACTGAATTACAGAGATACAGCACTGCATTGCATGGATGCAACACTGATTCGATGGGTGATTTTTTTCTTGAAATATTTATTTATTATTTGTTTGAATATTGCACAAATAATTTGGAATATTTATGTATATTTTTCACAGGCTTATTGAAGCACTCCTATTAATTCATTAATTTATTGAAGTTTATTGCACATTAATGTATAGTATTTTGGACATTTTATACATGTCACGAGAGAGCACAATACCACTTTATTAATTATATATTTATATTTATCATTTTGAAAGCGCAGCGTTTTATAACTTGATTAGAGGTGAATGTATACTTCTATATACAGGGAGCTGCAGACATATTACTGGATGGAAACACAGCTAATAATTATCTACAGATATCAGATGATGGGAAAACTGTATCCGGGTCAGAGATAGACCAGAATCACCCAGAAACACCAGAGAGATTCCAGGATTATCCTCAGATTGACCCCCCCCAATCTCTCCAGTAACAGAGTCAGGATATATCTGGATTATGAGGCCGGGCGGATCTCCTTTTATGATCTATGTGACCCGATCCGACATCTTCACACCTTCACCACCACCTTCACTGAGCCCCTCCATGGTTGTATAAAGATATGTGGGGGGAGGCGGGAGATGTGAGAACTCCGCCCACAGTCTGGTGATGTCAGATGAAGGAGGGGAATTCATTTAATATTCATCCAATAGTATATAGCAGTGGGCGGGGCTTCCTGCAAGTTTTTCTACTATAAATAAATGTGAGATTTCTTACTGATCGCTGTGATTGGGTAGAATATCTGTCCAATTATTGGAGTAACAATAACATGTTCCTATTGGTCAGTGAGAAATCTATCTATCTGTCTATCTATCTATCTGTCTATCTATCTATCTATCTATCTATCTATCTATCTATCTATCTGTCATATCCCAGTGTGCAACATCAGTCATCTCTCCCCCTCCTCTCTGCCCCTCTCCCCCATGTGTGGTCCCTCTGTATCTCTGTATGGGGGGGGGGGCAGCCATGATCAGACATAGAGGGGGGGTGAGGTCACTGTGATGGGATAGGATGGGGTCACCTCTCCTCTCTGCCCCTCCCCCCTCCTCATCTATAGTACAAAGAGATGGGAATAAATGGAACAATCGGAGAGGAAATCTAAGAAGACGTCATCTAGAGATGTATTACTGGAAGAAAAAAATTATGATGTATCAGAGAACCCAGACTGTTTTTAGGCAGAGTGGGTAAGGATTAGATCCCCTGTCAGGTTTTTTCTTCTATCCGGGGCTCCATTAGAGAGATTTCCCCTCACTTCCTGTCCCGGTGACAACATTTATCTAGACAGGAAATGAGGGAAACTCTCCAACATGAACACAGACTGAAATAAGAATAATATGACTCCAATGACATGCTGGTAGGTTAATTGGATCCTGTCTAAAATTGTCCCTAGTATGTATGAATGTGAGTTCGGGACCTTCCTTGAGGGCAGGGATTGATGTGAATGTACAATGTATATGTAAAGCACTGCATAAATTGACGGTGTTATATAAGTACATGAAATAAATAAATAATAAAATAAATATTTTAGTATAGTAAGGAAGGGGAAGGTTTAGAGCCCCTGTCAGATTTTTATATGTCTGTGTCCCTGTACAGATTTCTCTCACTCCTTGTATTGTTGTCACCAGGACAGGAAGTGAGAGGAAATCTCTTTTTTTAGTGCTTTTTGCATTTTGCAGATTTGTACTACAGAACGTCTTCCATAGGAAACCATGTTAAATGGACTGTAGAGCAAATCTGCAAAATGCAAAAAGCACTAAAACTGCATAGGTGTGAATCCAGCCTAAGGCTGGGATCCCATTGCTGTGCAGATCACATGTCATGTCTGTGTGATGTGAATTCAGCCGTACAAACTGTGTGACTGAAATCACATTCACACCAAAATGGTGCCGGACCCTTTTTTTGGTCCTCACTGGAATCGGATCACATTGGGTGTCACATCTATACAATCCGATTCCTGCAACATTTCAGCGTTTCTGCTGTGCTTTTTGCTGAGCTTTCCACGGGTTTTTTACAGCAATTTGTCCTTTGTGGTTTTTTATTCTGTTTTTTTTTTGATAATTTGCTGTTTAGACAGATTTCAAAATGCAAATTGCAGCAAAATCGCAGTCAAATTGCTGTAAAAATGCACTACATGCTTTTTTGCAGCTTCTCCATTGAAGTCTATTGAACTAAAAAAAGCAAAAACCTTTTTGCGTTGAAGGCTCCATTCACCCCAATGAGTTTTTATTTTTCATTTTTTTTAACATGGATCCCTATGGAACACGTTCACATCAATGTATTTTTGTGCCTCTGCTTTTTCAAAAAGTAAAAGGGGAATTTTTTAGGCTCTATTCACATCTATGTCTGTTGCTTTTGAGTGTATCTGCAGTGCTTTTTGTGTTTTAAACATGTGATTTTACAGCGTGTTTACCGCACTTTGGGTTTTGCGTTTTTTTTGCTTTTTTTATCTTGGCAAATTTGTTGTTGGGTAGATTAAAAAAATTAAAAACAAAAATCGTGGAAATAAATGCAGTAAAATCACCCTACATTCTACATGCTCACTTAAGGCAGTCACAGCCCCTCCCCCCCACCCACTTCTATCCACTTTCATAGCCCCCCATCAATCCATGGTACATGGTGGGTTATGTCGGAGCTTACACAGGATTGATGATGTCACCCCTCCATCATGTGACAGTATGTAAGTCCTGTGATTGGCCGCTCAGGTCTGATCACTTTATGGTGGGAGAAGATCACATGATCCCTCATATACGGGAAACTGGGGACTTAGTGAGGACTTTGATGGAGGAACAACTAAGGAAAGTATAAGTGGGTGTGTACGACTCCTGTGTCACCTATAGAATGGGGCGGGGCATTAGTTCTAATGGCTCCTCCCAGTACATGAGCACTGTGTATAGTGAGATGGGACAGTGAAAAATTGTATAATAGAGTGCCGGAGCTGAGAGAGAGAGCACAGAGTGTAATATGACTTATTGTCTGTGTCCGAGCTGTGATGTCATAGTAGAGAAATGGCTGCCGAGGGAGCCAATGTGGAAAGTACAGATAGAGGTGTACTGGCCCTTTAAGAACAAATCTATCTATCTACCTATCTATAGGATTATAATGTGTGGACAGTCTCATTCCTTATTTTTAATACATTTACAATTAGTGAATTCTATTTTTTATTTTATTGTGTGAAGAGATAGAAATGAATAATAGATCTACAAATAGATAAAAAGAGCTGAAAATCGATGGAAACATATGAAGAAATAATACCAAGATTTACTAACGAAAGAAATAATGGGATTTATCACTAATATAATGATATTACTATAATAATGTATGATTACTAGAACTGGAATGTGATCCCATTATAATGTGTCCCCATAGAATGGATCACAAATAGAATTCTATGGGATCACTTTTATAATGGATCCTAATATAATGTATAATGTGATGGTGTATCTTATAATCACTAGATGTGTCCTGGTGGTGGAGGAGGAATTTGGAAAGATGTTAATGTGAATAAAGTTTTTCTCAGTTATAGATGTGAAGTGTTGGTGTTATACTTACCTGCTCTGTGTAATGTTTTTGCACAGAGCATCCCGGATCCTCTTCTCCAGTCCCTCTTCTGTGCTCCTGGCCCCTCCCTACAGTTGAGTGCCCCCACAGCAAGCAGCTTGCTGTGGGGGCACCCAAGCCGAGCTATAGCTTCCTGTGTCCATTTAGATACGGAACCGAAGCCCGGTCCCGCCCCCTTTTCTCTCCTCATTGCTGACTGACTTTAATTGACAGTAGCAGGAGCCAATGGCACACACTGCTGTCTCAGCCAATGGATCACAAATAGAATTCTATGGGATCACTTTTATAATGGATCCTAATATAATGTATAATGTGATGGTGTATCTTATAATCACTAGATGTGTCCTGGTGGTGGAGGAGGAATTTGGAAAGATGTTAATGTGAATAAAGTTTTTCTCAGTTATAGATGTGAAGTGTTGGTGTTATACTTACCTGCTCTGTGTAATGTTTTTGCACAGAGCATCCCGGATCCTCTTCTCCAGTCCCTCTTCTGTGCTCCTGGCCCCTCCCTACAGTTGAGTGCCCCCACAGCAAGCAGCTTGCTGTGGGGGCACCCAAGCCGAGCTATAGCTTCCTGTGTCCATTTAGATACGGAACCGAAGCCCGGTCCCGCCCCCTTTTCTCTCCTCATTGCTGACTGACTTTAATTGACAGTAGCAGGAGCCAATGGCACACACTGCTGTCTCAGCCAATGAGGAGGGGAGTTCCGGATGAGCGAGACACTCCTGCAACATTACTGGATCTAGAGGGACCTCAGGTAAGTATTAGGGGAGCTGAGGGGGGGCTGCTGCACACGGAAGGCTCTTTATCTTAATGCATAGAATACAATTAAATTTCTAAATAAAATAATGCTAAATACTTTGCAAAAATTTCCAAAGAGTGGCAAAACATGTTTCATAGCATAGCGTGTGATCTTCATTTAATGCAGTACCACACTGTATTGTCTGCAGACCTTAATCAAATGTCATTACAGAGTGTACAAAACACCTCAATAGACAGAATCACATGTTCCATAGATGAGGCAATTATTATGAAGAAATAAAAATGACGCAGCTGTATTTCAGAGACAATATTCAGACAAATAACACAGTGGCTGGACAGTATGTAAGCAGCTTGATTGGCAGCAATGTAAGATGGAGAGACAAGGCAAGTTTAAAAAATAAAATAAAAATCACAGTGATTATACCGAAATATTGCAGATACATGCTGCAAATCATGTAAGCCTTTTAAGTGGGTCTAATTTGAAGAGGGAGAGAATCAAGGAGGTTTTATTTTAGCAAGAAATAAATATTACACTGATTATGTTAAAGACATAAATAGGAAGTATTACAGGGACATGATGAACATCCTGTAAGCCTTGGTGGTAGGCCTCTTTTGAAGAAGGAGAAATTAGGCATTTTTTATTCAGAAATAAAATATGCATTGGATTAAATCAGAGAAAAGAGGCAGAAATCCTACAGAGACACACTGCACACCAATATAAGACTTCTAGAAGGCTGCATTTGAATATCGAGAGATGAAACATTTTTACCCAGAAATAAAAGTCAGTTTGCTATGTCAGAGACATGTTGCACATCCTGTATTCCTTTGTAGCAGGCTTCTATAGAAAGAGGGAGACAGGAGACACTTTTTTTATCCAAAAATAAGAATTGGATTTGACTATGTCATAGACAAGAGGCAGATATCTTACAGAGATCCTCTGCACATCACGTAAGTGTGTTTTAGTATTCCTCAATTGAAGACGGGGGGGAGGAGGCACTTTTTTTTTACCTGAAAATAAGAATTACATTGAATTATGTCATTTTATATAATAGAATTGGAAGAAATATGGTAGATACTGCCTGTGTAATGATATATTTCCGGAAAGCCTCTTTTGATTAAATTAATGCCTATCTCATGCAGATTTTAGGACAAAACAAAAAAACCTGTTTATTTTTTCGACTTTAAAAAGAAAGAATGAATATTGTACATATTGCACAGACAGTATTGCAATTTTATTTTTCTTGTCAGCATTTTATAAATTACAGAACACGTGTATTTTTTCAGATAAAAAATATATGCAGGGGGCGGGAGGTTTGTTTGCGGCATCTTCCCGGGAAATGTTTACGGATGTTGGTATGCATTGTTACCTGTTGACACAGCCAGTCAGATTGGGAGGCGGAGCGCATTCTGTGTGCAACTGAAGCCGTAGTCGGTGTTTTGTGGGAGAGCCAATATCACCGGACAGTGCCTGAGATCAAACTGAAACATGTAGTCTCCTGCAGCAGTGCAGACACCACTCATATAGCAGAGAACTTGCTAAAGCCAGACACATATCGCAAGTGGAAAGCCAAACAAGTAGGGGAGAAGCAGATCTCTGTCATTCTGCAGTTTGAAAAGGAAGAGCAAATCCACAGTATTGACATAGGAAATGAAGACTCTGCCTTTGTGGAAGTTTTGGTTGGCCACTCGACTTCTGTGAGTGAACAGGGGTATGCGGTGATCCTGGGAATGTCCTCATTCATGTTACCAAGCGAGAGCAAAAGTGGAACGAACCTGAATAGCACAAGGATGTTTGGGCCAGACAAACTGGTGAAGGCGACAGCTGAGAAGAAATAGGACAGAGTGAAGATAGCATGCACTCAGCCGTACACAAAGAATCTGGCGTATGGACTGTCTTTTATTCGCTTTAACTCTCCACTGGACAAAGATGAACCAACTCCCACTTCTCCAAATGTCACCAAACTGGGCCAGTTTAAAGTGAAAGAGGAGAGCCCATCAATGCGTCCTGGGAGTCTCTTTTTCAGTCGCTTCAGCAAGCCAGAAGATACCCTTCCAAAAGCACCGACACCCTCACAAAGCTACTCCTCTGTGGCATTACAGGGAACCAGCTTCACTGATACCAGCAGTGATAAGCCAGTCACCAAAACTTTACCCAGCAATGCCACACCAAAGGAACCTTTATCTGGAAAACGCAAATTTGAGTTCAACAAGGAGTCCCCTAGCCGTCCTCTTGCCAAGGTGTCTCTGTCTAGTCCTAAAGAGAGCAGCTCACAGCCAGCACCCAAGAAAATTAAAGCTGAGCCCCAAGCTCCTCCTCCTCCCGTTAAGAAGACCCCACCCCCTGAAAAACCCGCCAAAAAGAAGAACTCCTCCAGTTCTCAGCCAGTAGAGCTGAATCAGATCTTACAGGGAACAGTTTTTGTGCTGAGCTGTTTCCAGAACCCTTTCCGGTCGGACCTCAGGGATAAAGCTCTGGAGATGGGTGCCAAGTACCGACCGCACTGGACCTGGGACTGCACTCATCTCATATGTGCCTTTGCCAATACCCCAAAATACAGCCAGGTAAAATCAGCAGGAGGAATCATTGGGAGGAAAGAATGGGTCATGGACTGTTACCGGGCAAAGCAATGTTTACCTTGTATGAAGCGTACTACCCTGTAGGAGCTGCTAAGTTGTTCGTTTTCCCACTGGCCATCCCAGACCTTCGGAGCTACCCTTACCTCTGACACTTTGGGTTCCATTATGTGTAACAGCACAGACTCAATCCCCTTTGACACAGCTGTAGTGTAATACCAGTGTGCACTAGAATTAAAGACAACTTCACTATATATATATATATATATATATATATATATATATATATATATATATATATATATATATATATATGTATATATATCATATACCTTTTTGTCTTCACCTTTAGCCTCCGGCTTGCACCTGCTATGTAAATTCAAGAAGGCAACACTACACACAGAAATACTTCAACAAGAATTTTGTTTTACTGTTCTTTGCTTAAAGTAAAAGTTACAAAAGTTGTGACTGTCAAACCAACGTAGTGTGACAGTCAACTGATTTCAACTTACAAAAGTATTACAACAGATGTAAAGTGTTTAAATTAATCTTATAGCAATGTATCAAGGAAATTGGGATAAATGACAGAGTGAACTGATTTCACTATGAGCACTATCCCATCCTTTTGTACGCTTTGAAACTGTAAATAAAGCGTATGCTAATTTAAAAAAATATAGTATAATCCCTATGGAGCTCCCATTACTTTATATTACAGTTTCTTTATTTTCTTAAATATACGTTTTTATTAATTTTCAAAAAACAGACAACAAACAAAAATGAATATTTGCAGCAATTAAAGAAACTATATACATAGAAAACAAAACACACACAAAAAAAAAAAACCCGCATACATACATACATACTTACATACATTGGTCATACCTGGTTCCTATGCCAGTTTAATTTTAAAGGAAGGTGTTATCCTGTGTTACATATGTACACCTAGAGCCCAATAACTAATGGAATGATTGCAAAGAGTCATATTCCTCTAGGAGGCTATTGAGGCTGTAGAGGGGTCCGTGAGCCATTTGGACCAAACCTTTTCATATTTGAGGAGACAACCCCTATTTATATATGTTTCTTTGTATAATGGTAAGCTATTATTAATGAGTTGTTTCCACAAAGTCAGCGATGGGGGGGGGGGGGGGTTCTTTCAGCTGAGAGCTATAGCTTTACGAGCATAGAACAAAAGCAGCCCCACCAAAGTGCGCCGTGCTGTCGTAGGAATAAATTGCTCTATCAAACCTAGAATACATATTGGCATTGATCGTTGCAGTGGGATATATGTTATTTTGAATATAAAAGCTAGTATTTCTTCCCAATACCTTACGATAGCTGGACAAGTCCAGAATATATGGGTAAAGTCTCCAGGAATCTCCCCACATCGCCAACAACCAGGAGCAGAGTCTGAATTAATTTTTTTAATATATGGGGGGTGTAATATGCCCTGTGGACTATCTTAAACTGAATAAATCTGTCTCTCAAGGAGACGAGAGAGTTCAAGGGAGAGTCCCATATATTATCCCAATCATCCTCATTAAGTTCAGGCATATCCTTAGACCATTTTGATCTTAATTTCTCTAAATCAGGGAGAGAGGCAGTTGTTAAGTGAAGATACAATTTAGATGCAGCATTCTTTGTGCAATCCAACCTAAGAAGCTTCTCTAAGGCAGATTAGTTGTAGAGGAGAGCCAGAGAATTGACAGCTGAAGGCATGGGAGAGTTGAAGGAGACGAAAAGAATACGACTGAGGGATATTGAAGTCGGAGATTAGTTGGGAAAAAGAAATCAAAGATTTATCCAAAATGATCTGTGTCACTGTTTTTATCTTAAAATTAGTCCAAGCATAGGGGTCGGGTAGTGAATAGAAATGCTCCAGAGTGGGATTTAACCAGAGGGGAGCATTAGGTGATATTGCCTGTAGGGGATATCATTCAATTTTGAGGCCCTCTCCCCATACACGTAGCGTGGTAAGCATAGATGGTGTCAATGAATATGGAGCACGAGGGCCCCGAAAGATCAAAAATTTCAGAGCCTCTAGGGATGCCAGCACTGCTGCTTCTACCTGAGTAGCGGAATTTGAGGTATCTGGGTTAAGCCACCAGGCCGTAGTTACTAGTTGAGAAGCCAAGTAATATTTATGGAAATCTAGACATGCCAGGCCACCTTGGGAGGTCGGGCGTACCAATGTTGCCCAGCTATACCTAGGGGGCTTTGATCTCCATATGAATGCTGAGAAAATACGACGTAGCCTTGCAAAGAAAGATTTAGGGATTCACTGGGGAGAGTGTCGAAATAAATATGCGAATTTAGGTAATACATTCATTTTTATTAAATTTATGCATCCTAACAATGAAAGGGGTAATGACTCCCATGCCTTCAGCCGTTGTTGAGTCTCCTGGATCACAGGTGTTAAATTTAGGGATATATAGTCTGAAACCTGTCTGGAAACCATCACCCCTAGATATTTAAAATGCTCCACCCATCTTAGGGGGGTATCCGTATCGGCAGTAGCACGAGCCGCAAAGTCTATAGAAAATAGAAGTGACTTTTCCCAGTTTACTTTAAGGCCTGTGACTGCGGAGAAAGAATTGAGGACCTGTAGGGCCCCCTTAAGTGATGGTCCTGCGTCATTAAGAAAGAGGAGTAGGTCGTCCGCATACAAGGCGACCCTTTCCTCCAGCCAGCCAACACGCAATCCCTTAACATGAAGGGAAGTACGGTGAGCCTCCGCCAGCAGTTCCATGGCTATGGCGAAAAGGGCTGGAGAGAGGGGGCAGCCCTGTCGAGTACCCCTTGACAGAGAAAAAGACTGTGATAAGCTACCTCCCAACTTAATAGCTGAGGTGGGGTTTTGATAAATTATCTGTATCCATTTAATAAAGATCAGGGGGAACCCCATCCTTCTAAGGACCTCCCAAAGAAAAGGCCATTCGATAGTATTGAAGGCCTTTTTAATATCTAAGGAGGCCACCACCCTAGTACCTTCATTCAAATGCTTTGCATGTATATTAGTGAACAAACGTCTCAAATTTACATCGGTTGACCTGTTGGCCATGAAGCCAGTTTGATCAATATCTACAACAGATGGTAATAGTGACTGTAGTCTGATGGTAAGTAATTTAGTCAAAATTTTAAAATCTGTATTAAGTAGGGCAATTGGCCTATAGGAGGCACACAATGAAGGATCTTTTAGATCTTTATGAATTAGTATAACATGGGCATGGCTCATAGAAGTTGGAAGGGCTCCATCTGTCAGGCATTGAGAATAAAGTTTTGCTAGCTTGGGAGCTAATATATTCCCATGTGTCTCTATGGGGAGGCCATCCGGACCCGGAGACTTCCCCCGCGGAAATGATTTGATTGCTCTCAGTACCTCCTCTGGGGGTTATTGGCCCCACCAGAGATTCTCTTTCTTTATCTGAAAGCCAGCCAAATGCCAATGGGTCTAGCCAGGATGCCAAATCCTTGGGCTGAAAGTCAGAAGGCAACACAGAGGTATAAAGAGGACTATAATATTGGCGAAAGACCTCTAGTATATCTGGTAATAAAGAAACTGATGCACCTGAGGCAGACACCACATTGGGAATCACTGTTGGAGGATAATCCGCCTGTGCCAACATCGCTAGAAGACGACCATTACGGTCCCCCTGTTCAAAGAACATTTTTTTTTTCCGATGTAGATCTAATCTGGTGATCTCTGTGAGATGGAGATGTAGCTTACGTTTTGCAGCATTCAGGAGGTCAAAATGGGTATTAGTAGGGTCAATAGTATAAATATCAGACTGATGTTGCACAGCTTGCTTTAGCGCTGTTGCAACGGCTGCCTGTTCCCTGCGAATCCCAGCAATAGAGGAGATATACTGTCCCCTGGAAAAGGCTTTGAAGGCGTCCCATATCATTGCAACAGAGGAGGATCCCTCATTAAACTCCCAATATTCCGCCAATCGTGGTGAGATATTGGTCGTCAGGTCTACATGAGAAAGCCAGTGGGTCCCCAAGCGCCATAGGGTTGCAGTTCTATAGGATGGGGCATGAATCTTAAGAAGTAATGGCGAGTGATCTGAGAGTCCACTGGGTAGATATGATACATCTAATACATCAGACAGCATAGTCGGATTAGCAAAGGCGAGGTCGATACGAGAAGAGGTTTTATATGTGGCAGAAAAACAAGAATAGGCTCTAGTCTCAGGATGTTTCCACCTCCAGACCTCAGTTACGCCCATTACTTGAGCCCAGGTAAGTAAATGTGTAGAAAATTGTTTCGGGGGAACAGGTCTGTCCAGGTCAGGGGCCATAATGGCATTGAAATTACCCATCAACAACAGCTTTGCCGGATAATACGAAATTACTTTCTCCAAGATTGAGTATAGGGTGGACGAAGAAAAGGAGGGGGAATATACACCCCTACTACTATATATTGCGTACCCCACACCGTAAATACTATTATTACATATTTGCCTTGGGGATCAGTATAGACCTGTTCCATTATACATGGAAGAGATTTACTGATTAATATCGATACTCCTCTTGCATATGTAGAATAAGAAGAATGAAAGGCTTGCTGAATCCATGGCTTTTTTAATGCCAAACACTTGCTGCCCCTGAGATGCGTCTCCTGTAAAAGCACCATATGTGGAGAATGTAATTTAAGGTATCTAAAAAGTATCGCCCTCTTAAATTTAGAATTAAGTCCCCGAACATTCCAGGATAATATCCTGAAAACGGAGACATCACGTGTCGTCATTATACGTCAAATTATAAATGAAAGAAGGAGAAGTAGAAAACAAATTTAATCTAGGTGTACACCCTAATGTACATCTCAGGGGCAGCACCAATCCAGGGAGTCTATACCTGGTAATAGCATAACCAATACATAACCAATCATTCCAAACAAAAACATATACACATACAACACCAATAAACAATACCCAAGATGACAGAAGGGTATCTATCCTGCCATCATCTGGTGGCGTCTTCCAAAATTGGAGAGTAGCCAGATCAGGCTTTTAACCAAAAAAACAAAAAATGAAAGCCTAAAAAATGTGGTTAGCAACAGTTTGTTAGTAACCGCTTGGTGCTGTAGCTGCAGCACCTAGGTAGGGGAAATCTGGTTCAGAAATCGGGGGGGGAATAAATAAATAAATAAATAAAACAGAGAAAAAAAAAAAGCAGCTCCGAGCATCAATTGAAGCAGCTTTCCCAATACCTATGGGGTATAAAAAAGGTGGTTGCTTGTCGGCCATGGCCAACACTAAAAAAAGGGTCTAGAAAGGGGGGAGGGGAAAAGAGGGGAAGAGGGAAAGGAGGGAGGGGAGGGGAATTTTTTATTACCTATTGCCATTGATTTCAGCTAGTCCCTCAAAAAAACGAGAAGGGGGAAGGGGGGGCTTCTATATTGAAACCGACACAAGCCGACTTAGAATGCAAGATAATATGATATAGTAATAATAGAAATTGATACAATTGATACAAATTTAATACAAGGGAAAGACACAAAAAAAAAAACAGCAGCATTACCCAAAAAAAGAAAAGAAGAAAAAAAAAAAAAAAACAAGAAACTTTAAGCATAGAATATATGTGAAGCATGTATATCCTTATATATGTATATATATATCTACACACATATATACGCATACTCACCCACCCCCACCCCAACCCATGTATATATAAATACACTGCCTATTAAGAAAAAAAAAAAAGGGGGGGGGGATATGATAGGCAAACATTTAGCAACCATACATATCAGAGTAATAAAACAGTAATGCAACAATAATAAAACAATAATGGAGCCATAATGAAACCCCCCCCCCCCCAAAAAAAATTATAATAATAATACAATACAAAAACAAAACAAAAATTTTTTTTATTTTTTTAAAATTTTTTTTCCCTCTAGCAAATTAATAATTAATTAGTATGTAACAAAAAAGAAAGGAGAGAACCAAAAAAAGGGTTGTGCAGTCATCAACGGGTGTCCAACGGGTGTCCAACCAGGCTAAAGTTTTTTTTTTCTTTTCTTTTTTTTGCCACATCAGCGAGAAAAATTTCCCCGGGATATAAATTTTTCAATTATTTAAAATTCGAAATCTTCCCAACTTGTCATCACATCATAGTGGCAATATAAATCTATTTTAAATAACAAAACCAGAATATTACACAAAGTATTTACTTAAGCAACTTACAATTACGTCCCTCCCAAAACTCCCCCTCCCCTATTGCCCCCCCTCCCGAGACCGTACCCCCCTCTCTCTTCCTAAAGACTCCTCTTCTCTGCCCCCATTTCGGTTTCCCTATGCACCTTTCTATGGTGCGACGCCCAGACCCCTAATCTAAGTAGTCCATATCTCAACGGCTTTTGGGGATTCCTTGAATTCTACCCATACTCTCCACTTTGTTTCGTAAGCCCCCATTTTCATCCCTTCACTGAATCTTAAATATTCTAAACTATGTATCTCAATGATTTTTTTAAACCTGTCCCTCATTGTGGGTCTTTCTATCTTTTGCCAATACTTGGGAATTAGGCTTATGGCCGCATCGATAAGGTGTGGCAGAAGCGTTCTAAGGTAAGTTTTAGTGGGCATTAGGGATGAGCTTCGAGTTTGAGTCGAACTCATGTTCGACTCGAACATTGGCTGTTCGCAAGTTCGCCAAACAGCGAACAATTTGGGGTGTTCGCGGCAAATTCGAATGCCGCAGAACACCCTTTAAAAGTCTATGGGAGAAATAAAAAGTGCTAATTTTAAAGGCTTATATGCAAGTTATTGTCATAAAAAGTGTTTGGGGACCTGGGTCCTGCCCCAGGGGACATGGATCAATGCAAAAAAAAGTTTTAAAAACGGCCGTTTTTTCAGGAGCAGTGATTTTAATAATGCTTAAAGTCAAACAATAAAAGTGTAATATCCCTTTAAATTTCGTAGCTGGGGGGTGTCTATAGTATGCCTGTAAAGGGGCGCATGTTTCCCGTGTTTAGAACAGTCTGACAGCAAAATGACATTTCGAAGGAAAAAACCCATTTAAAACTACTCGCGGCTATTGCATTGCCGACAATACACATAGAAGTTCATTGATAAAAACGGCATGGGAATTCCCCACAGGGGAACCCCGAACCAAAATTTAAAAAAAAAAATGACGTGGGGGTCCCCCTAAATACCATACCAGGCCCTTCAGGTCTGGTATGGATATTAAGGGGAACCCCGGCCAAAATGTAAAAAAAAAATGACGTGGGGGTCCCCCTAAATTCCATACCAGGCCCTTCAGGTCTGGTATGGATATTAAGGGGAACCCCGGCCAAAATGTAAAAAAAAAATGATGTGGGGTTCCCCCTAAATTCCATACCAGACCCTTCAGGTCTGGTATGGATTTTAAGGGGAACCCTGCACCAAAAAAAAAAACGGCGTGGGGTCCCCCCAAAAATCCATACCAGACCCTTATCCGAGCACGCAACCTGGCAGGCCGCAGGAAAAGAGGGGGGGGCGAGAGTTGTCCCCATGAGGTTGATAATATATAAGGAAGGAATTGGTGGGACTTTATATGAGGTGTAGGGGTGCCGCTCAGGTCCCCCCCTCCATCCCGATTGGATGAAAAAAATGAAAAATAAAAAATAAAAAGTAGCGGGACTTTATATAAACACACGGGGGCAAGAATAAAATTGTAGCTTTTAATGGATTCGGATTGTCATAGAGTTTTTGTATTCAAATAATTCAATGCATTATGCTATATAAAACTATTTGTACAACTACTACAATTCATTGGAGCCAGAAAAATAGACATACATACATATTCCAACAAGGAATCAATACATGATATGAAATATAAAAACATTTAGAGCATGATTGCATAATTGAATGGACAAAATAATCAGATATGAAAAACAAAAAAAGGGTTTTTTTTTTTTTGTTTTTTTTAGGAAGGAAAAAACCAATTGTAATGGAATGGCCTGACCAGATGCATCATTGTGTACACTAGGTTGTTGTTGGCTGAACGCGTTTCAAGGTCTTTAACCTATCATCAGGAGCAAAGAACCATAGTGATAATCTAAAAAATAAATAAAAGGAAAATATATTTTTTTTTTTATTAAAAAGAAGAAGAAAAAAAAAGGAAGAAAAAAGAGAGAAAAAAAGAAAAAGAAAAAAACACACAAAACAGGCAAAAAGGGTCCTCCCTGATGGACCCAACCTGCCCGTACACTTACATGGTGGTCCTCACAGTGGTGGTGCGGCCATGAAATCCCCAGACCAAACCAAATATGTCCCGCATGGGAGCTGAGGGGACATGCCGCAGCGGGCAGAACACAAAAATGAACGACGCCCCGCAGGAGTAACAGTGTAGAGGGAGTAGTGGAACAATGGAAACAAATCTAGAAAGAAAAGAAAGGATATGTTGCTGTGGAGTGGACAAAGACAAAAAGTGAAATGAAATAAAATGGAGAATGAAAGATATAAAACAGGGGAAGGGAATAAGAAAGGGTGAAGAAAATTAGTGTGAGTGGAGAAAAGGAGTGAAAATATAAGAAGGAAAGGGGTGAAGGGAGAAAAGGGGACTGAAAAGGAAAGAGAGAGAGGAAAGAAAAGTAGCTGTGTAATTCGAGAAAAGCAAGAAGTGAGGAACAAGAGGGGGGAGGAGGGGAGGAAGAGGAAAGCGGGTGTGAAAGAAGGAAAAGGGTGGAAATGAAAACCAAGAAAAAGGTGAAGGGAAAATGGGACTAAAATTGAAAAACAAAATTTATGGTAGGAGGGAATGTGTACCTGATACCGAGTAAGTCCAAACAGGAGTGCCTAGATGCATAGGTGGTGGGTAAATGCAGGTGTGTACCGAGCGGGGTGTGAAGTCCATGCGGGGATGAGGTCCATAGCTGCCAAGCCCCCGCAACCATATCCCCAACGTCAGACGTTGGCCCACAAATAGGGAGAGAAGGGGAGAACGCCGACAGCCTAGGAACCAGCCCATTCATGGTCCCACAGGCGGCGGCGTCAACCATGTCATCCCCCCAATGGGCCAGCAGATAGTGATCACTCGGTCGGATCACTAATAAGGCGCCAGCGTGTCCGGCCGGGATGTGTGACGTCGACGCGCAGTGAGGACAAGCCCCGCCCACCCTCCGTCACAACAGGGCGGAAGGGGGGTCCGCAGTGAGCGTCGCAGCTCCCGAACAAGACAGAGAGGCAGGCCCAGCCAAACCACAGACGCACACACCACTGTGTGCATATAAGGAAAAAACAAAAAAATCAAAATTGAAAAATAAATAGCTAAAAAATTAAACCAAAAAATAAAAATTCAAAAAAGAAAAAAGGAAAAACTGAAAATGTCACAAAAGACAAAAATTGAGTATTGGGTGAAGAAGTAATATATTAAATAAAAAAGCATTTAAACCTCTGACAAGCAGAAATGGGAGTAAAGAAAAAATTTCTATGATTAATGCAGCCGTGTGCTTATCATCCCTTATTGGTTGATAATATATAAGGAAGGAATTGGTGGGACTTTATATGAGGTGTAGGGGTGCCGCTCAGGTCCCCCCCTCCATCCCGATTGGATGAAAAAAATGAAAAATAAAAAATAAAAAGTAGCGGGACTTTATATAAACACACGGGGGCAAGAATAAAATTGGTAGCTTTTAATGGATTCGGATTGTCATAGAGTTTTTGTATTCAAATAATTCAATGCATTATGCTATATAAAACTATTTGTACAACTACTGCAATTCCTTGGAGCCAGAAAAATATACATACATACATATTCCAACAAGGAATCAATACATGATATGAAATATAAAAACATTTAGAGCATGATTGCATGATTGAATGGACAAAATAATCAGATATGAAAAACAAAAAAAGGGTTTGTTTTTTTTTTGTTTTTTTTTTTAGGAAGGAAAAAACCAATTGTAATGGAACGGCCTGACCAGATGCATCATTGTGTACACTAGGTTGTTGTTGGCTCAACGCGTTTCAAGGTCTTTAACCTATCATCAGAAGCAAAGAACCATAGTGATAATCTAAAAAATAAATAAAAGGAAAATATATTTTTTTTTATTAAAAAGAAGAAGAAAAAAAAGGAAGAAAAAAGATAGAAAAAAACACACAAAACAGGCAAGAAGGGTCCTCCCTGATGGACCCAACCTGCCCGTACACTTACATGGTGGTCCTCACAGTGGTGGTGCGGCCATGAAATCCCCAGACCAAACCAAATATGTCCCGCACGGGAGCTGAGGGGACATGCCGCAGTGGGCAGAACACAAAAATGAACGACGCCCCGCAGGAGTAACAGTGTAGAGGGAGTAGTGGAACAATGGAAACAAATCTAGAAAGAAAAGAAAGGATATGTTGCTGTTGAGTGGACGAAGACAAAAAGTGAAATGAAATAAAATGGAGAATGAAAGATATAAAACAGGGGAAGGGAATAAGAAAGGGTGAAGAAAATTAGTGTGAGTGGAAAAAAGGAGTGAAAATATAAGAAGGAAAGGGGTGAAGGGAGAAAAGGGGACTGAAAAGGAAAGAGAGAGAGGAACGAAAAGTAGCTGTGTAATTCGAGAAAAGCAAGAAGTGAGGAACAAGAGGGGGGAGGAGGGGAGGAAGAGGAAAGCGGGTGTGAAAGAAGGAAAAGGGTGGAAATGAAAACCAAGAAAAAGGTGAAGAGAAAATGGGACTAAAATTGAAAAACAAAATTTATGGTAGGAGGGAATGTGTACCTGATACCGAGTAAGTCCAAACAGGAGTGCCTAGATGCATAGGTGGTGGGTAAATGCAGGTGTGTACCGAGCGGGGTGTGAAGTCCATGCGGGGATGAGGTCCATAGCTGCCAAGCCCCCGCAACCATATTCCCAACGTCAGACATTGGCCCACAAATAGGGAGAGAAGGGGAGAACGCCGACAGCCCAGGAACCAGCCCATTCATGGTCCCACAGGCGGCGGCATCAACCATGTCATCCCCCCAATGGGCCAGCAGATAGTGATCACTCGGTCGGCAAACGCCGCGCTAATAAGGCGCAACATATCCTTTCTTTTCTTTCTAGATTTGTTTCCATTTGTTTCCATACACCACCATGTAAGTGTACGGGCAGGTTGGGTCCATCAGGGAGGACCCTTCTTGCCAGTTTTGTGTGTTTTTTTCTTTTTCTTTTTTCTCTCTTTTTTCTTCCTTTTTTTTCTTCTTCTTTTTAATAAAAAAAAAAAATATTTTCCTTTTATTTATTTTTTAGATTATCACTATGGTTCTTTGCTCCTGATGATAGGTTAAAGACCTTGAAACGCGTTGAGCCAACAACAACCTAGTGTACACAATGATGCATCTGGTCAGGCCGTTCCATTACAATTGGCTTTTTCCTTCCTAAAAAAAAAACAAAAAAAAAAAAAACCTTTTTTTGTTTTTCATATCTGATTATTTTGTCCATTCAATTATGCAATCATGCTCTAAATGTTTTTATATTTCATATTATGTATTGATTCCTTGTTGGAATATGTATGTATGTATATTTTTCTGGCTCCAATGAATTGTAGTAGTTGTACAAATAGTTTTATATAGCATAATGCATTGAATTATTTGAATACAAAAACTCTATGACAATCCGAATCCATTAAAAGCTACCAATTTTATTCTTGCCCCCGTGTGTCTATATAAAGTCCCGCTACTTTTTATTTTTTATTTTTCATTTTTTTCACCTTGTCCCCATGTTGATGAGGACAAGGGCCTCATCCCCACAACCCTGGCCGGTGGTTGTGGGGGTCTGCGGGTGGGGGGCTTATTGGAATCTAGAAGCCCCCTTTAACAAGGGGACCCCCAGATCCCGCCCCCCCCCTGTGTGAAATGGTAAGGGGGTACTTACCCTTACCATTTCACTAAAAAACTGTCAAAAATGTTAAAAATGACAAGAGACAGTTTTTGACAATTCCTTTATTTAAATGCTTCTCTCTCCTCATGCGGCTCCACGAGGGGGCCGCCCGCCCATTTCTCCCGGTGCTCACATGCGAGGATGGGCAGCCACCCGCCTGCCTGCTCCTCTCTCTCCCCACAATTGGTATTGCTGCAAGCCCAGTCACAGAGGACATCAGACCTGCACACAGCAGTCATGGCAACAGCCAGTTGAGAGGTGATGGGTCGGTTGTGGCTTGCAGTAGATGTACCATGCTGGATTGTTTATCATTCATTATTATCAATTTTCATTATGGTTTCAGTTGCATGTTATTCCCAAGCTTACATAAGGGCTCATTCATTGTCAGCAGGGCTTGGCAAGACGGGGAGGATGTAATCCACATACATTGCTGCTTTTAGTTGGTTATTTTGTTTCTTGCTCAGTGTTTCTATCATAGCGTTTCTGCCCCAGGAGTTCTGTCATTGCATTTTCTGCCCCAGCATTTCTGTCATAGCGTTCTGCCCCGGCGTTTCTGTCACAGCGTTCTGCCCCGGCGTTTCTGTCATAGCGTTCTGCCCCGGCATTTCTGTCATAGCGTTCTGCCCCAACGTTTCTGTCATAGCGTTCTGGCCCAGCGTTTCTGTCATAGCGTTCTGGCCCAGCATTTCTGTCTCTGCGTTCAGTCTCGGCATTTCTGTCATGGCGTTTCTGCCCCAGCTTTTCTGTCATAGCGTTCTTCCCCAGCTTTTCTGTCATAGCGTTCTGCACCAGTTTTTCTGTCATAGCGTTCTGCCCCAGCATTTCTTTCACAGCATTTTCTGCCCCAGGGTTCCAGTCATAGCGTTTTCTGCCCCAGGGTTCCAGTCATAGCGTTTTCTGCCCCAGGGTTCCAGTCATAGCGTTTTCTGCCCCAGGGTTTCTGTCATAGCATTTCTGCCCCAGGGTTTCTGTCAGCGTTTCTCCCCCAGGGTTTCTGTCATAGCATTTCTGCCCCAGTTCTGTGACAGCATTTCTGCCCCAGGGTTTCTGTCATAGCGTTTTTCTGCCTCAGGGTTTCTGTCATAGCGCTCTGCCCCAGCATTTCTATCACAGCGCTCTGCCCCAGCATTTCTATCACAGCGCTCTGCCCCAGCATTTCTGTCACAGGGCTCTGCCCCAGCATTTCTGTCACAGCGTCCTGCCGCAGCATTTCTGTCTCGGCGTACAGTCTCGGCATTTTGTCACAGCGTTTCTGTCCCAGGATTTCTGTCACAGCGTTTCTGCCCCAGGATTTCTGCCACAGCGTTTCTGCCCCAGGATTTCCGTCATAGCGTTTCTGCCCCAGGATTTCTGTTATGGCATCTCTGCCTCAGGATTTCTGTCATGGCGTTTTTCTGTCATGGTGTTTTTCTGTCACAGCGTTACTGTCCTTGCGTTTCTGCCCCAGGATTTCTGTCATAGCGTTTCTGCCTCAGCGTTCAGTCTCAGCATTTCTGTCATAGCGTTTCAGGCTCCGTGTTTCAGCCTTCACCGTTTCTCAGTGGGGCGTTGTTCAGTCACGGCATACTCCAGTAGCTGTTTTTATCTTCGTTGTTTGTCATGTCTCATCGTATCTTTGTTCATGTTTGTACCTGGGTCAGTTAGCTAGGGCTCACATGTCGGGATCTGTCACGTCTACAGATCCATACGGGCTGAGGTTTTGTTTGTTAATGATTGTTGTCCACAATCTTCTTGCCTGTATACTATACGTCATACGATGCACGTTCATTCACCACACCTGTACAATCACCCACCACGGTCTGTGGGTACACCAGCCCTGAGTTTTCAGTTTAATTACCTGTCTCTGCGCTGCAGGTTACTCTGGCTCACTTACCATTCACAAGGGGGGATCCGTCATCAGGTTCATTCACGCGCAGTGGTCTTGACATTTCTGCTCATGTTCTCATACTTAGGTAGGCACAGAGGGGCGTTGTTGTTCTCATGTCTTGTTGTCTGTCATTTCTCTTGATCATGTTCTCAGGTTGGGCTGTATTGGCATCCATCATCCCCTTGTTGATCCGTAAGTGGTTTGGGCAAACGTCGTCATGATTCTGGATTCCACTCTCGGCTCTGATCTCTTGTCTAGGATGTGGCCTGGAAGACTGCTCAGGGACGTCAGTCCAGTCATCTTTTCCGTTCCCAGGTAGGGGGGTTTCAGTCACTTTGGTTATGACTGTTTCATGCCATGGGACTTATTTCCCCAGGGTGGAGTCTGGCCCTCCTTCCTCGGTTCAGGATTCAGACTCAGTTGCCAGCTCACAGGCTGAAGCACGACCCGATCAAATCAGGTGGGATTAGTATTCTGTGTCTGGCATGGTTTCTCCATGTTGACAATGCTTATTGCCATAGTGCATGGACCTCATCCACCTACTCCATCACATCCTTCACTGAGCATTTCACTGGTGTCCGGTTGAAGTTTCGATCTTCTCTGCTATCATTTTGCAGGGGCTCCTCGGGACTGCCATTGCTTCCCTTCCCCCACGCATCCTCTCATTCACAAGTAGTTCATTCTCATGTCTGGGTCGTCTCGGGCTTCAGGCTCTATCCAATCGTTCACGGGACGTCTAGTTGGGTTCTGGATAGCTTCACAGGTTCTATAGGGGGTTCTGTCTCATCACCAAGTCAGGAGTCGGGGGGGGTTTCTCCTGTCATAGCGGACACTTATCGGATATATACTGTTGCCATCCGGGCATGCGCTACTCCACTTGATGGATTGTTACCTTCCCTTCTTCACCTAACTTTGTGTCTTTTTGCCCTCTTTTCAGGCATACTGACCAGCCAGACCAAGGCACAACTCAGGTCTTGGTGCTTAGGAGTATCACTTTCTCACTCGAAGACTCTGACTACAAGTGTAGTCACTCACTCGAAGACTCTGACTACAGGCTAGCCGGAGGCTAGCCTGTATTTGTGGGAGGAGTCTGAGAGGGCTATTTAAGCCTCCTCCTCTGTCAGGCCAGGGCTCGTTGGCGTCTCTGGGTTCCCACCCACTAAGCCCCAATTTTCATACATACTCATTCTTATTCTTACATTCAGGGTATGCCCTCTTTTCAGGCACACTGACCAGCCAGGCCAAGGCACATCTCAGGTCTTGGTGCTTAGGAGTATCACTTTCTCACTCGAAGACTCTGACTACAAATATATATATATATATATATATATATATAATATATATATATATATATATATATATATATATATATATATATATATATATATATATATATATATATATATATATATATATGCAGTATATTTCACATATAGATTGAATAAATAACTGAATCATTCCATAAACACTATTTAAGCTACATAGTTATGTTGCATTTGGAATATAAGGACCACAGTTTCAACCTTAGAGTGTTTTTTTCACTGGAAAGTAGGTTAGCATTAAAGGATTACTAAACCCTTGTTTTTTTGTTTTTTTTTAATAACAAACATATCATACTTACCTCCACTGTGCAGTTCATTTTGCACAGAGTGGCCCCAAACCTTGTCTTCTGGGATCCCCCGGCGGCACTCACGGCTCCTCCTGGCATCTGGAAACCCCCTAGAAGAAGCGCTCTTTCAGGGGGTTACCGTGCAGGTTTGCTCTCGAATCCAGCATTTGCGTCCATAGACACAGAATGCCGGACTCGGCCCCGCCCCCAGCGCCCGCGTCATGGGATTTGATTGACAGCAGCGGGAGCCAATGGCTGCGCTGCTATCAATCTATCCATTCAATAGCTGAGACAACGGGCAGAGAGGTAGAGCACGTCTCCACCATGGGAATGAACGGGCTCAGGTGAGTAAAATGGGGGGCGGGGCTGGGGGGCTTTTGTCACCTTAATGCATCAGTGCTGCTTTTCAGTGTCCATCAGTGCCGCCTATCCGTGCCACCTATCATTGCCCATCAGTGCCCATCAGGCTGCATTCACACTACAGCATTTTGAATTGCGGGCAGACCTGCCATGGATCTTGCCGCGATTTGACAGCGCTGATGTGTGAATGACAAAACATGGAACTTGCATTTGAGATGCCATTCATTTGAACGACACCTCAAATCGCGGTGTGGGTCTGCCGCAATTGTCGCACGATAAAATGTGCTGCAATCGTGGCAACCCGCATCGCGGGATGCATGTCACCCCAAAGTAGCTCCTGAACCATTTTTTAGTGACATGCATCCCGCGATGCGGGTTTCCACGATTGCAGCATGTTTTTTTGTGCGACAATCACAGCAGACCCGCACCGCGATTTGAGTTCTGCGTTTGGTCATTCACACACACAGCACATCAGGCACAGCGCACATCAGGGCACAGCACACATCAGGGTACAAGCACATCGGGGCACAGCGCACATCGGGGCACAGCGCACATCGGGACAAAAGAACACAGCACATGAGGGTACATGGGGCACATGGGATACATGAGGGTACATGGGGCATATGAGGGTACATGGGGCACATCAGGGCACATGGGGCACACCAGGGCACATCAGGGCACTTTTGGGCACATCAGGGCACATCAGGCACATGGGGTAAATCAGGGCACATGGGGTACATCAGGGAACATCAGGGCACATTCAGGGCACATCAGAGCACATTCAGGGAACATTCATGGCACATCAGGCACATGGGGTACATCAGGGCACATCAGGGCACATTCAGGGAACATCAGGGCACATGGGGCACATCAGGGCACATCAGAGCACATTCAGGGAACATTCAGGGCACATCAGGCACATGGGGTACATCAGGGCACATTCGGGGGAAACAATCAGGCACATTCAGGGAACATCAGGGTACATGGGGCACATTCAGGGCACATCAGGCACATGGGGTACATCAGGGCACATTCAGGGCACATTCAGGGAACATCAGGGCACATCAGGCACATGGGGTACATCAGGGCACATCAGGCACATGGGGTACATCAGGGCACATCAGGCACATGGGGTATATCAGGGCACATCAGGCACATGGGGTACATCAGGGCACATCAGGCACATGGGGTATATCATGGCACATCAGGCACGTGGGGTACATCAGGGCACATCAGGCACATGGTATACAACAGGGCACATTCAGGGCACATCAGGCACATTCAGGGAACATTAGGGCACATTCAGGGCATATCAGGGCACATGAGCTACATCAGGGCACATTCAGGGAACATCAGGGCACATTCAGGGAACATCAAGGCACATGGGGTACATTCAGGGCACATCAGGGTACATTCAGGGCACATCAGGCACACAGGGTACATCAGGGCACATTCAGGGCACATCAGGCACATGGGGTACATCAGGGCACATTCAGGGAACATCAGGGCACATTCAGGGAACATCAGGCACATGGGGAACATCAGGGCACATTCAGGGCACATGGGGTACAATCAGGGCACATAAGAGCACATGGGGTACATTCAGCGCACATCATGGCACATTCAGAGCACATTCAGGGCACATGGGGTACAATCAGGGAACATGGGGTACATTCAGGGCACATCAGGACACATTCAGGGCACATCAGGCACATGGGGTACATCAGGGCACATCAGGCACATCAGGGCACATTCAGGGCATATCAGGGCACATCAGGCACATGAGGTACATCAGGGCACATTTAGGGAACATCAGGGCACATGGGGTACATTCAGGGCACATCAGGGCACATTCAGGGCACATCAGGCACACGGGGTACATCAGGGCACATTCAGGGAACATCAGGGCACATCAGGCACATGGGGTACATCAGGGCACATTCAGGGAACATCAGGGCACATTCAGGGCACATGGGGTACAATCAGGGCACATCAGAGCACATGGGGTACATTCAGGGCACATGGGGTACAATCAGGGCACATCAGAGCACATGGGATACATTCAGGGCACATGGGGTACATCAGGGAATATTCAGGGCACATCAGGCACATGGGGTACATCAGGGCACATTCAGGGAACATCAGGGCACATTCAGGGAACATAAGGCACATGGGGAACATCAGGGCACATTCAGGGCACATGGGGTACAATCAGGGCACATAAGAGCACATGGGGTACATTCAGGGCACATGGGGCACATCAGGCACATCAGAGCACATTCAGGGCACATTCAGGGCACATTCAGGGCATATCAGGCACATGGGGTACATCAGGGCACATCAGGCACATAAGAGCACATGGGGTACATTCAGCGCACATCATGGCACATTCAGAGCACATTCAGGGCACATGGGGTACAATCAGGGAACATGGGGTACATTCAGGGCACATCAGGACACATTCAGGGCACATCAGGCACATGGGGTACATCAGGGCACATCAGGCACATCAGGGCACATTCAGGGCATATCAGGGCACATCAGGCACATGAGGTACATCAGGGCACATTTAGGGAACATCAGGGCACATGGGGTACATTCAGGGCACATCAGGGCACATTCAGGGCACATCAGGCACACGGGGTACATCAGGGCACATTCAGGGAACATCAGGGCACATCAGGCACATGGGGTACATCAGGGCACATTCAGGGAACATCAGGGCACATTCAGGGCACATGGGGTACAATCAGGGCACATCAGAGCACATGGGGTACATTCAGGGCACATGGGGTACAATCAGGGCACATCAGAGCACATGGGATACATTCAGGGCACATGGGGTACATCAGGGAATATTCAGGGCACATCAGGCACATGGGGTACATCAGGGCACATTCAGGGAACATCAGGGCACATTCAGGGAACATAAGGCACATGGGGAACATCAGGGCACATTCAGGGCACATGGGGTACAATCAGGGCACATAAGAGCACATGGGGTACATTCAGGGCACATGGGGCACATCAGGCACATCAGAGCACATTCAGGGCACATTCAGGGCACATTCAGGGCATATCAGGCACATGGGGTACATCAGGGCACATCAGGCACATCAGAGCACATTCAGGGCACATTTAGGGCACATCAGGGCACATCAGGCACATGAGGTACATCAGGGCACATTCAGGGAACATCAGGGCACATGGGGTACATTCAGGGCACATCAGGGCACATTCAGGGCACATCAGGCACACGGTACATCAGGGCACATTCAGGGCACATGGGGTACATCAGGGCACATTCAGGGAACATCAGGGCACATTCAGGGAACATCAGGGCACATCAGGCACATGGGGTACATCAGGGCACATTCAGGGAACATCAGGGCACATGGGGTACAATCAGGGCACATCAGAGCACATGGGGTACATTCAGGGCACATGGGGTACAATCAGGGCACATCAGAGCACATGGGGTACAATCAGGGCACATCAGAGCACATGGGGTACAATCAGGGCGCATCAGAGCACATGGGGTACAATCAGGGCACATGGGGTACAATCAGGGCACATCAGAGAACATAGGGTACATTCAGCGCACATCAGGGCACATGGGGTACAATCAGGGCACATCAGGGCACATTCAGGGCACATCAGGCACATGGGTACATCAGGGCACATTCAGGGCACATGGGGTACATCAGGGCACATTCAGGGAACATCAGGGCACATTCAGGGAACATCAGGGCACATCAGGCACATGGGGTACATCAGGGCACATTCAGGGAACATCAGGGCACATTCAGGGCACATGGGGTACATCAGGGCACATTCAGGGAACATCAGGGCACATTCAGGGCACATGGGGTACAATCAGGGCACATCAGAGCACATGGGGTACATTCAGGGCACATGGGGTACAATCAGGGCACATCAGAGCACATGGGGTACAATCAGGGCACATCAGAGCACATGGGGTACAATCAGGGCACATCAGAGCACATGGGGTACAATCAGGGCACATGGGGTACAATCAGGGCACATCAGAGCACATAGGGTACATTCAGCGCACATCAGAGCACATGGGGTACAATCAGGGCACATGGGGTACAATCAGGGCACATGGGGGTACATTCAGGGCACAGCATTTACTTGTTTTCTTCATATGCAGAGTAGCCCAGGCAGCCTCTGTAGTAAGTTATCTCTCATGTCATGCTGCTGCTGCTCCCCCCGGCGGCCCCTCCTCCTCCTCTCTTCTCGTCCATCCCAGATGACGTCACAAGCAACTGGAGATGGACAAGAAGAGAGGAGGAGGGGCTGCCGGGGGGGAGCAGCAGCGGCGTGACATGAGAGAGAACTTGCTACAGAGGCTGCCTGCGCTACTCTGCATGCATCTCGATCTACCCTTCAGACGCCAGCTGTCGGCGATTGATGGGTAAATCGTAGACACAATAGGCAGCCACTAGAACCGGCCCACTGAGCCATTCGGCCCACCGGGAAACTCCCGGTAGTCCCGATGGCCAGTCCATCCCTGCTTGTGAGCCGTGTCCATCACAACTTACCAGTTCATCCTTTACAAAAACAAAGTCTAAACTGTTTCTATAATTTGTAATAAAATAGGACATACTGTTGGCCAGTAGGTGTTCAGAAGTCAACAAACAATTATATTTCTGACATCTTGAAACAAAAGCCTGGCTGTGACAATAAAGCACAGTTTTTGAACAATTAATGTATTGTATTGGTGAGCCACTTCACAGGTAGGTGTAGATCATCCCTTAGGCATGTATTTTAAATTAATTTAACTTAAATGTTTCACAGCTTAGGAGGCAGAGGAGGACAGTGGAGAGCCGGAGGAGGTGGGCACAGCTGAGGAGGCAGAGGAGGGCAGTGGGGAGCCGGATGAGGTGGGCACAGCTGAGGAGGCAGAGGAGGACAGTGAAGAGCCGGATGAGGTGGGCACAGATGAGGAGGTGGAAGAGGACAGTGGGGAGCTGGACGAGGCGGGCACAGCTGAGGAGGCAGAGGAGAACAGTGGGGGGCTGGATGAGGTGGGCACAGCTGAGGAGGCAGAGGAGGACAGTGGGGAGCCGGACGAGGTGGGCACAGATGAGGAGGCGGAGGAGGACAGTGGGGAGCTGGATGAGGCAGGCACAACTGAGGAGGCAGAGGAGGACAGTGGGCAGCCGGGCGAGGCAGGAATATCTGAGGAGATGGAGGACAATGGGGAGCCCGGACAAGGTGGGGCACAGCTGAGGAGGCAGAGGAGGACAATGGGGAGCCGGACGAGGTGGGCACATCTGGAGAGGCGGAGGAAGACAGTGGGGAACCGTATGATCTGGGCACAGCTGAGGAAGCGGAGCAGGACACCGTCCAGCTCCCCACTGTACTTCTCCATCTCCTCAGTGGGGAGCCAGATGAGGCAAGCACAGCTAAGGAGGCAGAGGAGGACAGTGGGGAGCCGGATGAGGCGGGTACAGCTGAGGAGGCGGATGAGGACAGTGGAGAGCTGGATGAGGCGGGTACAGCTGAGGAGGCGGAGAAGGACAGTGGGGAGCCAGACGAGGTGGGCACAGCTGAGGAGGCGGAGGAGGACAGTAGGGAGCCGGACGAGGTGGGCACAGCTGAGGAGGTGGAGGAAGACATTAGGAAACCGGATGAGGCGGGCACAGTTGAAGAGGCGGACACCATCAAGTCTCCTGGACATAGACGAAACTATCCTCCCCGGTGAGTCTGCTCTGTCTAACCCTGTTCCCTGTTGTAGTCACCCGCACCCTGAAAGTGATGTTCTGGACTGGTGTTTCTGGGCAGAGAAAGCTGTGTATTAGGATTTTTCTGGATTCTGCCAGCTAATTACCCACTTGTTAATATGATCCAGATCTGCAGCTCCTCTTACCCTCTTCTCTGGTGATAGGAGGACATCTCCAGAAGGGTGGAAGACCCTGGAAAGGACACACAGGGTAAATCCTGCCTCTGTCCTGCCAAAGGTAGGACTGTGTAGGGGAGGCAGAGAGTAAAAGGAAGCACTGATTAGAGAGAAAAGGGGTGGACATCAAGAGGAACTGTGATGGGGGCTGTGATTGCTAGGGGTATTGTAATGTAAAGGTGCACTGTGATATAATAATAATTACAGTGCCCCTTTACAGTGCAGTCCCCTTTATCTCACAGTGCCCCTTCACATTACAGTGCAGAGGAAAAAATCCATGAATATCCACCCACCAATCACCCCCCAAAAACACCCCCCCCCCTGGTTTCTGCACTGATGGGCACTGATATGCTGCACTGATGGGCAGGGCACTGATGATCAGTGTAAATGTTCCCTATCACAGGAAGGCCGGTTATCAGCTTTCCTTTTCTCACACACCGACAGTGTTAAGGAAAGGAAATGCCGATAACTAAAGATGGGCTGAACGATCCCCTGTTCGGTTTGCACTACAACTCTCGAACATCGAGAAAGTTCATAACCAAATAATGAACCCCATTGAAGTCTGTGGAATGAAAACATTTTTTCTTTTTACACAAAGTTCTCACACACAGCAAGAGCACACCTATAATTACACCCCAAAACACATTCTTCTACGCCTCCTAAGTATGATGACTTATTAACTTATTAAGATATGCCCAAAGCAAAACGAAAAAAAAAAAAAACGAAGGGCATGCATGACTAGGTTAGGAGGGTAGATACGGGTGGAAAGGGTTAAGGCATGGCTAGCATGTTACATTCACTGACCTGATTGATGGAAGCATGGGTCGAGGTGGGGCTTTGGTGAGGCCAGGAAAGGGGGAGAGAGGGACACCTTAGTCGTTGGTCATCGGATGAAGAAAAAACTGTCCATCCACCCTCCATGATTTTTGGTATGGTTCCTACGATTGCTGTCACAGCATCCTGGTTGTGGACACTGGAGGCGGCAAAGATCAGTGATAGTCTAATGGTTGGGGACCCATCTGTGGTGTGGCATAATTGGATGCATTCCATGCTTGTAGCTCCCTCGAATGCCAGGGCCCATAGTCAAAGTGTGTGTTTTGGGAAGACATGAACTTGATTCAGAAGCATACCGTATATACTCAAGTATAAACCCACCCGAATATAAGCCAAGGCACCTAATTTTACCACAAAAAACTGGGAAAACGTATTGACTTGAGTATAAGCCTAGGGTGAGAAATGCGCAGCTACTGTAAGTGGAAAAGAGGGTCAACAATGCCCATTTGCAGCCTCACTGTGCCCATTTGCAGCCATAGGTCCCCTGAACTTCAAACTCGGTAGTTAAGGGTTCCTAGATGCCCCCTAGCTGCAGCCAAAATTTGGGGTCTCTGGACCCAAAGGGTCCCGAAATGACATTGCTGCAGATAGACACAGTTGACCGACTTTGGGGCCCCGTATCTCGGGGCCACTTGGTGCTAGGAACCCCAAATTTGGTGTGCAAACCCAGTGGAACTAGCACTACAAAATATATAAGTATGTGGTATATCTAGCTGGGGTTCCTAGCACCAAGTGGCCCTGAGATACGGGGCCTCAAAGTCGGTTCGGAAAATGTCAAGCACTTTTCTGCAGCAGAGAATGACATTTTCCGAACCGAGCTAGGAACCCCAGCAGGAACAATGTGACTTGAGTTTAAACTGGCCAGGCTGCATTACACCCTTAGATATAGAAGCTGTCGGCACATAAGGACCTGCTCCATTTTGTATTATTGTACAGAACTATGAGTGCTCCCAGTCGAGTCTCCTCCCACTGGGCTGTTTGTATTTTTGGCCGTGACTACAATACAAGTTTGAAAACAATATGAGGACCTCTGCACTACTAAAAAGTGAAAATGTGTGTAGTGCTGCAAAATCTAATGGTGTACACCAATCAACCAATGGGAAATATAAAACAAAATGATTTCGCGCAAAACAAATACTTCAATAATGAATGCTAATAGCAAGCAAAATAAATACACATGTGAAAAAATAGGGTCACAGTACTAAATAAAGTCATAATACTAAATAGCCACATGTGAAGCTCAAAACACAAAAACAGTGTTATCACGTGAAGGTGATAATATTCAGTGCCAAAAAATATATAAATGTTGTAGGTTGTAAAAATCGGTGAAAATCACAGTGAAAAGTAATAAAAAGTCAATCAATAAATGAATCCAAAATTATTAAAAAAAAAGTCTAAAAATATTAATCATTGGAGCATAAATGTTGATAAATCTTCTCCATAAATGAGGTAGGTGATATGGGCAATAATAGATGGTACAGAAATGTGCTCACAGAGCCCTTACCTCAACAGGCATGGGTAAATGCCTTAATGATCAGGATGGTGGGTGGCAGTAGAGACCGATGGATGTCTTCGGCAGATGGATGTCAATTGTAGGGCCGGGTCAGGCTCGCCTCAAGCTCCGGGTGTGCACATGGAAAGGAAAAGGAACAGAAGGCCTCCAATCGTGTAATAGTGATAAAACTCCAGTTTATTAACTAAAACGCTGTACAGGCCATTCAAAAGGCACAGCATAGCACCAGGCGGCGTACCGCCATCATCTATTACGAAACTTCCGGTCCGCAACAACAACAACCGGGTCAAGGGTGATGTCTTCCGGTTGCGTCGACTAACGTGTATCCTAGGCGTTACGTCACAAACCCTCGTGACTTGCTCAGGGAATCTGATTGGCTAAGCAATCAGTTCATTTATCATGGTGGGACAGGAAGTGGCACGGACGCCATTTTAATGGAGCCCAAAGATAATTTGATATGTACTACTGCGGCGGTAAATTAAAAAGTTTAAAATAGCAAATGAATTACTTTATTAAATTAAAAACTATTAAAATTATGTATGTAATATACATATAAAGTACTAAATAAAAGAAAAAAGGACGAAACCTCAAAGGACAATGATGTCAGTTCCAACAGCCTGAAAAAACACTCACTGTTGACATCTTGTGGTGATTTGGATAACTGCATTTATCCTTATAGCCACAGTGCACCAGTCACTAATGGCTAATTAGGGTGACTACTAAAAATATATATAAGTGATAGATTAAACTAAAGCACTTTTTCCAAGGGAAAGGGAGATTCTTAAACCAAAAGTAGTGTAAAATAAAAATGCTGTGTATATGATTCCTTCAGCTCACCATCTGTCATGTGATACTTAATGATACAGAATATGCTTATACATTCATAACGTGCGTTAATCAAAAATACTGGAGTGAAGTGGGGGAGGGGGGGGGAATGAAGGGGGGGAAGAGGGAAGGATAGAGGATGGGATGGGATAACCCGAGCAGAGATAAAGTGACTTGTGCTCAAAGTTAACAAGTGTTTATCCAAAAAAGGACAATATTATTTTAAGTAGTCCGATTTTGAAAGCACACTAATAATGTGCAAAAAAACTTATTCCTCTTACTCACATTGTAAAAATGCAATTTAGGCATGAAAGATTTGTTTGGCTATGCCTTGGGCGTGGCCTGACCAACGTCTTGCGTCATCTCCTAAACTGATCGATTTCTCTGACGATTCAATTTCAAATCTTTCATGCCTAAATTGCATTTTTGCAATGTGAGTATCACTCTATTTATTTTGGAATAAAAAGTTTAAACGTTTTTACGCTATGGGCACCCCTTCTTTCTTTATATCAACACGATCCGGAAAGCCAGGAACTGCTGCACAGTGGCACAAACTATGACCAACAAAACCCCTGCAGGGGTGAGAGTATCCGGTGAGTGTGTGCACAGTAGGAGCACGTTTAAAGACACAGTCACCAATAGAACACTGGAATAAGAAGACTGTTTTTCACGTTTTTTCACGTTTTTTTCACAATATTGTCTATTAAGAGAATACGTTTTTTTGCACATTATTAGTGTGCTTTCTCAATCGGACTACCTAAAATAATATTGTCCTTTTTTGGATAAACACTTGTTAACTTTGAGCACAAGTCACTTTATCTCTGCCTGGGTTATCCCATGCCATCCTCTATCCTTCCCCCTTCCCCCCATCTTCATTTCCCCTCCCCCCCTCCCACTTCACTCCAGTATTTTTGATTAACGCACGTTATGAATGTATGAGTATATTCTGTATCATTAAGTGTCACATGACAGATGGTGAGCTGAAGGAATTATATACACAGCATTTTTATTTTACACTACTTTTGGTTTAAGAATCTCCCTTTCCTTTGGAAAAAGTGCTTTGGGAAATCAAGCCATCTTCAACACTCATACTGATTCAACTGAGGTGACAAATACAGAGGCATAGTAGCTCGCTTGATACCAGAATAGCGCCACACCCACACTTAACCCTTTTCCATTTCAGCTTTTTCCACTGTGGTGGTAATTGCATTTGTGGAGGCAGCAATTCTGAGCTATAGGTGTACCTATCTCCACTGCACGGATTCATTATTACATATGGATTAAACTAAACATAATCCCTAGGCCATAATTAATGAAAAGAAGGCCTTCACAAAATAAAAATAAATATAAAAAGGATCTGAAGTTAAAAAGGGGGAAAGCGTACCGGAAATTCTATAAAAGGTTCACAATGGACAATAATAAAATTAAAATCAATAATCACTAATAAAACAATTCAAATCGAAGTCTATATTTAACCCATTGGGTGTAAGTGTATTCATTTTGTAAATCCATTGGGATTCTTTCTGACTAATACTTCTAATTTTATGATCCCCCCCTCCAGAATTTATGGTATCTGTCTATACCCCAAAAGGTTATTTCAGTAGGATAACTATTATGAACTGCAGCGAAATGCCTCGATACATTATGTTTTGGAAACGCTTTCATAATGTTTTGAACATGCTCTTTGATTCTGACTTGTAATGCTCTTTTAGTTCTTCCTACATACTGTAGTTTGCTAAAACATTGTAAGACATACACAAAACCCTCTGTATGACAGCTGATAAAATCTTTGGTAGGGTGTGTATGTCCAGTGCTTGTTGCCAGAAATTCAGTCTTCTTACCCTGAAATTTTTTAGAATGCTGACATGCAAAACAATATTTGCATGGAAAAAATCCTTTTCCGTTAAAGAAAGAAAAAGGATTATTAGAGGGAGGGTCCACTACATTTTTCACAATTAAATCACGTAGTGTGGTGGCTCGTTTGTATAGAATCACTGGTTTACCTGGTAAAATGCATGGAAGGTGTTTATCACCTTTCAAGATATGCCAGTGTTTCTTGAGTATTTTTTCTAAGTCTTTGTGTTGTACATTAAAGTCAAGGACTAAAGCAGGTGCTTCCGATACTGGCTGTGATTTTTTATCACCATGAATCATTAAAGACCTGTCAAGAGATTGTACCAATTGAATTTGTTTATTAACAAATTCTGAGGTGTATCCTTTCGCAATAAATCTCTTGCCAATTAGATCAGCCTGTGTCTTAAAGTCTGAGTCCTTAGTGCAATTGCATATAATTCTGACTAGCTGGCCCTTTGGAATATTAAACAGCCATGGTTTGTGATGACAGCTGGTGATGGGTAGATAGCTGTTTCTCGCCACCTCTTTGAAATGTGTTTTGGTGATAAGTTTGTCATTTTCAATATGAATTTCTAAATCAAGAAACTGTATTTGTTTTTCATCAATTTGCCAAGTTTCGACAGAAATCTTTCCAGTGAGTCTTTATTACCATTCCATATGATTCAAATATCGTCAATGAATCTTTTATAGAGTTCCAATTGACAGGGTGTGTCTTTATATACCGCTCCTGCTTCCCATTGGGCCATGAACGCATTGGCCACACTTGGGGCAAATTTGGCCCCCATGGCAATTCCTGTGGTCTGTTTATAGAAATCCCAATTGTGCCAGAAATAGTTATTTTTGAGAGAAAATTCTATGCATTTAATGAGGAACTTCCTCTGCATGCGTGGTAAGTTGCTAAATTTCCTCAGAAACCATTTGGTGGCCTCACACGCTTGGTGATGTTTAATAATTGTGTACAGGGAGGACACATCGGCTGTTGCCAGTAGGGTTCTTCCTTCTAGGACAGTTGGTGATTCCAATAACTGTAGGACATGTTTCGTGTCCTTGAGGTATGATGTTGCACATTGAACAGCCGATTGAATAAAACTGTCAATGTACTGGCCTAATCTTGATGTTAATGAGTTAATGCCATTAACAATGGGTCTCCCTGGCGGATTTTCTTGATTCCTATGTATTTTTGGGATGGTATAAATCACTGGGATTCTGCATGATTCTGGTACTAGGTAGCGAGCTTCTTTAATATTCAGGATTGATTTCTTTACTCCTAAGCGAACAATATGTTCTAGTCCTCGTTTGACTTGCGTCGTGGGATTCTTCAAAAGTTTAATATATGTAGTAGAATCTTGAAGCTGTCGTTCAATTTCATTCAAATAATTTAATTTGCTTTGCAGCACCACTCCTCCCCCTTTATCAGCTGGTCTGATTACTATGTCTTTTCTAGCAACTAATGATCGAATGCCTTTCTTGATATGGATGGGTTCCTTGACTTTTTTGATTTTTAATTCATCTAGGTCTTTTAAAACCAAATTTTTGAAGACTTCGATATGTTGATTATCCTGAACCTGAGGGTTAAACACGGATTTATTGCGTAAGGTACTATGTTGTACCATCCCTTGGGCTGATGATCTGGCGATGTCCCTAGTTTGCGGATTACTCAAGATAGCTTTCTTGATATTGATTTTCCTTACATACTTGTGTATTCCAATATAGGCATCAAATTTATTTAGATGTTGTACTGGGGCATATTTAAGACCCTTATCTAGGACAGCTAGCTCCTCCATGCTTAGCTCTTGTCCACTGAGGTTAAAAACGCCTTCTCCAACTATTCGCGCTTTCTTTTGGATTCTCTTTCCCACTCGATTTCCTCTCTTGGTTCTGATGTTCTTCTTAGGTGATCTTCTTGTTGACGCCTCCTTGGTGAGTTGTGTGATTCTTGTTGGTGTCTTCTTGGGAACTGGCGTGTGTATTCTTGTCTCCTTTTCGGGGAATGGTCCCTCCGGCCTCGATCTAAAAAATCCCCCTTCTGTCTGTCTTGTTGGTAGTAAGGTTGGCGAGTATAGGAGTTATGATCCGTCTGATGTCTCAGTGGTTCAAATCTATTATGGGTGTGTATCAGACTTCTCTCCCATCTTGCTTGTGGGTATGAATAAGTGTATTCTCTGGTGTCTTTCTGATATCCTTCATAGTAGGGTCTATCTTGTTGAGGTCTTTCATATATATAGCCATTGTTGTATGGTCTGTCTTGTTGAGGTCTTGAATAATGGCCATCATTCGGATGAGGTTTCTTAAACGGTTTTGTAAAAGATTTTTTTCTATTATTCCTAGGAGTTTGATACCAGTTGTTCTGATGTCCTTGGTAATCTTGATTTCTTCTCGGTGTCTGGTAATCTTCCCTTTTCCATTCACCAGACGGCAGAGGTTGTTGAGAAGTACTTGCTACCGATTCTTTAATTCTTACTTCACGTTTGGGAGTGGAATAGGGTGAGGTTACCAATGGTTCCTCTAATTTACTTTGCCATTTGAAAACTTGATCCACCTTATAGTCCGAAGTGTCTCTTTGATACTTTTTCATTTTTCTTTGTTGGACTTCTAGTTTTTAATTTAATAAAGTAATTAATTTGCTATTTTAAACTTTTTAATTTACTGCCGCAGTAGTACATATCAAATTATCTTCGGGCTCCATTAAAATGGCGTCAGTGCCACTTCCTGTTCCACCATTATAAATGAACTGATTGCTTAGCCAATCAGATTCCCTGAGGAAGTCACGAGGGTTTGTGACGTAACGCGTAGGATACACATTAGTCGACGCAACCGGAAGACATCACCCTTGACCCGGTTGTTGTTGTTGCGGACCGGAAGTTTCATAATAGATGATGGCGGTACGCCGTCTGGTGCTGTGCTGTACCTTTTAAATGCCCTGTACAGCATTTTAGTTAATAAACTGGAGTTTTTATTACTATTACATGATTGGAGGCCTTCTGTTCCTTTTCCTTTCCATGTGCACACCCGGACCTTGAGGCGAGCCTGACCCGGCCCTATAGTTGACATCCATCTGCCAAAGACATCCATCGGTCTCTACTGCCACCCACCATCCTAATCATTAAAGCATTTACCCATGCCTGTTGAGGTAAGGGCTCTGTGAGCACATTTCTGTACCATCTACCATTTCCCATATCACCTACCTCATTTATGGAGAAGATTTATCAACATTTATGCTCCAATGATTAATATTTTTGGACTCTTTTATTAATAATTTTGGATTCATTTATTGATTGACTTTTTATTACTTTTCACTGTGATTTTCACCGATTTTTACCACCTACAACATTTATATATTTTTTGGCACTGAATATTATCACCTTCACGTGATAACACTGTTTTTTGTGTTTTGAGCTTCACATGTGGCTATTTAGTATTATGACTTTATTTAGTACTGTGACCCTATTTTTTCACATGTGTATTTATTTTGCTTGCTATTAGCATTCATTATTGAGGTATGTGTTTTACGCGAAATCATTTTGTTTTATATTTACAATATTTTACTTTGAACTGGACTCTATGTATTTTTTGCCACCATACCACGCTGCACCCACTCACACTTGGGGGGCAGTTGGCAGGATATGTTCCTTCTTGTAATCTGTGTGGAAGGAGAAGCAGGGTCCATCATGGCACCATTAGGATCGGCCCTAGCCTTAGTGCCTAAGTTAATGGTTCAACCATTCCTCTGGCTGAATAGGAGGAGAGACTAGAGAGTGTTGCACACCTATACCAGGTTCCTGCACAGCTGATTGCAGAGCTGGCTATTAATGCCTTAGAGGATGACGCCTGCCGAGCAGTGATAGTGTTGCCGGAAGAGAAATTGGTCACACTGAAACAAATTGAAGCACACTTAGAGGGCCTGTTTGGAGAGAATATACCATTCCCAGAACTGAGGTGGAGATTCTTTTTCCGGGGACTGCAGGAAGATGAGAACCTCACTCACTTTGCGGTAGCGCTCCGTGATCTCTGGAAACTCCTGGAAAAGTGTGATGTACGTGGCTGCCAATATTACCACATTAGATCATCTACTGAAGGACCACTTCATAGTGGGAATGAAAGCCAGTCAGGAGAGCCCTGCAAGAGAGAATTAGAACGTAACCCGCCAGCTCTTTCCATGACATTGTGGTGTATCTGGATTTTGCAAAAACATTTGACACAGTTCCCCATAACGGTTTACTGTACAAAATAAGGTCTTTTGGCATGGACCATAGGGTGAGTACATGGGTTGAAAACTGGCTACAGGGGCGAGTTCAGAGGGTGGTGATAAATGGGGAGTACTCGGAATGGTCAGGGGTGGTTAGTGGGGTCCCCCAGGGTTCTGTGCTGGGACCAATCCTTTTTAATTTGTTCATAAATGACCTGTTCAATCAGTTCAACAGTTCAATCACTGTATTTGCGGACAATACTAAGCTAAGCAGGGCAATGACTTCTCTGCAGGATGTGGAAACCTTGCAAAAAGATCTGAACAAATTAATGGGGTGGGCGACTACATGGCAAATGAGGTTCAATGTAGAAAAATGTAAAATAATGCATTTGAGTTGCACAAATCTGAATGCAATCTATACACTGGGGGGAGAACCTCTGGGGGAATCTAGGATGGAAAAGGACCTGGGGGTCCTAGTAGATGATAGGCTCAGCAATGGCAAGCAACACAACAAACAGAATATTGGCATTAAAAAGGATATTAACTCCAGAGATAAAATGATAATTCTCCCGCTCTACAAGACTCTGGTCCGGCCGCACCTGGAGTATGCTGTCCAGTTCTGGGCACCAGTCCTCAGGAAGGATGTACTGGAAATGGAGCGAGTACAAAGAAGGGCAACAAAGCTAATAAAGTTTTTGGAGGATATTAGTTATGAGGAAAGGTTGCGAGCACTGAACTTATTCTTTCTGGAGAAGAGACGCTTGAGAGGAGATATGGTTTCAATTTACAAATACCGTACTGGTGACCCCACAATAGGGATAAAACTTTTTCACGGAAGGGAGTTTAACAAGACTCATGGCCACTCATTACAATAAGAAGAAAAGAGGTTTAACCCTAAACTATGAAGAGGGTTCTTTAATGTAAGAGCGGCAAGGATGTGTAATTCTCTTCCACAGGCGGTGGTCTCAGCGGGGTGCATTGATAGTTAAAAAAAAAAACTATTAGATAAGCACCTTAATGACCACAACATACAGGGATAAAAAAAATGTAATACTGACATATAATCACATACATAGGTTGGACTTGTGTCTTTTTTCAACCTCACCTACTATGTAACTATGATAGGAACAGGAAGAAGGATAAGCAACTGTGGCTTTGACAAAGAAGTATGATCTATTGCACTTGAAAGATGAGTCCCTAGCTCCATCGCCACCTGTCAGCTACACAGACGGCATTGAGGAAACTTGCACAAGAAGTGGCCTCCTTGAAACATGAAATGTCCTCCTTCAAAATTGGACTTGGCCCATCCTCCAATGTCATGAATCAGTTGTGGAGGGACCCAGAGGAGGACCGGAAGTGCTGGCAGTGTGGCTGATATGGACATGTATGTAAAAACTGTGGTCTGAATTCAAAAGCTCATTCAACACGCTGCTAAACTAGTGGCTCCTGGGGAAGAGTAAGACAACCCCTGGGACAGTCAACACAAGGTCCCAACAAACCAGAATCCATGGTCTCACCAAGCCCAGTACTGACTGTCCTCGTTAAAGACCTGGAGGTCCCATGCTTGATCGACAATGGTTATGAGGTCACTGTCTTGGGAGTACAACTTCTTTGCCTAATGGTTCAGAACATGAGAACAGCTGGACCCCTTACGACTTTCCCTCAAAGTGGCCAATAACTTACCTATCTTGGTAGAGGGTGTCACCTGGATGAGGATCCAAATCAAAGATCAGGTGGTGGAACAAGTGGGGGTAGTAGCAACCCCTGGCCTAATAAGACCTGCAGTACCTGTTGTTCTGGGCATAAATGTACTGAAAGACTTGGACTTACCCCGCTTGCTAGCCAGGGTCCAAATACCCCAGCTGATGTGCACGGAGCTATGCCCTGCAGGTGGCATGGCTCAACATGATTAGGGCATATAAAAGTTCAGCAGAGGGCATCTGGGAAACAACCCGAGCAGGTGAGGGTTGTCAGTACTCCTCCTACCCATTGGGTCCCATAAGAAGCTTCAGGGGGCTGCGATCATGGTTGAACCCTATAAGGACTCAATGGCGCCAGTGGAGTAGTTGGTTGCCTGCACCTTATCCAATATCTACAAGGGAAAAGTTCTGGTGCAGCTCATCAACCTGGGGACAGCCCCAGTTTCACTCCCCAGCCATGTCACCATAGCAGACGTCTATGTTGTGCCTTGTCACTGTATCTCAGAGGCTAAACCAGGGGTCAGTGGCAGCTGGTGAAATTTTAGGTTCGGGGGGCGCCAGACCACGCCCTTCTTTTTTGACCCCTTCCACTTCTCATAAGCCCCACCCCTTATAGAATCCACCCACTCCATCCCTTGTATTCCATTTGCTTCTACCCATAGTGTCAGGAGAATACAGCTCAGCATCACTGGACACAGTATACAGCCCCAGAATCACAGAACAGAGTGTACAGCCCCAGCATCACAGGACAGAGTATACAGAACCAGCATCACCGCACAGAGTAAACAGCCCCAGCATCACAGCACAGAGTATACAGCCCCAGCATCACAGCACAGAGTATACAGCCCCAGCATCACAGGACAGAGTATACAGCCCCAGCATCACAGCACAAAATATACAGCCCCAGCATCACAGCACAGAGTATACAGCCCCAGCATCACAGGACAGAGTATACAGCCCCAGCATCACAGCACAGAGTATACAGCCCCAGCATCACAGCACAGAGTATACAGCCGCAGAGTCACAGGACAGAGTATACAACCCCAGCATAACAGGATAGAATATACAGCCCCAGATTCACAGGACAGGAAATACAGCTCAACATCACAGGGCAGGATATACAGCTCAGCATCACAGGACCGAGTATACAGCTAGTGCAGTATATATAATGCAGCCTCATAGATCTGGGAATATAGTGCAGCCTCACAGATCAGGGTATATAGTGCAGCCTCAGTCACAAATATATATTACACCCTCCTGTACATATTATCCCCTCGGTGTACATATTAGCCCCTCCTGTAGCATCACAGCACAGAGTAAACAGCCCCAGCATCACAGGACAGAGTATACAGAACCAGCATCACAGCACAGAGTATACAGCCCCAGCATCGCAGCACAGAGTATACAGCCCCAGCATCACAGGACAGAGTATACAGCCCCAGCATCACAGCACAGAGTATGCAGCCCCAGCATCACAGCACAGAGTATACAGCCCCAGCATCACAGGACAGAGTATACAGAACCAGCAGCACAGCACAGAGTATACAGCCCCAGCATCACAGCACAGAGTATACAGCCCCAGCATCACAGCACAGAGTATACAGCCCCAGCATCACAGGACAGAGTATACAGCACCAGCATCACAGCACAGAGTATACAGCCCCAGCATCACAGGACAGAGTATACAGAACCAGCATCACAGCACAGAGTATACAGCCCCAGCATCACAGCACAGAGTATACAGCCCCAGCATCACAGGACAGAGTATACAGAACCAGCATCACAGCACAGAGTATACAGCCCCAGCATCACAGCACAGAGTATACAGCCCCAGCATCACAGCACAGAGTATACAGCCCCAGCATCACAGCACAGAGTATACAGCCCCAGCATCACAGGACAGAGTATACAGCCCCAGCATCACAGGACAGAGTATACAGCCCCAGAATCACAGGACAGAGTATACAGCCCCAGCATCACAGGACATAGTATCCAGAACCAGCATCACAGCACAGAGTATACAGCCCCAGCATCACAGCACAGAGTATACAGCCCCAGCATCACAGCACAGAGTATACAGCCCCAGCATCACAGCACAGAGTATACAGCCCCAGCATCACAGGACAGAGTATACAGCCCCAGCATCACAGCACAGAATATACAGCCCCAGCATCACAGCACAGAGTATACAGCCCCAGCATCACAGCACAGAGTATACAGCCGCAGAGTCACAAGACAGAGTATACAACCCCAGCATAACAGGATAGAATATACAGCCCCAGATTCACAGGACAGGAAATACAGCTCAACATCACAGGGCAGGATATACAGCTCAGCATCACAGGACCGAGTATACAGCTAGTGCAGTATATATAGTGCAGCCTCATAGATCTGGGAATATAGTGCAGCCTCACAGATCAGGGTATATAGTGCAGCCTCAGTCACAAATATATATTACACCCTCCTGTACATATTATCCCCTCGGTGTACATATTAGCCCCTCCTGTAGCATCACAGCACAGAGTATACAGCCCCAGCATCACAGGACAGAGTATACAGAACCAGCATCACAGCACAGAGTATACAGCCCCAGCATCACAGCACAGAGTATACAGCCCCAGCATCACAGGACAGAGTATACAGCCCCAGCATCACAGCACAGAGTATACAGCCCCAGCATCACAGCACAGAGTATACAGCCCCAGCATCACAGCACAGAGTATACAGCCCCAGCATCACAGCACAGAGTATACAGCCCCAGCATCACAGCACAGAGTATACAGCCCCAGCATCACAGCACAGAGTATACAGCCCCAGCATCACAGGACAGAGTATACAGAACCAGCATCACAGCACAGAGTATACAGCCCCAGCATCACAGCACAGAGTATGCAGCCCCAGCATCACAGCACAGAGTATGCAGCCCCAGCATCACAGGACAGAGTATACAGAACCAGCATCACAGCACAGAGTATACAGCCCCAGCATCACAGCACAGAGTATACAGCCCCAGCATCACAGCACAGAGTATACAGCCCCAGCATCACAGGACAGAGTATACAGAACCAGCATCACAGCACAGAGTATACAGCCCCAGCATCACAGCACAGAGTATACAGCCCCAGCATCACAGCACAGAGTATACAGCCCCAGCATCACAGCACAGAGTATACAGCCCCAGCATCACAGCACAGAGTATACAGCCCCAGCATCACAGGACAGAGTATACAGCCGCAGAGTCACAGGACAGAGTATACAACCCCAGCATTACAGGATAGAATATACAGCCCCAGAATCACAGGACAGGAAATACAGCTCAACATCACAGGGCAGGATATACAGCTCAGCATCACAGGACCGAGTATACAGCTAGTGCAGTATATATAGTGCAGCCTCATAGATCTGGGAATATAGTGCAGCCTCACAGATCAGGGTATATAGTGCAGCCTCAGTCACAAATATATATTACACCCTCCTGTACATATTATCCCCTCGGTGTACATATTACCTCCGTCTCCCTGTACATATTGCACCCTCCTGTACATATTACCCCCCTGTACATATTACACCATCCTGTACATATTACCACCCCTGTACATATTACACCCTCCTGTACATATTACCCCCCTGTACATATTACACCATCCTGTACATATTACCCCCCCTGTACATATTACACCCTCCTGTACATATTACTCCCCTGTACATATTACACCCTCCTGTACATATTACCCCCCCTGTACATATTACACCCTCCTGTACATATTACCCCCCCTGTACATATTACACCCTCCTGTACATATTACTCCCCTGTACATATTACACCCCCCTGTACATATTACCCCCCCTGTACATATTACACCCTCCTGTACATATTACCCCCCTGTACATATTACACCATCCTGTACATATTACCCCCCCTGTACATATTACACCCTCCTGTACATATTACCCCCCCTGTACATATTACACCCTCCTGTACATATTACCCCTCCTGTACATATTACACCATCCTGTACATATTACCCCCCCTTCCCTGTACATGTTACACCCTCCTGTACATATCACCCCCCTCCCTGTACATATTACTTCCCCCTGTACATATTACCCCCTCCTGTACATATTACCCATCCTGTACATATTACCCACTCCTGTACAAATGACCCTCCTGTACATATTACCCCCCCTGTACATATTACACCCTCCTGTACATATTACCCCCCTGTACATATTACACCATCCTGTACATATTACCCCCCTTCCCTGTACATGTTACACCCTCCTGTACATATCACCCTCCTCCCTGTACATATTACTTCCCCCTGTACATATTACCCCCTCCTGTACATATTACCCATCCTGTACATATTACCCACTCCTGTACAAATGACCCCCCTGTACATACTACCCCCTACCTGTACATATTATTCCCCCTGTACATATTACCCCCCTGTACATACTACCCCCCTGTACATATGACCCCCTCCCTGTACATATTACCCCCCCTTCCTGTACATATTACTTCCTACTGTACATATTACCCCCCTCCCTGTACATATTACCCCCTCCCTCTACATATTACACCCTCCTGTACATATTACCGCCCCCCGTACATATTACACCCTCAAAAACTCATAATAAAAACCCTGTTTGGGCTCAACCGACTCCAATGACATAAAAGCAATAGGGAAAAGGAAATAGACAGCTCACTGTACAAGTGTTAAATGTCAAAATGTATTATATCTTCAAACACATAAATGGAATAGCCAATGATAAAAACTGAATCATTCCCAACGTGTCAATCATACTGTGATAAACACTTAATGTCCACCATTCTTGCCTTTATCCAGTGACAGTAATATATATATATTACTGTCACTGGATAAAGGCAAGAATGGTGGACATTAAGTGTTTATCACAGTATGATTGACACGTTGGGAATGATTCAGTTTTTATCATTGGCTATTGGCTCCCTCTCACTATTGAAAACTATAATTTGATATCCAGAGTGTGTATGCAGGTTGACAGTCCTGGTCCATGGTAGACTATACATGGATCAAATCTTATAGTCCAAAGTAGAAAGAGAATAAATGGATACTTATCAGGTGCTGATGGAAAAACAAATCTTCAGTGCTAGTACCATTGCCGATTTCCAATGAGGTTTAAAAAAATACTGCGCTAACACAATGAAAAAAGCTGCGACTAAAGGTAGTAAACCGTGAATCTAATGTAATTAAAAAAAAGTCGCGCTAAAAAAATTTGAGAATAGCAACAATCCAGTGCCTAAGGTGATAAAAAGTGAATTTAAATAAAAAGTATTAATTGAAACAATACCCAATGCATATAAACTCCACAATGAAATGGAATAAATGATATACAAAAAAAAAAGATTATTTTCTATGTGAAAAATAAATTGTGAAATAAATTGACATGGTTGAATGTGAACGACAAAAATTACTTTCCAGAACACTATTACCACGTGCAGCAATATAAAGAAATAATGTAAAAACACTGAACATATATCCTGTGAAAAACAAAAATTAAACAATATAAATTATAACCAAACTTGAAAAGTCCATAAAAAATCCAAGTCCAAAAGAACAGTGATTATTGAAGTTCTTGCATATTGTGGAAAACAGGTAAGTAGATATCCCCCAGTGCTAGGTGAAATGCAGAGATAAAACCTGCTGAAGTGACAAAAGGTGCATGGGCAGACCTCCACCGTTTAAAACAACTGCCTCTTACCAAAGAGAGTTGGTCTCTAGATTATAGGAGACCTAGGGAGCGGATGGCTGCAACCCCAGCCAGGGATCTAAACGGCAGACACTTGTTGTCATCCGGGACCCGGAACTCACTCCGTCACACACAGCAAATAGAATAGGATGGCTCCCCATAAAAGAAATAAAAGCTCCACATAGCATAAAATCCACGACTTTATTTAATAAAGAGTAAAGATTGCACTTACACAATGGTTGTAAAAAAACAAGCATCAGAACGCCGGCCGGCTAATAAACTCCCCGTGTCTTCCGGGTTTACAGAACGCGGTGTCGTCGGGACGTAGCTCCTCCTCCCTACGTCGTTTCGTCACAACAGGACGTGGTCACGGGATGCGAGCAACGTCCCGACGCACCGCTTATATAGACATAACAACAGCATCTTTTTACACAGGAAGCGATTGAAGCGCCATCTTGTCTAAGGGAAACACTAAGGGCAAATACAAATAGACACAACAACAGCATCTCTTTACACAGGAAGCGATTGAAGCGCCATCCTGTCTAAGGGAGACACTGAGGGCAAATACAAAACATTGCCCATATAAAAAGAATAGCATACTGAGAAGTATAAAAGGGATCTCATATGAGAGAGAAAAAAAAATTCCATAAATCACATAGTGGGTTGCTATCGCTTATGAGACTAATGGATATGTGAAATATTCTTATTAATTAATATAGCACACACACATAACTCTGTCATAGTCTTCAGTGTGCATCCCATTCGGTCACAATAGACATGATCCAGGGACTCGAATAATCCATACAGCAACCAAAGTGTCGGAAGCCACCAGGGCAAACCGGCCACACCAAAGAATAAATATGGGCAAGCAAGAGGGCACTTACAGTACAAAAAACTCTGGAAAGCCTCTCTAAATAGAAAGACATCATATCTCACATGCAATATATAGATCTAAAAGAAATAATAGAAATGAATAAAAAGTTAGATTGTGTGAATGAGCAAGAAGAACTAATGATAACTAATTAGCCTTCACCCTCTAGGAATTGAAGGAATTAACATCAACATCGATGTTAAGGCCAAAGGGGGTATAGGTCTTCAATTTGTGGACCCAGGCCATCTCTAATCTAGAGATGGTTCGTACCAAAACACTTCCCCTCCAGTGTGGCTTGAATTTGTCTATCCCCAAAAAAAATTGTACCTGTGGGGTCCCTGCTATGAGCTGTCAGGTAATGTTTTGATACAGAGTGTTTGGTAAATCCTCTCCTGATGTTGTTAATATGTTCGTTTAATCTTACCTGCAGGGGTCTTTTAGTCCGGCCTACATACTGCAGGCCACAAGACTCCCGTGGTAGAACATGTAATAAAAGGCTCGATGGTGAAGGATTTACGTGTGCTAGTAGAAGTAAAATTTACCGACCTTCTATTTCTACAGCCGTTTAGCGAACATACCTGACACCTCCTACATTGGAAGTATCCTGTTAGTTCAGAGAAGAAACTAGGTCTCGACATAGGAGGGTCGAAAATATTGGGTGCCACTTTGTCTCTGAGAGAAGGTGCCCCCCTAAAAACTACCTGGGGTTTAACTGGCAAGATGGATGTCAGTACCCTATCATTTTTTAGAATGTGCCAATATTTATTTATAATACGCTTAACTTTGGCATGTTGGCAAGTGAAGTCGGTAACAAATGGACAACGAAATGAAGCGTTAATCGGATCTTTGGCTCGCTCAACAAGCAGATCCTTTCGGTCCACTTTCTCGACTTGATCTAATGTATTGGCCACAAAATCTGGAGAATAGCCCTTCGCAACAAACCTTTGAGTCAGAATGAGTGCCTGATTCTTAAATGTGGCAACATCCGTACAGTTCCGTTTTAACCGGAGAAACTGACTTTTAGGTACGGATTTAATCCATGAAGCGTGATGACAGCTATCATGGGGGATAAAGGAGTTCCTATCGGTTGGTTTAAAATATGTAGACGTGACAAATTGATTGTTATGGATGGAAATAGTGAGATCCAAAAAGTTAATCTGTTCCGGACTGGCCTCATAATTGAGCTGAATGCCCCTGTCGTTGTTATTAAGGAAGCACATGTACTCAGATAGGTCGGAAGTAGTGCCGTCCCACAGGAGGAGGATGTCGTCTATGTAAAGAACCCACAAGACCACCTGAGGTCTTGGCTGGGCATAGACGACATCCTCCTCCCACCTGGCCATAAATAAATTGGCCAGGCTGGGGGCATATTTTGCCCCCATTGCAACTCCCCTATCCTGACGGTAATAATTTCCATCGAACCAAAAAAAATTATGCGTCGCAGCAAACTCCAACAGCAACATAATAAACAAAATTTGTTGCTCGGGGAGGTTAGAGAGTCGGTGTAAGTGGTCAGACACAGCCTCCAAACCCAATTGATGGGGGATGACCGTATATAACGTATATATGGCCAGGTGGGAGGAGGATGTCGTCTATGCCCAGCCAAGACCTCAGGTGGTCTTGTGGGTTCGTTACATAGACGACATCCTCCTCCTGTGGGACGGCACTACTTCCGACCTATCTGAGTACATGTGCTTCCTTAATAACAACGACAGGGGCATTCAGCTCAATTATGAGGCCAGTCCGGAACAGATTAACTTTTTGGATCTCACTATTTCCATCCATAACAATCAATTTGTCACGTCTACATATTTTAAACCAACCGATAGGAACTCCTTTATCCCCCATGATAGCTGTCATCACGCTTCATGGATTAAATCCGTACCTAAAAGTCAGTTTCTCCGGTTAAAACGGAACTGTACGGATGTTGCCACATTTAAGAATCAGGCACTCATTCTGACTCAAAGGTTTGTTGCGAAGGGCTATTCTCCAGATTTTGTGGCCAATACATTAGATCAAGTCGAGAAAGTGGACCGAAAGGATCTGCTTGTTGAGCGAGCCAAAGATCCGATTAACGCTTCATTTCGTTGTCCATTTGTTACCGACTTCACTTGCCAACATGCCAAAGTTAAGCGTATTATAAATAAATATTGGCACATTCTAAAAAATGATAGGGTACTGACATCCATCTTGCCAGTTAAACCCCAGGTAGTTTTTAGGGGGGCACCTTCTCTCAGAGACAAAGTGGCACCCAATATTTTCGACCCTCCTATGTCGAGACCTAGTTTCTTCTCTGAACTAACAGGATACTTCCAATGTAGGAGGTGTCAGGTATGTTCGCTAAACGGCTGTAGAAATAGAAGGTCGGTAAATTTTATTTCTACTAGCACACGTAAATCCTTCACCATCGAGCCTTTTATTACATGTTCTACCACGGGAGTCTTGTGGCCTGCAGTATGTAGGCCGGACTAAAAGACCCCTGCAGGTAAGATTAAACGAACATATTAACAACATCAGGAGAGGATTTACCAAACACTCTGTATCAAAACATTACCTGACAGCTCATAGCAGGGACCCCACAGGTACAATTTTTTTGGGGATAGACAAATTCAAGCCCCACTGGAGGGGAAGTGTTTTGGTACGAACCATCTCTAGATTAGAGATGGCCTGGGTCCACAAATTGAAGACCTATACCCCCTTTGGCCTTAACATCGATGTTGATGTTAATTCCTTCAATTCCTAGAGGGTGAAGGCTAATTAGTTATCATTAGTTCTTCTTGCTCATTCACACAATCTAACTTTTTATTCATTTCTATTATTTCTTTTAGATCTATATATTGCATGTGAGATATGATGTCTTTCTATTTAGAGAGGCTTTCCAGAGTTTTTTGTACTGTAAGTGCCCTCTTGCTTCAGGGAAACTGTTTTTCATTTGTTTTTTACTTTATTTTTTTATTTGTTTTTATTCAATTTTTATTAATAATTGCCCATATTTATTCTTTGGTGTGGCCGGTTTGCCCTGGTGGCTTCCGACACTTTGGTTGCTGTATGGATTATTCGAGTCCCTGGATCATGTCTATTGTGACCGAATGGGATGCACACTGAAGACTATGACAGAGTTATGTGTGTGTGCTATATTAATTAATAAGAATATTTCACATATCCATTAGTCTCATAAGCGATAGCAACCCACTATGTGATTTATGGAATTTTTTTTTTTCTCTCTCATATGAGATCCCTTTTATACTTCTCAGTATGCTATTCTTTTTATATGGGCAATGTTTTGTATTTGCCCTCAGTGTCTCCCTTAGACAGGATGGCGCTTCAATCGCTTCCTGTGTAAAGAGATGCTGTTGTTGTGTCTATTTGTATTTGCCCTTAGTGTTTCCCTTAGACAAGATGGCGCTTCAATCGCTTCCTGTGTAAAAAGATGCTGTTGTTATGTCTATTTAAGCGGTGCGTCGGGACGTTGCTCGCATCCCGTGACCACGTCCTGTTGTGACGAAACGACGTAGGGAGGAGGAGCTACGTCCCGACGACACCGCGTTCTGTACACCCGGAAGACACGGGGAGTTTATTAGCCGGCCGGCGTTCTGATGCTTGTTTTTTACAACCATTGTGTAAGTGCAATCTTTACTCTTTATTAAATAAAGTCGTGGATTTTATGCTATGTGGAGCTTTTATTTCTTTTATGGGGAGCCATCCTATTCTATTTGCTGTGTGTGACGGAGTGAGTTCCGGGTCCCGGATGACAACAAGTGTCTTCCGTTTAGATCCCTGGCTGGGGTTGCAGCCATCCGCTCCCTAGGTCTCCTATAATCTAGAGACCAACTCTCTTTGGTAAGAGGCAGTTGTTTTAAACGGTGGAGGTCTGCCCATGCACCTTTTGTCACTTCAGCAGGTTTTATCTCTGCATTTCACCTAGCACTGGGGGATATCTACTTACCTGTTTTCCACAATATGCAAGAACTTCAATAATCACTGTTCTTTTGGACTTGGATTTTTTATGGACTTTTCAAGTTTGGTTATAATTTATATTGTTTAATTTTTGTTTTTCACAGGATATATGTTCAGTGTTTTTACATTATTTCTTTATATTGCTGCACGTGGTAATAGTGTTCTGGAAAGTAATTTTTGTCGTTCACATTCAACCATGTCAATTTATTTCACAATTTATTTTTCACATAGAAAATAATCTTTTTTTTTTGTATATCATTTATTCCATTTCATTGTGGAGTTTATATGCATTGGGTATTGTTTCAATTAATACTTTTTATTTAAATTCACTTTTTATCACCTTAGGCACTGGATTGTTGCTATTCTCAAATTTTTTTAGCACAACTTTTTTTTAATTACATTCGATTTCCAATGAGGCCTGTCCTGCATAAGCAAGTTTTCATATCCTCCAGTCACACAGGCAAGGTGAACAAGGAATCAAGAGCGCTTGACCGGTTTCACCGGTCACCACCGGCTGCGTCAGAGGCAGTGTGGTCCCGGGACCACCGTGGCTACACATGCAGAGGTGGTGTCCAGTTGGGTGCCTTTCCCTGCATGGCTGTCTACCTATAGAAGTCTCAGAGTCTGCAACACTACAACTACTAAAGGATGTCCTGGACCTAACCCCCTCTCCCCCCAGTTCTGTTTAAGAGAAAATAAATCTCTTTGCATTCAAGAAGTGTCTGGTGCCCATTAATCTACCTTGCATTACACCCACCATGCCTCGTAACCCACTCTACACAGAAGTATGTCAGCTTTTCCTAACTCTAGAGGTCACCATTAGGCCTGGAGAGGCTCGGGAATCTATCTAATAGTTTGTAGATGCTTTAACTTTTCTGCAGACCAATCAATATATAAGCTTATTCGGATTTTTTTTTTACCAAAAACATGTAGCAGAATACATTTTGGCCTAAATTGATGAATACATTAGATTTTTAAAATGTTTTTTTTTAAATATGTTTCATAAAAAAAGAAAAAAATATATATTTTTTTTTCAAAGCTGTTGTTTATTTTTTTAAAGCACAAAAAAACTCAGTGATAATTATATACCACCAGAAGAAAGCTCTTTTTGTGGAAAAAAATTATATATATTTAATTTATGTACAGTGTTACCTGACAGCGAAATTGTGAGTTAAAGTAATGCAGTGCCGTATCGCAAAAAATGGTCTGGTCATGAAGGGAGTAAATCTTCCAGGGGTCAAGTGGTTATATAACCAATTTCCTTTTCATCATGATGTAGTCATCTCCACTTTTCATGTCATTGTACTTAGTGCTCCGCATGTCTTCTCCACATCCGTCTTTCCCTCTTTCTCTCTTCTAATGTTGGGAGGTATAATTATCATTACTACTGCAAAACTAATCTTCTCCCTTCTGTACTCTGATCTCCATGTCCTATAATATTCATCCAGCCTCACCCTGTGTAGGAGGATGTCACCCCTTCCCCATCCACATTCCTCTCCGGTGTCAGAGACTTTCAGTTTAGTTTCTCTTCTGCTGTCAGCGATGGCGTCTGGTGATCTGAGAGCTGAGCTGGAATGTTCCGTCTGTCTGAACATTTATACCGATCCTGTAAACCTGAAATGTGGTCACAACTTCTGCCGGGTCTGTATTGATCGTGTGCTGGATACACAGGAGGGGTCTGGAGAATATTACTGTCCTGAATGTAGAAAAAGGTTCAGGAGTCGTCCTGCACTGCACAGGAACATAACACTACGTAACATAATGGTGCACTTCCTGTCTCCTCAGCCAGATCATGAGGAGTCCGGTGTCTTCTGTACTTACTGTGTGGACTATCCTGTACCTGCTGCTAGATACTGTCTACACTGCGAGGTCTATCTGTGTGATAAACACCTGAGAGTCCACAAAAAGTCTCCAGAACACATCTTATGTGACCCCACCTTGTCCATGGAGAGCAGGAAATGCTCCGTCCATAAGAAGATCCTGGAGTATTACTGCCCTGAGGATGATATCTGTGTCTGTAAGTTTTGTGTGATTGGAGGACATAAAGGACATGAGATGGAGTCATTGGATGAGGCTTCTGAGAAGAAGAAGGAGACACTGAGGAATGTTCTGCAGAAACTTCTGACAAAGAGAGAGGAGACGGAGGAAAGAGTCCAGAGTCTGCAGGAACACAGGAGGAAAGTAGAAGAAGAAGCAGCTGGTGACACCGAGAGAGTCACTGTCCTGTTTAGAGATCTCAGGAGACGTCTGGAAGACCTGGAGAAGAGAATCCTGAGGGACATCTCCAAGAGGGAAGAGCGGATCTCCATCTCCATCCGGGATCTGGAAATAAAGAAGGAGGAACTGTCCAGGAAGATACGTCACATTGAGGAGCTGTGTAACATGACGGATCCACTGACTGTCTTACAGGAATCAGACACAGGTGACTTGTGTGATACTGAGGATGGAGATGATGAGGAATCAGACACAGGTGACTTGTGTGATACTGATGATGGAGATAATGAGGACAGAGAGAGACATGAGGAACTCCTCCATGATGGAGGAGGTCTGGATGTGGCGGGGGTCTTACACACAGGTTTATCTGATATAATAACAGAGGTAAATGTATACTTCTATATACAGGGAGCTGCAGACATATTACTGGATGGAAACACAGCTTATAATTATCTACAGATATCAGATGACAGGAAAACTGTATCCTGGTCAGATATAGACCAGAATCACCCAGAAACACCAGAGAGTTTTCAGCGTTCTCCTCAGGTGATGAGCATTCAGAGTTTCTCCTCAGGGAGACATTACTGGGACGTGGATGTTGGGAGGTCACCTGAATGGAGAGTCGGGATGTGTTACCCCAGTATAGACAGGAAAGGATGGGAGTCATTCATTGGAAGGAATAAGAAGTCCTGGGGATTGGACAGGTCTGGTAATCAGTATTTGGTGATACATGACAGTAAAGAGATCCTCTTACCCACCAATCCCTCCAGTAACAAAGTCAGGATATATCTGGATTATGAGGTCGGGCGGATCTCCTTTTATGATCTGTGTAACCCGATCCAACACCTCCACACCTTCACTACCACCTTCACTGAGCCCCTCCATGCTGGGTTAGGTGTGGTGGGAGGTTGTATAAAGATATGTGGGGGGAGGCGGGAGATGTGAGAACTCCGCCCACAGTCTGGTAATATCAGTCGAAGAAGCAGAATTCATTTAATATTAATCCAATAGTATATAGCAGTGGGTGTGGCTTCCTGAAAGTTTTTCTACTATATATGTAGTTTAGGCAGGGAACTCCTCACAAATTTAATTGCCAGGAGCAGTTATCCTGGTAATTAATAGAGATCTATTGATTTCTCCCTAAGTTTGGTCTTGTTGTACTTTTCTCTTATACCACTAGGTGGCTGGGTAATTGGTGGTATTAGATATGAGAAGGGCAACCCAAGGTCAGGTTATGGGTATATGGGGTACCTCAGCCAATGGGCAGGGGTTTTCTTGAATCCCTTGGCGTGCTGGGAGAACCTATATATATTTGGGTGAGGTCAGGTAATCTATGCTCTGTTCCACCTGGACGGCTGTCTGGGTGGACATGTGTCATATGCCCCAGGCTGCTAGGCCAGAGTTTGGGCCTATCCCGGAGGCATCTGGCTGCTAGGTTGTCTGAGGGCCTATCCAGAAGTAAAAGGGCAGCACAGGCTTGGGACTGCGGCTTGCAGTCCAACCAGAAGTGATGGTTCTGCAAGCCGGAGAACTGGCCAGTGGTCGGAGGTAGAAGGGAAGCTGTCACCACAATGGGACCAACCACCTTATTACCAGGGACAACAGTGAGTAACTGAAGCAAGTACCAGAGCAGCATTCTCAGCGAACGAGCACGGTGGAGAATCAGGAAACTTCAGGCGGTGATCAAGTCAGGGACCCAACCAGCGGAGGAGATGCTTGCAGAGCAGCCTTGTGTGTCAAGCTAGGGACTGAGCCGGTCAGCAGGGGTGAAGCTTGAAAAGTATCTGGAGTGCCAAGCTAGGGGCCCAAAAGGGAAATGTGGGTGACGCTTGAGGGAGATACCACTGCAAAGCTTTGAGGAGCTCCAGGAATTCAGAGTCAGTGAATCAGAAAGTCCAGTGAGAGACCCAGGAGCTCAAGGGGCTGAAGAACTACAAGTGGAAGTTGTAGTGAAGCTGAAAGGACTGTTACGATTTGGAACTGTTAAAGACTGTTACCATAGGAGACAGCAATGCTGCATGTGCAGACGTGGTGCCTTGCTGGGGCCTTTCCCTGTACGGCTGTCCTCCTATTGAAGTCTCGGAGTCTGTAAATTAAAATTGCCACTGCTTAAGGGTGTCCTAGCCCCAACCCTCTTTCCCTCATAAAAGAAAGACAATAAAAGAAATAAACATCTCCTTTGCATTCAAGAAGTGTCTGGCACCCAATAATTTACACCTTGCACCCACTATGCCTCACAATCCACTACTTACAGAAGGATGCCAGCTATCTTTGGCCTTAGAGGTTCTCATTAGACTGAAAGAGGCCAAAGAATTTGCTACATATATAAATGTGAGATTTCTTACTGATCGCTGTGATTGGGTAGAATATCTGTCCAATTACTGGAGTAACAATAACATGTTCCTATTGGTCAGTGAGGATTAGTGTGGTCTATCTATCTATCTATCTATCTATCTATCTATCTATCTATCTATCTATCTATCTATCTATCTATCTATCTATCTATCTATCTATCTATCTATCCCATGACAATCTGACAAACAACTTTCTATGTTTCTTTGTTAAGTTATCATAATGTGTGACATCAGCCATCTTCTCCTAATTTCCCATTCCATCCAATACTAGAAATAAAGTCTGTGGCTTGGTACAGACTGTAATAGAAGATCTCATTCATATAATGGTGTCGGTGTGAGCAGCACTGAGATGTATGTTGCTGTGCAGCGTGTTCTACAGTCTCACCCTCCTCATCTTTCCCACCAGAGAAGAAGATATTCTACAGAGACCCTTCATACATTAGTCTGGTAATATGTAGAATAGACGGGAAGGGAAAGAGGAAGAGGGTGAGAGCGGGGAACATGCTGATCAGTAATATACATCACAGTGCTGCCTGCAGTCACACCCTCTGATTGGTTGCTCAGGGTCTCACACTCTGCACTGAATAGGATGAAATGTATGAGGGGAGAAGGGAGGAGAACACGGGGTTCATCTGTCACTTTATCTTTCTACAAAGCCAGGGGTCACATATGTCACATGGCCTGGGACCCCAAAGTACATGAGATTGTCTGGGGCCCACAATTGTCATATTGCCAGAAAACCTATGTAATATAACATTGCCTGGGGGCCCCACATATTTTGAAAGGTCTGGGGACGGGGACGGGGCCAAGCTAAGGGTTTGGTAAAAGAGATGGCTGCCTTGGGTGCTTCATCAGGAGGGGAGCACAGAAATGGACGGTACCTGCAATCTATGGTACTGAAGTAGTTCACGGTTCAGGGGGGGCACATGTTGGTCTTTTTGTTATGTCCCAGCACTGTTTGTCACGTGTTTTGGTCTCCCAAATTACCTTAAAAAGTGTCCACTTTCATAACTCCCCCATAACTCCATCCCTTTGTCAGATCTCCCCGTGTAAGATACATGGTGGGTTATGTCGGAGCTTACACAGGATTGATGATGTCACCCCTCCATCATGTGACAGTATATAGTTTATATGGAACAAGTACCCCCATGACAGGTATTAGGGACTTTGAAGGCAACCAAATTGAAACAAAATTTGAAAAAATAGGAAATTTTATTAATGAAATAGAAAAAGTTTTTTTAGGTGCAAACATCACCATATGTAGAGCATATAAAAACAAACACAAAGTGCAAGGTTGGATCGTAGGTGTATGGTATTGGTTGGTGTTGAGCTCGACACGTTTCAGAACAATTGTAAGGTCCCTTCATCAGGGGTGTTCAATGCAAGGTATAACTACCATAACACATTCTAAAATAAAAATAAATAAAATAATAAAACACAGCAATTGCACATTAAAATCATGATCAGGAGCAGAGAAAAGAGAGCATCGTTGAGGCCAGGTTTGGGAAGACACGTACAGATGAAAGAAAACCTGCACTGGTTGTACCTCCAAGTACTGAGCCGGGTAATGGAATACGACTCAAAAGCAACAGGAAATGCCGCTGGGAAATACGAAATCAAAGTTGGTATACAACTTGATAAAAGTATCTGTAAATGACTGATAGTTTTACGTGGCTGAAATCACATTTATCAGGGCCCAGGTGGAAATGATAACACTGATGGAAGATATGGCTCGTAGCGTCAGGCTGTCTGTAAGAAAAGTTATAATAATATGTTTAAGTGGAACTGTTTGCCCTTTCAGGATGAAAAAATAAATAAAAACCTCATATATTTAAATATTATTGTATATGTAGATATTTTGTATCCATATTATGGCACAAGATACCCCCTAATACCCCCTAATAAATGGGGATATATACCCACTGTTAGCAAACAGTCATGAAGAGGCAGGTAGGATAAATGGGAATGTTATTAGAGCATTAATTAGAATGGAAAGCATAGACTATAATGGCAGCCCAATCAAGGTACAAACATGGATGGTAGTGTCTCATCTATGCTATGCATGTCCACATGAAATGAATACAGCTCAAAAATAGTTGTAAACCAACCTTGTGCTAGAGCAAGCCACAAACGAATCAGAGGATCCACAGAATGGCATTAACATCTGTCATGCAGAGAGAAGCAGATGGGAGAGGTACAGGTTCTCCCTTTATATACGAAGGGAAGACGCCGGAACTTGCGCATTGGGCGTGGCGTGATAGTACATTTTGAAATCAGGTATCCCCATCCCGCCCGCTGCTTTGATTTTTGTTAGTAGGGAGAATTTGATACGTGGTGGTTTGTGGGCCCAGATGAATCTCATTTGAAGGGCCTGGAGAGATCTAAAAAAGCTTTGTGGAATTTTAATGGGTAATGTGCATAGTAAATATAAGATTTTGTGCAGTATGGTCATTTTACAAATGGCCACCCTGCCAAACCATGAAAAGAACCTAGTCTGCCAGGTGTGCAAGTCCTTTTCTATAGTTTTGAGAAGAGGAAGGAAATTTCGGAAATTGAGGATTGTTTGGGCATGAGCCATACTCCCAGGTATTTGATGGCTTGCAATTTCCACTTAAAGGGACTATTATCTTTAATTGTCTTTAGTGTTTGTTCTGGGAGCAAGATATTTATCGCCTCTGACTTTGAATAATTTATCTTGATGTTAGAGATGTAACCATATATTGCAAATTCTTTCAGGAGGGAGGGGATGGATATGTGTGGTTCAGTCAAAAAGAATAGGAGGTCATCGGCATAGGCCGCTACTTTGAATTCCCTCCCCGTGACCTTACATTCCTGTACAGCTTTAACTGCAAGGATTTGTCTACCAAATGGTTCCAGTGATATTATGAATAACAGGGGCGATAATGGACAGCCCTGTCTTGTCCGATTGTTTATGCTTACTTTGTTGGATAGGGAACCATTTATTTTGAGTCTGGCCGATGGGTTTTGATAAAGGGAGGTTATCCAAGCCATCATGCTTGGTCCTAGGCCTATGTGTCTGCAAGTTTCAAACATGTAGTCCCAGGATTCTCGATCAAAGGACTTCTCCGCGTCCGTTGACATGAGAAGACCCTCGATTTTTCGCTGATGAGCAGCATGAATCAGGTCAAGGGCTTTGATGACGTTATCCTTAGCTTCTCTTCCGGGCATAAAGCCCGCCTGTTCTGATCCTATCAAATCATGTAGTAAAGGTTTCAGTCTGTTGGAGATGATTTTTGCCATTATCTTAACATTTAAATTCAGTAGTGATATAGGCCTGTAGCTGGAACAGTGAAGTGGGTCTTTGTCTGGCTTGGGTAATACAGTATTCTGGAGGGACCGTTCTTGTCTTAGATAGGGAATTTAATGCGTCTTGGAGGTGTATGGCTAGTGTATCAACGAACGTCTTGTAGTATATAGCCGTGAACCCCTCAGGACCCAGACTTTTACCTGTTTTTAGGTCTTTAATAGTTAGTCTGAGTTCCGGCAAGTCCACGGGGTGCTCGAGTGATGCGTCATCCTCCGCTTTAAGCAAAGGAAGGCCGGAATCCCTCAGGAAATCCCTGATCACCTGGAGCCTATCTCCATGCAGGTCATGTGGTCTATGTTGGGTTGGAAGATTTTATAGATTGGTATAAGATTCCTGGAAGTGTTGTGCTATTTTGTCAGTTGTTCTATCAACCTTACCCCCCTTGTTCTGAATGCCTGTAATGTTGTATTTGGTAGTGGGGACTTTTAATGCCCTGGCACGCAGATAGCCGGGTTTGTCACCTTGTTCATAATAGACTTTTTTCCTAAAAAAAGGTATAGTTTTGTTTTGGATTCTAGAAGCTGTTTAAAGGTCATTCTCGTTTCGGGAAGAGTTGTCGCCGATTGGGATGTCAATGATTGCTTATGTAAGGTTTCTATATAGCGGATTTTATGCGTCAATTGGAGAATTTTCTTTTCCAGATCCCTCTTTTTTTGTGCACCCATCCTTATCAATTCTCCCCTAATGGAGCACTTCTGGGCTTCCCAAACTATCAGTGGGTCAATACCAGGGGTCACATTGTGCCTGAAGAAATCTTTTAAAGCTGTGGACAATTTGGGTAATAAAACTGGATCTGTTAAGAGAGAGGAATTTAGTCTCCATATTCCTGATCTGGCCGATGTATTGGTCAAATTTAGGCTAATGGAAACTGGGGCATGATCAGAAATCGTCTGTATCCCTATGTTGGCCTCTCTGACTGTATGCAGATCCTGCTGTGTAATAAAGAGATAATCAATCTTGGAATGGCGTTCATGTGGGATTGAATAAAAAGAGAAATCTTTGTCATCTGGGTGTAGGAAACGCCAGGTGTTGACTAGGTCTATAGAATGGAGGAGAGCTTTGATTCTTTTTAAGATTTTAAAGGTAGTGAAAGTTTTCCCTGATGAGGTATCAACAAGCGGGTTTAGGGGGAAGTCAAAAGGGCAGGTGGGAAGTCTTATGCCCCGTACAAACGGTCGGACATTGATCGGACATTCAGACAACAAAATCCATGGATTTTTTCCAACGGAAACAAGGTCCTATCACACATTTTCTGTCGGAAAATCCTATTGTGTGTACAGGGCATTAGGGAAATACACATTTGCCAATGTAGTGGGCACTCCAGAACATTTCCCCCCTGGATCAACCACTTTGTCTGTTATCTCAAATGAAGCCTCCCTGCTTAACAGGATTGACACTCCCTTAGATTTGGAAGTGTCATTTGTGGCGTGTTGTGCCTCTGTGAAGTAGGAGTCGGTGAGCCTGGGAACCTGGTTTGTCTTGAAATGGGTCTCTTTCAGGAAAACAATCTTGGGCTTACCTTTTTTTAATTCCCGCAAGAGAGTAGTGCGTTTCTCTGGTATGTTTAGGCCCTTGATGTTGTGAGACACCAGGGGCTCGAACTAATGCAGAGCAAGCCAATGTTCAGGGCCGGAGAGAGACGTCAGCCAGTACTTGTAATCACAAACAATAAAAATACTTGTTAGGTCTGAACACTTATATGGCATTTTATCACCTTAGTCAGCAGCCAAGAAAAGTGGAGGTAAGTATACAGAGAGAAAGAGGTATAGTAAGAAAATAGAAGTAAGAAAGGAGAGGGAGGTTTACAACCCTCCCAGACAATCACACTGTCCGGGTGAGTCAATACTTATGCCCTGTACACACGGTCGGATTTTCCGATGGAAAATGTCCGATCGGAGCGTGTTGTCGGAAATTCCGACCGTGTGTGGGCGCCATCGGACATTTTCCATCGGATTTTCCGACACACAAAGTTGGACAGCAGGAGATAAAATTTTCCGACAACAAAATCCGATCGCGTCAATTCCGACTGTGTGTGGCCAGTTCCGACGCACAAAGTGCCACGCATGCTCAGAAGAAATTCCGACACGGGACAGCTCGTTCTGGTAAACTTACCGTTCGTAATGGATAAAGCACTTTCGTCACGCTGCAATGTAAAAAATGGTTTAATACAGCGTACTCTCTTCTTCTTTATAATGTAACAAGAATTAAGTCGTTTTGATGCTCATATTCACACACACTTCTCACAAACTTTTTTCGTTACTATTTATCGGGATTCCCTCAATATATTTTGATTTCTCACATCTGACAACATATTTTTTAATTTTTTTTTTTTTTACTTTAATGTAGAATCTTTTTTTGTGTTTCTCTTTTTATTTTTATTTTTTTTGGTGATTTTGATTTGTATTCCCAAAAATGTTTGTGTGTTTTTTGTGACAAGTTCCCACAACACCATTGATATGTTGTTCTATTTAATCTGTAGGAGGAGATTGTTTGGTGTTGTTGTCCCTTGTTAATTTCACATTGTACTTTAGAAATGTACCTGAATACTCACCAACAAACTGTCCTTTTTGGATGAAAACACACACAGGAGAGTAGAATTTACCTAAAAATATTTTATTAAGGGGTCACAACTATAAAAAAACAAAGAGGGAGGCAACGCTGGAGATACGGCAGAAGTGGGCGAAGCCTTGGACCCCCAGGGCAGACATCAATTATTTAAAAGCAAAATTGGTAGCCTGAGGAGTCCATATCTAAGGGAGGGCAGTGTGGTCCAGAAGTCCCAGAGATCCAGAAAGCAGCAGATGACATCTGTGTCCCCAGGCTGTGGTCATACGAGAGACTGCATCTTCTGTCAGACCAGACTGAACCCAGGTCATCACTCTCAGGTCTTCCTTCCACGCTTCCTTCCAGGCTTTGGCTGTGGTGGTGGAGTTGTGGCAGCAGGAGGAGGAGGAGGAGGAGGAGGAGGATCGTCCCTCTCCATGACATCCGTCTTGGGTGTCAGTTCCCCACTCTCCCCCTTACGAAGGACTTTATAAATCAGGTCCTCAGAGATCTTGCGTTGGCCCTCCTGCATGCCCAGCAATTTGGTGGCAGCCATGCAGGCAAAGGCCTCTTCAGGCTCGGAGGAACGCCGAAGCCTCCTGGATCAGCCTGTACGCTGAATCCTGCACGGGACTCGGAGTGGCCTTCCTGGCCCTTTTATATGGCAGGCGGAGGGGAGGGACCTGAGACTCAGTCAGGCTGCGACTTGTCCCTGGCTTCTCTTGGCTGCCACTTAGCCCCGCCTCCTCCTGGCTGCCACTAATCCCCGCCTCCTCCTGGCTGCCACTAATCCCCGCCTCCTCCTGACTGCCACATTCCACAGCCTCCTCCTGGCTGAGGTCTTCCTGTGTATGAAAAAGGACATAGTTTTAGTAATGTTTTCATCAATCACACACAATTTTCACCTCCTGACTGCTGCAAATTGAATGTTAACAAATATAACAGACTATCATTCTGAGCCCAGCATTTTGCATTCTTGTCCCAATTATTTTTGCCCACTACTGTCTATTGATATGTAAAACACTTTTTTTAATCAGCAATTAGTGATCAATAATAACATCTAGTAAACATCATTTCTTTATTGACCAGAAATCAGTAGAAGAATGCTATACCTGACTCCAGCTGGGCTCCTCCACTTCTTCCTGGCTGGAAGGCCCAGGTTGGACATCGGAAGCCTCAGCTGGTATGGAAGGAAGAGTGGAAGGAAGAGTAGAGAGGGATTCCCTGACTTCAGTGTGGTCTGACAGAAATCGCAGTCTCTCATAGTACCACAGCCTGGGGACATAAACGTCATCTGCTGCAGCTCCGGACCTCTGGGAATCTGTGACCTTCTTGCGCTCCCTAAGATATGTGCTCCTCAGGCCACCAATTTTAGCTTTTAAATAAGGGATGGTTGCTGTGGGGACCACCGGCTTCACCAACTCCAGCAGTTTCTCCAGCGCTGCCTGCCTCTTCTGTTTGTGGTTATAGTGGGGGTGTCTCACCTGCCACAGACAGGGCAGCTCTCTGTACTTGTCAATAAACAGGGGCAGGAAATTGTGGTTGTTGAACCCATCCATTTTCTCTGCAAGACACAACACAAGACAAACCCTAATGTCAGGCCAAACTCCCCTAATCTTGTTACAATATAGGCTTCAATTTCGAAGCAGTATAGGCCCAAGTTTAGATCCTACCTTCGTTAGCACGATCGGCGTCTCCGATGCTCCTTCCTCCGCTCACAGATCGTACGTAAGACGCGCGCGTTACGATTTATACACACTGCGCATGCGTATAACTCCGCCCGCCCCTGACGTTCTTTCTATTCTTTCTTTCTTTCTGCCCCTTTTTGTTCGGCGCAGTGGAGGAAGAGCACATGGCGGAGAGACAGCAGGATAGTGCTAATTACAGCAACGAGGAGGAGGAGGAGGAGGAGGAAAGGCTGGAGCCTGAAACGTCCCGATCCAGAAGGAGATTAAAGGACTCAAATATGTCCTTTGGGGAGATGTTGGAAATGGTGGACATCCTGAAGAAGGCCGACTATGATGGAAAGTATGGGCCTTACCCCAACCACAATGTCCGAAAGGCCAAGATCATGGCGAAAGTGGTCAGGAGTCTGCACCGGAAATTCGGGGTACGACGATCGAAAGATCAGCTCAGGAAGCGGTGGTCGGACCTGAAATTACGAGAACATGAGCAGTACAGAAAGATCCGGAGAGTGCTGCAAAAAAGTAAGTAGTTGTGCTGTGTTCCTATTGTTCTTGTGTTTATTACGTTCGTGCTGCTCCATGTGCTTTTAGGAACTGTTGTACAGTTTAAAATGGCAACTTTCATGTTCATGGGCACATTATTCGTTCGGATCACACATTTTTTTTTTTTGGACTATAAAATACCATTGTTTAGCCCATATGCATTTGGCCACCATTTTGAGGCCCTATACTTGTCTTCAAAGAATTGGGTTGTGTAGATGGCTTTGTTACTAGAATGAAATGCAAACTAGATTGTGTGTAAGGAGAGGACACTCAGCAGCTGTTTTCACATCTGGACACTGGAGCACTAGTGTGGGACACAAGAACACCATTTTTATTAGGGGGGCCACACAGGTGCTCCAGTGTATACTATAGGGGGGTCTCCATCTGTGAAGCTTGTACCAAACAGGTAAAGTATTGCAGCTTGACAAAGGACACTAAAAAAGCTACATCTTGGAACTCGGCTAAAATAGATCATTGTACCCCACTTCCAAGCAATGTTTCATCTTTATAGTTCTGCCATCAAATATCTGTGTGCTAATTATACCATTTTTGTTTTACATAGGGGAGAAAAGACTCGGAGGACACCCCTCATCCGAGGAGACCAGAGCCCCCCCCCCCCCCCCTGGAAGAAGGGAAAATCCCCCCAACACAAGATGAGCAGGAGGAAGAAGACGTGGTGGAACTAGTCACCACAACAGGTGAGTGTCTGCAACCACAGGCTCCGATAAGAGATGGATGGCGGCATTTTTTTGCAAATCTAATTTATTTTGGGGTTCTTCTCTTTTTAGGTGATCGTGAGGTTGTGGATGAAGATCCTTTCACATCCGAAAGTGCCCAGATCCTAAACGGGGAGATCATGGGGTGTAATTTACAATTGGAAAACATCAAGCAAAACATCAATGATGTTATTCCAAAATATAAAACCATCATTGATGTTTTGGGGCGAGTTTAAAGCCCCTCCAAATCATTTTCTTCTTTTGTCTGCTACAATGTGCGAAATGTTTTTGTGATTTTTCCCAAAGCCAAATTTGGAGGATGCACACAGTGTGTCAACATGTGCTATCTGCCATCACGGGAGATCAATGGACGCGTTTTGGGGGTGCAACTGCTTCCTCAATAATAAAGTAGCGGTGAGGAAGGGCTTTCTCCCCCAAAACACATCCCTTGATCCCCCCTGATGGCAGATAGCACATGTTGACATTGTGAAATTTGTGTGCATCTTCCACATTTGGCTTTTCCAGGGGTGATTTCCCCCCATCTGAACGCAATATCAAACACAGTTCCTAAATACTCATGTCTGATATTGCCTTCAAGTTCTACCAAATGTGAACTTTGTAAGATCAAGATTTGTGTCTTTCTTGTGGGTTTTACACAGGCCTGTTTTCTATAAAATGCACATTTTGATTTTGGATAATGACACCACAAAATATGTTATACAACAAACATGTCGGTTTGTCAGAAAAACCTTTGGTAAATGCACATGCGATTGTGCTGGTATTAAAAAGATTGTTCATCAAGAATGTGTGGATTATTGTCTCAACGCTACAACACTTTTGGGGTGATGTAATTGTTGTTTTATGAGAAAATGGGGGTAATTTCCTAAGGGCAAATCCACTTTGCACTACAAGTGCAGTTTCAGTGCAGTTGCAAGTGCACTTGTAGTGAAAAGTGTCTTTGCATTTAGTAAATAACAGCCAACGGTGCTTTGTATAAGGTTACACAATCATGACATTTTCTGGACTCCACACATTTCTGTCAGGGTCAGCTCAAACAAACACAAGCAGTAAATGTCCACAAAGAAGAGCCTGGGGGGAGATGCCTGTCGAGAACTTGAGGTCCTGCAGGCTTCTCCCTGTGGCCAAATACCGCAAGGTAGCGACCAACCTCTGCTCCGGAGTGATGGCTTGCCTCATGCAGGTATCCTGCCTGCTGATATAGGGGGTCAGCGAAGCCAACAAACGGTGAAACACGGGGTCCGTCATCCGGAGAAAGTTCCTGAAATCACCAGGATTATTCTCACGGATCTCACGGAGCAAAGGCATATGACAGAACTGGTCACGCTGAAGCAACCAATTCTTGGTCCATGAACTCCTCCCCACCCTGTTCATGGACTGGACTTGTGTCAAGGTCAGGACCCCAACACCAAGCCCCCGCACAGCACGAACTCTACGAGGAGTACGCATACGAAACATGGCTAGAAAACGGTTGGCTGCTCAGAACGAAGTAACAGAACGCACTGAAGAACAGCAAGGCCTGTGAAGAGCGACCTGAAAAACAGCAACGAGCGGACAAGATCGCACAGAAAACTCCGATACGAACTGACTGCACGCACTGAAGAGCAAATACAAACCCACAAGCACAAACTGAACGGCAGAAAACGATCTGAAAGCCACGAGTCTGAAAAAGCGCGAATCGTCTCTCACCAAACTTTTACTAACACGAGATTAGCAAAAGGAGCCCAAAGGGTGCCGCGCTTGGTTCTGAACCGGCCTTTTCTAGTCTCGTCGTACGTGCTTGACGTCACCGCGTTCTTGACGATCGGAAATTCCGACAACTTTGTGCGACCGTGTGTAGGCAAAACAAGTTTGAGCCAACATCCGTCGGAAAAAATCCGAGGATTTTGTTGTCGGAATGTCCGAACAAAGTCCGACCGTGTGTACGGGGCATTAGTGTGCGAAGGTGGATTTATAATCCCCTTCCCGACACACTTTGTGAGAACGCAGGAGGATACCAGTCCCAACTTATTCAAAGATGTAGAAAAAAAAAAAAAGGAAGTACTGTCAGGACTTGGGACAGCCAGACCGCAGCCCAACTTAGCAAATGGACAGTGCTTGATGGTCTTCTCTGCCATATGGACGATTGGGATAAAGCTTCAACCGAAAATACGGAATGGAACAAACAACAACTATAATAACTGTTAGTAACATATATGACGGGAAGACCGAGACGGGAAAGGCAATATTGCCTCCCATCTCGCTCATCCCGTCCCGCATGGATGCCAGTTAGTGCAAATACCAATTACAGGTGAATAGGAGAAAAAGGAGAAATGAGCACAAACTATACATTCACCTATGAGTCCCCATTTAACTTGTAGTAACACTATGAGTAGATAGGTGATATAAGAATCTTGCTGAGTCTCTGGGCAGACCGAGCATTCACCATGGTCCACCTGAACCCCCTATAGGGACAAACCATCCTGCAGTGTGGGTTGTGTCTCTTGAATGGAAGGTGAGTCATTACCCTGGGTTGAAACTTGTTCTCTAAAGTTCCCAATAAGCTGACATAGTCTCCACAAACAGGACATAAGTCTACAGGATTCACTGGGGGGGTCCTGTGAAGCCATTTTGTGAGGTAACTAGGTGATTCCCAGTTCTTTGCTGAATGACCACACCTGTCAGATGGCCTGGGGTAGAGAGTTATTGCAAGAAAACTTAACTGTGAAATTAACAGAATACCTGCTCAGCTAGCAAAAATGTTAAAGTGACAGATGAAATGGGATGAAGCAATAAACTGGTAAAGGGTAGAGCTCTGGTGCTCAGGCATCCAATAACATCCTGGAAGAGTGCCGCCCTGCTGCGTAGGGTGCCAGCCATTGAACCTTCCTGCCGGCTCTGCTTCTGTTTCTTTACATGGTGTTTCTCCGGAGTAGCTGAAGGGGAGTGTGGTGGGCTTCTGTCCCCGGGGGGGGGAAATATGAACTCCTGATATCACTCTGGGAGGCCAATCCTTCCTAGCTGCAGGGCACTGCACAACTCCGGGAGGTCGCTTGGAGTGCGGAGTATGTGTTGTTTGCCATTGTGCGACACTAAGAGAGCAAAGGGGAAGCGCCACGTGTAACGGAGATCTTTTTCCCCCAACACATCAAACAAGGGTCGCAGGGCCCTGCGATTTTTCAGCGTGATTTGGGAAAGATCTTGAAATAATTTTACGTGTTCACCGTTAAACACTATCTGATCATTTCTGCGTGCCTTGTACATGATCTCGTCCTTAAGAGAAAAGCTTTGTAAGCAGCAAATGTTGTCACGAAGGGGTAGCGTGTCTGCGCCTCTGGCTCTTAGAGCTCTATGCGCTCTAACAAATCCAATGTCCGAATCCTCCGGTCTCTCCAGGAGGCTATTAAAAACCCTCTGGAGGACAGGAACTACTTGGTAAGCATTAACTGATTCTGGTGTGCCTCGGACTCTGATATTATTCCTTCTCCCCCTATTATCGAGATCCTCCAGGTGCCTGTTCATATCGATAAAATGGAGTGCATGAGAGGAAACTACCCTGTCCAGCCTATGTATTGCTTTGTCTCTGTGTTTTCCTGTTGTTTCAGCGGTGGCCATCTTTTCTGTGAGGACTAAATGATTGGTTTTGAGATCTGTGATGGCTGTAGAAAATGAGGCTTTAATGTCAGCAGCAAAGCCTGACATGTCTGCATAAGTGAGGGAATGATCAGGACGTGCACTCCTCCTACCGTTGTCCTCTGCAGCAGATTGGGAATCTTCGCTGAGATCCTCCTAACGCTGCACCGGCGCCATCTTCCCTCCTGCAGTGACTCTCTGGCTGATGTAGTGGTAGAGCGGCGGGATCGGGTGTGTTGTGAGAGGCAATTCTGTCTGCTCATCGTCGGTTGCTATATGGCAGAAAGACTAGTTTGGGCCGCGGGTCTGACCGAGCTCCTCGGTTAGGCTGCCATCTCTGCCTTTCGCCAAGCCACGCCCCCTACCATGGTACAATTTTATAAATTACTCTCCTGCAACGAGAAGCCCGCTGGATAGTGGAACTTAATGCCACCCATTTCCCTGGCCTTAACACCCAACTCAGTTTTAGGCCATTTTTGGAGGGCTTCGAATCAGGGGTATGCAAGAAAGATCTTTAAGGGCCAGTTCTCTGATTGCTATACATATAAGAAAAGCATGCCTATATGATGTTTTTGACATGCTACATTTGTGCAGTATATAAGTTATGTTGTATATCTTGTTTGTATATTCTTTTGTTTTGATGCTTGGTGGTTTTAATAATGATACTTCATACCTGTTGTTAATGGCTCTTTGTGGAGGACTTGATTTGTGACTTGACCAAAATAAATGACTTGACTTGACTTGCTTGACTTCTAGCAGGGACTTGACTTGACTTGCTTGCTTCTCGCCACAGTAACTTGGGACTTGCTTGTGACTTGAAGGTTAAGACTTGAGACTTGCTTGTGACTTGCACATATGTGACTTACTCCCATGTGTGGTGGAGGTCTCATAATCCCTTGAGGTCAGGTCTGGGAAGCACTTTTCGGCCTGTTAGCTGCACTAAATTCTGCCCCCACATGCAACATGTTTGTACATCTTGGGGGATGTAAACGTTTCCATCTCTGTTTCTCCCATTATACATACATCTTGGCAGGTGTGAGTGAATAATAATATATGGCCCTTGTAACGTTGGGGTAGTCTTGGAGTGATACTGTGGGACTGGCGGCATAGTGGGATATGTATATCGCCAGCTATTTAGCTCTAGGTGGCTATGGCCACAGTAATGTGGGTATTTAAGTTTACGGTCCTTATAATGTTGGGGCTTCACTTTATATGCATTTATGCTGACTGTCTGGGCTACTCTCTGCCCCTCCCTCTTCATAGTGCATCATCATGAATCATCATGCACAAGCTGGTCGGAGGAGATACACATGCACGGCCTCTTGGAGAACATGGAGAGACTGGCACTTTAGTGTGTCTCCCCCTGTCCTCCTTTTTTCTCTGGGGCTATGTGTTTCAGGGACGCCTCTTCTGTTTTCCAGCTCTGCGTCCCTCCTCCCATTATATGGAGGAGGTGGTTCGCTGTGCTTGGAGGATAGGGGTTATGGCACGGCCGGTGTCTTGTCGAATACTGTCCCCCAACGGATAGTGTCTGCCCTGTAAAGCGCAGGCGCAGTACAGAGGACAAACGAGACGCCGAAAGTCTCCGAAGTTCAACAGCTGATTGTCAGCTCTACACGGCGCCCTGAGTCCAGGTTCATGCCCCACTATCCAAGTGGATATAGAGTTAGAATAAAAAGATGCCGAGCGCAGCGAGGCCATGCCCGAAGCGTGGCGAGCGAAGCGTGGCGAGCGAAGCGTGGCGAGCGAAGCGAGCCCGCAAGGGGCCCTCTTACAAAGCGTTCACTATTAAGTGCCGAAGTGCCGTGTACAGCTGATGATCAGCTGGTCAACTTCGGAGACTTTCGGCATCCCCTGCGCAGTACGGGGCGGACACTATGAGATAGGGGGATACTTCTCGTCAGAACACCGGCTTTAATTCAGATGAGTCCCGCCCCCCTTTCCCATATGTATTTCTGTGAGAGGACGCGGGCTATTCAGCTATGCAGGTATGGTAACAAGCTGCTACATCCTTCCTCCACGTTCATTCATGGACGCGCCACAGACCACGTGCCTCTCTGACGCTGCTATTCGTCCTCGCATACACTCCCACCTCCCCAGACGCCGCACATTGAGAGAGATATCGCCCAAGGCGCAAGTGCTGGCGTCTTCCCTTTGTATATAAAGGGAGAACCTGTACCTCTCCCATCTGCTTCACTCTGCATGACAGACGTTAATGCCGTTCTGTGGATCCTCTGATTAGTTTGTGGCTTGCTCTAGCACAAGGTTGGTTTAAAACTTTTTTTGAGCGGTATTCATTTCATGTGGGCATGTATCGCATAGATGAGACACTACCATCCATGTTTGTACATTGAATGGCCTTCCATTCTAATTAATGCTCTAATAACATTCCCATCTATCCCACCTGCCTCTTCATGAGTGGGCTGATAGTAGGCTATCTCCATTATGTTTGCTAACAATGGGCATATATCCCCATTTATTAGGGGGTATCTTGTGTCCATAATTAGGGATGAGCTTTATGTTCGGGTCGAATATGAGTTCAACTCGAACATCAGGTGTCCACCCGTCAAAAAACGAACATTATGGGGTGTTCACGGCAAATTTAAGCGCCACGTAAAGCCCTATAATGCACTGCAAGATCGCAGTGCATTGCTGTATGATGATTGGCCAAAGCATGCACCATGACCTGCATGCTTTGGCCAATCCCAGCACACTCTGCTAAGAGAGCCATAATTGGCCAAAGGCAGGGTGCCTTTGGCCAATCATGGCTCAGGGGGACTTATACCGCGTACACACGGTCAGACTTTTCGTCTACAAAAGTCCGACGGATGCCGACGGACTAAAGCTGGCTGACAATCCGATCGTGTGTGGGCTTCCCCGGACTTTCAGCGGACTTTTCCAGCCTCAAATCTGACGGACTTTAGATTTGAAACATGCTTCCAATCTTTACGTCATAACTACGCCGGACCCAGAAATTCACTCGTCTGTGTGCTAGTCTGACGGACAAAAACCCACGCTAGGGCAGCTATTGGCTACTGGCTATCAACTTCCTTATTTTAGTCCGGTGTACGTCATCACGTACGAATCCGTCGGACTTTTGTGTGATCGTATGTAGGCAAGTCCGTTCGTAAGAAAGCCTGCCGCAAGTCCGCCAAAAGTCCACCAAAAGTCAGTTGAAAGTCTGTCGGACAGGCTGTCGGACTTTTGTAGACGAAAAGTCAGACCGTGTGTACGCGGCATAAGTCCACGCCCTACACTATATAAGGCTGCCTGCATGTCGGCCCTGTGTAGTGTGTTGTTGGCGTGGTCGGAGAGAGAGTGTGATTTAGATTGAGCAGGCAGGCAGGTTATTCAGTTAGCTGAAGTATATTTAATATATACAGTGGGGACTGAAAGTATTCAGACCCCTTTAAATTTTTCACTCTTTGTTATATTGCAGCCATTTGCTAAAATCATTTAAGTTCATTTTTTTTTTTCCTCATTAATGTACACACAGCACCCCATATTGACAGAAAAACACAGAATTGTTGAAATTTTTGCAGATTTATTAAAAAAGAAAAAACTGAAATATTACATGGTCCTAAGTATTCAGACCCTTTGCTGTGACACTCATATATATAACTCAGGTGCTGTCCATTTCTTATGATCATTCTTGAGATGGTTCTACACCTTCATTTGAGTCCAGCTGTGTTTGATTATACTGATTGGACTTGATTAGGAAAGCCACACACCTGTCTATACAAGACCTTACAGCTCACAGTGCATGTCAGAGCAAATGAGAATCATGAGGTTAAAGGAACTGCCTGAAGAGCTCAGAGACAGAATTGTGGCAAGGCACAGATCTGGCCAAGGTTACAAAAAATTTCTGCTGCACTTAAGGTTCCTAAGAGCACAGTGGCCTCCATAATCCTTAAATGGAAGACGTTTGGGAGGACCAGAATCCTTCCTAGAGCTGGCCATCCAGACAAACTGAGCTATCGGGGGAGAAGAGCCCTGGTGAGAGAGGTAAAGAAGAACCCAAAGATCACTGTGGCTGAGCTCCAGAGATGCAGTCAGGAGATGGGAGAAAGTTGTAGAAAGTCAACCATCAATGCAGCCTTCCACCAGTTGGGGCTTTATGGCAGAGTGGCCCGACGGAAGCCTCTCCTCAGTGCAAGACACATGAAAGCCTGCATGAAGTTTGCTAAAAAACACCTGAAGGACTCCAAGATGGTGAGAAATAAGATTCTCTGGTCTGATGAGACAAAGATAGAACTTTTTGGCCTTAATTCTAAGCAGTATGTGTGTAGAAAACCAGGCACTGCTCATCACCTGTCCAATACAGTCCCAACAGTGAAGCATGGTGGTGGCAGCATCATGCTGTGGGGGTGTTTTTCAGCTGCAGGGACAGGACGACTGGTTGCAATCGAGGGAAAGATGAATGCGGCCAAGTACAGGGATATCCTGGATGAAAACCTTCTCCAGAGTGCTCAGGACCTCAGACTGGACCGAAGGTTTACCTTCCAACAAGACAATGACCCTAAGCACACAGCTAAAATAACGAAGGAGTGGCTTCACAACAACTCTGTGACTGTTCTTGAATGGCCCAGCCAGAGCCCTGACTTAAACCCAATTGAGCATCTCTGGAGAGACCTAAAAATGGCCGTCCACCAACGTTTACCATCCAACCTGACAGAACTGGAGAGGATCTGCAAGGAGGAATGGCAGAGGATCCCCAAATCCAGGTGTGAAAAACTTGTTGCATCTTTCCCAAAAAGACTCATGGCTGTATTAGATCAAAAGGGGGCTTCTACTAAATACTGAGCAAAGGGTCTGAATACTTAGGGCCATGTGATATTTCAGTTTTTCTTTTTTAATAAATCTGCAAAAATGTCAACAATTCTGTGTTTTTCTGTCAATATGGGGTGCTGTGTGTACATTATGGGGTGCTGTGTGTACAATATGGGGTGCTGTGTGTACAATATGGGGTGCTGTGTGTACATTAATGAGGAAAAAAAGTGAACTTAAATGATTTTAGCAAATGGCTGAAATATAACAAAGAGTGAAAAATTTAAGGGGGTCTGAATACTTTCTGTCCCCACTGTATTATTATATATATACAGGGAGGAGCTGGTATTTTGCATCTGGATAGGTAAAACAACTGTCTATTTGTTAAGTTTAAAAAAAAAAAAATTTGCATAGATTTCCAGCATACCTTTTAAGTATCTACTGAATAGGCCACAATTTCTGGGGGAGAGCGTGAGCACCTTGCATTTGGAAATTAAAAAGTATACTTTTTTTTTTTTTTAAGAAAACTAAAGATGGAAAAAAGTTAGATTTGCACAGATATTAAGCCTGTATAGACACAGTTAAAATTGGAAGTGATCAATATTTCACCTGGAAATAAAAGAGTATTGTGTCCTGATTCAGAGACTGATGAGGCCAAAATGTTACAGTTTAGCTCAACAGATATTAAAGTGATTGTAAAGGCAGAAGGTGCATTCTATGCATTAAGATAAAACAAAACCTTCTGTGTACAGCATCCCCCCTCAGCCCCTTCATACATACCTGAGCCCCATCTAGATCCAGCGATGTTGTAGGATTGTCTCGGCTGCTCAGGACTCTCCTCCTCACTGGCTAAGACAGCAGCACAGCGCCATTGGCTCCCACTGCTGTCAATCAAAATCAGTCCGCCAATGAGGAGAGAATGGCGGCAGGCCAGGCCGCGGCTCCGTGTCTGAATGGACACGGGAAGCTGTGGCTTGGTTTCGGGTGCCCCCATAGCGAGCTTGCTTGCTGCGGGGACACTCTACAGGAGGGAGGGGCCAGGAGCACAGAAGAAGGACCCCGAGAAAAGGAGGATCGGGGCTGCTCTGTGCAAAACCCCCACACAGAGGAGGTAATTATGACATGTTTGTTATTTTTAACTAAAAAAAATGAGACTTTACAATCACTTTAAGTATTTATTTGTGTATTACAGGTACTTACTGTATATAGCACTGGCAATTTATGCAGCACTTTTACATTTATATTATACATTCACATCAGTCCCTGTCCTCAGGAAGCTTACAATCTAAGGTCTCTAACTCACATTCATACATACACATACTGGGGGGCCAATTTAGACAGGAGCCAATTATCCTCCATCCATGGGGGCACAGGGAGAACATACAAACTTCAGACAGGTAGTGGTTGGGATTCTTAAAGATTAGGCAGGCATATCACATCTGATAAAAAAAAGACAGCACGCCTTTGAAGGCTTTTATTGGATAGGCCAAAATTTCAGAAGAAGAGAGCAAGTACATTAAAAGTAGAATTAAAAAAAGTGTTTCTCATTTAAGAGACTAAAGATGAAAAAAGGTTACAGATTTTCAGCACAGACATTTACCCCTTCAATACCGGGCACGTATACCCCCTTCCTGCCCAGACCAAATTTTCAGCTTTCAGCACTCTCACACTTTGAATGACAATTACTCAGTCATGCAACACTGTACCCAAACACCATTTTTATCATTTTTTTCACACAAACAGAACTTTCTTTTGGTGGTATTTAATCACCACTGTTTTTTTTTTATTTTTTGCGATATAAGTAAATTTTGAAAAAAAAATACTTTTTTTTTATTTCTATTATAAAATTTTGCAAATAAGTAATTTTTGTTTATAAATTTGGGCCAAAATTTATGCTGCTACATATCTTTGGTAAAAATAACCCAAAATAGTGTGTGTTATTTGGTCTGTGTGAAAGTTATAAAGTCTACAAGCTATGGTACAAATCATTGAAAATTGATCATATCTGATCACACCTGATGTACCGACAGCCAAAATGTCAGGACAGTACAAATACCCCCCTTTTTAGAAAGTAGACAGTCCAAAGTATTTAGTAAGAGGCATGGTGAGTTTTTTGAAGTTGTAATTTTTTCCCACAATTCTTGGGAAAATTAAGAAATGTAGTATTTTTTTTTTACACATAATTGTCATAATACTATGTCATTTCTCACACACAGCATATGCATATTTCCAATTACACCCCAAAATACATTCTGCTACTCCTCCTGAGTATGGTGATACTACATGTGTGACCCTTTAACACAACCTGGCCACATAGAGAGGTCCAAAATGCAGGGAGCACCGTCAGATGTTCTGGGAGCATAAATTACACATCTAATTTCCTGATGACCTATCACACTTTTGAAGGTCTTGTAGCACCAGGACAATGGAAACGCCCACAAAATGACCCCATTTTGAAGAGCAAACACCCCAATGTATATTCTATGAGGCATGGGCTGCAGATAGATACTCGGCTACTCTGATAGGTTGGTGACAGGTACTCAGGTACTCTGATGGGATGGTGACAGGTACTCTGATGGGATGGTGACAGGTACACTGATGGGATGGCGACAGATACTCTGATGGGATGGTGACAGGTACTCGGGTACTCTCATGAGCTGGAGATAGGTACTCTGATTGGGCTGGTGACAGTTACTCGGATACTCTAATGGGCTGGAAACAGATACTCGGTTACTCTGATGGGCTGGAGACAGGTACTCGGATACTCTAATGGGCTGGTGACAGGTACTCAGGGCTGGAGATAGGTATTTGGGTACTCTGATGATCTGGAGACAGGTACTCAGGTACTCTGATGGGCTGCAGATAGGTACTTGGGTACTCTGATAGGCTGGAGATAGGTACTCGGATACTCTGGGCTAGAGACAGGTATTCGGGTAGTCTGTTGGTCTGCAGATAGGTACTCAGGTACTCTGGGCTGGTGACAGGTTCTCAGGTACTCTGATGGGCTGGTGACAGGTACTCGGGTACTCTGATGGGCTGGTGACAGGTACTCGGGTTACTCTGATGGGCTGGTGACAGGAAATTGGGTACTCTGGTGGACTGGTGACAGGTACTCGGGTACTCTGATGGACTAGTGACAGGTACTCGGGTACTCTGATGGACTGGTGACAGGTACTCGGGTACTCTGATAAACTGGTGACAGGTACTCGGGTTACTCTGATGGGCTGGTGACAGGAAATTGGGTACTCTGATGGACTGGTGACAGGTACTCAGGTACTCTGGGCTGGAGACAGGTACTTGAGAACTCTGATGTGCTGCAGATAGGTACTAAGGTGACATTTTATTCTTACATAGTTACATAGTTACATAGTTACTAAGGTTGAATAAAGACACCAGTCCATCGAGTTCAACCTGAGCGAGTGTGGGTGCGTATCTACAATTATCCCTATTTTTATTTAAGGTACCCATATAGTGCAGTGTCAATTTTTACACAGCGCGCCACACATATATCGCACATATAACTCACATTTGTCCCTACCCTCAAGGAGCCCACAATCCAAGGTCCCTAACATTCATATACTAGGACCAATTTTGGACAGAAGCCAATTAACCTACCAGCATGTCTTTGGAATGTGGGAGGAAACCGGAGTACCCGGAGGAAACCCACGCAGGCACAGGGAGAACATGCAAACTCCAGGCAGGTAGTGTCGTGGTTGGGATTTGAACCAGCGACCCTTCTTACTGCTAGGCGAGAGTGCTACTCACCACACCACTGTGCTGCCCTTCTCCAGGGTTTCTGCTAAAAAATATATGTATAATGTTTGGGGATTCTAAGTAATTTTCTAGCAAAAAAAAATTGATTTTTTACATACAGTATATGGCAAGTGGTTAAATGGTTTGGAATGAACCCAGATTGGTCAGGAGATACAATTCAAGGGATTATGGAAGATAATCTATCTGCTAAGATTGTGGATTGTGTCAGCATGGAGGTGGAGGATAACACTCAGCATCAGCAGCAGTCTTCAAGGGATCGTTTTCAGTCCCCAGAAACCAATGGAGTTGTACATGGCTGGGAGGAGGTGGTTGAGGATCATGTGATCCTTAGTGACCCAGAGGACTCAGGATCGAATGCCTCTGCAAACCTACGCTGCATGGCCTCCCTGATCCTGCAAAGCCTGCGAAAGGACCCTAGGTTTCGTGGTATCAAGGAGAGGGATCATTACTGGCTGGCAACCCTTCTTGATCCACGTTACAAGGGTAAGGTTGCAGAACTTATCCAGCCTTCGCAGAGGGAGCAGAGGATGAAACATCTTCAGGAGGCCTTGCAGAAAGGTGGTTCAGTCACAGAAAGAGCGGTGGAGAAGGTGGCCAAATGACCAATGCCTTCAGGCAATTCTTCAGTCCTCAGCGCCCTGGTCTGATCGGTTCCAGCAACCATCGCCAGCGTCTGAATTCCATGGTGCAGGAATATCTAGGGGCAAGATCAGACTTGGAGACCTTTCCACCAGAACATCCACTGGGTTACTGGGTCTTGAGAATGGACCACTGGCCAGAACTTGCTCAGTATGCAATTGAGCTACTGGCCTGTCCTGCATCCAGCGTTCTTTCTGAACGCACATTCAGTGCTGCTGGAGGCTTTGTAACCGATCACAGAGTGCGTCTGTCCACCGACTCGGTCGATCAGCTCACATTCATAAAAATGAATCAGTCTTGGATCACCAGCTAACAAGCACCTGATGCTGATGTAACCGATTGATTTTTCTATGGATGTGGGATCCCTTGAAGACTGCATATACTGAGTGACTATCCTATTATGCTGAGTGACTATCCTATTCCTCCTCAATTTTCATGATGATAGCTTCTAAGAATATTTTCGGTTCAGGGCACCACAACCACTACCTAAGGCCCAATTTTTCTGCCCCTGTTTAACAGGGGCGTGTAATTACAATTTTTGATCAAATATTTAACAGCAGGGTTTGTTCCTGCACTCAACAAGAGTATCTGTGAGGGGTTGCAGTGTTGTGGCACCACCACCACTGCCTAAGGCCCAATTTTTATGCCCCTGTTTAACTGGGGCGCATAATTACAATTTTTGATCTAATATTTCACAGCAGGCCCTGTTCCTGTGCTCAACAAAAGTATCTGTGAGGCTTTACAGTGTTATGCCACCACCACCACCACCGCCAATAGCCCAATTTTTCTGCCCCTGTTTAACAGGGGCGCGTAATTACAATTTTTTGAGCTAATAATTCACAGCAGGGCCCGTTCCTGTGCTCAACAAAAGTATTTGTGAGGCTTTACAGTGTTGTGCCACCGCCACCTAAGGCCCAATTTTTCTGCCCCTGTTTAACAGGAGCATGTAATTATAATTCTTGATATAATATTTCACAGCAGGGCCCGTTCCAGCGCCCACCAAGAGTAACTGTGAGGGCTTACAGTTGTCTGGTATCACCAACACCTAAGGCCCAATTTTCCAGACAGTGTATAGGGCAGGCTGTATAGTATATACAGAAGGTCCCCTATTTTCAAATATCTGACTTACAAATGACTCCTACTTACAAACAGAGGGAGACAACAGAAAGTGAGAGGAAATCTACCCCTAGGAAGGGAAATTCTCTCCTGTATGAGTTAATATGGGAAAAAGGTGTCTCCACTGATACTTTATCACCAATCTTTGTTTCCCTAATAACCCAAAATTTTCAAAATCCAATTGTCATTGGGACAGAAAGTGAGGTGATTTCTTCTGAAATAGGGGAACAGACAGCAAAACAAATGTTACAGGGGTGATGATAACCCTTCCCTATGTTTTCCAAAAAGCTTAAAAATAGTTTTTTTTGGCTGGAGCTACATTTACAAAATGTACCTATTCCAGATTACAAACAGATTCAACTTAAAGTGGATGTAAACCCGAAATTTCTTTTTTTTTATGTCATAATGTAGAGTATACGATTTTCTATCATTTGAGCCCAGTCTTGCCACAAAGAGTTAATCCAGCTCTGAGCAATCCTCTTTTATTGTTCAGTGAGATAAAACTTGACAAACAGAGAAAAACTTTGTCAAATCCTCCCCCTTGCTGTGAGTGACAGGTGATTTACATATCTCGTGCACTAGCCTAAGACATGCATTATTTTTTAATTTCCCCCCCACTCCTTTCTTCAGCAGCTCTGCAAGGATTGGCTGTTCCACACCTCAGCATGATTTGGCATGCTGAAGTCATGTGGTTACTTTCCTGTCTTTTCACTGGATGTTAGAGATCATAGCAGAAGTTCAGTGTAAGAAATACACAGGAGAAAATGCACATTGACAAGGGGAGTGTAGAGGTGGGCGGGGAGTCTACTAACATCATGACTCCACCCACGAGCTCCAGACAACAGACCCACCCACAGAATCTGCAGTTTTTCGGGTCTCATAACAGACAGAGGGGAGATATTTGACAGGTAAAGATACATGCAGGAGGCATGTATATCCTTATAGATAACCACTATGGCAGTAGTTTAGAAAGGATGACATTGGGTTTTCATCCACTTTAAGAACAAACCTACAGTCCCTATCTTGTTTGTAACCTGGGGACCGCCTGTATGCTGCAGTTCAGAGTATATAGAGCCTGGGGGCTCCACGCCTTTTTTTTTGTAATTTGGGTCCGGGGTTCCCCTTAATATCCATACCAGACCCAAAGGGCCTGGTAATGGGCTGGGGGGGACCCATGCCGTTTTTCTCAATGATTTTCATCTATATTGCCGGGACCCGACATTACATTTCAGCCGCAATGTAATGTCGGGTCCCGGCAATATAGGCCAAAATAGCGCCCAGTAGAATAAAAACACAAAGTTCGATACCCACTGTGAGCACATCCCTTACCTTTTTCAACCTCAAGGGAATGTATCGTTGCATAAAACCCCTGTGTCTCACATGCAATCACGTTACACACAGACAAAAAGAATTTATATGTAAAGGTAAATCTTACACTATACCTGATTTTTTCACCTGTTCCTCAGAGTATGTCGTGTATTGTCTGACATGTCCTTGCGGCCTACATCCGGACCCTTCACAAAAGGTTTGGTGAGCACCGGAATTTTGTCGAAAAAGGGCTGGACAAATATAGTGTCGCAAGGCACTTCAAGGAATTCCATCAACAGTCCTCCGCAGGACTGCATGTCTGGGTCATAGAGGCCATTCCCAAGCAGCTCCCCCCAGCCGAACGCTATAAGAGGTTATGTGAAAGGGAAAATTATTGGATTTTTACTTTGGATAGCCTTTCGCCTGGGGGCCTAAATGAAGGCATAGAAATCAATCTCTTATTATAAGTATTAATTACTGCTCCTGTTGCCCATATTTGTTCAACCACTTAGTGGCCCATCCAATACCATATACATCTATAATCCATCATCACAGGTTCACTTGCTTTGTGTTGGTAATGGATACATACAGATATATATAATTTTTCTATTGACCCCACTCAGTCAACCATGACTGTCTCCGATCGACTAGTTATTGATTTTAATTTGACGTATTACTTCATACTCTTTGCTGTTTAGGTGCCTATGCATCTGCACCTCCACACACATGTATGCACCACTACACATACATGTGTACATATACGTCAGTATGCACATCTATATATGTGACAATTTGATGTTCAGTCCAATTCACTCAGTCCTTGTTACCGGCAATTTCACGTCTTTCATCTTTATTCTTTATTATTATGATTTTCATTTTTATTTCCATTTTTAATTTTATTTTTATATTTTTTATCTTTATCTATTTTTATTTTTAATTTTATTTTTATTTTGATTTATTTTACTTTATTTTATTTATTTTTTTACATTTGCATTTGTCTTTATTTTTATTTTCATTTTGATTCTTATTCTTATTTTTATTTATTATTTTTTTCATTATCCATTTTTATTTTATTTATTTTTTCATCTTTTTTTTTTCATTTATTTTTATCGTTATCTTTATTTCTGTATTTTCTTTTCCTTTTCTCTATGCATTATCCATCTCCAATGATTGGCCACTTTCATACAGTCATATTAGGAATAAGTTTTCCCTTTTCCCATACACATTTCCTGTCATCAATCGATGCATCGATGTAATTACTATAGCTTAATTTCTCTTATTTTATCATTCTAAGTGTTCCGTTTTTTCCATTATTACCTTTTATACTTTATACTTCATTTATCATGTTTTTGTTTTTTTTCACCACCTGTCATTTAACAATTTTCCATCATAGTCTCATTTCATCACCAGTTCACTTTAGCATAGATGATAGTTGTCTATATTAGTTTCGATTGTGTTAATTGAACAAGCCTGATCTCCATTAGTGCTCAGTGTGGTTTATCTCTGGCTTATTATGTGACTGGGAGCATAATATATACCACTTCTAAGATGGCCCCATCAGAGCCTGAGGAAGAAGCATGCATGCTTAGAACGCGCGCACCCTCCCGCTGAACTTTAATCCGGAAGTGACGACATCGCAGCAGGACGTTCCGGTGTTTATGGATCCCTTCCCCTGGATACTGAAGGCATTGGACTCCACCACTGTGTTCCCTACCGAGGACGGCTTCTCGGTACATACCGCTCCCAGCCCTGCATCCTCTGGATAAGTGCAAATGACACCCATTATACATATTTTTTTACATTGAATCCATTAAATTTTTAACATACTTCGCTTAGAAGGCGCCGCTTTCTTTCCCTCACTTCCTTTCAGATCAACTTCTATCTGCAAGCAGGCAGACTTCCTTCCTACCAGTTTTTATTGCTTTTATGGACATTGCCAAATGGACTTTATTTAAATCATTTATGTGCTGGTTTATCAGCTGCATCCTCACCCAGAGTGCGCTCAATCCACCTCACTTTGTTTGCATTGCATGTCTTTGTAGTTACTTTTTGAGCTGCCACTTGGCACAGAGGTGTGTTTTGTTCATCTAGTGGTTCCTATGTCAACAGTTTATATACAGTTTATATACTGTGTATATGTGTTTTGTTTTTTTTTGTTTTTGTTTTTTTGTTTTGTTTTTTTAAACCAGTGTATCTACACTATTTTATTTCTTTTAATTTTACACCCCAGATACGCTCCTTTGTCCTGCTGTTTCATATGATTCTCTCAGCCCAGTACCCAGTTAGGACACTGTGACATTATGGAAATCATACGAGATATTGAATCCTCCAAATATGCTGTTCTTGATTAAATTTATTCTCTGTTCCCCAACAACTATTTTTTATCTACCACATCAGTTCCACGTTCCAGATACAGACTAATATGTGCTAGATTCCGGAATATTGAAGATACCATCATATGCGCCAATGGTGGGATAGGTTATTTCTTGACATTTATCTCAAACATAAGATTTCTCCCAGAGGACTCAGAAACATCAAAACATGTTCCTTTCTGGGTGCAGACCTGGCCCATGAGTGGACCAGTATTTCAGAATTCTGCACCCAGAAATGGATGGGTATTATTGTCAAACAAAGAGCGATACAGTACACCACTCTCTTATCCAAAATAACCGATCTTATACACTCTCTCCAATCACTCATCCCATCTCTGCCACTATCCTGGCTAAGAAAACTCGGGTGAGGGTCCATAAAACAATTCCAAAACAGGTCCATATCAAATTCTTGTGTGGACCAAAGCACCAACATCCACCACCCTTCAAAGAGTTTGCCGGGACTGCTGGGGCCCGGGGGGCATATTGGATATCTTTTTCAGGAACAATCTCTTCCTCTGACCCCAAAGCAAAGGAGGTGTCTGCTTAGCAGCTAGAATTCAAGTGGCTTATCAGAAGGTTGTTCCTGAGTTATTGATCCCACTACTCTTTATAAGAAGGTATTTTTCTTTAGTAGAGGTAAACACAATTTTTAGCTTTGTAACTTTCTAATTTTAACTAGTTGTAGGAAAACAAATGTAACTGCAGTCAATATAACAATTAGATGGAGTAAAGTGTTCAAAGTAATGGCAGTGACGTTAGGGCTACACCTGAACATACATTTCCATCAGGTAGGGATGCACCGATATCAGTGCCAATACTGAGTATTTTCACGAGAACTTACACTTGTAAAAATGCTCCCGATATCTAAACCAATACTTTGCGGTGTGATTGGCGTACATAAAAAAAATTAATGGGTGCAAATGGCACTGCAAAAAATTGCATGTGATTTAGACAGGAATTCAGTGCGATTCCTGTCCGAATCGCATGCGGTTTCCCGTACCGCTCCTGTGTGAACCCAGGCTTGCTATAGTGAAGTTCACACAGAAGCGGTGCGCGAAACCACCCTGCATGATGGATTCCACCAGCTCTGGCTCCCATCCGACTGTGGTAATCTGTGGCTCCTCTTGCCTCTCCCATGGCTTTGTTTCCCCCAGCCTCCAGTGGCCCTCTTCCCCCAGCCTCCAGCGTTTTGAGCCGTTCGAATAACACTCAGTAACAGGTGCAGTAACACTCTGTAACAGGTTCAGTAACGCTTGGTAACAGGTTCAGTAACGCTTGGTAACAGGTTCAGTAACAGGTTCAGTAACGCTTGGTAACAGGTTCCCCCAGCCTCCAGCGTTTTGAGCCGTTCGAATAACACTCAGTAACAGCTGCAGTAGCAATCAGTAACAGGTTCAGTAACGCTTGGTAACAGGTTCAGTAACGCTTGGTAACAGGTTCAGTAACAGGTTCAGTAACGCTTGGTAACAGGTTCAGTAACTCTTGGTAACAGGTTCAGTAACAGGTGCAGTAACATTCAGTAACAGGTTCAGAAACACTTTGGTAACAGGTACAGTAACAATTAGTAACAGGTGCAGTAGCGCACGGTAACAGGTTCAGTAATGCTCAGTAACAGGTTCAGTAACGCTCGATAGCAGGTGCAGTAACAGGTGCAGTAACACTCAGTAACAGGCTCAGAATCACTTTGGTAACAGGTGCAGTAACACTCAGTAACAGGCTCAGAATCACTTTGGTAACAGGTGCAGTAACACTCGGTAACAGGTGCAGTAACACTCGGTAACAGATGCAGTAACACTCAGAAACAGGTTCAGTAACAATCAGTAACAGGTTCAGTAATGCTCGGTAACAGGTTCAGTAACGCTGGGTAACAGGTTCAGTAACGCTCAGTAACAGGTTCAGTAACGCTTGGTAACAGGTTCAGTAATGCTCGATAGCAGGTGCAGTAACAGGCTCAGAAACACTTTGGTAACAGGTGCAGTAACACTCAGTAACAGGTGCAGTAACACTCAGTAACAGGTGCAGTAACACTTTGATAACAGATTCAGTACACTCAGCCAGAATTGTCCAGGTTTGTGACAGGGTCACTTTAAGCAGTAATGGAAAGATTGCCCACCATGTATGGAATAGTGGATGAGTATGAGAGGGGGGTGGGGACTGTTGGCTCATCGGGTCAGAATGCAATTCCTGCATGTTAGCGCCCCTGTAGAGTGAAATAGACAAAGTCAAAGGAGGATTTTATGTCACTCCTGGTCAGACCCTTTGCTGGTGCCCTAATCATCCCCTAAAGGACAGCTTTATTCTCTGACACAGACAACCTCCCATGCCCTGCTGTGTCCAGAGTTCCTGCAACCAATCTACACATGCCAGAAAGAAAGTTCTCTTCAGGACTTGATAATGCAGGACAGAGGTCCAAAATCTAGACTGTCGCCTCCAAATCGGTACTGTATCCTCTGTGTTTTGGTCTAAAAAAAATCAAGATTTTTTTTCATTATGTGTAGCAGCTATTGTACATATTTTTTTATATTTAACCTCCCTGGCGGTATGATTCTTTCTGATTTTAGGTGCTGAAAGCCGTACAATTATTTTGCATGGAAATTTGGCGTTTTATAATGTAGGTCTGTAATTCTTAACAATAACACACTTAAATCTGTCCAAACCAGAGTCTAGTAGATATCCCGGGTATGATAAAGTTTGAAACACAAAAACATAAATTATAATATAATAAAAAAAAAAAATAATTAAAAAAAATTAAAATAAATAGTAATACAATAAATTTCCACACGATTCACTATCGCTCAATTCTGCAAGTGTTCTAATTTACTATCGCTGTTTTCTAGCTGGTCTAAAGCCATTTTTGACGTAAAGGGACACTTTTTGGTTGCTGTGGACAATCTCCAGTTTCCAGGTAGAAAGAACAGTATATGCAATATAAAACTGCATGCAGGTCATGGGCCAGAGCACTAGGGACAAAGGGGATGTGAAATGATTTCATACAGTACTGTAATCTGTAAGATTACAGTACTGTATGTGTTATGCTTTTTAAATTTTTTTGAATTTGCTGCCAGGCTCCGCCCCCGTGCGTCGCGACTCTCGCAGGGAACGGAGCCTGGCACAGAGAGGCTTCGGAGGAGGACACAGCCCTCGGACACTGCGGGGGACATCGCAGGATCCCGGGGACAAGGTAAGTAAGGAGGCACCAGGATCCTGCGATGCAATCCCGAGTGTGGCTCGGGGTTACCGCTAATGGTCCTGAATTTTAACCCCGAGCCACACTCGGGAAACCCGCCAGGGAGGTTAATACGGTCAGAACTGACAAAAGAGTACAAATTCTTTATCAGGTAAATATCAAATATTGTAGATGGATATTTTGGTTTTATTTTACATCAGCAGGTGGTGCTCTAGTCTCCTTTTCACCTGTAAACCTTCCATTATTCTCAGCTGTGCTGAAAAAAGCCCGTTATTTACATGACTCGATTTCTCATTGCAGCAGTGTATCCGCCCCTAACAGACAGCCCAATAGGAAGTTTCAATATTAAGCTAACTCATGGTGCTCTGGGAGTTCTTTGTCAAGGGTGATTTGTTTATTTGTCAAACAAAGTTTGTATTCAGTATACTGCATATATATTTATCAGACGAAGACTGTATACAGCATATGGTTCACAGATATAATAAAATTAACCCCAAATCATTTGCGTTAACCTTGAAGTTTTGAAACACTTGCAATATTTATTTATTAGTTAAAAAAAATGTAAAGCAGCCAATCTTCATACAGCCTGATCATTATATGTATGGAATGTACAGAACACGTATATCTCTTTACGAGAGATAAGGCAGTAGATTTGTTCTGAGTTGCTTTAATGGTATAAGTAGAGATCTGGGGTGTGATTGGCTGGCCTGGGATAGCACTGCCCCCTGGAGGACTGGACAAAACTGTTATGGAATCAGGACCAGCAAAGGGGTGATCCAGATAGAAAAATGGGGGGTGTCCTCCGATTGGCTCATCTCTGCAATATATACATGGTGTGATGTCATCTACCCCACTCCATGTTGGTGAGGATGTTAGCCAAACCCCTTAGTGGTGCGCAGAGTTATTTCGGCGCCTGCGCTCTTCTTCCAGAAGATCCTGAAAAACAAAGTTTTGGTTACAACAAATGACAGTTCCCTGACTTCTAAAATGAGCTAAAAGGTACACTACATTACCAAAAAAATTGGGACGCCTGCCTTTACACGCACATGAACTTTAATGGCATCCCAGTCTTAGTCCGTAAGGTTCAATATCAATATTGGTGCACAGTCATGTTGGAACAGGAAGGGGCCATCCCCAAACCATTCCCACAAAGTTGGGAGCATGAAATTTTCCAAAATGTCTTGGTATGTGGGGCAGCACAGTGGTGTAGCGGTTAGCACTTTCACCTAGCAGCAAAACTAACCTACCAGCATGTCTTTAGAGTGTGGGAGAAGGCCGGAGTACCCGGAGGAAGCCCACACAGGCACAGGGAGAACATGCAAACTCCAGACAGATGGTGTTGTGGTCAGGATTCGAACCAGCGACCCTTTTTGCTACTAGGTGAACGTGCTAACCACTACACCACTGTGCTGCCCCGCATAACAGGACAATTTCATGCTTCCAACTTTGCGGGAACAGTTTGGGGACGGCCCCTTCCTGTTCCAACATGACTGCACACCAGTGCATAAAGCAAGTCCTGAGCATAATCCCATAGAACACCTTTGGTATTAATTAGAGTGGAGACTGTGAGCCAGGCCTTCTTGTCCAACATCAGTGCCTGACCTCACAAATGCTCTTCTGGAAGAATGGTCAAACATTCCCATAGACACACTCCTAAACCTTGTGAACAGCCTTCCCAGAAGAGTTGAAGCTGGTATACCTGCAAAGGGTGGGCCAACTCAATATTGAACCCCCATGGACTAAGACTGGGATGCCATTAAAGTTCATGTGCATGTGAAGGCAGGTGTCCCAATACTTTTGGTAATATAGGATATCTAAGGGCAAAACACAAATATACATTGCAGTGTTCCCTCCATGCTCACACACATTGCAGTGTTCCCTCCATCCTCACACACATTGTAGTGTTCCCTCCATCCTCACACACATTGCAGTGTTCCTTCCATCCTCACACACATTGCAGTGTTTTCTCCATCCTCACACACATTGCAGTGTTTTCTCCATCCTCACACACATTGGGGGTTACTTACTAAAGGCAAATGCACTTTGCACTACAAGTGCACTGCAAATGCACTTGGAAGTGCAGTTGCTTTAGATCTGAGGGGGATATGCAAGGAAAATAAAAAAACAGCATTTTTGCTTGCACATGATTGGATGATAAAATCAGCAGAGCTTCCCCTCATTTCAGATGTTCCTCTAAGATCTACAGCGACTGCACTTGCAGTGCACTTGTAGTGCAGAGTGGATTTGCCTTTAGTAAATCAACCCCATTGCAGTGTTCTCAGGCTCAGACTCACAATGAACAAGGCGCAGGCCATCATCATGGCTTTCATGGAGACATGGAGGTCCATCGGGAAATTTATAGTATATTTGTCTTTAATGCTGAACATCTCCTTGCTTAACCCCCGCCACACACGTGTGATGACCCCGATTTGTGTTGTTTTGTCAGCAGATAGAACCTGGAGAGAGAGGAGAGGGGATCATGATGACCACCAGAGTGTCTACATGGAGGATATCAATTATAGAAGTCATAATACATTTTTATAGTTGAAAAAGAGGGAATTTTACCAGTTCCTCCTTAAATTATTGAGACCCTGTTTTAGGTGACATGTTCAGTGTTATAGTTCCAAAGGTCTAAGGGTTGAAACCTTTCCACACTCTCCATCCAAAATTAAATAATAAAACTTTGTCTTGAAACTTTATAAAACGGTGGAGAACCTGCTACGTTGATGTGAAATACAAGTATTACAATTATCCAAATGTTTGAATCCTGAAGATAAGAGGTGACCAGTGGGAGAACCACAAAGAGGACCCCAAAGTGTAACATGGCAGTTTATTATAATTCTACCACATGGCCAAATGTCTGTGGACCCCTGACCATCACACCTATATGAGCCTGCTGGACATCCCATTCCAAAACCATGGTCATAATATGGAATTGCCCCATTTTTACCTATTACATCCTCCACTCTTATGGGAAGGCTTTTCATAACATTTTGGAGAGTGTCCGTAGGAATTTGTGCCCATTTGTGAGGCCAGGTACTGATGTTGGATGAAAAGACCTGGCTCAGAATCGGCATTCCAATTCATCCCAAAGGTGTTCAGTTGGGAAAAGATCAGAGCTCTGTGCAGGATACCCGAGTTCTTCCACGCCAAACTGGTCATGCCATGTCTTTATGGAGCTGGCTTTGTACACGGGGGGGGGATGGTGCAATCATGGTGGAACAGAAAAGGGTCTTCACCAAACTGTTACGACATGGTTGGTGGGGCACAATTGTCTACAATGTCATATGCTGTAGAATTATCAGTACTCTAGTTCTCCATTAATGCAGCAGAGAGAACGCCAAGATTGTAGGAGAGATGGCTATGCCACTTTGACAGGGCATATGAACAGACTACCCTTCCAGCTTTTTTTTTTTTCAAAACCCCATTTAAGTCATTAAAAGGGCGATTTGTGAGAAAAATCAATAGTGAAGATGTTTCTCTTCCTCTTCATGAACAACAAACCAATAGAAGCCCACAGCGGGCAGAAAGCATGACATATATTCTCGCCTAAACCACCATGCAGAGGCAAACTGATGACATTTTCTACAAAGTATTACTTCTAAGGAATGAAATATTTAGTGTTTCTTGATGGACTGACCTTATAATCCTGGTCAGACATGAAGCCTTCCCCCCATCCTGGGCCTTTCACTTTAAGACAAACAAGTCCCATTGGATCCAAGATGTCAAATTTTATGGAAAAACTTGTCCACTCTTTGTATATGTAGCCAAGGAGCTCCCCGGAGGAACAGAAAACCTGCAACTATAATAATAAAAAATTGTTACAAGAGGTTGTCTAATGAGCCTGGTCATCATACCTAGAATGGTGCCTGGACTGTCCAATAATGACATCTGAATTTATTCCCTGTCTTTAATTAAGGCAGGAACATATCTTATATCTAACCAGCTGACCAAATCTTGTATCCACCTGGATCTACAGTTTTATATTTCATCAGTCCCTTCAGTCCACAAAGCTGTGCTTTTGTTCTCACTAGTCCTAGAGGACCATATCTTGTATCACACCACTCCTACAGGCCTGCATCTTGTATTTCACTCTCCAGTCCATACAGTCTTTCTTACCAGTCCTAGAAACTCCCTGTAAATGTGTGCCTTATATCTAACCAGTCTTACAGGACCAAGGATTTTATTATATAGTGTTTCAGGTCTTTTCTCACCAGCTGTTAAATAGTTAACCCTATGTAGTGCTCACCCCCGTAAAGGGCCCTTGATTTGCCCGAGATTCTTTTCTTAGTTTAGTGTAACAGCAGCCAGGCACACAGCAACAGTCACTCCTTTGGCTCAATGAGCAGTCTAGGGGTTGCCTTTTTCAACTTTATTGCTAAAAACCTTGGATAGGGCTTAAGGAGCTATGGGATACTCAATGAAAGCACATTCTCTATTATGTCCTTACTTTATAGGATAATCCATTTAGTCAATGACCAGAGGAACGAACAGCACCAAGACACCAACAGAAATGTCTCCAGCCAGGCAATCACTAGTATTATCGCACAAGGGATAGCAGCAGCAACAGTCACCAGGACCTCAATACTTGGATGCCTCCTACCAATATCAGTCAGATATTCTCCCGGTGAACTCTCCAGACCAGATCCCCATTGAAATCCCTTAATCAGCTCCAAAGAAGGTGGCAAACAGGCCCCCCAGGTATACCACAGCTAGGAACTCTATGAACACAGGTATAGATACAGTTGGCTACCAAGAAAAGCAACAGCCCTTCAGGCTGGGAACTTTTCCTACTAAACATTGGACAAGAACCAAGCTGCCCCAGGCCCCAAACTATTTGTGCACTCTCCCAGCCACCATCTTGGCATCCTCCCCCCCAGGGTTTGACTGAAGATATATAAATGTTCAGGCTGCTGATCCGCCTGCCCCCACCCATTATATTCTGGAGTCCTTCATAAATCAGGGGAAAGCAATCAAACCTGCAGCCCGGAATAGCCCAAAGCAATCACAAACTGCTCCACTGATTTAGGTGGAGCCAAAAAGAACTTGCTTTCCTAGGATCCTATCTAGGAGGGTGCTACACCTACAATAGACCTAACTAGTGCTAGAGGACAATATCTATCTAACACCAGTGGGAGGGGATCATGCCTTGCATTTATCAGTCTCACCAGTTTTAGAGGACCATATCTTGAATCTCACTAATCCTTAAAGGTTATGACTTGTATCTTACTATTTCTAGAGAACCATTCCTTGTGAACCATATCTTGTATGCTACCAGTCCTAAAGGACCATGATTTGTATCTCACCAGTCCTAGCAGTCCATGTTTTGTTTCCAAACAGCTCTAGGAGACCGTGTCTTGTATGTCTCCAATGAAAGAGGTATCTCATCAGTTCTTGAAGCACTGGGGGTTATTTACAAAAGGCAAATCCACTTTTGCACTACAAATGCACTTTCTAGAAGACCGTGTCTTGTATGTCTCCAATGCAAGAGGTATCTCATCAGTTCTTGAAACACTGGGGGTTATTTACAAAAGGCAAATCCACTTTTGCACTACAAGTGCACTTTCAAGTGCAGTCGCTGTAGATCCGATGGGGACATGCAAGGAGAATAAAAACCAGCATTTTAGCTTGCACATGGTTGGATGATAAAATCAGCAGAGTTTCCGCTCATTTCAGATCTTCCCCTCAAATCTACAGCAACTGAAATTCCCAGTGCACTTTTAGTGCAATGTGGATTTGCCTTTCGTAAATAACCCCCATTGACACTTTGTGGGAACCAGTGACACTAATACAGTGATCGGTGCTAAAAATATGCACGGTCACTGTAGTAATGACACTGGCTGGGAAGGGGTTAAACATCTAGGGCGATCAAAGGGTTAATTGTGTGCCTAGCCTGTGTTTGGGTGTACTATGTGTGCTGATTTTACTAGGGGGGGGGGGGGGGAATAGACTTTTTTCTCTGCTTTGTGGGGAAAGAAAATCTATTACTTCCCTGCTGACAGGACAAGGCTCTGCCTTGTTTGCATAGGCCCTGTCCTGTGTAAATTTTTTGATGAATGCCGTCGGTAATCCATTGGCCAGAACCCAGTGATTGACATCTGCTGTGTTTAATCACAGAATGGCAGAGTCTCCAGCGTGCGCGCAACCCCTACCTGTAAGTGTCAAATCAGGTACTAGGTACGTGATCTGGCACAGCCGAGCCACCTTATATCTGGGTTAATATTATTATTATCCAGGATTTATATAGCACCAACAGTTTACGCAGCACTTTACAATATAAAAGGGAGACAGTGCTCTTACAATACAATAAAATACAAGAGGGTTAAGAGGGCCCTGCTCAGAAGAGCTAATAGGATGAGGCAGGTGGTACAAAAGGTTATAACTGCGAGGAACGAGCTGATGGAAACAGTAAAAGATTAGTTGGAGGAGTGATAGGCTTCCCTGAAGAGATATCTTTTCAGGGATTGCCTGAAGGCAGCCAGAGTAGGAGATAGCCAGACAGATTGAGGTAGAGAGTTCCAGATGGGAGAGGCTCTGAAGAAGTCTTGAAGATGTGCATGGAAGGAGGAGACAATGGAGCTTGAGAGCAGAAGGTCTTGGGAGGAGTGAAGAGGACGGTTTGGGTGATATTTGGAGACATGATTGGTGATGTAGCTCGGGACAGAGTTGTGGATGGCTTTGCATGTTGTGGTTAGTATTTTGAATTTAATTCACTGGCTGATCGGAAGCCAGTGGAGGAATTGGCAGAGGGGTGGAGGACACTGAATGGAGGCCAGTGGATAGATTAGCAGAAAGGGTTAGAGGAAACTGAGGGGAGGCCAATGGAGGGATTGGCAGGGAGGGGTGGAGGACACCGAATGGAGGCCAGTGGAGAGATTGGTGGAGAGGGGTGGCGGACACTGAGTGGTTGGTAAGGTAGATGAGTCTGACATTTTTACTCAGCCCTGACATGGATTCACACCTAACCATGGACTATTAATTATTCCAGTTAGTCCATCCAATTTATCTCTTGAGAGGTATACTCCAAGACTGTCTGGAACTGCCCGATTGATCTGGGCCATTCATCTACTACCTTTAATAAAAATGAAAAAAAAAAATTCTCCATATGCAGTGTGGGTTACTTTCCATATGTATCGCTATGCCTGAGGACCGTGTCACAATAGTCAGGTCTAAGGTATTTACGGGTTAATGACACTAAAGCATACAACAAGCCCCGGAAAGGACAAGTATTGTTTTATGCCTGATCACCCTACACCTGACCCCTAGGCTCAGATACCTGGGAGTTCCCCACCTAGGTTGATTGCAGTTTGATTGCACATGTGAATGGCGTCCTGTGTGTTTTGTTGAAGTGACAACGTTGTCTCTTTCTTTTTAACCAATTTTAACAGTGTTTGGAGGGGTGGGCCACTGTACCCTTGTATAAGTTGTTTGCCTTTTGTATTAATAAAGTTTACATCACCAATCACACACACCGTGGTTGGTCCCCCTTTACAAATCTTCTTGTCCTCTGTCCCCAAACCAACCTCTTTTCAGATGAGTCTGGCAGCAGCATTCATGAAAGACTGAAGAGGGGATAGCCTATGGAGAGGCAGGCCAATGAGAAGGGAGTTGCAATAGTCAAGACGTGAGGTAACGAAGGAGTCAACGAGGAGCTTGTTGATTTCATTCGTTAAAAAGGGAAGATGTTACGGAGGTGAAGTCTACAAGCTTTTGACAACGATTGGATTTTGGGGCTGAAAGGACAGGTCAGAGTCTAGTATTACACCCTGGTGTGAGGGGAGGGATTGATGGTTGCACAATTGACCTTGATGGAGGGGGGCACGGGCGGGGGCAGGGGGGATATTATTAGCTCGGTTTAAGAGAGATTTCGCTTAAGGAAGTGGTGTGACATCCATGCTGATATGTCAGTTAGTAAGTTAGTATAACGAGAGGAGACTGAAGGAGTGAGGAGAAGAGGGTTATACGGTCGGCAAGCGGTTAAAAGGCCTTCAGAAACATACAAGTGTTACTACTATGAAGAGACAAGAGTTCATGCGCCCAACTGAATGAAACAAGACTTCTTGTATAGTGTCAGTTTTCTGACTTGTATCACTTGTAGTAACAAAATGAGAAGATGACACAAGAGATGTAGATAACACTTTAGGACTGTGACTGCAAAAGTTAATCCAGAGAAGAGTCAAGGGGAAGTGAATTTGGTGCATTTCATTATTTTGTAAGATATTGGATACTTTTGGATAAAAGGTTACATCACTTTTCAATTTTCAGTATACAGTTACATAGTAGGTGAGGTTGAAAAAAGACACAAGTCCATCAAGTCCAACCTATGTGTGTGATTATATGTCATATGTATATGTTATATGTATTACCTCGTATATCCCTGTATGTTGTGGTCGTTCAGGTGCTTATCTAATAGTTTTATCAAAACTATTGATGCTCCCCTGCTGAGACCACCGCCTGTGGAAGGGAATTCCACATCCTTGCTGCACTTACAGTAAAGAACCCTCTACATAGTTTAAGGTTAAACCTATTTTCGTCTAATTTTGATGAGTCTTGTTAAACTCCCTTCCGTGATAGAGTTTTATTACTATTGTGGGGTCACCAGTACGGTATCTGTATATTGAAATCATATCCCCTTTCAAGCATCTCTTCTCCAGAGAGAATAGGTTCAGTACTCGAAACCTTTCCTCATAACTAGGGATGGGCTGAACACCCCCCGGCTCAGTTCGCACCAGAACATGCGAACAGGCAAAACATTTGGGACACGAACATGAAAAATCAAAAGTGCTCGTTTTAAAGGCTAATGCCGCATACACATGATCGGACTTTACGGCATACTTGGTTCGGCGGACCGGAGTCCGTCGGACAATTCGATCGTGTGTGGGCTCCAGCAGGCTTTTTTTCCCCAAAAGTTTCGACGGACCTAGAAATGAAACATGTTTCAATTCTTTCTGAAGGACTCGAGTCCGGTCGAAAAATCGGCTCATCTGTATGCTAGTCCGACAGACAAAAAACGACGCTAGGGCAGCTATTGGCTACTGGCTATCAACTTCCTTATTTTAGTCCGGTGTACGTCATCATGTACGAATCCGTAAGACTTTGGTTGATCGTGTGTAGGCAAGTCCGTTCATTCGTAAAGTCCGTCTAAAAGTCCACCGGACAAAGTCTGCCATAAAGTCTGTTCGTGTGTACGCGGCATTACAGGTATTTGCATGATATTGTCTTAAAAAGTGTTTGGGGACCCGGGTCCTGCCCCAGGGGACATGTATCAATGCAAAAAAAAAGCTTTAAAAATGTCAGTTTTCTCGGGAGCAGTGATTTTAATAATGCTTAAAGTGGATGTAAACCCAAAATTTTTCTTTTTTTTTTTTAGATGTCATAATGTAGAGTATAAGATTTCCTATCATTTGAGTCCAGTCTTGCCACAAAGAGTTAATCCAGCTCTGAGCAATGCTCTATTTTTGTTGTAAAAGTTTTTATTGAAGGTATACAAGATAACAAGAAATGAACAGATGCGGACGCAGCCGCTATGAAGGCTAGAGAAATATAGTGATACAATAGTTTAGTGAATCATGTAAATCAAACGATAGGAGAGTAATTTTGATACAATTCAGCTAACGAGGGAGGGAGTTATAAGGTCTATATTGGAAGATGTTATGGTAATTTCCTTGTGTAATGTAAAGGTCTGTTAGTAATGAGAGTGTCTCAGCTTGCCACGAAATATCTGGGTGTAAAGGATATAAATGTACCGTGGTAAGGATTGGTCAGCCTTTGATTAGTAGTATGGGGAAAGGGGGGAATATTGGGTCGGTTAGTAGCATCAGGTGTGTGGAACATCTTCTTGCAGTACATTCTTTGGAAAGAAAGAAGGGGGGGCCTGAACAAAGAAATGGGGGAAGAGGGGTGGTGGGGAAGGCTAGAGGTTGAGCTGGTCAAATTTGCCGTACCACAGCTCTCGAGCGTTTATCATGTGAGGATCCTTTGGTATTCGTCTGTTGTTTTGAAATGTAACCAACAAGACCATATCTGGGTGAATTTAGAAGGTGTATCTTTCGCCTGATGAATTAGGTCCTCCAGTTCCGCTGTCTTATTAATACGTCGGAACCAATCCACTAGGGAGGGTGGTTCTGAGGAGCGCCATTTGTTAGGAATACACATTTTTGCTGCATTTACCATGTGCATGGCCAAAGAGCGGAAGTAAGTATGTTTCGGTAGTGATGGGTGGTGCAACAGATATTGTGCTGGAGTGTAATCTAGTTTGTAGGTAGTTATCTGGTGGATGAGTCTGTGTACTTCCTTCCAAAAAGGTTGGAGTTTAGGGCATGTCCACCAGATGTGTAATAGTGATCCAATCTCTATTCCACATCTCCAACAGTGTGGAGAAATTGCCGGGTATATGTGATGGAGTTTAAGGGGTGTTCTGTACCACCTTGAGAGCAGTTTGAATGCATTTTCTTGTGCATAAATATTCAATGAGCCCTTATGGATATTCGTGTACATGGTTTCCCAGTCCGTGTCCGAAAGGGTTATGGCAAGGTCTTGTTCCCATGCATTGTTGGCCCAGTTATGTTTGGGGTTCTGATCTGAGAATAGTAGGGCATACATGTATGATATGAGATGTCTTTGGGGTTCCATTTTGAGGCAAATTTCTTAGAAAGAGGGTGTGTTGTCTCGACCATTCCGAACTGCGTGCAGGGGTGTCGAGAAAGTGTCTGATTTGTACATATGTCCAGAATGGGAGTGTACCCATTGTTAATCTAGCTGCTAGATTGGTATAGGAGAGGGGGAGGCCTCCTTCAAAGAAGTTCCCCGCTCTAACGTTTGAGTGTGGCCAGATCTCTTTCAAGAAGGATATATGCGATCCTGGGGCAAAATCAGGGTTGAGTCTAAGTGGGGTCATCGGGCCTATTTGCGAGAAGATCTTGTGCTTGTTACAGGTGTTTCGGAAGGCAACAAGTGTTGGTTGGATTAATGGGTGGGAAGTATATATTGATGGGATGTGGTTTGGAGCCAACCACAGGGTTTGGGCCAGCGGGATGGATGATATGGAGCCATCCAATTGGACCCAGTCTTTAATTGTGGAGTGAACATTCCAATCGAGGATTCTAGTTAAGTGGCAAGCTTGTTGATATTTTTTGATATCTGGTAGGCCCAAGCCTCCTTTGAGTTTAGGAACGGTAAGTTTATTATAGCTTAGTCTGGGTTGCAAAGTGCCCCAAATAAAATCTGTACATGCTTTGCGATATGTCGTGAAGAAGGCAGGTGGGATTTTGATCGGGATCATTTGGAGTAGATATATTATTCTAGGGAGGATATTCATCTTTACTATGGCAGCTCTGCCAAACCAGGAAAAGAGTCCTACAGACCATTTTTTTAAGTCATGTACTATATTCTGTATCAAAGTCAAGTGATTCGCCGAGTATACATCCGATAGGGAGGAGGTCAGTTGAATGCCTAAATAAGTAAGTTTGTGACTGTTCCATTTAAACGGGAAGTTATTTTGACATTGTCAGGGGGTAGGGTGATATTTAAAGCATTGAACTTAGAAAAGTTGATTTGGAGGTTAGATAGAAGTTTAAAGTGGTTGAGGTTCTTTAGCAGGTTTGGGATAGTTGTCAGTGGTTCTGTAAGGAAGAGGAGCAAAAGCTGCTACTTTGTATGTGCATCGATTCACTTCTATTCCTTTAATGTCTGGGTCTGCTCTAATGCATCTCAGTAGTGGTTCCAGCGTAAGGACAAAAATTAAGGGGGATAATGGGAATCCCTGGCGAGTTCCATTCGAAATGGAGAAGGCATCCGATAGGTGGCCGTTGACACGCACTCTTGCAGTGGGAGTGGAGCACAGCATGAGTATAAGATTAAGCATTCGGGAAGGAAGGCCAATGGTTTTTAGAGTTTCTGTCATGTAATCCCAGGCCACCCTATCGAATGTCTTCTCCGTGTCCAGGGATAGGAGAAACCCCTTGCGTTGGTTAGACGTGAGCCAATGTTGGATATTAATGGCTTTGAGGGTGTTATCCCTTGCCTCTCTACCAGGGATGAAACCCACTTGTTCAAGGTGAATCAAGTTAGGGAGCAAGGGGAGAAGTCGGTTAGCCAATACTTTGGCATACCACTTAAGGTCCACGTTCAGTAATGAGATAGGTCTGTAGTTCAATACTAGTGAAGAGTCCTTTCCTGGCTTTGGGATAACCGCTATGTGTGCAGTCAATAAATCACGTGAGGGTGCGGTGGGTGATGAACGTGTGTCAAAAGTCGATACAAAAACAGGGTTTAGCAAGTTTGCGTAAGTGTTATAATATCCTACCGTCAGTCCATCGGGTCCTGGACTTTTACCTGTCTTCATTAGTTTTAGGGCTAAGTTTGCTTCCTCCGTGGTCAGGGGTTTGTCTAAATCTTGAATTGGATTCCGAAATGGGGGTAGGGCTATATTGTTTTAGGAAGTCAGTGATCATTTGTTTCCTCTCGGTCTTGTTTCGAGTTGAGTCAGACGAGGGTAGATAGTATCATTTGGAATAATACGTTACCAACTGTTCAGCTATGTCTGGGGTTGATTTACGACCCAACGCATCTGTGAGCGAGTGTATTGTTGTACTAGCTTTTTTGGTTTGAAGAGCTTTCGCCAGTAATTTGTTGGGTTTGTTGCCATATTCATAGAAGGTTTTTTGGGTAAGGATGTATTTAAGTCGAATTTGTTTGTCTAATAATTTCAGCATCTCTTTCCTGGATTGTATTAGTATATTTAAAGTGTTTATGGCTGTTGTGTGTTTGTGTGTTTTTTCTAGTTGACTTATCCGGTTGGCGAGGTCATTAAAATGTTTCTGTCTTTCTTTGCGTCGTTTAGCAGCCACTGCAATAAGTATTCCCCTTATTACACATTTATGTGCTTCCCAATTCATAAGCGGTGAAGTATCAACAGCTTTATTTTCTGTAAAATATTGTTTAATGCAGTGTTCAGCTTCCACCTCAATAGACGGATCCGTGAGTGGAGAGGGATCCAATCTCCAGGATTGGGAGCGAGTATGTGTTTCAGGAAACGCTAATAGTCATTGAGATTGGGTCGTGATCTGAAAGGAACATCGGGTCAATGGACGTGCGCTGGAGGACGGGAAGGTTGTTGTAACGAGCCCCTGCTCGCTCGATTCCACTCTCCCGACACTCCTCTGCAGCTATAGAATCATATTGCAGATCGCAACATCTGATGGTTCGGTCATCCGATGCTCCAGGACTAGAACTACAGCTATGTGCCGTTCTAATCCAGTTGTGTAGCTCAGAACAAATACCAGGCAGGCTGTATGTAAGTTCAACCAGAAATCTCTTTTATTGAAAAATACAGGCTCTTTTATACAGTAAAAGAGGAGGTGTATACCTCCTGCTCATATTACTCTGAACATTACACCTGTAACCTAATTAACCTAATTAACATGAGCTAGTTTACTAACATGACCTTTTGCCCAGACTTGTGGTCACCAAGTTTCACACAGTACATTATACATTATCATAAGTACAACCACAGGACATTTTCACAATAGCAGGAGCTAATTAACACAAACAATAATGGGGATCTAATGACTCTTAGATCCCATACTAGACTTATTTACACATTCTAGCTGGCAACAGACAGACAGGTGGCTGGAATTGACATCAGCATCTCCTAACAGTATTTGTCCCAGCATTATGAATCAGCCACTATACCTAATATGGCAAATCTAGGGTCCCCAGAGTCTGTGTGTCCTGGGGGACCAGGACCCGAATCCACAGTAATACCACCTCAAGGGTCCCCAGAGTCTGTGTGTCCTGGGGGACCAGGACCCGAATCCACAGTAGCACCACCTCAAGGGTCCCCAGGCATACAGCTCACAAAGAGCACCGTTCCCCCAAATGCCATGGCCCACGATCGATCGACAAGAGGATAGCATTCAGTCCCCTCCAAATGTCTCTCTCCCGGCTAGGTTTGTCACAGTCGTTTTTTGAATAGAAGAGATAGTCAATTCTGTAATATTTTTTGTGTGGTGTCAAATAGAAAGCGTAGTCTTTACCATTGGGGTTTAACGTGCGCCACGTGTCATGAAGCAATAGGGTTTGAGGTTGAGTTTTTATGAAAGCGGTATATGGGAGAGACTATATGCCGTTTGATATATCAAGAAGAGGGTTTAGGGGTACATTAAAGTCTCCTCCCAGTATTAGGGTGCGTTCTTGAAATACTGTTAGTGACTGTAAAATTTCATGGAAGAAGGTTACATGTCCACAGTTAAGGGTATATACGTTCGCTAACGTAAGTTTCCTACCCTTATAAGAACCCTTCAAGAAAATGAATCCGCCGTTATCATCCGTCATCTTGTCAGTCAGTTGGAAAGGGCAGTGTTTTGCTAGTAGGATGGAGACTCCATTAGATTTGGAGCCTAAGTTTGTAGAGTGGTAATAGTGGGATAGTAGTGATTTTGCAATTTCGGTACAGAATCAGTACGGAAATGAGTCTCCTGTAAAAATAGTATATCTGCTTTACTACGTTGCATGGTCATGAGTAGTTGCGATCTTTTTCAGATATATTAAAGTGGTGTTCCGGTGGAAATTATACTTTTTAAATAAAAATACCCCTATAATACACAAGCTTAATGTATTCTAGTAAAGTTAGTCTGTAAACTAAGGTCTGTTTTGTTAGTTTATAGCAGTAGTTTGTTATTTTATAAACTTACAGCAGGCCGTGGCCATCTTAAGTGTGGGCATCTGAAGCCAGACTGTATTTCTTCCTGGATCTCATCCTTGCAGATCTCGCACATGCTCAGTGCAGCACAAGCAGTGTAATAGGTTTCAGGTCAGGTTTCCATAGCAACGGCTGTGCCAGAGGAAGTTGCCGCCCCTTCCCAGAAGGCATTGCAAACAGGAAATGATGCGATGAGCCACGGCCAGGGAGGAGGAAGTGAAAAATGAATACAGCAGATATACAGTAGGTGCTGAGAAAAAAAAATAAAAAAATATCCAATTTGTTTACAGTGCACAGTTTAGTGAGGGATGCTGAAGAGTTGTAAAAGTGGGTGGAACTCCACTTTAAGTCCTTTTACATTAGGTGAGATGATTTTGATCGGTGGTGTGGTCACTGTATGGGACGGTGAGGCCATTTTAAAGCAGTTATGTGGATCCGGGAGTTTGTGTATGAATAAAGGCTGCAAGAGCTGTGGCAGATAAGAAGGTTAAAATCTAATGGGTAATTTAGAGTAGGATATTCAACCAGGTTTAGGGACCGTGTGTAATTTGTTTAGTAGTATTGGTGGGGAGGGTACCGAGATATGCAAGTAGCTAGGATGTGGGGTCGGGGAGACCGGTGACAACGGAGAGCCTGCTCTCCTGTCCAAACAGAGGGAAATAAATGCCGGAAGAGGTCAGTGGCATCCGAATTATTAGTCAATATATGTGTTTATATCACATTATAGTGCCACTGAGTGGGAGGTGGTTTGAATGAAAATAAGTGGTATTCTAGATATGCCATCGGACCATTAGCCTAATGCCGCGTACACACGGTCGGACTTTCTGTCCTACTTGGTCCGGCACACTTTCCGACGGACTTCGTCCGCCAGGTGCGCCGGACTTTAAAACGGACGGACTTGCCCACACACGACCGGACTTTGCGGCGGGCTAAGTCCGCCCGTTTTTCCGACGGACTTTCGCCGTCGGAAAGTCCGGACTTTCGCGTGGTCAACATCACACTGGGTGATGTTGACCACGTCCCCTAAAACGTCACAGTCCCAGCATGCCCAGGGACTGTGACATCATAAGGGGGCGGGGTCTCCGCCTATATAAGTCACAACGCAGCCCTCAGAGAACAGTCCAGCCGGAGAGAGCGTCGTGTCAGCATCTGGAGAAGAGAAGAGAAGAGAAGACAAGAAGCCCAGAAGTCCGGACCTCCGCTGGCAAGAGAGCTACCTGAAGACAGCGGAGGAGCCGGCCGAAGGACTGGAACACCGGGAGAAGAGAGCGGAGAAGAACTAACCGGACGCCGGGAGAAGATGAACCGGAGGGACCCCCGAAGACGGAGGAAGACCCCCCCGGAGCTGTTTAATAAAATATTTTAAAAACCTGTGTAGTGTTTTATTATTTACACTTTTTCCCTAGGTGAATGGGTAGGGGTACCATGTACCCCATACTCATTCACATAGGGTGGGGGGCCGTGATCTCGGGGCCCTCTTATTATAGGGGGCTCCCGGATTCCGATAAGCCCCCCGCCCGCAGACCCCGACAACCAACGGCCAGGGTTGTCGGGAAGAGGCCCTTGTCCTCATCAACATGGGGACAAGGTGCTTTGGGGTGGGGGGCCCGCAGGGCGCCCCCCTTCCCCAAAGCACCCACCCCCGATGTTGAGGGCATGCGGCCTGGTACGGTTCAGGAGGGGGGGGGGGGGCGCTCGCTCGTCCCCACCCCCTTTCCTGACCGGCCAGGCTGCGTACTCAGATCGAGGTCTGGTATGGATTTTAGGGGGGACCCCACGCTGTTTTTTTGGCGTAGGGGGGTTCCCCTTTATAATCCATACCAGACCTAAGGGCCTGGTATGCCCCGCGCTTGCCGCAATAGGAAAATTAGTTTTTCCTATTGCAGCGAGCGCGAGATGCAATACCCTACCCTCGCGTCGTATCTGGTCCATTGGACCAGCATACACACGAGCGGGCTTTCCGTCGGACCAGCACACAGACGAGCGGACTGTCCGCCAGAAACTGAGTCTGAAGGAAAGATTTAAAACTTGTTTCAAATCTAGGTCCGGCGGGCTTTTGGGAGAAAGTCTGCCGCAAAAGTCCGCCGGCGCCTACACACGGGCGGATTGTCCGGCACACTCTGGTCTGCCGGACCAAGCATGCCGGAAAGTCCGACCGTGTGTACGCGGCATTAGTCTTATATACAGGTGGGGAGTAATCATGAAACCATGGGGTTGGTATCCCGCGGTATAGGGGGATGGGTGGAGACCCTTTAGTGTCCTGGAGTGTCTTTCCATTGTGCAGTAAGAACGTATGATCTTTTATTAGGGGGATTTATAGTCTTTTTGAGACATGTTGGTGTTTCTGTGTGTTTCGTTTTAGTTCGTTTTAGTTCTAGCTTGTTCGGTCATATGAGCGAGCCTTTGACATAACAGACATTTTGTTGTGAATGAAGTGTTATGTGTGCGATAAGTCGCGTCAGTTAACAGTAAACTTGAGTGTGTCAGGAGGACATCAAACTAATACGTGTGAACAAGAGGATAAAATATAACCTGGAGGGGTCCTGTGATAGCTATTAGTTGTGGCAATCGAGTGAGGCCATGTTTGCAGTGTTGCTTGGAAACAACAGCAATTGGACCATCATTATAATGAAGCAGTAAGATCGTGGTGTATGAGGAGCATTGCAATTACAGAAATTCTAGAAGCAGACATATTGTTCTTGTGTACTCATTGACTATAGTATTAGCCTCAGTTTTCAATAGGGCCGTGGACATTAGTATCAGTAAGCAGGTTTCACCACTAGATGGCACCCGGAGATAATGTTTAAGATTGGGAGATCTAATACATAATACTTATAAAGCATCAGGTAACAAATGTAGGTGAAAGAGAAAAAAAAAATAGTTTTAGCTATTATGCCGAACAACATGTCTGCTAACCTGTTCTTCACATTTAAAACTGTCATTTCTCATTAGGATGGTATAGATTAATTTATTATCTAGTTGCAATGTCTATAATAAATATACCGGATAAAACAAAGGAACAGACTTCGTTATGGGTTAAACTAACCAAGGTCGTTAGTGTGTTCACAACTTCCTAGCACAGAGGAAAAGAAGAAAGGTAACAGCGCTCTCTGCAGGGACAACTTAATCCATACACCAGGTGCACTCACAAGTGCAGAGGCTCAATGTGCCCCAACACACATCAATGCAACAGTAATGAGGAGAGCCGGCAAAACTGTAATCCTTGAAGTGACGTTTATTGGTACATCAGACTGACAATAAAACAATAAAGCTGACGCGTTTCGGCAATAGCCTTAGTCGTAGCTCACGTAGCTATGACTAAGGCTATTGCCGAAACGCGTCAGCTTTATTGTTTTATTGTCACTCTGATGTACCAATAAACGTCACTTCAAGGATTACAGTTTTGCCGGCTCTTCTTATTCCTAGCACAGAGGTTAGCATATGGGGGGGGGTTCATCAGTCAGCGCCAACATCCGCAGATTTCTGGCTATGGAGGAGTGAAGACGGATCAATTGAGGCACCCCCGGATGAAGATGTATTCGTTGGTAGCGGTGGTATGTTCGTAGTACTTTGAAAGATTCATTGTTTCTGAGTGTCATATTCTTCTAGACCAGTGGTTCTCAACCTGGGGGTCGAATGATGATTTGCCAGGGGTCACCTAAGCCTGGGCTGTTCCTAAAGCCCGCACCACTCTCCCAGCCTTTCTTCGGCCACCCAGCTGGGCTGTTCCTGGAGCCCGCGGCCACCCACTCAGCCTCTTCGCAGCCGCCCATTCAATTCACGGCATGGCTGGGGGGGCAGAGACTAGAGGTCAGCTGACTGGTGAGGAATGTGAAGTGGGAGGGGCTGGAGGAGACCCTATCTCCTGATTTCGGTATAGGTGTCACTGCTGTGAGACACCACGGAGCTGGAGACACAGTGAGTAACACTACCTGGGATTATAGTTCCCATTAAAAGTCCCTACTACAGTTCTCAGATCAGCAGATGACCCTGATCAAGAGCACCTAAGTTGGTTGATCAGAAATCCCCCAGCACTGCTACTCATCCCATCCCCCCCCCCCCCCCCCCACCAAGGAGTAAGAGAAGGAATATAAATAGAGAATACATGGAAGGGAGAGGAAAAGAGGGGGAGGAATAAAGAAAAAGATAGATAAAGAATAAGAGAAAGAACAAGAAAGTCAGCTAGAGAGAGGGGTGGGGAAAAAAACAAGAAATTAGGATAGAGAGAGATAAAAAGGAAAGAAAGGAGAACAATGAGAGAGTGCTACATCCTAAAATTTACCATAAGGGGTTTTAATACTGTACAAGTGGAAGGGACTCAGGAAGGGCAAAATGTCCGTGGGTTTGGGGCATTAATTACCGTATTTATCAGCGTATAACAAGCACCCCAAGTTTAGGAAGGAATTTTAAGGAAAAAAACTTTTAGGGGGGAAGTTTAAGGAAAAAAAACTTACATTAAAATGCCCATCAATGCAGCCTTATCGTGTCCATCTGCAGCCTTGCCCAGTGTCCATTGCAGCCTTGTCAGTGCAGCTTTGCCCCAGTGCAGAATTGTCGGAGCAGCTTTGCCCCAGTGCAGCTTTGTCAGTGCAGCCATGTCAGTGCAGCTTTGCCCCAGTGGTCAGTGCAGCCTTGCCCCAGTGGTCAGTGCAGCCTTGCCCCCAGTGTCCATTACATGCTCGGACAGATCGCTTGAAAGATCGCCGCCGACATACACATAGCATGTAGTTTTAAATATGGTGCCGCGGAGTTCAGAGGGACTCGGCGGAGCTGAACGAGTGCCGCCGAGATACACATAGTCGAGTGTACTCGGCTCTTTCCGGCCTATGATGGACATAACACAGGTCCAATGGCAGGGCTGGGCGTGACTGTGAGCGGCGCCGGAAAGAGCCGAGAACACTCGACTATGTGTATCTCAATGGCGCTCGTTCAGCTCCGAGTCCCTCCGAACTCTGCAGCGCCATATTTAAAACTACACGCTATGTGAATGTCGGCTGCGATCGAGGCGATCGCTCCGATAGATCACAGATAGTGGGGATCGGTGTATAACACGCACCCACGATTTTCCCCTGATTTTAAGGGGAAAAAAGTGCGTGTTGTACGCCGATAAATACGGTACTTCCCTTGCCTTGGGTGCTGACAACCCACGCTACGAAAATAATTTTACTGTCAGGGGTCCTCACAACTTGGGAGATTTTATCAAGGGGTCACGGCACTAGAAAGGTTGAGAACCACTGTTCTAGTAGGTCCGGCTGGTGTTGAAGCTCAGAATCTGAAGTGGGTGCAGTTGTATTGTGCATTCCATCGGTTGTGATAGCGATGCTATTTAAAAAGTCCTCAGTGGAATAATCCTTCATTGACATGCAGATATGGTGTGCATACCAAGCTGAAGACAGCGGTAATCCATGTTAGGTTCTGTAATGCTCAGCAGGGGAGTGTTGCTGCTGTGCATGTATTACAATAAACAGTATCTCCTATAACAATGTCTCACTATGTCACTGAAAGCCTTTCGGTTTAAGATGTCCTCGATGTTATTTTTTGTTCGGGTGTAGCTTACAGGTATACCAGGGTGGCAACTAGATAGGGTAAAGTGAGAAACTGGGTGTAAGAAAAGATTATGAACTTAGCTGATCATGTGGCAGTGGAACATCTGCCAATTTTTATTGCTGTCTGTGCCCACCTTGGGGAAATGCACCCTCACTATTTGTCCTTGTGACAGACTCACCCGGGACAGAGGCTTTTGGAGGGGACTGCAGAGTGGCCTATTGCCTAATGACTATGGGCCCAGGCTTTTAGGGGGGCACTACTCTTTGGGAAGTGTGTGCCTGGGGGCCCTTTGAGTAATGTTTCTTTGGATTCAAGTCCATGTCTCCCCAAAACACACAGACTCTGGCAACGTAAGTTCGACTCGGACATCGGGTGTTCATTTGTTCTAACCTGAGACTAATGCCGTGTACACACGATCGGATATTTCGACAAGAAAAGTCCAATGTGAGCTTTTGGCCAGAAATTCCGACCGTGTATATGCTCCATCGGACCTTTGCTGTCGGAATTTCCGCCAAAAAAAGATTGAGAGCAGGTTCTCTATTTTCCGACGGAAAAAGTTCCTATCGGAAATCCGGACATCATCTGTAGCAACTCTGACGCGCAAAATTCCTACGCATGCTCGGAAACAATTTGACGCATGCTCGGAAGCATTGAACTTAATTTTCTCGGCTCGTCGTAGTGTTGAACGTTACCGCGTTCTTGATGGTCGAAAGTTCAGAGAACTTTTGTGTGACCGTGTGTATGAAAGGCAAACTTGAGCGGAATTCCGTCTGAAAAACCATCCAAGGTTTTTCTGATGGAAATTCCGATCATGTGTACGCGGGATTACACCAACTGTGGACCGATATCGAGACTTGCACCACCTGAGGATTGAGACTTACACCAACTGAGGACTGATACTGAGACTCACACCAATCCAGCTGAGGACTAGGGATGAGCTCGATGTTCAGGTCGAACATAGGTTTGACTTAAACATCGGGTGTTTGCCGAACATATGGGGCGTTCGTGCAAAACCTGAGCGCCGCGGAACGCTCGATAATGCACTGCGAGATCGCAGTGCATTGCTATATGATGATTGGCCAAAGCATGCACCTGACCTGCATGCTTTGGCCAATCACAGCGTGCTCTGCTGGGAGAGCCATAATTGGCCAAAGACAGGGTGCCTTTGGCCAGTCATGGCTCAGGGGGACTAAGTCCACGCCCCACACTATATAAGGCTGCTTACACGGTTGCCCTGTGTATTATTGTTGGTGTGGATGGAGAGATAGCTTGAGTTAGATTAAGCAGGCAGGTTATTCAGTTAGTGGCAGTGTATTTGATATATATATATATATATACACAGTCAGTCTAGTATATGTATATATATATATATATATATATATATATGCTCTGCATCCAATGTCTCCTATACAGTATCTACAGTGCATTCTAATGCCGTGTACACACGGTTGGATTTTCCAACGAAAAATGTTCGATGGGAGCCTTTTGTCTGAAATTCCAACTGTATGTAGGCTTCATCAGACAGGTTCCATCTGAATTTCTGTCTCACAAAATTTGAGATCTGGTTCTCAAATTTTCCGACAACAAAATCCATTAGTGTAAATTCCGATCGTGTGTACACAATTCCGACAAACAAAGTGCCACACATGCTCAGAATAAATTACTAGATGGAAGCGCTCGGTCTGGTAAAACTAGCATTCGTAATGAAAATAGTACATTCATCATGCTGCAATTTTTTTAATAGTTTAATGCAGAGCATTCTCTTCTTCTTTATAATGCTAGAAGAATGAAGTTGTTTTTCCGCTCATATTCACAGAGTTCTCACAAACTGATTTCTTTATTTTTTCTCGTGATCTCATGAATAATATAAAAAAAAATTTCGGCATATCCATAATAATGTTTGTCATTTTTGTTTCTTTTTTTGTTTTTTTAGCAAGATCTACATTTTTTTTTCTAGCACTCTCCATAATATTATTTCTCATTGTGTGTGTCAAGTTACCACAACACCATTATTATCTTGTATTTTTTAACCTCAAGGAGGTTGGTTGGTGTCCCTTGTTAATTTCACATTGTATTTTTGAATTGTACCTGCCTACTCACAAACTGTTCTTTTTGAAGTAAAACACATAGTCAAGTATTTGTAAAAAATAAATAGCCATTTATTCTGGGTCATAACAAAATAAAGAGGAAGGCAATGCTGGAGAAACTACTGAAGTTTTCGAAGTCTTTGTACCCCAAGGCACACATCAACTATTTGCCAGCCAAAATTGGTGGCCTGAGGATTCCATATAATAGTGAGCACAATCTGGTCTAGGACTACAAGAGATCAGGAACAGCAGCAGATGACATATCTGTCCCCAGGCTGTGGTCATACAAAAGCCTGCATCTTTTGTCAGACCAGACTGAACCTAGGCCATCACTCTCTGGTCTTCCTTACACGCTTCCTTCCAGGCTGTGGCTCTGGTGTTGGAGTTGTGGCAGGGGGTGGAGGAGGAGGACCATGGTTCAACTCACAAACGTGGCTTTGGCTTGTGGGTTCGCCCCTCAACCCCTTATTTAGGGCTTGTAAGATCACTTCCTCACATAAGAGGTGTTGGCCCTCCTCCATTTCCAGCATTTTACAGGCTGTCATGTAGGCTTTAGGGATGAGCTTTGAGTTTGAGTCAAACATGAGTTCGACTCGAACATCGGCTGTTCGATCGTTCACTGAAGAATGAAAATTTTGGGGCGTTCACGCCAAATTTGAGCTGCGCATCACGCCCCATAATGCACTGCGTCATCACAGTGCATAGCTGGCTGATGATTGGCCAAGCATATACTATGACCCACATGCTTTGGCCAATCACAGCGCCGCGAGCAAAGAGAGCCATAATTAGCCAAATGCAGGGTGCCTTTGGCCAATTATGGGTCAGGGGGTTAAGTCCACGCCCCACACTATATAAGGCCACCTGCACGTCGGCCTTGTGTAGTGTGTTGCTGGTGGAGAGAGAGATAGAGAGAGAGAGTGTCATTTCATTTACTTTGAGCAGGCAGTTTATTCAGTTAGCTAGATCTCACTGCAGATAGTTCCTGGTGTACTGTTTCTAATGTACTTCAGGCAGGCAGGTGATTCAGTTAGCTGCGGTGTGTTTAATATAAATATACAGTCAGACTGGTATATATGTATATATATATATCCAGCTATGTGTCATATGGCTATGTGCCATATGTGGAGCTCCCATGCAGTCCGTTGGCAACAGTACTTAAAAGACCCACACCAAAGAACAAGAGACCTGCACTGAGAGGAATGAAGGTGTAAAATTAGGTGTCCCAAGCACTTGCGGGCAATCTGCTAGCGGTACACCTAAATCTGATTGTAGCAGGCAAATTTCCCTACCCCAGTTGCTAAACCGTCGAAAGAAATTCGGTCCTAGCCATCCACATGCTAAGCAGCTGAAAGCTAGTTTGGCTAAATTGCTAGCATTCCAACTCCTGCCTTTTCAGTTGGTAGACTCTGCCCCCTTTCAAGAATTTGTGGAATGTGCGGTACCTCAGTGGCTGGATCCCAAATGCCCTTTTTTTTCTCAGAAGGTCATTCCGGCTCTCTACTGGCATGTGGAAGGCAATGTCTTGGCCTCGTTGGACAGGGCGGTCAGCAGTAAGGTGCATATTACCGCTGACTCGTGGTCCAGCAGGCATGGACAGGGATGTTACCTTTCTTTCACGGCGCACTGGGTAATCCTGCTGGCAGCTGTGAAGGATGCAGGACAGGGTGCAGTAATGTTGGAGCTTGTTCCGCCACCACGCCTCCAAAATGCTAGTAGTGGTGATTCTGCAAACCTCTCTCCTCCACCCCCTCCTCTTCTTCTTCATCTATGGCCTCTTCCTGTGCAGATTTGTCCTCGGAACCAGTGGTGCTCTGTAGGCGTTCTAGGGGCTATGCAAGCACTCAGGCAAAGAGATGTCATGCGGTGCTTGAGTTGGTCTGCTTAGGGGACAGGAGCCACACTGGGGCAGAGATTCTGGCAGCTCTGCAGGGGCAGGTTCAGAGGTGGTTGACGTCACGCCAGCTTCAGCCAGGAATGGTGATTTGCGACAATGGCATCAACCTCCTCTCCGCCCTCCGACAGGGACACTTGATCCATGTTCCCTGTTTGGCTCACGTCCTTATTTGGTGGTGCATCGGTTCTTGTGCAGGTACCCGGGCTTACAGGATCTCCTGAGGCAGGCCAGGAAAGTCTGTGGGCATTTCCATTCAAAAGGACGCAACCTGCCCAAGAACCGCCTCATCTGTGACATGCCCACCAGGTGGAACTCAACGTTGGCAAAGCTACAGCGACTGCACACGCAGCAGAGGGCCATCAATGAGCACCTGTGCGAGTATGGCACCAGGACAGGGTCAGAGGAGATTGGCTTTTTTTTGCCACGCCAGTGGCTAATGATCAAGGATGCATGCACTGTCCTGTCACCATTTGAGGAGGCTACGAGGATGGTGAGCAGTGACAGTGCATGCATCAGTGATACTGTTCCTCTTGTCTTCCTGTTGGAGCAATACTTCATATTCCCATCACACACATTCCTGGATGAGCTCTCGAGTTTGGGTGCTACAGCAACAACCAGCTGGATAATGGTTCAAGTCACAGTGAAGATATTTGCCAGCACACCATGGAACGACATAAATAGCGTCCAAACGGGTAATTTATTGCACGATCACAACACAAGGAGAGTGCAACGTTATGGAGTCACGCAGGACCCCTTAGTCAGGAATGTGATAAATGTGGGGTAATAGTGGAAAGTATTTAAATAACCATCAACCAATCAGAGAAAGCAGAAAAAAAAAAGGAAGAAAAACCATAGCTCCGCCCACCCGCAGACTGGTGTGACATCACAAATCCCGCCAAAACAGTTCAAAATGATTAAAATACATAAGCAGAAATCACAGTAAAACCATATAACAAAAGGAAGGATTAGAAAAAAGACATACTGATAGTGCCTTTATGATACCTTTCTAAATGTTGTGGCGTGGGTCCCCAATCATTGTGAGGACAAACCAGCTGTCAAGGAACATCAGGATGCAGCGCACGATCTTGCTATAGATCGGCGCCAGTGCAGGGATCGGAGGCTGTGAGGCAGTTCACGGCAGCGATCACGGGCCGCGCTTGCATAATGCAGCGGCGGTATCCAAGGCAACCAGGGACACTGTAGTGCTGTAGCATAGCCAGCGTGTGAGGATGCTGGGTTTACAACAGCCACCGCCGACCGTGCACGCGTGTTGTGCTGGCGGTAGCCGAGTAACGAAGGACGCTGCTGTACTGGGACCCCGCCCCTAAGACAGGATGTGTCCAATCGAGGGAGGTGGGCAAGAGGGGTGAAGTGAGAGATGTGAATACAAAAGAAGCAAGCAGCCGCAAGATGAGAGACCAAGAAGTGAGAATAGAGGAGAGAGAGTGCGAGTAAGAAGAGAAAAGGGAACAATGAAAAGTAAAAAGAAGAGAGAAGAAAAGGAAAAAGAAAAGAAGTGGGACCAAAGAGTCATGAAAACCAAAGTGAGAATGGTAGACAAGGAAATGATAAAGAGGTAGTGAAGAAATGATAAATAATAAAGAGCAAGAAAGAGAAAACAAACAAAGTGAAATAAAGAAATAAAGAAATAATGAAATAAAAATAAAAATGAAAATAAAAATAAATAAAATAAAAATAAAAATAAATATAAAAATAAGAATAAATATAGATAAAAATAAGAAAAAAAATATAATAAGAAATAAATAATAAAAAAGAAATGAAATTAAATAGAAAATAAATGTAAAAAATGGGGGGGGGAAAGAAAAGAGACCAAGAAGATGAAAGAAAAGAAAAGAAAAGAAAAGAAAAAAAAAGAGAATAAGAAAGAAAAAAAAGAAAAGAAAGAAACAAGGGGAAAGAGGGGGGAAGAAAGGGGGGGTAATTACAATTCTTGATATAATATTGCACAGCAGGGCCCGTTCCAGCACCCACCAAGAGTAACTGTGAGGGCTTAAAGTGTTCTGGTACCACCAACACCTAAGGCCCAAATTTCTGCAGAGTATATAGGGCAGGCCGTAAAGTATATACAGGTGGTCCCCTACTTTCAAATATCCGACCTACAAAGGACTCCTACTTACAAACGGAGGGAGACAAAAGAGTTAAAATGGGAAAAAGGTGTCTCCACCGATGCTTTACCACCAATCCTTATTTCCCTAAAAACCCCAAATTTTCAAAATCCAATTGTCATTGGGACAGAAAGTGAGGTGAAATCTTCTGAACAGGGGCACAGACAGCAAAACAAATGTTACAGGGGTGATGATAACCCTTCCCTATGTTATCCAAAAAGCTTAAAAATAGATTTTTTTGGCTGGAGCTACACTTAAAAAGTGTACCTGTTCCAAATTACAAACAGATTTAACTTAAGAACAAACCTACAGTCTCTATCTTGTTTCTAACCCGGGGACCACCTGTATTCTGCTGTTCAGAGTATATAGGGCCTGGGGGCCCCACGCATTTTCTTTTTTTAATTTGGGTGCAGGGTTCCCCTTAATATATATACAAGACCCAAAGGGCCTGGTAACGGGCTGGGGGGTTACCCATGCCATTTTTCTCAATAATTTTCATCTATATTGCCAGGATCCGACATTACATTACAGCCGCAAGCAGTTTTGAATGACTTTTATTCCTTTAGAAATGTCATTTTGTGCAGGGACTGTTCTAAACAAGGGAAACACGTGCCACTTTACAGGCATACTATAGACACCCCCCAGGTACGAAATTTAAAGGAATATTTTAGTTTTATTTTTTCACTTTAAGCATCATTAAAATCACTGCTCCCGAAAAAACGGCCGTTTTTAAAACTTTCTTTTGCATTGATACATGTCCCCTGGGACAGGACCCGGGTCCCCAAACCCTTTTTATGACAATAACATATATTTAACATCATTAATTTGGAGACCAGAAATATTTTTAAGAACGCTATACTTGACTCAAGCTGGGCTCCTCTACATGTTGCTGCCTGGAAGGCCCGGGTTGGTCATCAGAAGCCTCAGCTGGGGGGGAAGGAAGACTTGAAGGAAGACTGGAGAGGGATGGCCTGGGTTCAGTCTGGCCTGCCAGAAAATGCAGTCTGTCATAGTACCACAGACTGGGTACATAAATGTTATCTGCTGCAGCTCCTGATCTCAGGTAATCCTGGACGTTCTTGCGCTCCCTATTATAAGTGCTCCTCATTCCACCAATTTTGGACGTTAAACATTTGATGTCTGCCGTGGGGATCACCAGCTTCACAAATTCAAGTAGTTTCTCCAGCGCTGCCTGCCTCTTTGTTGGATTATTATAAAATTGGTGGATCACCTGCCACAGACAACAGCTGCATGCTGAGGAGAGCAGCAAAGATGAAAGGCCAGAGCCACGAACCTCCCAATCCCGGAGGAGATTGAAGGCCTCAATTATGGCCTTTATAGAGATGGTGGAGATGGTGGACATCTTCAAGAGGGCTGACTATGATGGGAAGTATGGACCATACCCAAACCCAAATGTGAGAAAGGCCAAGATCATGCCTAAAGTTGTGAAGAGTCTGCACAGGAATTTTGGGGTACAGCGATCAAAGGATCAACTGAGGAAACGATGGCCAGACCTCAAATTGAGGGAGCAGGATCAGTACAAAAAGATCAGGAAACTACTTCTACAAAGTAAGTACTTGTCGTGTGTTCCTATTATTATTATTACTTGCATGCTGCTCCATGTGCTTTTCTTTACTGTTGTACAGTTTAAAATGGCAACTTTCATGTTCATGGGAACAGTAATCGGTTGTAGTAAACATCGTTTGTTCGCCGACTTATAAGATGTTTTTGGCAGATACAGGTTAACTACATTTGTTCAGGCCTATTTATATTAAAATAAGTTTGTTGTCTAGATGGGTTTGTAACTACAATGAAATGTAAACTTGATTCAGTGTAGGGAGAGGACACTCAGCAGCTGTTTACACATCTGGATGCAGGAGCACTAGTGTGGGACACCAGAACAAACTTTTTAGGGTGTCCCACACAGGTGCTCCAGTGGATACTAGGGGTGTCTCCATGTGTGAAACTTTAACAAAAAAGGGAAGTATTCCAGCTTTAGAAAGGAAATAAAATGTTCTTCAGCTTGGAACTCTGCCAAAACAGACAATTGTATGACACTTCCAAGCAATGTTTCATACTACTATTTCTGCCCTCAAATATCTGTGTGCTAAGTATACCTATTTTTTATTCACATAGGGGAGAAAAGACTCGGGACATCAGAGGACACCAGGGACCCCTCACCTCCTAAAGAAGGGGAAATCCCAAAACCACAAGCAGAGGATGAGGAGGGAGACATTTATGAAGTGGGCGAAATTGTCACCACGACAGGTGAGTGTCTGAGACCACAGCTTCGGTAAGAGATGTATGCCTGCATATTTATAATACATGGTATGTTTTTTTCTTTTAGGTGATGTGGATGTTGTGGAAGAAGAATCTCATTTCACCAGTGAAAGCACCCAGATCCTCATTGGGGAGATAATAGGGTGCAATCATGATTTACAAAATATAAAGGAAAACATCAATGATGTTCAACAAAAAATGAAGGACATCACTGATGTTTTAGGCAGAATCTAAAACACACAAAAATTGTACCATTTTATTGTGTATTTTTGATTTGAAAACAAATTTATAAAGAATTTTAAAAGCCAAATTTTGAATATGCATACTGTGTGTCAACATGTGCTATCTGCCATCAGGGGATATCAATGTACGCATTTTGTGGGTGCAACCCCTTCCTCGCAACTCAGTTAGGTGAGAGGAAGTGGTTGAACCCCAAAACACGTCCATTGATCCCCCATGATGGGAGCTAGCACATGTTGACATTAAGTATGGGATCAGGAGGGAAATCCCCAGTTTGAATCCCAATTTGTGTGCATCTTCAAAATTTGGCTTTTACAGGGGTGAAAACATCCCATCTGATGATGGCAATATCAACACAGTTTGGAAATACTAATGTCTGATATTGCCTTCACTTTGTCAAAGTTGAACTTTGTAAGTTCCTGAGTTGTGTATGTTATGCTTTGAAACATGCCTGTTTAACCAAAAAAAGGATATTTAAAATGTGAAAAAAAAGTTATACACCAAAGATGTTAGTTTGTTCCAAGACCCTTTTCTAACGCACATGTGAATGTGCTTTGAGTAAAATGTTTTATACTCAACAATGTGTGGCTTCTTCTTTCAATGCTCAATAGCAATTTCTGTAGTAAGTCGGTTTTTACAGTGACAATGGGGGTTATTTACTCAAGGCAAATCCACTTTGCACTACAAGTGCACTTTCAGTGCAGTTTCAAGTGCACTTTTGCAGTGCACTTGGAGTGCAAAGTGGAATTTCCTTTAGTAAATAACACCCACAGTGCTTTATAATTTGTCACAATCATGCAATTTTCATGACTCCCCAAAACTAATTCATGGTGCTGAAAATGATGAATATTTTTCTCAGTAATGCATTACATACATTAACAACAAAAACAGGGTGTGTGTGTGTAGCAGACCCACAACATAATAATAGTTTGCTGAAGAAGAGATTGTCACCTCATGTATTAAATAAATTACATTTGCACTATTGAAGAAAATGTCCAAAAAGAAAAGCCCATTGGAGAACCTAAGAGACAGCTAAAAGATACCCAGGCAGTAAATCAAAGGAAATCTTCTTTCAGTTTAAGTTAAAAAATTTAGGATAAAATGTTTCTTAAACATTTTCTGGAATATCAATGGCCCCCTACCCGCAAAGTACTCAACATACTTCTGTCTTACTTCACGGGCGCTTTGGGGGGGCAAGCCAGGATGGCCAGCTTTAAGTGCCGTCAGGGTTTCTTCCTGAAGTCCGGCCTCAGGCCCAACTGAGGCCACATAGTTCATTGAATTTCTCCTTAAATAGTTGTGTAGAATGCAGCATGCAAGGATTATATGGTTAGGTTTATATTCCGCCATGTTGATTGACGTAAGGAATAGGCGGAACCGCCTGGCCATTATCCCGAAAGCATTCTCCACCACTCTAACGGTAGTTATAAACCCTTTGGTCTGGGGTGAGGGTCCTCATGGCTTCAAAACGGTCGGCTGGTAAGAACAAACTAATAGAAAGCACTAAAAAACAGAAAGGCCGGAGCTGAAAATCAGAAACGAGTGGACAAGAATGCACTGGGAATCAAATACCTAATAGAAATACGAACCCACAAGCACAAACTGAAAAGCAGTAACGATCGGAAAAGCAGGAGACTGAAAAGCGCAAATTGCCTGTCACTAAACTTCTACTAACACAAGATTAGCGGAAGGAGCCCAAAGGGTGGTGCACTTGGTATTGAACTTCCTCTTTCTAGTGCCGTTGTACGTGTTGTACGACACTGCGTTCTTGATATTTGCAAATTTGTGTGACCGTGTGTATGCAAGACAAGTTTGAGCCAACATCCGTTGAAAAAAAAAACATGGATTTTGTTGTCGGAATGTGCGATTGTGTGTACGCGGCAAAATTAATGAGAAAAATGTTCCCTCTTGAGAAGAGGAGATTAAGGGGGGATATGACCAACATGTACAAATATATAAGGGGTCCATACAGTGAACTTGGTGTTGAGTTATTCACGTTACGGTCAACACAGAGGACAAGGGGGCACTCTTTATACCTAGAGGAAAAAAGATTTCATCTCCAGATACGGAAAGATTTCTTCACAGTAAGAGCTGTGAAAATGTGGAATAGACTTCCTCCAGAGGTGGTTCTGGCCAGCTCAGTAAATTGCTTTAAAAGATGTCTGGATTCTGTCCTAAATGTACATAATGTAACTGGGTACTGATATTGATAGATAAAGTTGATCCAGGGAAAATCTGATTGCCTCTTGGGGGTCAGGAAGGAATTTTTTCCCCCTGCTGTAGCAAATTGGATCATGCTTTGCTGAGGTTTTTCGCCTTCCTCTGGGTCAACTGTGGGTATAGGATTGGGTATATGGGACTGTATGATATTATTTTGTATTTATTTATTTATATTTATGGTTGAACTAGGTGGACTTGTGTCTTTTTTTAACCTGACTAACTATGTAACCATGGAGCACTTACAGAGTGCTAGAGCGGACGGGAGCTTCCACGTGCAGTGTCACAGGAGGACCGATGGGAAGTCTCTATTGAGGGATCCACGAGCGCCGTGTGTTAGCCGCAGCTGGAGCCTCGGTAAGCCTGATGGAGATGTTGGCTGTGTGTCTCTGATTAATAAGACGAGGACGTGCATTCGAAACACGTTCTGATTGGCCAGAAAACGTGTGGGCGGCTCCCAAGTTTGACAGCCCTAGACCACTCCCACCCAGGGACACACAGCCGACGTCTCCATGAGGCTTACCAAGGCTCCAGCTATGGCTAACACATGGCGCTCGTGGATCACTCAATAGAGACTTCCCATCAGTCCTCCTGTGCTCCTGTCATGCCCCGTACACACGGTCGGATTTTCCGATGGAAAATGTCCGATCGGAGCGTGTTGTCGGAAATTCCGACCGTGTGTGGGCTCCATCGGACATTTTCCATCGGATTTTCCGACACACAAAGTTGGACAGCAGGAGATAAAATTTTCCGACAACAAAATCCGATCGCGTCAATTCCGACCGTGTGTGGCCTGTTCCGACGCACAAAGTGCCACGCATGCTCAGAAGAAATTCCGAGACGGGACAGCTCGTTCTGGTAAACTTAGCGTTCGTAATGGATAAAGCACTTTCGTCACGCTGCAATGTTCAAAATGGTTTAATACAGCACACTCTCTTCTTCTTTATAATGTGACAAGAATTAAGTCGTTTTGATGCTCATATTCACACACACTTCTCACAAACTTTTTTCGTTACTATTTATCGGGATTCCCTCAATATATTTTGATTTCTCACATCTGACAACATATTTTTTTTATTTTTTTTTTTTACTTTAATGTAGAATCTTTTTTTGTGTTTCTCTTTTTATTTTTTATTTTTTGGTGATTTTGATTTGTACTCCCGAAAATGTTTGTGTGTTTTTTGTGACAAGTTCCCACAACACCATTGATATGTTGTTCTATTTAATCTGTAGGAGATTGTTTGGTGTTGTTGTCTCTTGTTAATTTCACATTGTACTTTAGAAATGTACCTGAATACTCACCAACAAACTGTCCTTTTTGGATGAAAACACACACAGGAGAGTAGAATTTACCTAAAAATATTTTATTAAGGGGTCACAATTATAAAAAAACAAAGAGGGAGGCAACGCTGGAGAAACTGCAGAAGTGGGCGAAGCCTTGGACTCCCAGGGCAGACATCAATTATTTAAAAGCAAAATTGGTGGCCTGAGGAGTCCATATCTAAGGGAGGGCAGTCTGGTCCAGAAGTCCCAGAGATCCAGAAAGCAGCAGATGACATCTGTGTCCCCAGGCTGTGGTCATACGAGAGACTGCATCTTCTGTCAGACCAGACTGAACCCAGGGCAATCACTCTCAGGTCTTCCTTCCACGCTTTCTTCCAGGCTTTGGCTGTGGTGGTGGAGTTGTGGCAGCAGGAGGAGGAGGAGGATCGTCCCTCTCCATGACATCCGTCTTGGGTGTCAGTTCCCCACTCTCCCCCTTACGAAGGACTTTATAAATCAGGTCCTCAGAAATCTTGCGTTGGCCCTCCTGCATGCCCTGCAATTTGGTGGCAGCCATGCAGGCAAAGGCCTCTGCAGGACTGGGGAAGGCTCTGAGGGACGCCGAAGCCTCCTGGATCAGCCTGTACGCTGAATCCTGCACAGGACTGGGAGTGGCCTTCCTGGCCCTTTTATATGGCAGGCGGAGGGGAGGGACCTGAGACTCAGTCAGGCTGCGACTTGTCCCTGGCTTCTCTTGGCTGACACTTAGCCCCGCCTCCTCCTGGCTGCCACTAATCCCCGCCTCCTCCTGACTGCCACATTCCACAGCCTCCTCCTGGCTGAGGTCTTCCTGTGTATGAAAAAGGGACATAGTTTTAGTAATGTTTTCATCAATCACACACAATTTTCACCTCCTGACTGCTGCAAATTCAATGTTAACAAATATAACAGACTATCCTTCTGAGCCCAGCATTTTGCATTCTTGTCCCAATTATTTTTGCCCACTACTGTCTATTGATATGTAAAACACTTTTTTTAATCAGCAATTAGTGATCAATAATAACATCTAGTAAACATAATTTCTTTATTGCCCAGAAACCTGTAGAAGAATGCTATACCTGACTCCAGCTGGGCTCCTCCACTTCTTCCTGGCTGGAAGGCCCAGGTTGGACATCGGAAGCCTCAGCTGGGATGGAAGGAAGGGTGGAAGGAAGAGTGGAGAGGGATTCCCTGACTTCAGTGTGGTCTGACAGAAATCGCAGTCTCTCATAGTACCACAGCCTGGGAACATAAATGTCATCTGCTGCAGCTCCGGACCTCTGGGAATCTGTGACCTTCTTGCGCTCCCTAAGATAAGTGCTCCTCAGGCCACCAATTTTAGCTTTTAAATAAGGGATGGTTGCTGTGGGGACCACCGGCTTCACCAATTCCAGCAGTTTCTCCAGCGCTGCCTGCCTCTTCTGTTTATGGTTATAGTGGGGGTGTCTCACCTGCCACAGACAGGGCAGCTCTCTGTACTTGTCAATGAACAGGGGCAGAAAATTGTGGTCGTTGAACCCATCCATTTTCTCTGCAAGACACAACACAAGACAAACCCTAATGTCAGGCCAAACTCCCCTAATCTTGTTACAATATAGGCTTCAATTTCGAAGCAGTATAGGCCCAAGTTTAGATCCTACCTTCGTTAACACGATCGGCGTCTCCGATGCTCCTTCCTCCGCTCACAGATCGTACGTAAGACGCGCGCGTTACGATTTATACACACTGCGCATGCGTATAACTCCGCCCGCCCCTGATGTTCTTTCTATTCTATTCCCCGCCCCTTTTTGTTCGGCGCAGTGGAGGAAGAGCACATGGCGGATAGACAGCAGGATCGTGCTAATTACAGCAACGAGGAGGAGGAGGAGGAGGAAAGGCTGGAGCCTGAAACGTCCCGATCCAGAAGGAGATTAAAGGACTCAAATATGTCCTTTGGGGAGATGTTGGAGATGGTGGACATCCTGAAGAAGGCCGACTATGATGGAAAGTATGGGCCTCACCCCAACCCCAATGTCAGAAAGGCCAAGATCATGGCGAAAGTGGTCAGGAGTCTGCACCGGAATTTCGGGGTACGACGATCGAAAGATCAGCTCAGGAAGCGGTGGTCGGACCTGAAATTACAAGATAGTGAGCAGTACAGAAAGATCCGGAGAGTGCTGCAAAAAAGTAAGTAGTTGTGCTGTGTTCCTATTCTTTATGTTTCTTACGTTTGTGCTGCTCCATGTGCTTTTAGGAACTGTTGTACAGTTTAAAATGGCAACTTTCATGTTCATGGGCACATTATTCGTTCAGATCACACATTTTTCTTTCGGACTATAAAATACCATTGTTTAGCCCATATGCATTTGGCCACCATTTTGAGGCCCTATACTTGTCTTCAAAGAATTGGGTTGTGTAGATGGGTTTGTTACTAGAATGAAATGCCAACTAGATTGTGTGTAAGGAGAGGACATTCAGCAGCTGTTTTCACATTTGGACACTGGAGCACTAGTGTGGGACACAAGAACACCATTTTTATTAGGGGGGCCACACAGGTGCTCCAGTGTATACTATAGGGGGGGGCTACATCTGTGAAGCTTGTACAAAACAGGTAAAGTATTGCAGCTTGACAAAGGACACTAATAAAATTACATCTTGGAACTCTGCTAAAATTGACAATTGTACCCCACTTCCAAGCAATGTTTCCTCTTTATAGTTCTGCCATCAAATATCTGTGTGCTAATTATACCTTTTTGTTTTACATAGGGGATAAAAGACTCAGAGGACACCCCTCATCCGAGGAGACCAGAGCCCCCCCCCCCCTCTGGAAGAAGGTGAAATCCACCCAACACAAGCTGAGCAGGAGGAGGAAGACGTGGTGGAACTAGTCACCACAACAGGTGAGTGTCTGCGACCACAGGCTCAGATGAGAGATGGATGGCGGCATTTTTTTGAAACCTAATTTATTTTGGGTTTCCTCTCTTTTTAGGTGATCGTGAGGGTGTGGATCCAGATCCTTTCACATTAGAAAGTGCCCAGATCCTGATCGGGGAGATCATGGGGTGTAATTTACAATTAGAAATGAACAAGCAAAACATCAATGATGTTATTCCAAAATATAAAAACATCATTGATGTTTTGGGGCGAGTTTAAAACCCCTCCAAATCACTTTCTTCTTTTGTCTGCTACAATGTGCGAAATGTTTTTGTGATTTTGCCCAAAGCTAAATTTGGAGGATGCACACAGTGTGCCAACATGTGCTATCTGCCATCATGGGAGATCAATGGACGCGTTTTGGTGGTGCAACCCCTTCCTCAATAATAAAGTAGCGGTGAGGAAGGGCTTGCTCCCCCAAAACACACCCAGAGATGCTTGGAGATGCTCAGAGACACTCGGCTCCCGAGTGTCTCCTAGTGTCTCCGAGTGTCTCTGAACGTATCCGAGTGGTTCCAAGTGTCTCTAGTGCCCCCCCACCCCTGGTCACATGTGGAACTGCATACACCGGCAGTGACACTGGAACAAATTATCTGAATTTCCATTGATTCCTATGGGATGATTTGCTTTGATATACAAGTGCTTTGGATTGCAAGCATGCTTCTGGAACGAATTATGCTCATAATCCAAGGTACTACTGTATATCAATTCGATTAAATGATCAATATCGCTGACTTAATTAATCATTCACACTTCTTGACATTCAAAGGTTCCTATTGTATGGCTAATCAATCTTTCCTACCTTGGTGTCCCAGTTACAGAAGTTTGAAGGCAGGAAAAGGTTGAGAACATTATATCCTTGGGTGTTGTTCACCCTTAAATCCATCCGAGGACCACAACACTCCCGCTGCTCGGTGGCTTGGTACGCAAGTTGGCCATCGGTGCCAAACAAATCATATGTACCATGGCCCTGGAATATGCTCTCCTCTGAAATGACAGAATTATAGGAAGAATTTAGTGAAGAAAGTCAAATGTCTATGGGGGGGTTCTACAAAAATGATGAGCTTTTGCTACATCCATCTGCCTTCAGGCGTAAATTCATCTACCGTTTCTTTAATCCAAATACAGTATATGAAGATTCACAGATTACAGCAAATGTTATCTCCTTTTTTGTAAACCCCCATACTGGTGGGAGGAGCTAAGCAAGAAATGGAGACTAGAGCTCCAGCTGCTGGCCGGGTATGGAAATATAAAATGTGAAATATTCCTTGAATAAAAGAAGAAAAATATAAGTAGTTCTGACCAGGGCTTTTTTCAGCTGGAACTTCCACCACCTCTGGCTCAGGTCCTCTGCTCCCTGTTCACCACTATTACTTGCATAGCGCAAGGGTTGCTACCAAAGTCATTATGCTAAGTAATGTATTGTTTCTTAGCAAGGGTTTGGCTCCCTCTAGTGACCGCTAAAACTTTGTCAGGACCTTTTCTTTAATTACGAGTACAAACAGTTATGCATTGTGGGATATGCAGTTTGATGAGGAAGTGTTGAGACTCATGTTGTTAAATCAGTCTGGGAACTACTAGACCCACAATGCCAAGTCACAGACCCACAATGCCAAGTCACAGAACAGCCTGCTCGGTAAAGAGATAAAAGAGACAGCGCGGCCATCTTTCGGCCTTATGGGACGCCAGTCAACAACCAGCAGGGAGGTCTGTGTGTGGGAACAAAAGACTGCGGCCTACACAGTGTGGAGCGGGATCACCAGCCTCTGAGGGACTTCAGAGTACAGCCCTGCCAGCTTAGCAAGCTGATCGGTGTACAGTGCCAGGACATCTGGAAGTTTCCTGCCTCTCAACCATCCGGAGGAGCGGTACGGCGCGGCGGCGCCATCTTTCATCAGACTGAGCCATCAGGAGGGGAGTCTAGACAGAGCCTCACAGCCTCTGGGTCTATTGTGGTGAGAGGGCACCTGCCCATTTCAATAAAGTACTTTGCTGAGTGAGTTATGTACAGACTGCTGGTGAGACTTGTTGTAGCCCCACAGAAGTGATTCAACTTGCTCACGGGCCGCATACAGCTGAACTCTGGGATTTGTTATTTCCTGTGCTATGAGATCAGTACTGTATTACACCCACTGATAAGGAGGAAGTATTACAATTGCCATATTCCTTCAGTTACACAGTAACCAGCATATCACTTATTCTACAGTTTGCTTTCTCTCTGTTTCCCTGTTTGGAATACAAATACTGCAGTTTAAAACTACAGGCAAGCTGAAGATATCTGGAGACAAGGAACTTTTATCATCTTTTTCAAAGTGTCACGGTTCTAACTTTGAAGTTGGGACATTAAATCACAACCTAGGAGGAGCCCTTTAGTACAGGTTAATTATTGCATTGTGCCATTATATGTGAGAAACATTTACTTTGCAATTTGGTGTGTGTATGCTAAGGCTTAAGTGGGAAGGTGTTCAATATAGATATTTGAGAATATTGAACATTTGTCCCACTGTACCCCTGTCTATATACATATATTCTCTACGTTGACTATTATATCTACAGTTATTTTTAAATCCGTACTGATTGTTATCAACTGTCATTTACTGTTAATATTTGTCACATTGTTCATCGTGTTTAATATCCACTTTAGTAAACTTTCTGAGTGGTTAATTGCTATTCTGTGTGAGTCTCTATTTACTACTACAGCTGGTGAAGTGACGGAATCCAGAGCTATGGTAAATATACTTTATGGTATATCATTATTGTGTTTCTCTCTATTGCTGGGTCCCACACTAATGTTACCAAGCAGGTGTGCCAGAGGGGTCGAGACCGTTCTTGGGGTTGAGAGGCAGGGTGCAGAATCAATTATTCATTAGCAGCTCCTTCGGGGGTAGTGCTACACTTGAAAACACAAGTGCTTACACAAACTATGCTTACAAGTGACAGCTTGTTCCCCAACAGCTCCAACAGATCAGATCTCCTGAGTGGCTCCCACTGAGTGAAGGATGGAGTCAAGAGAGATGCAGGTACCCGGGGTGCATTGCAAATGCCAACATCACCACTGGATGATCTCCCCGCAAGTGAGATAGGTGGAGACAACTACAGTAAGAGGGGAGGTACTATAGCTGGCTGCGTGCTTCAGCTTAATACAGCAACAAAAATAAGACATGTGGAAGATGGTGGAGCTTTTAAGGAGATAGGAAGAAGTTGGGGGCAGTAGAGGGGGGTTGCATGCAGAGGGCAGAGCTGAATAGGGGTAAACGTGAGATGTGGATGGGGGGTGCAGAGATAAGCAGCTGTGGAAGAAGGCTAAATTCTGCCCTCTGTGTGTAGCACACCCCTAAACTTTGCACTATTTACGTAGCACACCCTGAACTCTGAAGTCTGTGTGTAACCCCCTCCCTGAACTCTGGATTCTGTGCATAACGCACTCCTGGTATTTAATGACCCTGTTAAGACCATCCCACTGTTAGTGAAATTTGACCACACCCACTAGTTGATGCGGTTTGGAGAGTGTGTGTAAGGGGTGGGGGGTCGTGATTGAGTTCCTGTACCTTTTTTTCAGAGAATAAAAGCCCTGGTTCTGACCATAATATATAAAGCACAAAATCACAATGTCAATTAAGACAAAATTTGGTAAATGGGTGATATCTGGAGACCTAGTCAGCTCTGCCAATAAGAGCAGCAGGAAAGGTTTATTGATAAATGTATCATTTCATTGAAAAGGACAATCTCGATACATTTGTAGAACAAACAATATCGTGAAGATGAAGATTGAATGTTAGAGGATCCCAATAATTGGTAGAAGATTAATGGAGACCTGGAGGGATGGGGGAGCTTTAAAAAAATAACTTACTTGTTTGTTTCATGGAGAGTCCATTGACCTATTGAACAGAAGAAAGACGAGTCAGTAAAGAACGCCTGGTTACCATTTCCACTACAGCCAACACCAACAATCTCATAACCATTGTGGCACAGGGACTCGCGGAGAGTCTGGAGAAGTCTTGTTTGGGATTTACACATCTCCCAGGCTTCCTTCATGTACCTTTCTAGACCTCTGGCCTTCTATCCCCTCTGGATTTTGCACCCCTCCCTCCCAGGCAATTTAACCATTTGCCTACTGGACACTTTCACCCCCCCCCCCCCTGCCCAGACCAATTTTCAGCTTTCAGCGCTCTCACGCTTTGAATGACAATTGCGCGGTCATGTAACACTGTACCCGTATGACGTTTTTATCATTTTTTCACAAAAATAGAGCTTTCTTTGGTGGTATTTAATCACTACGTTGCGTTGATGTGCGCTGATGAGGCTGCACTGATGGTCACTGATAGGCTGCATGGATGGGCACTGGTAAGGCTGCACTGATAGGCTGCACTGATAGGCACTGATAGGCTGCACTGATAGGCACTGATAGGCTGCCCTGATAGGCACTGATAGGCTGCACTGATAGGCACTGATAAGGCGGGAATGAAGGGCACTGATGAGGCGGCACTGGTGGGCACCGATAGGTGGCATTGATAGAGGGTACTGATGGGTGGCACTGATGGGCACTGATTGGCACTGATGGACATTGATAGGTGGCACTGCTGGTAGGGTGCCCACGTGTCCCGGATTGCCCGGGATTATCCCGTAATTGACATCTTTGTCCCCGGTCCCGGGCAGCTTCATTCCGGGACAATACAGTGTCCCGGAATGAAACTGACAATCTGGGAACAGGGGTGGACCGAGCCGCCATAGCGCTGGCTCTGGCTCCGCTTCCACCTCCTCCACCTCCTCCTGATCACTGGTTGCTATAGCCGCCTGGCATCAGGCAACCAGTGACGTCACTGCCCAGCGTTGAAAGCGGAGGAAGATTTCACTTCCTCCTCCGCGCTAGTGCTGCTGGGAGTCACTGCTGGTTCTTTCAGCTCCGCACTTGGCACCAGTGACTGGCCTGGAGCTTGTGTGGGGTGTTTCTGTTCCCACAGGCTGCCTGCGATTACAGTGTGTACGGCATCTCTCTCTTCCTCCCCCCTCCTGCCCTCCTCTCACTAACACACCGACTGAAGTCCCCTCCCCCTTTTCCTCGGCTCGGATGTCACGGACAGGAGAAGGAGGGGGAGGAGAATGGACACAGGACTCAACAGGACGGGATGTGCTGATCTGAGGTTAGTACACAATATTAATACTTGGCACTTGCAGGAGAAGAGACACAGAGACAGGGGGCAAGTTGTCAAAAAATAATACTTGCAGTGATTTTGGGGGATGAGAGCATGCTGTATGTGCTGGGGGGCACTTTAGGAGGGGAGATATATTGTGCTGGGGGGGTCAGATTTTTTATATAACCCCCCTTCCAGCACAATTTCTCTCCCCTCCCAAAGTGTGCCCCCTAGCACATACAGCATGCTCTTATCCCCCAAAATCACCGCAAGTATTCTTTTTTGACAACTTGCACCCTTCCCCATCTTCAAAGACAAACTGGCTGCTATTGAGGGGACAATTGTACCGTCTGGAATCCTGGGAACTTTGCTAGAGATTCAGGGAAATTCTGGAGGAGGATGTAAGGAGGCACTAAGGGGGCACCCCGGAGGACGTAAGGGGGCTCTGACTAAGTTAGTACTGCCAGAGTGCCCCATTACATCCCCCCTTACAACCTCCAGGGTGCCCCCTTACATCCTTCGGAGTGCCCCCTTACATCCTTCGGAGTTCCCCCTTACATCCTTCGGAGTGCCCCCTTACATCCTTCGGAGTTCCCCCTTACATCCTTCGGAGTTCCCCCTTACATCCTTCGGAGTGCCCCCTTACATCCTTCGGAGTGCCCCACCACCAAAGTGGATTAGCAGTGGCTGACAGACTATCAGGAGGTGATATTGCACTCCTCTTCCTCCTCTCTCCGCTAACTACCCCCCGCCATACACTCCATACTCCTCTCCTGTACATATTACCCACCATTATACATTCCGCACTCCTCTCCTGTACATATTACCCCCCGCCATACACTCCGCACTCCTCTCCTGTACATATTATCCCCCGCCATACATTCCGCACTCCTTCCTGTACATATTACCCCCCGCCATACACTCCGCACTCCTCTCCTGTACATATTATCCCCCGCCATACATTCCGCACTCCTCTCCTGTACATATTACCCACCGCCATACATTCCGCACTCCTCTCCTGTACATATTACCCACCGCCATACATTCCGCACTCCTCTCCTGTACATATTACCCACCGCCATACATTCCGCACTCCTCTCCTGTACATATTACCCCCCGCCATACACTCCGCACTCCTCTCCTGTACATATTACCCCCCGCCATACACTCCGCACTCCTCTCCTGTACATATTACCCCCCGCCATACACTCCATACTCCTCTCCTGTACATATTACCCACCGCCATACATTCCGCACTCCTCTCCTGTACATATTACCCACCGCCATACATTCCACACTCCTCTCCTGTACATATTACCCACCGCCATACATTCCGCACTCCTCTCCTGTACATATTACCCACCGCCATACATTCCGCACTCCTCTCCTGTACATATTACCCACCGCCATACATTCCGCACTCCTCTCCTGTACATATTACCCCCCGCCATACACTCCATACTCCTCTCCTGTACATATTACCCACCGCCATACATTCCGCACTCCTCTCCTGTACATATTACCCACCGCCATACATTCCGCACTCCTCTCCTGTACATATTACCCACCGCCATACATTCCGCACTCCTCTCCTGTACATATTACCCACCGCCATACATTCCGCACTCCTCTCCTGTACATATTACCCCCCGCCATACACTCTGCATTCCCTATTTAACATTACCACATTCTGCACTATACAAGTCATCTCAGACTCTCTTTAAGAACACCCCCTTTAAGCCAATATTTAGTGCAATTTAAGACATGTCCACAGTTCATTACGACGCGCTTTGCGCACCATATTGTTGTTGTTCTTGATGCCTAGGGCCCACTTTTGATCTTGCACACGGGCCCGCTGATTTCGTACGCCCCTGCCCCAAAAATCGGCTAAAAAAATTTGTCAAAAATCATCTTTTTTTGGGGGGGGGGGGGGGGTCCCTGAATGGCAGTTTGGAAATGTGGTCACCCTAACTGCTGGTCACTTGTAGGTGGCACTGGTGGGCACTGATCAGCAGCACTGTTGTACACTGGTAGGTGGCTCTGGTGGGCACTGGCAGATGGCACTGGTGGGCACAGATGAGGTGGTGGTGACTCTCTGTGTCAGGGACTGATGTTCCTCTGACAGAAGCCTGTGATTGTTTTTTTTTTAGACGATTACCGGCTTTGTTTACATCACGTGATTGGCTGACAGCTGATCACATGGTAAGAGGTCGGGATCGGCCCCTAACTTTGATCTATGATTAGCCGAGTCTCCTTGACGTTCTGATCACAGAGCGCAGGCCACTTGAGCATGGGAGGACGTACATGGACGCCCTCACGGTAATTTAGGCCTGCGCTGTAGCAGTCTTTTGGGGTTAGGCTCACCTGGAACACAGAGACCTTGCTCTGCAGCCTGGGGACTGGACAGGTCATGCTGAGCTAAAGGTTGGTGAGAACTAGAAAACTCTGTGTATGGAGGCTGACAAGCATTAGTCCTGGACAACCTGACAGTCTGAATCGCCTCATGTGTAATTAGTGCCGGGACATGACCAGGTAAAGGGACAAGGGGTGATTAGTAGTAAATATCAAGGCAATGTTCGTGAAAACAAAGTCTATATAATATAATGAATCCAATAGAGCACCATTGTCTAAGTGTAGTAGTGCTAGGAAAATCAATAATGTATCAATATGTTCAGTGGAGATGTCAATGGATGGCAGCTTCTTAAAAGATAAGTTCAACCTTTGGGAACATGTTATATGTTCCACCCGATTTTAGGGTGGAACATGTAACATGTTCCCAATCCTGCAGCCGCTGCCCGCTGCCCCCCTTCACTGTGGCAGCAGTAGGGGGAGAAGTTCCCTGTACCAGCACCACTCTCAGTGTAGTATTCATCAAAGGGCAATGTACAAAAATTTGTATTAGGAAACATGAAGGTAGTGTAACATTACTCAATGTGTCCAGCAGGGGGCATCCTTCTGAAGGTAGAATAAGTGAGCAAGGTCCGCGCAGTGGATAAGTGTACTGTTGAGATATAGATCTGCTGCCTCTACATATACAATTCCACCTGGGTGGAGTGTACTAGAATGTGAATAGAAGACAGGAGTAGATATGGCGCTGCTCTAGTGGGGTAAGTTGTGATGGTAGATCTCCGTTTTTTATGCCTTATATAGTGTCCTGGGCTAAATCTAAAGGTTAAATAATCCTGATGGTACGTGTTGGCTGGCAGGACCCCTAGACGTATACCATGTGAACATGTGTCACAGTGTAGTGTTTGTGGTCAATTAAGCTGGTTCAAAAACCGAAATGAAACTTACATTAATAAAGGATCCAAAGTAAGATGTGTGGGGCCCAACATGTCTTACAACCTTTGAAGCCCGATTTGTGCTTGATTTTAAATTGTGCTACAACCTCTGTCGGTTGCTTACTAGTATAATCTCATATGTGGTTGGACTGAGAGTGATGCGATTGTACTCCTCAAACATTACTCATGAGTATACAATATTGATTGCAAATAGAAAGCCGTAATTCTATGTCACATACCACTATATTAATAGATAACAAAAGTGCAGACGTGCTAATACTGATATTGCCAATAGCGAATATCTGCAATCCTATATTACAAACCGTTATGTTGATGAATAACAAAGTGCAATAAGTGCTTAGTGCTCAAAAAAAATATGGTAATATAACAAAGTGACTGGTGCCTTAAAAATTCATTTTAATTTCAAAGTGCCTTGTGCTCAGAAAAAACCCCAGTGCTTGCTGGAGAAGAATTTTTTTTTTTTTTTTTTAATAAAGTCTTTTTGTATCACTCAAAAAGAAAAAGTCCTCTTAGGAAGACAGTGTTGAATTTAAGGAAACTTCTTGTCCAGGTGCTGGCTTGGTGATGGTGCTTCTTAAACATGCTCTTATTATGCTTGCACTCACCGGATATTCTCACCCCTGCAGGGGTATGTGCGGTCACAGTATCTTCCACTGTGCAGCAACCCTGGATATCTCCGGTCTGTGCTTTGAGTGTTGTTTACCGATTTTAAATATATTCACCATAAAAGAGAGGGAATGCCCATAGTGTAAAACCGTTTTAAAGCTTTATTATGACATAAGCAAAGATTGTACTCACATTTTAAAAACAGATATAAGCAATAAGTGAAACTATCAGGTCCGTCGCAAATGAGTTGTATTCCTCTGACTGGAGGTGACGCAAGACGTTCGTAAGTCCCGCCGTACGGGTTTCGTCATTGGACGTCTACAGGAGCGTCCATCTTGCTACACCTCCATTGCTTAAATAGTATGCCGTGTGCCTAATGCGGTTGCGCACTGGGATTATGCAGCGGCCATCTTGGTGTAGATAATGCGGACCGAAGTCCGGGTTGTGTGAAAGTGGGAATAGCTTTCTGCTATGAACGTTCGTCTTTCCCTACATGCCGAAATAGGACTGATATCCGGGTCTGTGACACCACAGTTGTGTCATTGTTTACATCCGAAAGTGTATTTATTCATAAAATGCGCTATGGTAGTCGCATATTCGCACACGGGATACGTTAATTTTGACGGTACATACACAACAAATTAGTAAACCTTTAAAATACATAATTGAAAAATATATAAAAAAATATATATAAAAAATATATATATAAAAAGGGGGATATGGATATCCAAGTAAATATGAGCTTGTTTAGCAGCAAGGTCAGCCAGACCTGCTCATTTCCCCTGGCTATCTCTGTCTGTTGGCCTGTGTGTTCTCTGCAGTGTTCTATAGCCTAGAGCAAGAACCATCCACAAAAACATTCTGTGTGTCTGGTAGTGCTGTGGAAGATAAATCAGACCTGGGTGATGTGTCTTGGTGAATGAGGTTTATGCAGTCATGTTATGGCACAACCTCATCCTGTTCTCCTTTTTAATCCTAAAAGGGCGTTTAAAATGGATGCCGGGCCTGCAGTGAGAGAAGCATATTTGATGTGCAATTTTGCATTTTTGGAACCTCTGAGCAGACATGTGCTGTGTATGTACATTTTTCAACAAGATTGACACATTGTAAGTGATGTGACGTGTGGCGTCGTGTCCCAGAGTGAAAGAAGCGACCATCTCAACCACCATGGCACAGGACACAAGAGCCCACCGGGACCATCTCTGAGAAAAAAACTACAGGGCACAGTCTCCCACTATATTCCTTGGCCAGTACTCCCGCCATGGTTCTGCAATTTTCCCTGGCAAACAAGTGAAACATTTTGCCATATTCAAGGAGGCCGAGGCTCGGGCTGGTAACCATTACACATTTCAACATGGCAAAACATGGCAAAAACATTTAACATTTCATCAGACCGTTTTACAGTATCAGACATTTCAGAGAGGGTTACTTGTCTCAATATATTGTCATTGAAAGAGCAGTCAGGTATCCATTGGCGGCAGTAACCAATCATACCTAGGAAGGTGAGCATGTCCTTCCTATTAAGTGGGCGGGGCAGACCCATTCAGAGCCGCAACTCTGTTGTGACTGACTCTTCTTTCTCCTTTTGTGAGCACAAATATTAAACTGTTTTTTTTTTGACAACATTGTAAATTTTTCTTAGACAATTTGTGACCACATACAAGTAACCATTTCAATAAAGATAGGCTATCAGCTCGGGAGTCCTCCTCTGAAGAACTACAGATCAAAAAATCACCAACATACTGCAACAGTACAGAACCATGAGGGGCAGTCCAGGGCCCAAGGGTGACTTGGAGTACAGTGGCCATGTCTCCTCATCTACAGGGATGGAAAAAAAACATTCTTTAAAGCGGAGTTCCACACAAAAATGGAACTTCCGCTTTTCGGAACCCTCCCCCCCTCCGGTGTCACATTTGGCACCTTTCAGGGGGAGGGGGGTGCAGATACCTGTCTAAGACAGGTATTTGCACCCACTTCCGGCATAGACTCCCATGGGAGTCTATGCCTCTTCCTGTCCCTCCGCGCTGTCTCCTGGAAAACACGCAGCTCCCAGGAGATAGCGGGGACCAGTTACGATGCGCAGCACGACTCGCGCATGCGCAGTAGGGAACCGGGAAGTGAAGCCGCAACGCTTCACTTCCTGATTCCCTCACCCAGGATGGCGGCGGCAGCTGCCGAGAACCGAGCAGGTTCTCGGCGTCCCCTGCCGACATCGCTGGATCCTGGGACAGGTAAGTGGCATTGTATTAAAAGTCAGCAACTGTAGTATTTGTAGCTGCTGGCTTTTAATATATTTTTTTTTTTGGCGGTTTAGGTGGACTCCCTCTTTAAATCAATCACAGTAAAATACTCTGCATCGTATGGTATGTCGGTAAGTATTGATGGCACATCAGGCACTACTGGGGCAATCGGTACCACTAGGCTATTGATGTCTCTTAGGTCTTTTACAAACCTATAGTCACCATGAATGGGAGTATTGTAAGGCGAGACAATTTCCCTTAAGATTCCTTTCTTTAAGAAATCCTCTTTCTCTGTATGTAACTCCCTCTTTGTCCTTGACCCCCTTTCCTCTTTTTTATCAGTTTCCCCTTTGATTTCCTAAGAAATCATTTTGATAATGTGTTGATACTGGTGTTTGTTTTGGGGATGTCAAAACATCCCGCTGCGTCTTTTTCAGTCAACGTTTTTTTTTTTGCACCACCTCTCAGTCCAGGGTCATAGGGCACTCTAAAGCTTTCTGGAAGTAGAGATCCCTGGAGTTTTTTTTTTTGAAAGTCAGTCATACTCTTTGTAGCCAATTCTGATATCTGCTGTCTCGCAGTGAGTGCATATTTAGGAACAAGGTTACTGAGATAAGTCTGTATTAAAAGACTGTGCATTTCATCTTGAGTGTTAAGTCCGGCATCTTGTGTCCAGATTTCTTGGAATCTCTTCCAAAATTCCAACACTGACTCTGATGATTTCTGTTTTCAAGCTACTGCAGTGGGGAGTGATGATTTGTTAGTGAAGGCTCTTTTCATTTCCTTCTCTAATGCCCCGTACACACGGTTGGACATTGATCGGACATTCCGACAACAAAATCCTAGGATTTTTTCCGACGGATGTTGGCTCAAACTTGTCTTGCATACACACGGTCACACAAAGTTGTCGGAAAATCCGATCATTCTGAACGCGGTGACGTAAAACACGTACGTCGGGACTATAAACGGGGCAGTGGCCAATAGCTTTCATCTCTTTATTTATTCTGAGCATGCGTGGCACTTTGTCCGTCGGATTTGTGTACACACGATCGGAATTTCCGACAACGGATTTTGTTGTCGGAAAATTTTATCTCCTGCTCTCCAACTTTGTATGTCGGAAAATCCAATGGAAAATGTCCGATGGAGCCCACACACGGTCGGAATTTCCGACAACACGCTCCGATCGGACATTTTCCATCGGAAAATCCGACCCTGTGTACGGGGCATTACTCTTCAGTCTAACCAACTGCGTAGTTACTTCCTCTTTTTTGCTCTGTGTCTGATACTTGTTTTAAAACTGCGTGTTTTGTAGTCTGACTCTCTACAGCGTGTGCAGCCTCTGCAGCTTTCAACTTCTGCGTTGTGGTATGTAAAATGGAGATGGCGGGGCACAGGGAACTAGGGCAGGAGCTAGGGCACATGGTACAGGCATAGAGAAGGTTGATTTAACCCTTATTTTACCATCCCATGACTCTGTTAAACCCATCATAAACAATGTATGGGCTAGGATACTATAGGGAGCCTCAGTCCAGCCGATCTCCACAACATACATATTTATCTTTCTTTCTAAACATTCTAGTTAGATACCGAGTCTCTTTTTTTTTTTTTTTTGCAGTGTGCCAACAGGTTCAAACATTCCCTTTAATTGCGGCGGTAGTACTAATGCCACAAACAATTCCCCACTTTCTATTACGGTCAGTGAGATATTAGCACTTGAACCCCGTTGGCAAAAAGCCAAATGTCCAAATTTTGCACCTGACTTCCCCTTCGCAAGAGATGTTAGTAGCAAAAATAATTACTCAAATAGCATGTTTTAATCAAAAGTTATCATCACCAATTTATGTATTACCTTAAAAAAGTGTTATTAATGCTCTACCCATATTTTAAATGGTAAAAACGTCCCTAATGTCACAATACTTCAAAGACCTGGGACAGACTTAATAAGTCTCCCCTGCTCTTCCAATGCCGCGTACACACGGTCGTACTTTTCGTCTACAAAAGTCAGACAGCCTTTCCGACAGACTTCCGGCAGACTTTCGGTGGACTTGCGGCGGACTTGCGGCCTACTTTCTAACGAACGGACTTGCCTACACACGACCACACAAAAGTCGGTCGGATTCGTACGTGATGACGTACACCGGACTAAAATAAGGAAGTTCATAGCCAGTAGCCAATAGGTGCCCTAGCGTGGCTTTTTGTCCGTCGGACTAGCACACAGACGAGCGGATTTCGGGGTCCGTCGTAGTTACGAAGTAAAGTTTTGAAGCATGTTTCAAATCTAAAGTACGTCGGATTTGAGGCTAAAAAAGTCAGTTGAAAGTCCGGAGAAGCCCACACACGATCGGATTACCAGCCAGCTTTAGTCCGTCAGCGTCCGTTGGACTTTTGTAGACGAAAAGTACGACCGTGTGTACGCGGCATTAGTGACATTACTCCCTTCACTGTCAATCCTTCTTCAAACACACATTTGTGTAAACCAGTAATACAATCAGGACACTTTTGAGACATTTTTTTTATTAGTACTTTCCCTAAGATGACACTGAACGTCTGATTACAGCAAGGAAAAGAAAATATTTTTACTCACTGCATCAATGCCAGAATCATCCTGCCAACTATATATATATCTTATACTTTAAAGTCAAAGCATTCATATATAAATCATTAAAAGTCAGCATCAATACATCACCAAATATTGTAACATCACTCTACGTTTCATTATAATACAATGATAATACAATGCAGTGGAAAGGTGTCATCTTACCTTTTGACACCTGACAAATTTCACACAGACAAACAGATTACCTTATTTTATCTACTTATTTTATCTCCTTATTTACTTCTAAGCGACAGAAAGGCAAGCAAAGAGGTTTGGGTTTTTTCTGGCACTCTCTATCAGATATCTTTATTAAACTTCTTACAGTACTGTATTATATTACTTTGGGCTTCTCAGAACCCCTTGGAACTATCTCAGAGTCCCTTTCACTGCCGTCACCCGAACGGAATTCTACCGAGGTTCATACATTTACATAAATGTTTTTAACAGAATTCATTAAAAAAGTGTCCCTCGGTGTAAATCCATTGTCAATAATGCCGCCTGACAGACCTGAAAAATAGAAAAAAATTAAAACATTTCCGCCGCCTGGGAGGCCCCCCGTCATCTGCTCTCTCTTCGCTTTGATAGCTATTATATGGGCAAGGGGCGGGGCCACCCGGTTATATCACCCTTTTGACGTCACCCCCTATGTTGAGGGCATGTGGCCTGGTATGGTTCAGGTCAGGAAAAGGTCCCCTTTTCCTGACCTGCCGAGCTGCATGCTCGGATAAGGGTCTCGTATAGATTTTGGAGGGGACCCCCATACCCCTTTTAAGGCCAATTACTTGCATATAAGCCTTCAAAATGGGCACGTTTGATTTTTCCTGTTAGGCACCTATAAACTTCAATGGGGTTTGCCGTTCGGGTTAAAACGTTTCCCCTGTTCAGGAGTTCTGCTGCGAACCAAAAAGGGGGGTGTTCGGCCCATCCCCGATAGTCAGTCCTGGATGGTCATAGGTGGATAGGTATGCCAAGAAGCACTATAGTTTCTCATAGGATGAGAACCAGGAGGAACCCACGCTGGTGTGTATGATTGGAGGCCACTGTGGCTAGCATGAACCGGGACCTTGCTATAGCTTGCTATAGTTCTTCTTGGCATATGTGTCCACCTATGACCATTCAGGACTGGCTATCCATTGGAACCCATGATATAATGCCACTGGCTGGAAGTTTTTGGTATATTGCCTGATGCTTTACTTACTACATGTGAGTGCATTTTTAAAATTTATCTTTTTCATTAATAAATAATACTACACTTAGAGCAGCACACTCCCCCTTATGGTTTTTGTTTCTTATTGTTTGCTGCCATATTTTTAAATGCACTGATGGGATCATCCACCGGGAGCAGTTCCCTATCCACCCTCCATACATCTCCATTGGGGACTGTAATATTCAATGAAAATTGATATCATTGCTGTTTGGGCGTGAACTAAAATACGGCTTCTCTCTAGGAGTACACTGCAAAGGGACATTTGCACATCTAGTCAACATTAAAGAGGGTTAGATAAATGCATGAGTTTGTTAACAGTTGACAGTATGGGTTACTGAAAGAGGAGCGACAGAATGGATAGTTTGAATACCCTGCAGGGGTTTACTGCCCAGATCTGGCCAAAATGACAGCTTACCTGGGCTGGGAACTCCTGTGAACAGCTGATGTGGTGATCAAGAAGTCAACTGTAAGCCCGGGACAGGAATGCACATTTATGACCTAATCTTCACTGACTGCAATTGCCACCCCCTCAACTGGAGGGTGTGTTTCAACTCTGCACAAAAAGGGCCCTTGGTATGAGAGATTCAGAGCGAATGCTTTTCCCCTCTCCTTATTTATAACTGTAATGTATTGGTATCCCTATTGTGGGTAAATCCAACCCTTATGGTAAGAATAAGTCATCCTTTATTGGAAGATGGACACCCCAAACAGAGCACAATTTTACAGGGACCATTAGAAGGACGCCACCTGCTGGACACATTGTGTAATGCCTGTGTTACACCACCTTCATGTGAGTGTATTTCCTAATGAATTGTTTGTAGATTGCCCTTTATGAATACTACATTTATGCCGTGTACACACGGGCAGACTTTTCGACCTGACAATCCGACCGTGTGTGGGCTTCATCGGACCTGCATCGGACTTTTTCGGTCAAAAATCAGACGGACTTTAGAATTGGAACATGTTTCAAATCTTTCTGACGGACTCGAGTCCGGTCGAAAAATCCGCTTGTCTGTATGCTAGTCCAACGGACTAGGGCAGCTATTGGCAGCTATTGGCAGCTATTGGCTACTGGCTACCAACTTCCTTATTTTAGTCCAGTCATACGTCATCACGTACGAATCCGCCGGACTTTGGTGTGATCGTGTGTAGGCAAGTCCGTTCGTTCAAAAGTCCGTCAAAAGTCCTTTGGAAAGACCGTCGGACCTTTGATGCCGAAAAGTCCGCCCGTGTGTACACGGCATGAGAGTGGTGCACTTCCCCTCTCTCCCCTTCCTTATTATTTTATATCCATCTAAGTATTCTTCAGAAGCTGAACATATTGATACACTGTGTTTTATCCATGTATATGTGAGTGCAATACTTATCATGCAGTTTTTTATTGATCTCCCTAACAGTACTATGCTTGGACAGTGATGCCCTCTCTCTCCCTCTCATGGATGAGGGGATAGATACATGGGGTGAGCAGAGGGATGTTGGGGATGGGTACATAGGGTGAGGGGATGGGTGTGTGGGGTGATTAGAGGGATGTCGGGATGAGGGGATGGGTAAATGGAATGAGGGGATGAGTGCTTGGGATAAGTAGAGGGATGTCAGGGATGAGAAGATGGGTACACAGGGTGAGGTGATGGGTGCCTGGGGTGATTAGAGGGGTGTCGGGATGAGGGGATGGGCACGTGGGGTGAGGGGATGGGTGCCTGGGGTAAGCAGAGGGATGTTTGGGGATGAGAAGGTGGGTACACATTGGGAGGGTGTGGTGCCTGGGGTGAGTAGAAGGATGTAAGGGATGAGGGGATGGGCACATGGGGTGAGGGGATGGTTGCCTGGGGTGAGGCTTTGGGTGCCTGAAGTGAATAGAGGGATGTCAGGGATGAGGGGGTTGGGTACATGGGGTGAGGGAATGGGTGTCTGGGGTGAGTAGAAGGATGTCAGGGATGAGAGGATGGGTACATGGGGTGAGGGGATGGTTGTCTAGGGTGAGTACAGGGATGAGGGAATGGGTACATGGGGTGAGGGGATGGGTGTCTGGAGTGAGTAGAGGGATGTCAGGGATGAGTACATGGGGTGAGAGGATGGGTGTCTGGGGTGAGTAGAGGGTTCCCAGAGATATGGACATAGGGTGAGGGGATGGGCACATGGGGTGAGAGGATGGGTGTCTGGGGTGAGTAGAGGGTTCCCAGAGATAGGTACATAGGGTAAAGGGATGGGTACATGGGGTGAGGGTATGGGTGCCTGCGGTGAGTAGATGAATGTCAGGGATAAGGGGATGGGGACATGGGGTGAGGGGATGGGTGCCTGTGGTAAGTAGAGGGATGTTGGGGATGAGAAGATGGGTACACAGGGTGAAGGGATGGGTGCCTGGGGTGATTAGAAGGGTGTCAGGGATGAGGGGATGGGTGCCTGGGGTGAGTAGAGGAATGGTGGGATGAGCGGATGGGTACATGGAGTGAGGGGATGGGTTCCTGGGGTGAGTAGAAGGATGTAAGGGATGAGGGGATGGGTACATGGAGTGAGGGGATGGGTGCCTGGGGTAAGTAGAGGGATGTTGGGGGATGAGAAGGTGGGTACACAGGGGGAGGGTGTGGGTGCCTGGGGTGAGTAGAAGGATGTAAGGGATGAGGGGATGGGCACATGTGGTGAGGGGATGGTTGCCTGGGGTGAGCAGAGGGATGTCAGGGATGAGTACATAGGGTGAGGGGATGGGTGTCTAGGGTGAGTAGAGGGTTCCCAGAGATAGGTACATAGGGTGAGGGGATGGGTACACAGGGTGAGGGGATGGGTGCCTGGGGTGAGTAGAGAGATGTTGGGGATGAGGGGATGGGTGCCTGGGGTGAGTAGAGGGATGTCAGCAATGAGCGGATGGGTGTCTGGGGTAAGTACAGGGATGTCAGGGATGAGGGGATGGGTACATGGGGTTAGGGGATGGGTGTCTGGGGTGAGTAGAGGAATGTCAGGGATGAGGGGATGTGTCAGGGATATCATACACAAACATCCAATACAGGTGATCAGATCGTTGGGCTGCACCAAGGAATCAGGGACAAGCGAGTAAATGAAAAAAAGTATGTTTATTGAAGATAAGGACACACATGCAAACCAACAGCAAACCATAAACAAGTAAACAAGTGCAAGACACAGCAAACCAAAAACACCTAATTATCTAACTAGTATATATACACAAGCAAAGGAAAGAAACATGAAATAAACAAGGCAGAGACAAAAGCAACAGGGGAACAGAGGCCAGGTATAAGGAAGCAGATCGTAAAGGGAGCGGGTAACAGGGAACAGGTCTCAAGGACAGGATTCACGGAACGGGACCCAGGACAAGCAGGAACAAAAGCGGGTACAGGCAGGGCAAGGCTAGGCTAGCAGAGGGAATTCTGAAGCATTTGAGCTTGGGTTCAGGGCGGGTTTATATAGACCAGCAGACCCACAGCAGGTGTGCTTGATAGCTGGTCGGTAGTCCAGGCAGGGAGACACCCGCTGGTGGCCACCAGAAGTACACCCTTTGGTGCTGAGTGTAACAGTGCCACCAGCAGGTGAAACCAGTAATGACACTGTTCCTGACAGGATGTGTACATAGGATCAGGGGATAGGTGTCTGGGGTGAGTAGAGGGATGTCGGGGATGAGGGGATGGGTACATGGGGTGAGGGGATGGGTGTCTGGGGTGAGTAGAGGAATGTCAGGGATGAGGGGATGGGTACATGGGATGAGAGGTTGGGTACATGGGGTGAGCGGATGGGTGTCTGGGGTGAGTAGAGGGATGCCAGAAATAGGTACATAGGGTGAGGGGATGGGTATATAGGGTCAAGTGATGGGTGTCTGAGGTGAGAAGAAGGATGTTGGGGATGGAAATATGGGTACACAGGGTGAGGGGATGGGTGTCTGGGGTGAGTAGAGAAATGTCAGGGATGAGGGGATGGGTAAATGGGATGAGGGGATGGGTGTCTGGGGTGAGTAGAGGAATGTAAGGGATGAGGGGATGGGTACATGGGGTGAGGGGATGGGTGTCTTGGGTGAGTAGAGGAATGTCAGGGATGAGGGGATGGGTGTTTGGGGTGAGTAGAGGGATGTCAGGGATGATTTCCCCAAACACTTACCGACCAGCCTGCTCAACAGCCAAATTGGCAAAACAGAGGGTTTTGTTTTTGAACACACTTCCAGAGCCTCCAGAGCCTCCAGCACTCTTTACATTGTCACGCGTTAAAAAAATATATCTCACCTGAAGAAGATATTCCAGTCCGGGTGGAGCAACAGGAACTCCAGCCATAATATCCTGCAACATATAAAAATAATAAACTTTAATATAGGTAACACCGACAGAAGTTTATGATTTGAGGAGCTCAGCTATAGGTAATGGTGGAGCTCCTCTTTGGTTAATGGAGAAACTCAGCTATGAGGGGGGAGTAGAGAAAGCTTAGCTATAGGGGGTGGAGTATCTCAGCTATGGGGGTTGGAGAAGCTCTGCAATGGGGGATAGAGGACCTCAGCTATGAGGAATAGAGGAGCTCAAGTATGGGGGATGTAGGAGTTCAGCTAGGGGGATGTAGGAGCTCAACTCTGGAGGATTGAGGAGATCAGATATAGTGGGTGGAGGAGCTCAGCTATGGAGGGCGAAGGAGCTCAGCTTAGGGGGATGAAGGAGCTCAGTTTAGGAGGACAGATGAGCTCAGCTTATGGGGACAGAGGAGCTCAGCTTAGGGGGACAGAGGAGCTCAGCTTAGGGGGACAGAAGAGCTCAGCTATGGGGGACAGAGGAGCTCAGCTATGGGGATGGAGGAATTCAGCTATGGGTGACAGAGGAGCTAAGCTATGGAGGACAGAGGAGCTCAGCTTAGGGGGACAGATGAGCTCAGCTATGGGGGGGGAGCTTAGCTAGTGTTTGTGGAAGTGTTTAGCAATGGGGGATGAAGGTGTTTGTCAATGGGGGATAGAGGAACTCAGCAATGGGGGATGTAGGAGCTCAACTCTGGAGGATGAAGGAGCTCAGTTATCGTGGACAGAGGAGCTCAGCTATGGGGATGGAAGAGCTCAGCTATGGGGATGAAGGAGTTTAGCTATGGGTGATGAAGAAGCAAAGCTATGGAGAATGGAGGAGCTCAGTTTAGGGGGACAGAGGAGCTCAGCTATGGGGGGGGTGGAGGAGCTCAGTTATGGGGGATGAAGGAGCTCAACTCCTTTATGACACGTATTCTTGGGTCCTTTCACAGGCTTTGAAGCATGAGGTTGCCCATGCGCCTCAAATTTGCCAAGGCTTGAGAAGACTCCCCAGGGTCACTCAGGATGACAGCATCTAGAACTTCCTCCTCCCACCACGTACTACTCCCAAGGGTCCTGGGGTTGGAAAGCCATCACTTACAAATTGATGCTTGTCTTCCTCTTCTTCGAAGCCTATGAAAGTGCCAGAATCCTCCTCCTCATCCTCCTCCCCTCTCTCCTCCTGTGTGTTCTGTGACATAGAAATTATGGTGTCTGGATAAAGTGGGCCTTGAGAGGAAAGGAAGTCCTCCTCTTCCTCCAGCTGCTCTGCCTCCAGTGCTCTGTCCATAATGCCACGCAGAGTCTGCTCCAGCAGGAACACAACAGGGATTGTGTCACTGATGCATGCACTGTCACTGCTCACCATATATGTGGCCTCCTCAAATGGTGACAATACAGTGCATGCATCCTTAATGATCAGCCATTGGCATGGGGAAAAAGAGCTGAGGTGGCCTGAGCCCGTCGTCGTGCCATACTGGCACAGGTACTCGTTGGCGGCCCTCTGCTGCATGTATAGCCACAGCAGCATTGTCAAAGTCGAGTTCCACCTGGTGGGCATGTCACAAATCAGGCGGTTTATGGGCAGGTGGAAGTCCCGCTGAATTTCAGCCAACCAAGGCTACAGACTCTTCTGGCCTGTTTTAGTACATCTTGCAACCCTGGGAACATACTTTGGAAGCTCTGCACCACCAAATTGAGGACATGTGCCAGGCATGGCACATGTGTCAACTTTCCCTGTCTAAAGACTGACAGGAGGTTTGAGCCATTATCAGACACCACCATTCCTGGCTCCAGCTGGCGTGGTGTGAACCACCTCTGGGCCTGTCCCTGCAGAGCTGCAAGAATCTCTGTGGTTCCTGTCCCCTAAACACACCAGCCGAAGCACTGCATGGCTCCTTTTAGCCTGACTCATGGAATAGCCCTTTGAACGCTTAGGGGGTACCTGATGTTCATAGGACAATTCTGCAGAGGAGGCATAGAGGTGGTGGAGGAGGAGGAGGGGGTAGAGCTTACAGGTCTGGCATCATCACCTCCAGCTGTATGGAGACGTGGGGGCACACCAAGCTGCAGCACCGAGCCCTGTCCTGCATCCTTTCGAGTTGCAAGCAGCGTTACCCAGTGTGCTGTGAACTAAATATATCGTCCCTGCCCATGCTTGCTGGACCACGTGTCAGCAGTAAGGTGGATTTTATGGCTAACTGCCTTGCCCAACGATGCCAGAACATTCCCTTCCACGTGATGCTAGAGAGATGGATGGCCTTACGTGAAAAGTAGTAGCGACTAGGAACCTGCCATTGTGGTACAGCACATTGTGTGAATTCATGGAAGGGGGCAGAATCCACCAGGCTGAAAGGCAGAAGTTGGAGAGCCAACAGCTTTGACAAGCTTGCATTTAGACGCTGGGCATGTGGGTGGCAGGGACTGTATTTTTTTTTCCACTGCAGCAGATGGGGCAGAGAAATTTGCCGGCTACAGTCTACAGCTGGTGGTGGCTGCTAGCAGATGTGCTGCTTACACCTGGGACACCCTGTGCTATACCATCATCCCTGTCAGTGGAGGCTGCTGAGAGGTAATGACTCGGTATAGCAGGGACAGACTGAAGTGGTTAAGGAGGAGGAGGGACAGATTTGTGCCCCTTTTGTGTGGCTTTTAGGTGCTCTTGCCAACAGACTGAGTCGTTGGACGTTAAATGCCTTGTTAGGCATGTGGTACCCAAATGGTTGGTGTTTTTGCCACGTTTGATGTGCATGAGACACAGTTTGCAGATAGCAACAGTGCAATCTGCTGCAGATGTGCTGAAAAAGGCCCAGACAGCTGAGCTTTGAGGAGTGGGCCGGGAGATAACAGCTGCATAATGTGATGAAATAGGGTGGCTGCTTTCCACTCTTTCTTGATGTCGGCCTCCTTGGGGTTGTGTCGCCTCACCTTCAGTTTCCTCCTCTGCTCTATCTGGCACCCAAGTCACATCAGTGACCTCATCATCATCATCATCATCATCATCTCCATCTCCTCCATCTTCATCATTACCACTGGAGACAACTTGGCAATACGCTGCGGCTTGGGGAACATGAATGCCAATTTGTCTACCAGTGTTTTTCTCTCTCTCTAGGCTCATGTTCCTGTCATCCTTAACCTCAGAACCAAGATCTGAATCCAGTAATGGCTGGGCATCATCAAGGGGCAAGTGGCTGACGCTGTGGTCAAATATATCAGCTGACTCCTCAATGGCTGATGTTGGGGTTATGGCAAGAATAGATGTGGACAAGGAGGCAGGTTTATCCACTCTGGCAACTGCAGGGGACTGCACACTTGTCTCTGCTTGTGTGACAGAGAGTGAGGAGGATGAAGAAGGTTTAGTAAGCCAGTCCACCACCTCCTCTGCATGCTGTGGCTGGATAGCACGGGCAAACTCACTAAACAGAGGAAATGATGCCCTGCCTGAGGAGTGACCACCACGTCCACCTTTGCCTGTGGACACATTTGTTGCTGACCCCCTTACAGTGCCAAGGGAACGTTTGCCTCTCCTTGTTGTCCTCCCAGACATTATTGGGATGAAGGGGGCTGTGCTTATAAGCAAATGTAAAGAAGAAGTTGAAATCTGTACGTAGATGCACTTTAATCAATGTAAAGAAGTGTTTGGTGTACTTTAATTTGAGTACTCAAGCTACAGAGACACACTCCATGGATACACTATGATATACTGAAATATAATGTGCCAAATGTACAGTGACGCACATAACTATATGTCATTAAACTGGCAGTAACACACGCAAAACTATATAGCGTTAAACTGGCAGTAATGCACACAGAAGTAAATGGTGTTAAACTGGCAGTAACATACAAAACTACATGGCGTTAAACTGGCAGTAACACACACAGAACTATATGGCGTTAAACTGACAGTAATGCACACAGAACTATATGGCGTTAAACTGGCAGTAATGCACAAAACTATATAGCGTTAAACTGCCAGTAACGCACACAGAACTATAGGGCGTTAAACTGGCAGTAATGCACAAAACTATATGGCATTAAACTGGCAGTAACGCACGCAAAACGATATGGAGTTAAACTGGCAGTAACTCACACAAAACTGTATGGCATTAAACTGGCAGTAATGCACACAAAAGTAAATGGCGTTAAACTGGCAATACCACACGCAAAACTATATGGCGTTAAACTGGCAGGAATGCACACAGAACTATATGGCATTAAACTGTCAGTAACGAGCGCAAAACGATATGACGTTAAACTGGCAGTAACGCACACAAAACAATATGGCGTTAAACTGGCAGTAACGCACACAGAAGTAAATGGCGTGAAACTGGCAGTAACGCAATCAAATAGATGTGTTAAACTACACTGACGCTATCTGAACTGTCCCTACTCTAGCTATACACTAATGTCAAGATTACTGACACGGTCTCACTACACTACAGTGAAACTATCTGAGCTGTCCCTACTCTATCTGCACACTATGCAAAGCGGAATGATGGTCCTCCTCACTACACTCACACTATCCCTAGACTGACACTAAACTAATATTCTACACTGACAACTGAAGCAAAATAGCACAGTATAGCACACTAACTAACTAATAGCACTGAACAGAGCCCTGTTCTATCGCTCTCCACAATGCATTGTGGTGAGTACGGGGGGTCAAACAGCTACAGTTCGGCCCGAACTTATGCTCGGGCTGAATCGTTTGCCCATCCCTATTTAAGGGCCCTCATACCACTTAATTGATCTCTCATTGGGATTAAAGGTTAACCACTAGAGATCCGCGCTATAGCAGAATGACAGCTACAGCGTGGACCTGCTTTGCCGGGACCTGCGGGGCACGCACGGCATGCCCTGTGATCAGCGAGTCTATGAGACTTGCCTGATCACAGATCGGAGTAAGGGGTCGATCTCAACCCCTTACCACATGATCAGCTGTCAGCCAATGACAGCTGATCATGTGATGTCAACAGAGCCGGTAATAGGCCATTTTTTCTTCTCGCGCTGACTGCGTGAGGAGGAAAAAAAAGCCGATCACCGGCAGCCGTGAGAGGGACATTAGTCCCGATCACGGCGATCATCTGTGCCCCCTGCCAGTGACACCTAGCAATAGTCAGCAGTGCCGCCTACCAGTGCCTACAGTGCCACCCATCAGTGCCCACAGTGCCACCCATCAGTGCCCAGTGACACCTAGCAATAGGCAGCAGATGCCCACCCATCAGTGCCCACAGTGCCACCCATCAGTGCCCACAGTGCCACCCATCAGTGCCCACAATCAGTGCCACAATAACAGTGCTGCACATCAGTGCCACCTATCAGTGCCCATCAGTGTCACCTACCAGTGCCCATCAGTGCCCCCCATCAGTGCTGCCCATCAGTGCCCCCCATAAGTGCCGCCCATCAGTGCCCATCCGTGCCACCCATCCATGCCACCCATCCGTGCCACCCATCCGTGCCACCCATCAGTGCCACCCATCAGCACCCATCAGTTGCCATCAGTGCCGCCTTATCTGTGCCCATCAGTACCGCCTTATCTGTCCCCATCAGTGCCGCCTTATTTGTCCCCATCAGTGCCGACTTATCTGTGCCTATCAGTGCCGCCTTAACTGTGCCTATCAGTGCCGCCTTAACTGTGCCTATCCGTGCTGCCTTAACTGTGCCTATCCGTGCCCATCAGTGCAGCCTATCAGTGCCCACCAGTGCCGCCTCATCAGCGCATATCAATGAAGGAGAAAAATTACCTGTTTGCAAAATTTTATAACAAACTATGAAACATGATTTTTTTTTGTTTCTAAATTTTTCATCTTTTTTTGTTTGTTTAGCAAAAAATAAAAATCCCAGCTGTGATTAAATACCACCAAAAGAAAGCTTTATTTGTGGGAAAAAAATGATAAAAATTTCATTTGGGTACAGTGTTGTATGACCGCGCAATTGTCATTCAAAGTGCATCAGCGCTAAAAGCTGAAAATTGGTCTGGGCAGGAGGGGGGTTTAAGTGCCCAGTAAGCAAGTGGTTAAATAGGGCAGTCTGGGTTGCCCCTTTAGAAGTCTTGCCATAATGAATACTTAACCCTCACTTATCCTTTCCGGTCATGCTCAAGTAGTACTCCATTGTACATATGTGTATATAATATACTGTTGTTGCCAAATTTCCTTAACCTGTATTATTGTAGAGGAATTCTTCTACTGAACTAGGACTGTTATCCAAAGTTCAGTTGATCTATTACCTCTTCTTTTCAACAAGACCTTCTTTGAGTTATTCAGTAAACAATAATAGAATATAAACTCATCAAGTTGTTTGACTTATTGCTTTAGGGGGTGCAAAGATCTCTGAACTCAGAGTGTCAGGTGGGTTGGAATGTTCTCAGGGTCATGGTGGTGCAGATGAGCAGGTAAATTCAAGCAGTCCCCAAGGGGGTCGTGCTACACCTGTAAACGCCAAAGGCTGGGTACCCATATATATATAATGTATATTATCTAATTCGAATAAAATTGAGACTCAAATATCATAATATCTTATGTGGGTTCTTCATTAGCGTGTGAACAAGGTGCTTTGCCATTGGGGTCTCCTCTATGTTAAGGTAACCTTCTAAAATTCAAGGTGAGCACACATCCCCCCCCCCCCCATTTACTGACCAGCCAGGCAGCATGCTCAGATTAAGAGTCTGGTGTAGATCTTTCGGGGGACCTCACACTTTTTTGTTGTTGTTGTTTTGTGTGAGGTACCCTCTTAAAATCGATGCAAGGCTCAACAGATCTATGCAATGTTTTGTCATTCTTGCTGCAGGATGTGTTGCAGCAAAAGTGATGTTTACAAATGTAGCAAGGTCCTGGGACCCCTGAGGCCTAATGGTGACCTCCAGGGTTAGGGACAGCTGACATCCTTCTATGTAGGGTGGTTTACAAGGCATGGTGGGTGCAATCCGAGATGGATTAATGGGCGCCAGGCACTTCTTGAATGAAAATAGATTTATTGTATCTTGAACAGAACTGTGGGAGAGAGGGTTGGGGCCAGGACACCCTAAATTAGTTGCAATGTTAATTGGCAGACTCCAAGACTTCTATAAGCAGACAGCCGTGCAGGAAAAGGCATCCAGCCAGACACCACATCTGCATGAGTAGGACCGCTGTCTCCTATGGCAACAATCTTGAACAGTTTCTAACAAAGTTGTAACTAATTTCTTCTGCAATCTACTATTGTAGATCTTCACTCAACTGAGCTTGCAGTCTATCACTTTAGACCCGCTGATCCACTGCCACTGAATCTCCTGAGCTCTTCCAACCTTATCACTCAGTATCTTCCTCAAGTGTCACCCCCCGTGTCTCTACTGGGTCCCTAGCTTGACACTCACAGATACTTCTCAAGCGTCACCCCACTGGCCTGTTCGATCCCTGGCTTGGCACACAAGGCTGCTCTGCAAACGTCACCTGCACTGGCTGGGTCCCTGGCTTGACATCTGCTGAAGTTTCCCAATTTTTCACCGTCCCCGGTTGGTGAGAATACCACTCTGGTACTTGCTTCAGCTTCTCACAGTGGTCTCCAGTAACAAGGTGGATGGGCCCTTAGTGGCGACAGCTTCCCCTCTACCACCGACCATGGCAGGTTCTCCGGCCGGCAGAACTGTTACTTCTGGTTGGACTGCAAGCTGCAATCCCAGCCCTATGCTGCTCTCTTGCTTCTGGATAGGCACTCGGACAGCATAGCAGCCAGATGCCCCGGGATAACCCTTGGGTCTCTGGTCTAGCAACCCAGGGCAATACAACACGCGTCCACCCAGACAGCCATCCAGGAGGCACAGAACCCCGATCACCTGACTCCACCCAAATAAATAGGCTCTCCCAGCAGGCCAAGGGATCCAAGAAAGTCCCTGCCCATTGGCTGAGAAACCCCATTCATTCTTAATCTGACCTTGCATTGCCCTTGTCTTATCTAATGTCACCAGGTACCCAGCCACCTAGAGACAGAAGAGAGTGTGCAACAACTCCAGAATTAGGGTGAAATCAATTGACCTCCTATCAATTGGCCAAGGCCACTACCGCTTGGCAAATAAATGTAATAGCCACCCTGCCTAAACATCAGGGTGCTACACAAAGAAAAAATATTCAGTTCAAATTGCATAAAATGACATTTGGAGAGGTGACTGTATGCCGTGTTCTCTCTTAAATGTAAGCCGGAAGGGAAATGTCATTTGCTGACAATTTAAAACCCATTTTCTGTATAGATGTAAAAGCTTTAAATAATCACTGCTCCCGGCTGAATGGAATTTTTTAAAAGCATTTTTTAACTGGTACATATTTCCCAGCGCAGGTCCCTCCCTTCGTGTTATTTTTCTACCTGTTAGGTCTAAAGATGGGCATTTTTTGTTCACAGATTTGGCTCCCATTGATTTAAAAGTTGTTCGGGTTCGGAACCCAAACCTCTCTGAAGATCACTGAACCCCTGCTGAACTGAACCCGGGCAGATCAGCTCATCACTACTTCTCACCTTCGGATATAGAAGAGAAAAAAAAGAAAACAGATGTCTCTTCCATCATACCTCTGTGATGTCCTTGACTGTCCCCTCTCCCGTCTGCTCTCTACTGTCTCTCCTCTGTGGTCTGATGTCTCCTGGTGGAGTCTCCTCCGCTCTTTGCTGTCTCTCCTCTGTGGTCTGATGTCTCCTGGTGGAGTCTCCTCTGTTTTTATTGTGACAATATTTCCTTTTATTGCTTTATGCTGTAATAAAAATGTTCTGAAAAATATGTTACTACAATTTCCTGATACTAACTGTTCATGACACAGCATAAAGGACAGAAGAAGTGGTACTGTGCAGAGTCCAGACATCAGACCACAGTGGAGAGACAGCAGAGAGCAGAGAAGACTCCACCAGGAGACATCAGACCACAGAGGAGAGACAGCAGAGAGCGGAGGAGACTCCACCAGGAGACATCAGACCACAGAGGAGAGACAGCAGAGAACGGAGAAGACTCCACCAGGAGACATCAGACCACAGAGGAGAGACAGCAGAGAGCAGAGGAGACTCCACCAGGAGACATCAGACCACAGAGGAGAGACAGCAGAGAGCGGAGGAGACTCCACCAGGAGACATCAGACCACAGAGGAGAGACATCAGAGAGCAGAGGAGACTCCACCAGGAGACATCAGACCACAGAGGAGAGACAGCAGAGAGCGGAGGAGACTCCACCAGGAGACATCAGACCACAGAGGAGAGACATCAGAGAGCAGAGGAGACTCCACCAGGAGACATCAGACCACAGAGGAGAGACAGCAGAGAGCGGAGGAGACTCCACCAGGAGACATCAGACCACAGAGGAGAGACAGCAGAGAGCAGAGGAGACTCCACCAGGAGACATCAGACCACAGAGGAGAGACAGCAGAGAGCGGAGGAGACTCCACCAGGAGACATCAGACCACAGAGGAGAGACATCAGAGAGCAGAGGAGACTCCACCAGGAGACATCAGACCACAGAGGAGAGACAGCAGAGAGCGGAGGAGACTCCACCAGGAGACATCAGACCACAGAGGAGAGACATCAGAGAGCAGAGGAGACTCCACCAGGAGACATCAGACCACAGAGGAGAGACAGCAGAGAATGGAGAAGACTCCACCAGGAGACATCAGACCACAGAGGAGAGACAGCAGAGAGCGGAGGAGACTCCACCAGGAGACATCAGAGAGTGGAGGAGACTCCACCAGGAGACATCAGACTACAGAGGAGAGACAGCAGAGAGCAGAGAAGACTCCACCAGGAGACATCAGACCACAGAGGAGAGACAGCAGAGAGCGGAGGAGACTCCACCAGAAGACATCAGACCACAGAGGAGAGACAGCAGAGAGAGGAGGAGACTCCACCAGGAGACATCCGACCACAGAGGAGAGACAGCAGAGAGCGGAGGAGACTCCACCAGGAGACATCAGACCACAGAGGAGAGACATCAGAGAGCAGAGGAGACTCCACCAGGAGACATCAGACCACAGAGGAGAGACAGCAGAGAATGGAGAAGACTCCACCAGGAGACATCAGACCACAGAGGAGAGACAGCAGAGAGCGGAGGAGACTCCACCAGGAGACATCAGACCACAGAGGAGAGACAGCAGAGAGCAGAGAAGACTCCACCAGGAGACATCAGACTACAGAGGAGAGACAGCAGAGAGCAGAGAAGACTCCACCAGGAGACATCAGACCACAGAGGAGAGACAGCAGAGAGCGGAGGAGACTCCACCAGAAGACATCAGACCACAGAGGAGAGACAGCAGAGAGTGGAGGAGACTCCACCAGGAGACATCAGACCACAGAGGAGAGACAGCAGAGAGCAGAGAAGACTCCACCAGGAGACATCAGACCACAGAGGAGAGACAGCAGAGAGCGGAGGAGATTCCACCAGGAGACATCAGACCACAGAGGAGAGACAGCAGAGAGCGGAGGAGACTCCACCAGGAGATATCAGACCACAGAGGAGAGACAGCAGAGAGCAGAGAAGACTCCACCAGGAGACATCAGACCACAGAGGAGAGACAGCAGAGAGCGGAGGAGACTCCACCAGAAGACATCAGACCACAGAGGAGAGACAGCAGAGAGTGGAGGAGACTCCACCAGGAGACATCAGACCACAGAGGAGAAACAGCAGAGAGCAGAGGAGACTCCACCAGGAGACATCAGACCACAGAGGAGAGACAGCAGAGAGCGGAGGAGACTCCACCAGGAGACATCAGACCACAGAGGAGAGACAGCAGAGAGCGGAGGAGACTCCACCAGGAGACATCAGACCACAGAGGAGAAACAGCAGAGAGCGGAGGAGACTCCACCAGGAGACATCAGACCACAGAGGAGAGACAGCAGAGAGTGGAGGAGACTCCACCAGGAGACATCAGACCACAGAGGAGAAACAGCAGAGAGCGGAGGGGACTCCACCAGGAGACATCAGACCACAGAGGAGAGACAGCAGAGAGCAGAGGAGACTCCACCAGGAGACATCAGACCACAGAGGAGAGACAGCAGAGAACGGAGAAGACTCCACCAGGAGACATCAGACCACAGAGGAGAGACAGCAGAGAGCGGAGGAGACTCCACCAGGAGACATCAGACCACAGAGGAGAGACAGCAGAGAACGGAGGAGACTCCACCAGGAGACATCAGACCACAGAGGAGAGACAGCAGATAGAGGAGGAGACTCCACCAGGAGACATCAGACCATAGAGGAGAGACAGCAGAGAACGGAGAAGACTCCACCAGGAGACATCAGACCACAGAGGAGAGACAGCAGAGAGCAGAGGAGACTCCACCAGGAGACATCAGACTACAGAGGAGAGACAGCAGAGAGCAGAGAAGACTCCACCAGGAGACATCAGACCACAGAGGAGAGACAGCAGAGAGCGGAGGAGACTCCACCAGAAGACATCAGACCACAGAGGAGAGACAGCAGAGAGTGGAGGAGACTCCACCAGGAGACATCAGACCACAGAGGAGAAACAGCAGAGAGCAGAGGAGACTCCACCAGGAGACATCAGACCACAGAGGAGAGACAGCAGAGAGCGGAGGAGACTCCACCAGGAGACATCAGACCACAGAGGAGAGACAGCAGAGAGCGGAGGAGACTCCACCAGGAGACATCAGACCACAGAGGAGAAACAGCAGAGAGTGGAGGAGACTCCACCAGGAGACATCAGACCACAGAGGAGAGACAGCAGAGGGTGGAGGAGACTCCACCAGGAGAAATCAGACCACAGAGGAGAAACAGCAGAGAGCGGAGGGGACTCCACCAGGAGACATCAGACCACAGAGGAGAGACAGCAGAGAGCAGAGGAGACTCCACCAGGAGACATCAGACCACAGAGGAGAGACAGCAGAGAACGGAGAAGACTCCACCAGGAGACATCAGACCACAGAGGAGAGACAGCAGAGAGCGGAGGAGACTCCACCAGGAGACATCAGACCACAGAGGAGAGACAGCAGAGAACGGAGGAGACTCCACCAGGAGACATCAGACCACAGAGGAGAGACAGCAGAGAATGGAGAAGACTCCACCAGGAGACATCAAACCACAGAGGAGAGACAGCAGATAGAGGAGGAGACTCCACCAGGAGACATCAGACCATAGAGGAGAGACAGCAGAGAACGGAGAAGACTCCACCAGGAGACATCAGACCACAGAGGAGAGACAGCAGAGAGCAGAGGAGACTCCACCAGGAGACATCAGACCACAGAGGAGAGACAACAGAGAGCGGAGGAGACTCCACCAGGAGACATCAGACCACAGAGGAGAGACAGCAGAGAATGGAGAAGACTCCACCAGGAGACATCAGACCACAGAGGAGAGACAGCAGAGAGAGGAGGAGACTCCACCAGTAGACATCAGACCACAGAGGAGAGACAGCAGAGAGCGGAGGGGACTCCACCAGTAGACATCAGACCACAGAGGAGAGACAGCAGAGAACGGAGGAGACTCCACCAGGAGACATCAGACCACAGAGGAGAGACAGCAGAGAGCAGAGAAGACTCCACCAGGAGACATCAGACCACAGAGGAGAGACAGCAGAGAGCAGAGAAGACTCCACCAGGAGACATCAGACCACAGAGGAGAAACAGCAGAGAGTGGAGGAGACTCCACCAGGAGACATCAGACCACAGAGGAGAGACAGCAGAGAGCAGAGAAGACTCCACCAGGAGACATCAGACCACAGAGGAGAGACAGCAGAGAGCGGAGGAGACTCCACCAGGAGACATCAGACCACAGAGGAGAGACAGCAGAGAGCAGAGAAGACTCCACCAGGAGACATCAGACCACAGAGGAGAGACAGCAGAGAGCGGAGGAGACTCCACCAGAAGACATCAGACCACAGAGGAGAGACAGCAGAGAGTGGAGGAGACTCCACCAGGAGACATCAGACCACAGAGGAGAAACAGCAGAGAGCAGAGGAGACTCCACCAGGAGACATCAGACCACAGAGGAGAGACAGCAGAGAGCGGGGGAGACTCCACCAGTAGACATCAGACCACAGAGGAGGGACAGCAGAGAGCGGAGGAGACTCCACCAGGAGACATCAGACCACAGAGGAGAGACAGCAGAGAGCGGAGGAGACTCCACCAGGAGACATCAGACCACAGAGGAGAAACAGCAGAGAGTGGAGGAGACTCCACCAGGAGACATCAGACCACAGAGGAGAGACAGCAGAGAGTGGAGGAGACTCCACCAGGAGACATCAGACCACAGAGGAGAAACAGCAGAGAGCGGAGGGGACTCCACCAGGAGACATCAGACCACAGAGGAGAAACAGCAGAGAGCAGAGGAGACTCCACCAGGAGACATCAGACCACAGAGGAGAGACAGCAGAGAACGGAGAAGACTCCACCAGGAGACATCAGACCACAGAGGAGAGACAGCAGAGAATGGAGAAGACTCCACCAGGAGACATCAGACCACAGAGGAGAGACAGCAGAGAGTGGAGGGGACTCCACCAGTAGACATCAGACCACAGAGGAGAGACAGCAGAGAGCGGAGGGGACTCCACCAGTAGACATCAGACCACAGAGGAGAGACAGCAGAGAACGGAGGAGACTCCACCAGTAGACATCAGCCACAGAGGAGAGACAGAAGAGTTCGGAGAAGACTCCACCAGGAGACATCAGACCACAGAAGAGAGACAGCAGAGAGTGGAGGAGACTCCACCAGGAGACATCAGACCACAGAAAAGGGACAGCAGAGAACAGAGGAGACTCCACCAGGAGACATCAGACCACAGAAAAGGGACAGCAGAGAACAGAGGAGACTCCACCAGAAGACATCAGACCACAGAGGAGAGACAGCAGAGAGCGGAGGAGACTCCACCAGGAGACATCAAACCACAGAGGAGAGATAGAAGAGTTCGGAGAAGACTCCACCAGGAGACATCAGACCACAGAGGAGAGACAGCAGAGAGTGGAGGAGACTCCACCAGGAGACATCAGACCACAGAAAAGGGATAGCAGAGAACAGAGGAGACTCCACCAGGAGACATCAGACCACGGAAAAGGGACTGCAGAGAACAGAGGAGACTCCACCAGAAGACATCAGACCACAGAGGAGAGACAGCAGAGAGCAGAGGAGACTCCACCAGGAGACATCAAACTACAGAGGAGAGACAGCAGAGAGCGGAGGAAACTCCACCAGGAGACATCAGACCACAGAGGAGAGACAGCAGAGTTCGGAAAGGACTCCACCAGGAGACAGACCACAGAGGAGAGACAGCAGAGTTCGGAAAGGACTCCACCAGGAGACAGACCACAGAGGAGAGACAGCAGACCACAGAGGAGAGACAGCAGGGAGCAGAGGAGACTCCACCAGGAGACATCAGACCACAGATCGGATGGTGAGCCGTGATCAGAGATGGTGCGGGCTCCTGGAAACTTCCCCTGGCCCCCTCAATCGCACTAGCACTTCCCCCCACCTGGATGGGTTGGACTGGTCGCACAGGAAGGCAGCCATCCATGTCCTTACCTTAGGAGGTGGTACTGAATCCGGAGTAGGGCTCCTGGAAGCTGCTTCTCAGCCCCTCCACCTGCTGCAGCTTGCCGAGGGACGATCCGGGCCATTGCTTCTCCTCTCCTACTCTTTTCTATTCTATTTATTTATTTTCTATTTTATTTTATTCTATGCTTTTTTTTCTATTTTATTTTTTCTATTCTTTTATTTATTTATTTATGTATTTTATCTTCTATTCTGTTCTGTTTTACTCTATTATATTATATTCTTTTATTTTCTTTTATATTATTTTCTATTCTACTCCTTTATTTTCTATTCTATTTTATTATCTTTTGGAAATTTGAATTTGATTCAAACAGTATTCAAATTTGATTAGAAAACTATTCAAATTCAAATTTCACTTGAAATTTTGATTCATTATTTTCTATTTGTTTAAATTTGTTACTTTTGTAATTTGGAAATTAGGATATATTTGGATTTCCAAATAACGAAAAATGTGTCATTTCGGAATGAAACTGCACGTCTATTTACCAATCAGCTTTCCCCACACCCTAGTAAATTAAGGAAAAGAGGTGTATCAAGAGAAGAACTGGGCTAAAATGATGAGAGGAGGAGCCCAGGGCTGTGAAGGTGTTGATGGTGTTAGTAATAATAATAATAATATAATACTATAATAATAAATTAATAATAATATTATCATTATTATTATTGCTACTATTATTACATTACTATTATTATTACATATATGATACTATATACAGTGCTGTGAAAAAGTATATGCCCCCTTTCTGTGTTTTTTTATTTTTTTTTTAATATTTCTCACACTTAAATGATTCAGATAATAAAACAAATTTTAATAATACACAAAGATAACCAGAGTAAATCCAAGATGCAGTTTTTAAATTATTATTTCATTTATTAGGGGAAAAGGCTGTTCAAACCTGCCTGGCCCTATGTGAAAAAGTAATTGCCGCCTTCCATGCTGAATCATGAATGAACTGTGATTAACCACAATTTTTTTAAAAGCTGAGTTAAATTTCACTTGCCACACCAATGCCTGATTACTGCCAGACCTGTTGAATCCACAAATCACATAAATAGAAGCTGTCTGACAAAGTGAAGCACGCTAACAGATCACAAAAAGTCATCATGCCACAATCTAAAAACACTCAAGAACAGATTAGAAACAAAGTAATATATATGTATCCATCTAGGAAGAGTTTCAAAGCCATTTCTAAGGCTTTGGAACTCCAGTGAACAACGGGGAGAGTCATTATCCACAAATATAGATAACTTGAAACAGTGGTGAACCTTCCCAGGAGTGGCCGGCCTACAAAAATGACTCCAAGAGCATGACAACTACTCATCCAGGAGGTCATAAAAGAACCCAGAACAACACCTAAAGAATTGCAGGCCTCACTTGTCTCAGGTAAGGTCAGTGTTCATGATTCAACAATAAGAAAGAGACTGGGCAAAAATGGGATCCATGGGAGAGTTCCAAGGCCAAAGCCACTGCTGACCAAAAAGAACACAAAGGCTCATCTCACATTTACCAAAAAACATTATTGATTATCCCCAAGACTTTTAGGCAAATACTCTGTGGACTGATGTGACAAATATTTTTATTTTTTGGAAGGTGTGCGCCCCATTACATCTGGCATAAAACTAATACAGCATTTCATAAAAAGAACATCATACCAACATTCAGACATGGTGGTGGTAGTGTGATGGTCTGGGGCTGCTCTGCAGCTTCAGGACCTGGACGACTTACCATAATTGATGGAACCATGAATTCTGAGCTCTACCAGAAAATCCTAAAGGAGAATGTCCGGCCATCAGTTTGTGACCTCAAGCTCAAGCGCACTTGGGTTATGCAGCAGGACAATGATCCAAAACACAACAGCAAGTCCACCTCCCAAATGGTTCAAACAAAGCAAAATTTAGATTTTGAAGTGGTCTAGTCAAAGCCCGGACTTAAATCCAATTGAGATGCTGTATCATGACCTTACACAGGCAGTTCATGCTGGAAAACCCTCCAGTGTGGCTGAATAAAAACAATTCTGCAAAGCAGAGTGGGCCAGAATTGCTCCACAGCAATGTGAAAGACTCATTGCCAGTTATCGATTGCAGTTGCCGCCACCAAAGGGTGGCACAACCAGTTATTAGGTTCAGGGGGCAATTACTTTTTCACAGCATTGTATATTATTAAGGATGACCCTGATGTTCGAGACAAATGTATGTTCGCTCGTTCGGCAAATTCAGAACATTATGGGGCGTTCACGGCAAATTTGGGTGCCGCGGAACGCCCCATAATCCACTGCAAGATTGGCGTCCTATGATTGGCCAAAGCATGCACCTGACCTGCATGCTATGGCCACTCATAGCGCGCTCTGCTGAGAGAGCCATAATTGACCAAAGGCAGGGTACCTTTAGCCAATCATCGCTCAGGGGGCTGAGTCCACGCCCCACACTATGTAAGGCTGCTTACAAGGCGGCCGTACATATTGTAATGAATGAGAGCAGCAAAATGACATTTCTAAAGGAACAAAATGTCATTTAAAACGGCACACTGCTATAATGTACTGTAAAAATGACATGAGACAGTTTTGGACAATTCCTTTATTAAAAAATAAAAAAAAGTGTCCTGCGATGTTCATCCATCTTCGATCACAGCGCCGACGGACCGGGAAAAAAAACAGAAAAACTCTGCCTCGATGGGAGTCTTTTTGTGGTGATAGCTCTTATATAGCCAAGGGTGGGGCCACTCGGTGACAACACAAGATGTCAGAAGGGGGCTTGGTCCCCCAGTTACGTCACCGGGTGGCCCCACCCTTGGCTATATAAGAGCTGTCACTGCGAAAAGACGGTGGAGTTTTTTGCGCTATATTATTCGGTGCCGTCGACGCCATGATTGACAATGGATTTACATTGCGGGATTTTAAAAAAAAAATAATAATAAAGGAATCGTCAAAAACTGTCTCCTGTCATTTTTACTTTTTTGACGCTTTTTTGTTGAATGAGAAGGGGTACAATGTACCCGATACTAATTCACATGGGGGGTGGGATCTAAGGGTCCCCTTGTTAAAGGGGGGTTCCAGATTCTGATAAGCCCCCTACACGCAGACCCCCACAACCAAAGCGCAAGGGTTGTGGGGATGAGGCCCTTGTCCCCATCAACATGGGGACAAGGTGCTTTGGGGGCTACCCCAAAGCACCCTCCCCATGTTGAGGGCATGTGGCCTGGTACGGTTCAGGAGGGGGGTGCTCTAATCCCCCTCCGCCTTTCCTTTGACCTGCCAGGTTGTGTGCTCGCATAAGGGTCTGGTATGAATTTTGGGGGGACCACCATGCCATTTTTTTTATTTTGTTGTGGGGTACCCCTTAATAACCATACCAGACCTGAATGGCCTGTTATGAACTGGGGGGGCAACTCACGCTGTTTTTTTGTCAATGATTTTTATTTATATTGCCAGGATCCAACAATTCATTACAGCCGCAAGCAATTTTAAATGAAATTTCTTCCTTTAGAAATGTAATTTAGCTGTGGCACTGTAAAACGCATGAGAGAGATGCGCTTCTTTACAGGCAGACTAAGAGGACCCCCCCAGGCACTATATTGAAAGGAATATTTCATTTTTATTGTTTCACTTTAAGCATTATTAAAACCACTATATACATAAGCAATAAAGTATCAATCAATGTTGCAGGTCTCTGATTCCTTATTGCAGCAGCGCTATGTGCCAGATGTCAAGACACAAATGAGTTAGACCAAATGATTAAAGAAGATTAATAGGAAAGTTCAAAAGGATTGTAGTCTGTGGATATGAAGAGTTTCTTTCACCAAGAGTAATCACCGCGTGAGGGGGTGTCCCCCAGTGAGATTGCACTCACCACAATTCCAGAAAAAACAAGCCTTTATGCTGTTATCTTTGATAGCTTTCCATCTTCTCTATCCAACCACCAGATGTCGCTAACACTCTCGATTAATGTTGTGTCACATAAGGGGAGAAAATAACATGCCCATATAGCGTAATATTGCTAAAGAAAGTTTATTGACATAAAAAATCACTCCCCCCTTAAGTACTGCGTACCAGATAAAATAAACAATAAAGCATTTGTAAAGTGCACTGTGCCTGAATCTACGACTCCCGGGAGGTGTTTCCAGAGCGCTCGCTGTGTGCAGCTGATCTCACTCGCTTCCTGGTTCCTTCCGGTGCGTGGATTACGGCCCTGACGCGTTTCATCACTTCCGGACGTCATCTGAGGGCGTAATCCATCTATCATTCGGCCGGTATTTATACTAGTGACAGGTACAACAGCCACTGCTCCTGAAAAAACTGCCGTTTTAAAAAAAATTTTTAGCATTGATATATGTCCCCTGGGACAGGACCCGGGTCCCCAAACACTTTTTATGACAATAACTTGCATATTAGCCTTTAAAATTAGTACTTTTGGTTTTTCATGTTCGTGTCCCATAGACTTTAATGGTGTTCGCAGAAATTTTTTGCCTGTTCGCATGTTCTGCTGCAAACGAACGGGGGGGGGGGGGGGGGGTGTTCAGATCATCCCTATATATTATTATTATTATTCGGTGTATACCCGATAAATAAATAATACGGCACACTCTCTGGAAAAGATCCAAGGTTGCATAGAAGTTGCTTGAAGATTGTTCTACATCCTCTTCCCATTGCACAATCTTTATACTTCACAATACTTATCAGATGACCGGTGATACAGATTATAGAGATAACTATCCCCACACATTGCACAACAAGACATTCCACAGACAGGAAACCACAACTAACAACACCTTCCTGCAAAGTCATTCAAGCCCCATAAACCTGTTATTATCTATAGAAATACAAATAAAATCATAGTAAGGGGAGAAGGGGAAAACTGAGTAAATTAGAACTGATAAGGGTAAACTGAAATCATATGCAGATGGGAGTTCATCTCTATCTCCTCTCCGATCAATGTTTATAAACAATGTTACTTTCTATCTCTCTATCTCCAATCTGATCAATGTTTATAAACAATGTTACTTTGTATGTCTCTATCTCCTGTCTGATCAATGTTTATAAACAGTGTTACTCTGTATGTCTCTATCTCCTGTCTGACCAATGTTTATAAACAATGTTACTTTGTATCTCTCTATCTCCTGTCTGATCAAGATTTATAAACAATGTTACATTGTTTCTCTCTATTTCCATCCGATCAATGTTTATAAACAATGTTACTTTGTATGTCTCTATCTCCTGTCTGATCAATGCTTATAAACAATGTTACTTTGTATCTCTCTATCTCCCGTCTGATCAATGTTTATAAAGAATGTTACTTTGTATCTCTCTATCTCCAATCTGATCAATGTTTATAAATAGTGATGGCTTTCGCCCTAGACACCCAAATTTGCAGGGCGCTTGGTTTGAGGTTCACTCGTAAGCGCCCTACAATGCACCGCATGCTGCACAGTGCATTGTAACAGCCTGGATTGGCTGAAGCAATGCACCTGACCGCTGCTCAGGTGCAAGGCTTTCCTCAATCAGGGCACAGAGCACTATGAGAGCCTTGATTGGACAAATTCATGATGACTTTGCCCAATCATGGGTCAGTGCTCATAGTCCCATCCCCACATCATAAAAGGTTCCTTCCCACTGAACCTTTTACAGTGTGAAGTTGGAGATATAGCAGGGCAAATGTAGATGGTAGTGTTATTATAGTGTCAGTGTAGTGTGAGTGTAGTGTAGTGTCAGTATAGCGTAGTGTCAGCGTAGTGTGAGTATAGAGTAGTGTGAGTATAATGTATTGTGATTATAGTGTAGTGTGAGTGTAGTGTATTGTTCGCACCAGAACCTGCGAACGGACCGCAAGTTCGCACGAACGTTAGAACCCCATTGACGTCTATGGGACTCGAACGTTCAAAATCAAAAGTGCTCATTTTAAAGGCTAATTTGCATGGTATTGTCCTAAAAAGTGTTTGGGGACCCGGGTCCTGCCCCAGGGGACATGTATCAATGCAAAAAAAACTTTTAAAAACGGCCGTTTTTTCGGGAGCAGTGATTTTAATGATGCTTAAAGTAAAAAAAAAAAAAGTGAAATATTCCTTTAAATATCGTACCTGGGGTGTGTCTATAGTATGCCTGTAAAGTGACGCGTGTTTCCCGTGTTTAGAACAGTCCCTGCACCAAATGTCATTTTCAAAGGAAAAAATCTCATTTAAAACTGCTTGCGGGTTTAATGTCATGTCGGGTCATGGCAATATGGATGAAAATCAGTGAGACAAACGGCATGGGTACCCCCCAGTCCATTACCAGGCCCTTTGGGTCTTGTATGGATATTAAGGGGAACCCCGCACCTAAATTAAAAAAGGAAAGGTGTGGGGCCACCAGGCCCTATATACTCTGAACAGCAGTATACAGGCGGTGCAAACAAGACAGGGACTGTAGGTTTGTTGTTAAGTAGAATCTCTTTGTAATTTTGAACTGGTACATTTTTAACGTGTTTAGCTCCAGCCAAAAAATCTTTTCTAAGCTTTTTGGAAAACATAGGGAAGGGTTATCACCCCTGTGACATTTGTTTTGCTGTCTTTCCTCCTCTTCAGAAGATTTCACCTCACTTTTTGTCCCAATGACAAATGTTTTTTGAAAATTTGGGTTTTTTTGTGGAACAAGGATTGGAAAGCATCAGTGGAAAGGAGAAATTGTTTTCCCATATTAACCCTTACATGAGAGAATTTCCCTTCCTAGGGGTAGATTTCATCTCACTTCCTGTTGTCTCCTTCCGTTTGCAAGTAGGAGTCGTTTGTAAGTTGGATGTTTGAAAGTAGGGTCCTGCCCTATATACTCAGCAGAAATTTGGGCCTTAGGTGTTGCTGTGGCCAAAACACTGTAAGCCCTCACAGGGCCCTGCTGTGAAATATTAGATCAAGAATTGTAATTACATGCCCCTGTTGAACAGGGGCAGAAAAACTGGGCCTTTGGTGGTGGTGGTGGTGCCACAACACTGTAAGTCCTCACAGTTATGCCCCGTACACACGGTCGGATTTTCCGATGGAAAATGTGTAATAGGACCTTGTTGTCGGAAATTCCGACCATGTGTAGGCTCCATCACACATTTTCCATCGGATTTTCCGACACACAAAGTTTGAGAGCAGGCTATAACATTTTCCGACAACAAAATCCGTTGTCAGAATTTCCGATCGTGTGTACACAAATCCGACGCACAAAGTGCCACGCATGCTCAGAATAAATAAAGAGATGAAAGCTATTGGCTACTGCCCCGTTTATAGTCCCGACGTACGTGTTTTACGTCACCGCGTTCAGACCATGTGTATGCAAGACAAGTTTGAGCCAACATCCGTCGGAAAAAATCCTAGGATTTTGTTGTCGGAATGTCCGATCAATGTCCGACCGTGTGTACGGGGCATTACTCTTGGTGGGCGCAGAAACGGGCCCTGCTGTTAAATATTAGATCAAGAATTCTAATTACATGCCCCTGTTGAACAGGGGCTGAAAAATTGGGACTTAGGCACTGGTGCTGGTGCCACAACACTGCAACCCCTCACAGATACTCTACTTGGAGCGCAGGAACAAGCCCTGCTGCAAATTATTGCATCAAAAATTGTAATTACACGCCCCTGTTAAACAGGGGCAGAAAAATTGTGCCTTAGGCACTGGTGGCGGCGCCCAGAACCAAAAATGTTCTTACAAGCTATCAGCATGATCATTGAGGAGGAAGAGGATAATTACTCAGGATAACAGGATAGTCACTCAGCATCAGCATAGGCAGTCTTTGAAGGGATCTGACATTTCAAAAAAAATTATTCATTACAGGTGCTTGGTACCTGGTGGTGATCCAAGACTGATCAACGTTTATAAACAATGTTACTTTGTATGTCTCTATCTCCCGTCTGATCAATGTTTATAAACAATGTTACTTTGTATCTCTCTATTTCCATCTGATCAATGTTTATAAACAATGTTACTTTGTATCTCTCTATCTCCCGTCTGATCAATGTTATAAACAATGTTACTTTGTATCTCTCTATCTCCCATCTTATCAATGTTATAAACAATGTTACTTTGTATCTCTCTATCTCCCGTCTGATCAATGTTTATAAACAATGTTACTTTGTATGTCTCTATCTCCCGTCTGATCAATGTTTATAAACAATGTTACTTTGTATCTCTCTATTTCCGTCTGATCAATGTTTATAAACAATGTTACTTTGTATGTCTCTATCTCCCGTCTGATCAATGTTTATAAACAATGTTACTTTGTATCTCTCTATTTCCATCTGATCAATGTTTATAAACAATGTTACTTTGTATCTCTCTATCTCCCGTCTGATCAATGTTTATAAACAATGTTACTTTGTATGTCTCTATCTCCCGTCTGATCAATGTTTTTAAACAATGTTACTTTGTATCTCTCTATTTCCGTCTGATCAATGTTTATAAACAATGTTACTTTGTATGTCTCTATCTCCCGTCTGATCAATGTTTTTAAACAATGTTACTTTGTATCTCTCTATTTCCGTCTGATCAATGTTTATAAACAATAATACTTTCTATCTCTCTATCTCCTGTCTGATCAATGTTTATAAACAATGTTACTTTGTATCTCTCTATTTCCGTCTGATCAATGTTTATAAACAATGTTACTTTGTATCTCTCTATCTCCCATCTGATCAATGTTATAAACAATGTTACTTTGTATCTCTCTATCTCCCGTCTGATCAATGTTATAAACAATGTTACTTTGTATCTCTCTATTTCCTGTCTGATCAATGCTTATAAATAGTGATGGGCGAGTAGTTCAGGCTGAGCATCAGTTCGGCCCCGAACATCGCCCATTCGGGCTTTCGCCAAACATCCAAATTTGCAGGGCGCCTGGTGGGTGGTTCACTCGTTGAGCGCCCCACAATGCACTACATGCTGCACAGTGAATTTTAACAGCCCTGACTGGCTGAAGCAATGCACCTGACCGCTGGTCAGGTGCAATGCTTTGATCAATCAGAGCACTATGAGAGCTCTGATTGGACAAATTCATGATGACTTTGCCCAATCATGGATCAGTGCTCATAGTCCCAGCCCCACACTATAAAAGGGTTCTTCCCACTGAACCTTTTGCAGTGTGAAGTTGGAGATATAGCAGGGCAAATGTAGATGGTAGTGTAGTGTTATTATAGTGTAGTGTGAGTGTAGTGTAGTTTCAGTATAGTATAGTGTGAGTGTAGTGTCAGTATAGTATAGTGTGAGTGTAGTGTAGTGTGAGTATAGTGTGAGTGTAGTGTAGTGTCAGTATAGTATAGTGTGAGTATAGTGTGAGTGTAGTGTAGTGTCAGTATAGTAAAGTGTGAGTGTAGTGTAGTGTCAGTCTAGTATAGTGTGAGTGTAGTGTCAGTATAGTATAGTGTGAGTGTAGTGTAGTGTGAGTATAGTGTGAGTGTAGTGTAGTGTCAGTATAGTATAGTGTGAGTGTAGTGTGAGTATAGTATAGTGTGAGTGTAGTGTAGTGTGAGTGTAGTGTAGTGTCAGTATAGTATAGTGTGAGTGTAGTGTGAGTGTAGTGTAGTGTGAGTATAGTGTGAGTGTAGTGTAGTGTCAGTATAGTATAGTGTGAGTGTAGTGTGAGTGTAGTGTAGTGTGAGTATAGTGTGAGTGTAGTGTAGTGTCAGTATAGTATAGTGTGAGTGTAGTGTGAGTGTAGTGTAGTGTCAGTCTAGTATAGTGTGAGTGTAGTGTAGTGTCAGTATAGTATAGTGTGAGTGTAGTGTAGTGTCAGTCTAGTATAGTGTGAGTGTAGTGTCAGTATAGTATAGTGTGAGTGTAGTGTAGTGTGAGTATAGAGTGAGTGTAGTGTAGTGTGAGTGTAGTGTGAGTGTAGTGTAGTGTCAGTATAGTATAGTGTGAGTGTAGTGTAGTGTGAGTATAGTGTGAGTGTAGTGTAGTGTCAGTATAGTATAGTGTGAGTGTAGTGTGAGTATAGTGTGAGTGTAGTGTAGTGTGAGTATAGTGTGAGTGTAGTGTAGTGTCAGTATAGTATAGTGTGAGTGTAGTGTGAGTGTAGTGTAGTGTCAGTCTAGTATAGTGTGAGTGTAGTGTAGTGTCAGTATAGTATAGTGTGAGTGTAGTGTGAGTGTAGTGTAGTGTCAGTCTAGTATAGTGTGAGTGTAGTGTCAGTATAGTATAGTGTGAGTGTAGTGTAGTGTGAGTATAGTGTGAGTGTAGTGTGAGTGTAGTGTGAGTGTAGTGTAGTGTCAGTATAGTATAGTGTGAGTGTAGTGTAGTGTGAGTATAGTGTGAGTGTAGTGTAGTGTCAGTATAGTATAGTGTGAGTGTAGTGTGAGTGTAGTGTGAGTGTAGTGTAGTGTGAGTATAGTGTGAGTGTAGTGTAGTGTCAGTATAGTATAGTGTGAGTGTAGTGTGAGTGTAGTGTAGTGTCAGTCTAGTATAGTGTGAGTGTAGTGTAGTGTCAGTATAGTATAGTGTGAGTGTAGTGTGAGTGTAGTGTAGTGTCAGTCTAGTATAGTGTGAGTGTAGTGTCAGTATAGTATAGTGTGAGTGTAGTGTAGTGTGAGTATAGTGTGAGTGTAGTGTAGTGTGAGTGTAGTGTGAGTGTAGTGTAGTGTCAGTCTAGTATAGTGTGAGTGTAGTGTAGTGTGAGTATAGTGTGAGTGTAGTGTAGTGTGAGTGTAGTGTAGTGTCAGTATAGTATAGTGTGAGTGTAGTGTCAGTATAGTGTGAGTGTAGTGTAGTGTGAGTGTAGTGTTGTGTCAGTATAGTATAGTGTAGTGTGATTGTAGTGTTGTGTCAGTATAGTATAGTGTGAGTGTAGTGTGAGTATAGTGTGAGTGTAGTGTAGTGTCAGTATAGTGTGAGTATAGTGTAGTGTCAGTATAGTATAGTGTAGTGTAGTATCAGTATAGTATAGTATGAGTATAGTATGAGTATAGTATAAGAACCAGAAGATGAAGGAAGATAGAAGAAAGAAGAAGCATTTAAATAAAGGAATTGTCAAAAACTGTCTCTTGTCATTTTTAACATTTTTGACAGTTTTTTAGTGAAATGGTAGGGGTAAGTACCCCCTTACCATTTCACACAGGGGGGGGCGGGATCTGGGGATCCCCTTGTTAAAGGGGGCTTCCAGATTCCGATAAGCCCCCCGCCCGCAGACCCCCACAACCACCAGCCAGGGTTGTGGGGATGAGGCCCTTGTCCTCATCAACATGGGGACAAGGTGTTTTGGGGGGCTACCCCAAAGCACCCTCCCAATGTTGAGGGCATGTGGCCTGGTACGGTTTAGGAGGGGGGGGCGCACTCTCGTCCCCCCCTCTTTTCCTGTGGCCTGCCAGGTTGCGTGCTCGGATAAGGGTCTGGTATGGATTTTTGGGGGGACCCCACGCCGTTTTTTTTTTTTTTTTGGCGCGGGGTTCCCCTTAAAATTCATACCAGACCTGAAGGGTCTGGTATGGAATTTAGGGGGAACCCCACGTCATTTTTTTAAAAAAAATTTGGCCGGGGTTCCCCTTAATATCCATACCAGACCTGAAGGGCCTGGTATGGAATTTAGGGGGACTCCCACGTCATTTTTTTTTGTTAATTTTGGTTCGGCGTTCCCCCTGTGGAATTTCCATGCCGTTTTTATCAATGAACTTCTATGTGTATTGTCGGCAATGCAATAGCCGCGGGTAGTTTTAAATGGGTTTTTTCCTTCCAAATGTCATTTTGCTGTCAGACTGTTCTAAACACGGGAAACATGCACCCCTTTACAGGCATTCTATAGACACCCCCCAGGTACGAAATTTAAAGGGATATTTTACTTTTATTGTTTGACTTTAAGCATTATTAAAATCACTGCTCCTGAAAAAACGGCCGTTTTTAAAACTTTTTTTTGCATTGATCCATGTCCCCTGGGGCAGGACCCAGGTCCCCAAACACTTTTTATGACAATAACTTGCATATTAGCCTTTAAAATTCGCACTTTTGATTTCTCCCATAGGCTTTTAAAGGGTTCCGCGGAATTCCGCGGAATTCGAATTTGCCGCGAACACCCCAAATTGTTCGCTGTTCGGCGAACTTGCGAACAGCCAATGTTCGAGTCGAACATGAGTTCGACTCGAACTCGAAGCTCATCCCTAGTATAGTATAGTGTGAGTATAGTGTAGTGTGAGTGTAGTGTCAGTAGAGTATAGTGTGAGTATAACATGTTCCTAAACACTGCACTATTTAGTGCTGTATACACACTTTTTTTTGTTCCCCTGACCCCTTTTTTAAAAATTGTCAGCCACAGTTTGTCTTTCTGTTACGTTGGTGTTCCCCCTTTTTTATTAATATATTTTTTTTTCTTCGCTTTTCGATTTGTGTCAGTCCTCAATTGTAAACAGTTTAAAGTGCATCAAACACCACATTTCATTCAATAAAGTGCAACCAATAACCCATTACCTATTATCTAATAAATTTGTGTAATAACCCCCACCCCCCCATCATGTCTGGGAGGACAACAAGGCGAGGCAGACGTTCCCCCGGCACTGTGAGGGGTCCAGCAGCGTTTGTGTCCACAGGTAAAGGTGGACGTTGTCACTCCTCAGGCAGGGCATCATTTCCTCTGTTTAGTGATGTTGCCCATGTTATCCAGCCACAGCATTCAGAGGAGGTGTTGGACTGGCTTACTAAAGCTTCCTCACCCTCCTCACCCTCCTCACCCTCCTCACCTTCCTAACCCTCTGTCACCCAAGCAGAAACTAGTGCACAGTCCCCTGCAGCTGCCAAAGTGGCTAAACCTGCCTCCTTATCCACATCTATTCCTGCCATAGCCCCAACATCAGGCATGGAGGAGTCAGCTGAGTTATTTGAACACAGCGTCAACCACTTGCTCCTTGACGATGGACACCCATTACTTGATTCAGATGTTGGTTTTGAGGTTGAGGAAGGCAGGAACATGAGCCTACAGAGAGGGTAGAACAGTAATAAACAACAAATTGGCAGTCATGTTCCCCCAGCCACAGTGTATTGCCAAGTTGGCTCCAGTGATGATGAGGATGGAGGAGATGATGATGATGATGATGAGGTCACTGACTCTACTGTACTTGGATGCCTGTTAGAGCAGTAGAGGAAAGTGAGGGGGAGGCACAACCCCAAAGAGGCAGTATGTCCTCCAGAAGCAGCCACCCTATTCCATCAGATTGTAGAGCTCTTATCTCCCAGCTCTCTTCCCTCAGCTCAACTGTGTGACATCATTTATAAAAGCCGAGTCCAATCCTGCGTTTGCCAAGGATAACCGTGAAGGGATATGGTGTGAAGGCACCACCAACACCCAAGGCCCAATTTTTCCCACACCTTTTTCTTCTATTCAAAGTCTGCGAAAGAGACACCAGACTATCTAAAAAAATATATATATTGATCTTGGCCTGAGTGTACTATAATTTGGCTTCTTCACATAGGGCTTGCTCACTTGCGGTGCAAAACGTATTCATTTCCATCCAAAGTCTACCAAAGAGACACCAGAATTTATCCCAAAACTCTCTAATCTTGTTTCGAGTGCACCACATTGTAGCCTCATCATACAGACTGGCCCCCCAAAACCGTTACTGAATAAAGAAAGTTTGCAGAGAAAATTTCATTTTTTTTATGATGTCAGTTTTGCTGCAGCAGGTTCCATACATGGTACAGATGCACCACCAGACTAAGGGGATCCCCCCCCCCCAGGCACTATATTTAAAGAAAATGTTCGTTTTTATTGTTTCACTTTAAGCATCATTAAAATCACTGCTCGATTAAAAACAATGTTTTTGAAAGTTTTGTTTTTTTTGCATTGATACATGTCCCCTGGGGCTGTACCTGGGTCCCCAAACCCTTTTTATGGCCAATAACTTGCATATAAGCCTTCACAATGGGGACTTTTGATTTTTTTCGAGCCCTGGTCCCATAGATTTTAATAGGGTTCTTGTCCAAACTTTTTCCCTATTCAGGAGTTCTGGTGTTGAACCGAACCCAGGGTGTTCAGCCCATCACTATCCACCAGGTGGCATGCACGGATACCGATATCAGTATTGGTGCCGATACTGAGTATTTTCAAGAGGACTCGTGAAAATACGCCCGATACTGAAACCAATACTTTGCAGTGTGGTTTGCATCCACATAAAATGAATGGGTGCAAATCGCAATGCAAAGAATTGCATGCGATTCGAATAGGAATGCAGTGCGATTCTTCTCTGAATCACATGCAGTTTCCTGCACTGCTCCTCTGTGAGCCCACTTGTCATAGTGAAGTTCACACAGGAGCGGTGTGGGAAACCTCCCTGCATGAGGGGTTCCACCAGCTCCGGCTCCCATACGACTGTGGACATCTGCAGATGCTGCTTCTCCTGCTGCTTCCATGGTTTTGTTCCCCTCAGGCTCCAGTGGCTCTCTTTCCCCGCCCTCCAGCAGTTCAACCCATCTACATCTAGTGCTAACAGTAAGGACTATAGGGATTCTAATTGGTCAGCACCATCCCATGGACTTAGCTAACCAATCGGAACACATCTAGCCTGTACTGTAGGGCAGTGATTCTCAACTCCAGTCCTCAAGGCTCCCCAACAGGTCATGTTTTCAGGATTTCCCTCAGATTTGAAAAGACTGTGGTAATTACTAAGGCAGTGCAACTGATCAAATCACCTGGGCAAAATAATGGAAATCCTAAAAACAAGTTTCCCGGCTTGGTGAAGCGGCTTTTTCTGACAGCGGGGGATCGGCAATCTGGTACAGTGGAACCGGGGGAATGGGGAGGTGGTCCAGTGGATAGCTTGAACCACTAGAGGCTGAGGGGAGAGAGCTGCTGGAGGCTGGGGGAAGAGAGTCACTGTCAGCCTGGGGGGAGAGAGCCAATGGAGGCTGAGGAGAAAGAGCCAAGGAAGGCCTGGGGAGAGAGAGCCAAATGGAGGCCTGGGGAGAGAGAGCCAAATGGAGGCCTGGGGAGAGAGAGCCAAATGGAGGCCTGGGGAGAGAGAGCCAAGGAAGGCTGAGGAGAGAGAGCCAATGGAGGCCTGGGGGGAGAGAGCCAATGGAGGCTGAGGAGAGAGAGCCAATGGAGGCTGAGGAGAGAGAGCCAATGGAGGCTGAGGAGAGAGAGCCAATGGAGGCTGAGGAGAGAGAGCCAATGGAGGCCTGGGGGGAGAGAGCCAATGGAGGCTGAGGAGAAAGAGCCAATGGAGGCCTGGGGAGAGAGAGCCAAATGGAGGCCTGGGGAGAGAGAGCCAAATGGAGGCCTGGGGAGAGAGAGCCAAATGGAGGCCTGGGGAGAGAGAGCCAAGGAAGGCTGAGGAGAGAGAGCCAATGGAGGCCTGGGGGGAGAGAGCCAATGGAGGCTGAGGAGAGAGAGCCAATGGAGGCTGAGGAGAGAGAGCCAATGGAGGCTGAGGAGAGAGAGCCAATGGAGGCCTGGGGGGAGAGAGCCAATGGAGGCCTGTGGGAGAGAGCCAATGGAGGCTGAGGAGAGAGAGCCAATGGAGGCTGAGGAGAGAGAGCCAATGGAGGCTGAGGAGAGAGAGCCAATGGAGGCTGGGAAGAGAGAGCCAATGGAGGCCTGGGGGGTGAGAGCCAATGGAGGCCTGGGGGGTGAGAGCCAATGGAGGCTGAGGAGAGAGAGCCAATGGAGGCCTGGGGGCAGAGAGCGCCAATGGAGGCTGAGGAGAGAGAGCCAATGGAGGCTGGGGAGAGAGAGCCAATGGAGGCCTGGGTAGAGAGAGCCAATGGAGGCTGAGAAAAGAAAGCCAATGGAGGCTGGGGGGCGACAAAGCCATGGGAGAGGCAGGAGGAGCCGCAGGCACAGATGTCCACAGTTAGATGGGAGTTGGAGGAACCCATCATGCAGGATGGTTTTCCCGCTCCTGTATGAACTCAGGCTCAAAATCACAATAACAAGCTTGAGTTCACACAGGAGTGGTGGGGAAACCGCATGCAATTCGGACAGGAATCGCACCACATTCCGGTTTTAAATGACAAGCAATTCTTTGCAGTGCAATTTCCGCCAATTCATTTTGTTTGGACGCAAATCACACCGCTAAAAATCAGTACTCGGTATCGGCAAGTACTGGACCGAAAGTATTGTTACTCACCGATAAAAAAACAAGTATTATTGCATCCCCCCCACCAGACGACCTTAGTATCTTCTTCAAGTGCACGGGATACCTGACAGCGTGCAGGACAAACGCCATGTATGGTTACTGGTCTATCTCCATTAATGTATCCAAACATCCCCTTTTGTTTGCCAGATTCTAACAACCAGGCTTTCTACTCAGCTCCAAATCCTAAAGGAATTTTCTGCAAACACATGGGGGGGGGGGGGGGTATCACGATTGGTGTCAACTCTCTTTTCAGGGGTAACTGGTGTGCCCCCTTGTATCCTTGCTGCATGTATGCCTCTGACAGGTGTGGGGGTACACTAGACCCCAGAAGGTAAGGTACCCAGTTGTGTACAATTCATTGCATACAGTATATAGTATAAGTGGTGTCAATTGTTATCTGATACAAAAGCCAATAACCTTGTTCTACATACCTGAAATAATTAGGGGGTAATTTATCCATGTGCATTACACATGACCATTTCTTATGCCCTGGGCCACTGATAAGGCAGTACAGCCAGCCCTCCTGTACTGAGCCCGGGCCCCATCAGTTCAAAAGGGGGGCCCGGCCGCCTGCTGAGCAGAAGGGCTTGCTGTACTGTCTTATTGCAGACACTGATCCTCTTCTGCCTCCCTCTGCAGCACTGACAGCTTCTCCTCCTATTTCTCCCTCCGGCTTCACTACAGGGGGATTGGTTCTTGGACATGCACCCCTACCATCTGCTGTCCGGACCCCACTGTGTGCACCTTTCCCCCCGCAGTGCTTCCGGATTTCCTCTTCTCCTGCCAGCAGCTGCTGCGGGCACACAGAAGGTTGTTTCAGGATGTAGAGCGGGGGAAGGGGCTGGTAAATATATAATTGATTGGTCCCTTCCTTTTCTAAATGAACCACAGTGAGTGATCAGTACCAACCACTCCTGTGTCCATTCATCACTGAAGCATAGCAATCTGTGTTTACTATGCTTGTTTGTAAATGAACAGGGAGCCTCAGAGTGCTTCCTATTCATTCATCTGTGCAGCCAAGGCTGCAGAGAAAGGGACTGATAAATCTATGTTCAGTCACTTCTGGCCAGGGGGAGGGGGGCTGTCAGGTAGGCTGTATTTGGCCCTGTTGATTTCTAACAGCAGCCCTGCCTATGCCAGAACTGTTGTCTCTTAAATTTGCTCAGACACCCATTAGTATCTTTTACCTGAGGCTGTCCAGATTCATAGATCATCGGATCATGGTCCCATGTTGGATGGAACACAATATTATAAAACCCAAACTGACTGCTATATAAGAATGGTGTTCACTCCCTGCAACAAGTACCCGGGAAGAAATAGCGCACATCAGGTTTTCACAACCATGGGACTGAGCTGTGGGCGGGATCAGCTGTTTGGTACCCAACATGAGGAAGCAACACACTCAGAGTCCAAGGCAGCTTATAATTATTGTATTTAGATGAGTGCAAACCATTAAATAACACCGCGGCTTACAGAGCACAGATATTATCACTAGTAGTATCGCTTCACACAGGTTCAGTATCAACTGCAGTAACAGACTCAGTAGTACTTCAGTAACAGTTGCAGTAACACTCAGTATCAACTTCAGTAACACTTTAGTAGCAGGTGCAGTAACAGGTGCAGTAACACTCGGTAACAGGTTCGGTAACATTAAAGTAACAGGTTCAGTAACATCCGGTAATAGATTCAGTAACACTCGGTAAGATGTTCAGTAACACTTTAGTAACAGGTTAGTAACACTCAGTAACAGGTTCAGTAACAGGTTCAGTAAAACTCAGTAACAGGTTCAGTAACAGGTTCAGTAAAACTAGGTAACAGGTTCAGTGACAGGTGCAGTAACATTTTGGTAACAGGTTCAATAACACTCTGTAACAGGCTGATTAACACTCGGAAACAGGTTCAGTAAAACTCAGTAACAGGCTGAGTAACACTCGGTAACAGGCTGAGTAACACTCGGTAACAGGCTGAGTAACACTCGGTAACAGGCTGAGTAACACTCGGTAACAGGCTGAGTAACACTCGGTAACAGGTTCAGTAACACTCGGTAACAGGTTCAGTAACACTCGGTAACAGGTTCAGTAACACTCGGTAACAGGTTCAGTAACACTCGGTAACAGGTTCAGTAACACTCGGTAACAGGTTCAGTAAAACTCGGTAACAGGTTCAGTAAAACTCGGTAACAGGCTGAGTAACACTTCCGTAACGGTTCAGTAACACATTCGGTAACTGGTTCAGTAACACATTCGGTAACCGGTTCAGTAACACATTCGGTAACCGGTTCAGTAACACATTCGGTAACAGGTTCAGTAAAACTCGGTAACAGGTTCAGTAACACTCGGTAACAGGTTCAGTAACACTCGGTAACAGGTTCAGTAAAACTCGGTAACAGGTTCAGTAAAACTCGGTAACAGGCTGAGTAACACTTCAGTAACGGTTCAGTAACACATTCGGTAACTGGTTCAGTAACACATTCGGTAACCGGTTCAGTAACACATTCGGTAACCGGTTCAGTAACACATTCGGTAACCGGTTCAGTAACACATTCGGTAACAGGTTCAGTAACACATTCGGTAACAGGTTCAGGAACACTCGGTAACAGGTTCAGTAACAGGTTCAGTTACACTCGGTAACAGGTTCAGTAACACTTTGGTAACAGGTTCAGTAACAGGTTCAGTTAAACTCGGTAACAGGCTGAGTAACACTCAGTAACATGTTCAGTAGCACTCGGTAACAGGTTCAGTAACACTTTGGCAACAGGTTCAGTATCAATCGGTAACAGGTTCAATAACATTCAGTCAGAATTGTCCAGGTTTGTGACAGGGTCACTTTAAGCAGTAATGGAAAGATTGCCCACCATGTATGGAATAGTGGATGAGTATGACAGGAGGGTGGGGACTGTTGGGTCATCGGATCAGAATTCTTGCATGTTGGCACCCCTGTAGAGTGGAATGGAATGGACAAAGTCAAAGGAGGATTTTATGTCACTCCCAGACAGACCCTTTGCTGGTGCTCCAATCATCCCCTATATGACAGCTTTATTCTCTGAAACAGACGACTCCCCCATCCCCCACTGCGTCTGGAGTTCCTGCACCAATCTCTGCATCTACACATGCCAGAAAGAAAGGACCCGATACTGTAGGATGGAGGTTCAAACTCTAGACTGTCCCCTCTGAATCAGGATTTTGATTAAAAAAAAAAAATCAAGGTTTATTTTTCCATTATGTGTAGCAGCAATTGTACATTTTTTTTTTATATATATATATTTAATATGGTCAGAACTGACAAAAAATACAAATTCTTTATCAAATAAATATAAAATATTGTAGATTAATAATATTTTGGTTTTATTTTAATTCAGCAGTTGGCACTGTAGTCTCATTTTCACCTGTAAGCCTTCCATCATTCTCAGCTGTGCTGAAAGAAGCCCGTTATTTACACGACTCGATTTCTCATCGCAGCAGTGGCTCCGCCGGTCAGAAGACCCAGAAAGAAGTTTCAGTATTACGCTAACTCATGGTGCTCTGGGAGTCCTTTGTCACATCTGATGTGTTTATTTGTCTGACAATGACTGTGTAGAGTATACAGTTCAATGATATAATAAAAGTAACCCCAAATCATTAGCGTTTACCTTGACGTTTTAAAATACTTGCAATATTTATTTAATAAATCTGAAAATGTAAAGCAGCCAATCTTCATACAGCCTGATCATTATATGTATGGAATGTACAGAACACGTATATATATCTCTTTACGAGGGATAAGGCAGTAGATTTGTTCTGAGTTGCCCTTGTGTTCAGTCCCTGAGGGGTGGTTTTAATGAAGCAAGCAGAGATCTGGGGTGTGATTGGCTGGCCTGGGATAGCACTGCCCCCTGGAGGACTGAACAAAACTGCTGTGGAATCAGGACCAGCAAAGAGGGGTTGGCTCCACATAGAGAATTGGGGGTGTCCTCTGCTTGGCTGATTGCTACAATATATATACATGGTGTGAGGTCATCTACCCCACTCCATATAGGTGAGGATGTTAGCCAACCCCTTACTGGTGCACAGATCAGGAATCATCACTGCGACTACGCTCTTCTTCCAGAAGGTCCTGAAAAATAAAGTTATGGTTACAACAAATGACCATTCTTTGACTTCTACAGTAAAATGAGCTAAAAAGGTATCTAAGGGCAAAACACAAATACACATTGCAGCGTTCCCTCCATCCTCACATACTGTACACGTTGCAGTGTTCTCAGGCTCAGACTCACAATGAACAAGGTGCAAGCCATCAACATGGCTTTCATGGAGACATTGAGGTCCATCGGGAAATTGACAGCGTATTTGTCTTTAGAGCTGAACATCTCCTTGCTTAACCCCCGCCACACACGTGTGATGACCCCGACTTGTGTAGTTCTGTCAGCAGATAGAACCTGGAGAGAGAAGGGAGAGGAACATGATGACCACCAGAGTGTCTACATGGAGAACATCAATTATAAAAGAAGTCATAATACATTTTTTTGGTTGAAGCAGAAGGAATTTTACCAGTCTCTCCTTATATAATTGAAATCCAGTTTTGGGTGATACATTCAGTGTTATAGTTCCAAAGGTCTAAGGTTTGAAACCTTTCCACTCCCCATCCAAAGTTAAATAAAGTTTTTGTTTAGATACTTTATAAATTCGTGGAGGATCTGCTACTTGTATGCGACATTGTCACGTACGTTGCAATTATCCAAATGTTCGAATCCTGAAGACAAGAGGTGACTAGAATGGAGAATGACAAAGAAGACTCCAAAGTGCAATATGGCAATTTATTAGAACACTATCATATGGCCAAAAGCCTGTGTACCCCTGACCATCACACCTATCCTATATATGAGCCTGCTGGACATCCCATTCCAAAACCATGGCCATTAATATGGAGTTACTCCATCTGTGGCTTTAACATCCTCCACTTTTCTGGGAAGACTTTGGACAAGATTTTGGAGGGTGGCTAAGGGAGTTTGTGCCCATTGGTGAGGTCAGGTACTGATGTTGGGTGAGAAGGCCTGTCTCACAATCAGCTTTCAAATTCATCCCAAAGGTGTTCAGTAGGGTTGAGGTCAGAGCTCTGTGTAGGACACTTGTGTTCCTCCATCAATCACACCTCTATGAGCTTGTAGGATATTCCTTTCTAAAACTATCGCCAATAAAAAGAAATTGCCATTCTTTGCAGCTATAACATCCTTCACTGTTCTGTGAAGACTTTCCTCAAGATTTTGGAGGATGTCTGTGGGAAATGTGTCCATTGTTGAGCAGTGGCGTCACTAGGGTTGGTGTCACCCGGTGCGGAAAAGACCCCCCTCTCAGTATAGACCCCCCACTAAGTAAAGCCCCCCTCCCACAGTATAGACCCCCCCTCACTAAGTACAGACCCCCCCCTCCATCAGTATAGCCCGTCCTCAGTGCAGACCCATATCCATTAGTATAGACCCCCTTAGTGCAGACCCCCATCCATCAGTATAGACCCCCCATCCTCAGTGCAGAGCCCCCCTCAGTGCAGACCCCCCCTCCTCCATCAGTGCATAGCCCCCCTCCTCCCTCAGTGCAGACCCCCCCTCCATCAGCGCAGAGCTCCCTCAGTGCAGACCTCCTCTCAATCCATGCAGAGCCCCCTTCAGTGCAGACCCCCCTCCTCCATCAGTGCAGACCCCCCTCTCCCCTCCCATAGCACCCCCGCAGCACATGTCCATTTTCATTACATTAAAAACTTTACAGACCTCAGAACAGCATGGCATAGGCACAACGGCGTGTGTCCCTCCTCCTCCAATGTAAACAGAGAGGAGGGGGAGGTGGCTTCAGTCCACTCCGCTGTGCAGGGGTGAGGACTGTCACTGTGCAGCATTAGCGAGTGGTGCCGCTGCCCACAGGTGTCACCCCTCTGGCGGGTGTCACCCGGTGCAGCCTACACCCCCCGTCCCCCCCTAGCGATGCCACTGTTGATGAGGTCAGGTACTGAGAAGACCTGGCTCATCATCAGCTTTCCAATTCCTCCAAAAGGTGTTCATTAGGGTTGAGGTCAGGACTCTATGGGGGACATTGGAGTTACTCCACACCAAACTGATCACATCATGTCTTTATGGAGCTGGCTTTGCATACAGGGGGGGGGCACAGCCATGCTGGAACAGAAGAGGGTCTTCACCAGAACTGGTTGTTGGGGCACAATTGTCTAGAGTTACCAGTACCCTAGTTCTCCGTTAAAGCAGCAGAGAGAACGTCTAGTTTGGAGGAGAGATGGCTACATGAACAGACTACCCTTCCGGCTTTTTTTCTTTTTTCAAAACCCTATTCAAGTTATAAAAAGGGTGATTTGTGAGAAAAAATCTAATTGTGAAGGAGGTGTCTCTTCCTGTTCATGGAAAACAAACCAATAGAAGCCCACAGCGGGCAGAAGCATGGCTTTAACCACACAACATAGGCAATCTGATAATGACATTTTTTACAAGTATTATTTCTGAGGAATGAAGTATTTCACACTTGTTGATAGACGGACCTTAAAATCCTGGTCAGACATAAAGCCTTCTCCCCATCCTGGACCTTTCACTTTAAGACAAACAAGTCCCGATGGATCCAAGATGTCGAATTTTATGTAAAAACTTGTCCACTCTTTGTATATGTAGCCGAGGAGCTCCCCGGAGGAACAGGAGACCTGCAACTATAAAAAAAAAAAAAATGTTACAAGAGGTTGTTCTAATGAGTTTGGTCATCATACCTAGAACGGTGACTGGACTCTCCAGTAATGACATCTGAGTTTATTTCCTGTCGTTACTTACAGCAGGAACGTATCTTATCTCTAACCAGCTTTAGTGGACCAAACCTTGTATTCAACTGGACCTACAGATTTATATTTCATCAGTCAATTCAGTCCACAAAGATGTGCTTTTGTTCTCACCAGTCCTAGAGTACCATGTCTTGTATCACATCACTCCTACAGGCCCATGTCTTATATTTCACTCTCTGGTCATAGAGTCCATACAGTCTCTTACCAGTCCTAGAAACTCCCTGTAAATGTGTGCCTTATATCTAACCAGTCCTACAGGACCAAGGATTTTATTATAGTGTAGCGGGTGGCACTCGGCCCGCACCTCCCGCCAGCTGCCGCCGAGACATAGACACTGACATGCTCTGAGGGACACAAAGCCTGTCAGTGGCTGTGGTGTAATTCTCCTCTTCACTCTACAATCTGCGAGTGGAGATCGCACAGGCAACTGTCTTCCCTGCTCCCTCCCCTGCTTCTTTATTGGCAGGGTGAGGGAACCAATCACAGCAGCAGCCGAGGATCATGGGACATGTAGTCCCAGTCATCAGTGGTCCCATTGTAATCTCCTGGGGGCAGACTACACACCCCAGAATGCCCACACAGGGGAGGAGGAAACAGCCACCATGAGGTTGCCTGGGAGCAGGGCAGAGACCACAAGACAAGGAGAAGACTTGACGCAGGAGAAGAGTGCTGATATCCAGGGACTGTCTCTCACCACAGCTCGACGGTCAGTCGTGGACATCTCGCCAGAGAATGACCCCGGGTATAACTCCAGGCGCATCTCTGCAGACGTCACAAGGCGTTCCAGTGGTCAGGTAGCCAGCCAGGCGGCCTAAGGAGCCTATTCCTAGGACATCTCTCCTTTGGTATAATCACACAGGGAATTTGGGGAGGGATGGGAAGGGGACTCTCGATATAAAGGATATCAAGTGGGAGAGCAGTTACGTCAGCAGTAGGTGATCAGAAAATAATTCCGTAAAATTACCAATTTATTAAACAATTTTAAAATCAGCAAAGCATATTGAGGCAGTCAAGGAGATGATGCTTACAGTGTGGATAATGCAAAGGACATCAAATCTATTTGATGTCCTTTGCATTATCCACACTGTAAGCATCATCTCCTTGACTGCCTCAATATGCTTTGCTGATTTTAAAATTGTTTAATAAATTGGTAATTTTACGGAATTATTTTCTGATCACTTACTGCTGACGTAACCGCTCTCCCACTTGATATCCTTTATATCGAGAGTCCCCTTCCCATCCCTCCCCAAATTCCCTGTGTGATTATACCAGTTTATGGGTTACAGCAATAACACCACACTTGGTGCGTGATCAGACATAGATCAGTCCACCGACTCAACAATTGTTTACACAGTACTTGCTCCTAGCCCCTTTCCCCCATCCCCACATTTTTCATCTCTCCTTTGGGCCTGGGTTGCAGGGTTGGTGAGCGGGTACCTGCCCATCTTTCAGAACAAAGAGACACTGCATGCAGACAATGTTGCCTTTCTCTTTGCCTACACCTGTAGAACGCTGTGTTACACCTACTCCCTGCCAAGCAGCAGCGTTTCTTTTGGCTCAGAGCTCCACAGTGAACTTTGCATCACATCTTAAACATACCTTGTTCACCCCACTAAAGTGCACCAACAAAGAGCTAACTGAAGACACAAGGCCTCCTTTTCTTCTGAGAGACTACAGCATATCCCCACACAAGGAATTAAAGACATTGGTGCCATAAGGGCCCATACTTACACCCTGGACTAGTTAGAACAGTAAGTGAGCGGGTTTAAAGACTTAAGAGTTAAAGTACTTGAATTGAATTCCATATTGTGATCTGCGGTTCATTGGGACTGTGGTGTCGGGGAATAGAAGGGAGTGGTCTGACACAAGCCTGGTCATTCCACTACCCTCCTCCTGTCTGGACCCATAGAGCTCAATTTAAAGAGATTGTAAAGGCAGAAAGTGCATTCTATGCATTAATATAAAAAAAACTTCTGTATGCAGCGCCCCCCCTCAGCCCCCCTAATACATACCTGAGCCCCATCTAGATCCAGCGATGTTGCAGGAATGGCTCGGTTGCCCGGGACTCCACTCCTGATTGCCTGAGACAGCAGCACAGCGCCATTGGCTCCTGCTGCTGTCACTCAAAGTCAGTCGGCCAATGAGGAGAGAAACGGGGCAGGGCTGGGCCACGGCTCTCTGTCTGAATGGACACATGGAGCTGCAGCTCGGCTCGGGTACCCCCATAGCAAGCTGCTTGCTGTGGGGGCATGTAACAGGAGGGAGGGGCCAGGAGCGCCGAAGAGGGACCCAGAGAAGAGGAGGATCCAGGCTGCTCTGTGCAAAACCATTACAGAGAGCAGGTAAAGTATAACTTATTTTTAACTGAAAAAAAAAAAAAAAAAAAACAAACATGAGACTTTACAATCACTTTAACCAGTTCAGCCCCGGAAGAATTTACCCCCTTTCTGACCAGAGCACTTTTTGCGATTCGGCACTGTGTCGCTTTAACTGACAATTGCGCGGTCGTGCGACGTGGCTCCCGAACAAAATTGCCATAATTTTTTTCCCACAAATAGAGCTTTCTTTTGATGGTATTTGATCACCCCTGCAGTTTTTATTTTTTGCGCTATAAACAAAAATAGAGCGACAATTTTGAAAAAAACGCAATATTTTTTTACTTTTTGCTATAATAAATATCCCCCAAAAATATATAAAAAAGATATTTTTTTCCTCAGTTTAGGCCGATATGTATTCTTTTTTTTTTACCAAAAATATATAGATCGCAATAAGCGATTGAAGTTATAGCGTGTACAAAATAGGGGATAGTTTTATGGCATTTTTATTAATAATTATTTTTTTTTTTTTAAATGGCGGCGATCAGCGATTTTTATCGTGACTGCGACATTATGGTGGACACATCGGACATTTGACACATTTTTGGGACCATTGGCATTAATACAGCGATCAATGCTAAAAAATTGCATTGATTACTGTAAAAATGTCACTGGCAGTGAAGGGGTTAACCACTAGGTGGCAGTGTAGGGGTTAAGTGTGTCCTAAGGGCGTGTTCCTAACTGTGGGGGGGGTGGCTATGTGTGGCAGTTCACTGATCTCTGTTCCTGATGACAGGGAGCATAGAATGAGTGACACTGTGACTAGGCAGAACGGGGAGATGCTGTTTACATCGGCATCTCTCCGTTCTTTCTCCCCATGAGGCGATCGCGGGTATCCCCACGGTGATCGAGTCCGCGGGACCCGCGACCCGACTCACGGAGCTTGCCGCGGGCGCCTCTTAAAGGGCAACGTACAGGTACGCGATTCTGCCTATACGTGCCCTTCTGCTGACGTATATCGTTGTGAGGCGGTCGGCAAGTGGTCAAGTAGAGTTTATACCAATATAATGCTGTGCTATCCAAATGTAGCTATACGGTAATCGTACTAAATCATAATATTACTGACTGCAGTTAAATAGTAGTGGTGAGATATTCCATTCCTATGTAAAAAATCTAGTGAACACAACAAGGCAATCTTATGCAATTATAAGCTGCGATCATAAACAATTAAAAATTGCAATCCTATGCGATACAATTATCGCACAGGGTTGCATATTTCTCTATTGCATATGAATGCTACATGTGTATATAGAGGTGTGTATGCTACATGGGTTGTCATTGGGAGTAATGAAAGAGGTTACAAAGTTTTATTGTCTTGTTTATTTAATATGAGAGCACTTTTTTATACTTTGATAATATGGGGACACACACACATACATTATATATATATATATATATATATATATATATATATATATATATATATATATATATATATATATATATATAAAATACACTTTTTGGTATAATTAAATCCCCCGAGGGCTTTCACACTGGAGCGGTGGGCTTGCAGGGCGGTCATAAAAGTCCATAAAAGTCATAAAAGCACTGCAAACCCGCCCGCAAAGCGCTGCTGCAGTGGCGCTTTTAACCCTTTTTCGGCTGCTAGCGGGGGGTTAAAACCGCCACGCTAAAACTACGGTAAAGCGGCACTATATTTAGCGCCGCTGTACCGCCGGCGCCCGCATGCCTCAGTGTGAAAGTAGCCCAAATCTTACATAGGAATGGAATATCTCACCACCACTATTTAACTGCAGTCAGTAATATTATGATTTAGTGCGATTACCGTGTGATTACATTTGGATAGCGCAGCATTATATTGGTATACATTTTTTTGGCACGGGCATATGGGACGTGATCAATGCTAGCAGCTGTCCTTTAATCATCTCTAATTATCATTTGGATTTTCACATGGTAGCTCGCAAAACTATGTTTTTTAGACTTTGAGTAGAGTTGTTGGTTATTTTGTGAAGTTATCTTATCACACTGAATCATTTTTGTGGTTCTCTCTACTCTAAGGATTATTCACCTTAAAAAGTCCCCTGGAAGTGGCCAGATTACAGTGCCAACCACTTGCCTACCAGGCCAATACTGACATTTCTCTCCTACATGTAAAAATCATAATCTTTTGCTAGAAAATTACACAGAACCCCCCAAACATTATATATATAAAAGGGAATAAAATGGCCTATCTTGTTTTTTTTTACATAATGTGAAAGATAATGTTACACCGAGTAAATAGGTACCCAACATGTCACATTTTAAAACTTCACACGCTCGTGGAATGGTGCCAATTTTCGGTACTTAAAAAAATCCCATAGGCGATGCTTTAAATTTTTTTTGCAGGTTACCTATTTTGAGTTACAGAGGTCTAGGGCTAGAATAATTGCTCTTGCTCTAACATTCGCGGCGATACCTCACATGTGGGGTTTGAACGTCGTTTACATATGTGGGCGCGACTTGCGTATGCGGTCACTTCTGCGGGCAAACACGCATAGACAGGGGCATTTAATTGTATTTTTTAATTTTTTTTGATTGTTAATTTTACTTTTATTTTTCTAGTTTGATGCTTTTTTACATCACTTTTATTCCTATTACAAGGAATGTAAACATCCCTTGTAATAGGAATAGTGCGTGACAGATCCCCTTTACAGTGAGATATGAGGTCAATAAGTCCCCAGATCTCTCCTCTAGGCTGGGAAGCCTGAAATAAAAAAAAAACAAAAAAAAAAAAAAAAAAAAAAACACGATCTTGGCTTTTCCAGCCGAGGAGGCATTTTTTCCAATGCAGAGGCCGGGCGTGACGTCATAAAATTGTGCCCGACCTACTGGCCTGTGTCTAGTATTTCACTCTCCGGGCGTAGAGTCCATACAGTCTCTTACCAGTCTTAGAAACTCCCTGTAAAAGTGTACCTTATATCTAACCAATCCTACAGGACCAGGATTTTATCATAGTGTAACAGATGCCGCTCGCCTGCACCTCCCGCCGGCCGCCCGCCGAGACGAAGACACTGACAGACCCCCCCCCCCCTTCAGCCCCCCTAATACTTACCTGAGCCCCCTCTAGATCCAGCGATGTTGCAGGAATGTCTCGGCTGCCCGGGACTCCACTCCTGATTGGCTAAGACAGCAGCACGGCGCCATTGGTTCCTTCTGCTGTCAATCAAAGTCAGTCGGCCAATGAGGAGAGAAAGGGGTAGGGCCGGGCCATGGCTCTGTGCCTGAATGGACACGCTGAGCTGCTGCTCGGTTCGGGTGCCCCCCATAGCAAGCTGCTTTCTGTGGGGGCACGCAACAGGAGGGAGAGGCCAGGAGCACCGAAGAGGGACCCAGAGAAAAGGAGGACTGGGGCTGCTCTGTGCAAAACCATTACAAAGAGCAGGTAAGTATAGACACGTTTGTTATTTTTTTTAAAACGAGACTTTACAATCACTTTAAGCAGAGTTGTTAGTTATTTTGTGACGTTATCTTATCACACTGAATAATTTTTGAGGTCATCTCTACTTTCAGACTTACTCGACTTAAAAAGTCCCCTGGAAGTGGTCAGATTACAATCTTGACCGCTTGCCTACCAGGCCAATTCTGACATTTCTCTCCTACATGTAAAAATCATCATTTTTTTGCTAGAAAATTACACAGAACCCCCAAACATGTGTCTGTCTCTCTCTCATATATATATATATATATATATATATATATATATATATATATATATATATATATATATATATATATATATATATATATATATATATATATATATATATATATATATATATACATACATATATACATACATATATACACACACACACACACACACACACACACACACACACACACACACACACACACACAGAGACCCTAGGGAATAAAATGGCCTTTTTTTTTTTTTATCTTGCACGGTATTTGCACAGCAATTTTTGAAAAAACAAAAAACAAACACACAGGTTCATGCATAAAAAAAAAACAAAAAAAAAAAACAGTAACGTTGGCCCAATTTTTTTGCATAATGTGAAAGATAATGTTACACCGAGTAAATAGGTACCTAACGTGTCACTTTAAAATTTCACACGCTCGTGGAATGGCGCCAATTTTTGGTACTTATAAATCCCCTGTGAAAATCCACTGTGAACAAGGCTTATCACCAGCTGATAAGCTGCCAGCTGTTTCTTCTTTCTGATGACTGAGCGGTCTTTTTTGGTGGATGAGAGGACACCTCAGCTTGGACACCCCGCTTCAACTTCCAGGCTAACGTCTAGGTTCCACTGTTCTGAGCCGTACATCGTTTGCATAGAACCCTCCACAGCTCAGTGCTCCAGTGAGCGCAGGGGGGAGATGAGCAGAGAGCCGCTGACCAAAGTCTACAGCTCTCTGCTCGCAGAGCTGTGAAAGCCGAGCGATCGGCGATGTTCGATCTCTCGGTTTTCAGTACAGAGGCGCCAGGGGACCGATGCTGCATCCACCCAGGGAAGTATGAATCTGAAATAAAAAAAAAAAGAAACCCCATACTTCTCTTTTAAGGAGCTGTGGGATGCTCCATGAAAGCTGAACAATGATCAGAGGACACTCTCCATTATGTCCTTACTTCATAGGATAGTCCCTTTAGCAAAAGGCCAGAGAAATTAGCAGCACTGAGACACCATCAGAAAAGTCTCACTCAGGCCAGGCAATCACTAGTATTATTGCACAAGGGATAGTAACAGCAACAGTCACCAGGATCCTACACTCAGGTGTGTACTCACAATACCCCTGGATACTTGGATGCCTCCTTCCAATATCAGTCAGACATTCTCCCAGTATCATACAGCAGGTCTTGACTTGATGTGCGGCTCCCGGGACACCTAGTCACTTTCTATGATAAGAATAATGTTACCATATCTATGTTTACTGTAATCCTTATAATAAGAAGTATGTTTCATAACCTACATGTGTTCAGGAGTAAGATGGAAAATGGTGCAAAATGTGTACAAAATTTTGTTAATGAGGAATCATTCATATCTTCACATGCAGGGCCGGCCCTATCATGGGTCCCAGTGAGTCCATTGGACCCAGGCAGCACTTTGAGAGGGGCAACGAATTGAACCACAGCCACCTCTCCTTCTCTGCTATTTACCCAGCAAATTGATGACCAAGATTTTTTCTTCCCCAGCAGTTGTGTGTCACGATGACCACTGCCCCCTGGCTGCTCCGCCTGCCCCTATACTACCCTAGCCCACCCCTATACTGACTTAGCCTGTCTATTATAGAGTACCCTAGCCTGTGTATATACTACCTCAGCCTGCCCCTATCCTGCCTTAGCCTGCCCATATACTACCCCAGCCTGCCCCTATAGTGCCTTAGCCTGTTCATATACTACCTCAGCCTGCCCCTATACTGCCTTAACCTGCCCATATACTACCCCAGCCTGCCCATATACTACCCCAGCCTGTCCATATACTACCCTAGCCTGTCCATATACTACCCCAGCCTGTCCATATACTACCCTAGCCTGTCCATATACTACCCTAGCCTGTCCATATACTACCCCAGCCTGTCCATATACTACCCCAGCCTGTCCATATACTACCCCAGCCTGTCCATATACTACCCTACTCCTATACTACCCTAGCCTGCCCCTATACTACCGCAGCCTGCCCCTATACTACCCTACCCCTATACTACCCTAGCCTGCCCCTATACTACCCTAGCCTGCCCCTTGGAATTAAACATAATGGTATGTCATAATTTTGCATATAGACAAGGTGATGTTGCATGTAAATCTGACTTCCTGATAAATGTAATTTTAGTTTTAATTATCACGATATAAAATAATGGATGTGGGAGCCATTTGTCGGGCGTGTTTTTTTTTTTTTTTTTTTTTTTTTTGGGGGGGTAGCATTTCATTTTTGGACCCCGGCAGCACAATGTCTTGGGCCGGCCCCGTTCACATGGATCGCTGGATAAAAAGAAACCTCTTTAGCCAGTGTTACATGATTAAGATAATACACCAAATATTCAGATCATAAATATTGCCACAAACACCCCAGAGGAATACAGCTATACACTCTCTAAGTAAAGTAACATTTAAATTAAACTAGAGATAAAACTATTTTAGCCTCTATATATTGAATCAAATAAATCCAATTTTATTCCCAGAAGACCTAATATAGGACTTTCCCGTCAGAGTGCCAACTGGTGGAAAAGTTAACCTAATGGCTGTGCAAACAATTAATTAATCTGTAAAATTACTCCTCAATCAGAGGTGAGAAAAATTTTGCTCTGAGCTGATTCCTAGTTCTTAGGATTCTTGGGGGGGGGGGGGGGGGAGCAGATTGAGAAGACAAAAGGGATCTCTATATCTCAGCTTGACCATCGTCCTCTCTGTGGAGGTTCATCTTCATCTTGAATCACCATCCTCGTCCGCACGCTCTAGTACAGTTCAATCTTTTGGCCCGAGACATTTGATTGATCTCCTGAAGGACCAAAAGGGATCTCGATATCTCAGCTTGACCATCATCCTCTCTGTGGAGGTTCATCTTCATCTTGATCACATTCGTCATCTTGAACCTTCATCTTGAATCACCATCTTGAATTATCATCCTCATCCGCACGCTCTAGTACAGTTCGATCTTTTGGCCTGAGACATTTGATTGATCTCCTGAAGGACCAAAAGGGATCTCGATATCTCAGCTTGACCATCATCCTCTCTGTGGAGGTTCATCTTGATCACATTCGTCATCTTGAATCTTCATCTTGAATCACCATCTTGAATTATTATTCCTCATCCACACGCTCTAGTACAGTTCGATCTTTTGGCCTGAGACATTTGATTGATCTCCTGAAGGACCTACCAGGGGGTTTCTCTTACGTCAGCACCAATAATGTCCTGGGCGACGTATAATTTGATAACTATCATTGTATATTCCATCTTACTCCTGAATATAACTTACCTATATATACTTCCTTATTTGAGCGCTAGATTTTGATATTCTCTGCTCACAATCTCCTAAGGAATAGGTAGTCCAAATTCAAGCCATATTATCACAGCCTGTAGATAGACTCCAACGCTTTTATTTTGCTGCAGAGGAAGCAAAGGGGACGGTCTGATAAATGCAGACCTAGTTGTCTGCTGGGTTAGTTAGATTATTGGTACTCTGTACCTCCGTTGTCATAACTACAAGTGGACAGCAAGTTATTCAATTTATCTCCTTGTTAGGCATACGATTTTTAGCCATACATGTCTTGGTTTTATTTGTGTATTATAAATGTACTTGTCTATGTCATACTATTAATTCTGGTGCTATTGGCGATTGTTAATGACTTCATTGTATAGGCATTATGTATTGTTTTACTTTTCTCAATAAAACTTGTTTTTTTTTTTAATTCAAAACAAGGAAGATCTGCACAGAACATGAATTCAGGGGTTAATTGGTCAGCGTAATTATATTTAATAATTGATTTCATATGGGAGTTACCCTCATATATCTAGATTATATATTTGATTAAATGATCAATATCGTTGACTTAATTAATCATTTAAACCTTCCTGACATTCAAAGGTCCCCATTGTACGGCTAATCAATCTTTCATACCTTGGTGTCCCAGCCACAGAAGTTTGAAGGCACGCGGAGGTTGAGAACATTATATCCTTGGGCGTTGTTCACCTTTAAATCCATCCGAGGACCACAACACTCCCGATGCTCAGTGGCTTGGTACGCAAGTTGGCCATCAGTGCCAAACAAATCATACGTAGTATGGCTCTGGAATGTGCTCTCCCCTGAAATGATAGAATTATAGGAAGAATTTAGTGAACAAAGTCAAATGTCTAGGGGGGGGGGGGGGGGGGGGTTCTACAAAAATAAATGAAATTTTGCTACGGTTCCTGTAATCCAAATACTCTACATGAGGATACACAGATTATAGAAAATGTTATCTCCTTTTTGTAAACCCTTCTACTGGTGGGAGGAGCCAAGTAAGAAATGGAGACTAGAGCTCCACCTGCTGGCTGGGTATGGAAATATAAAAATGTTAATGTGGCTATTTTAAATAAAGAATTTGAAAAAGTAAAAAAAAAAAAAAAAAAAAAGTTAATGTGAATTATTACTTGAATAAAAAGAGAAAATGTATACTGTAGTTCTGACCATAATGCATAAAGCCATGCACAACATCACAATGTGTTCCATTTAAGACAGAAATTGTTAAATGGGTGATATCTGGAGATCTAGTCAGCTCTACCAATAAGAGCAGAAGGAAATGTTCATTGATAAATTTATCATTTTATTGCCCCCGAAATCCCTGAACAGAATAAGGAAAATCGAAATACATTTGTAGAACAAGCAATGGTAGAAGACTAATGGAGACTTGGGGGGGGGGGGGGGGCATTACAAAAAAAACTTACTTGTTTGTTTCATGGAGAGTGCATTGACCTGTTAAACAGAAGAAAGACGAGTCAGTAAAGTACGCCTGGTTACCATGTCCACCACAACCAACACCAACATTCTCATAACCATTGTGGCACAGGGACTCGCAGGGAGGCTGGAGAAGTCTTGTTCTGGATTTACCCATCTGCCAGGTTTCTTTTATATATCTTTCTGGACCTCTGGCCTTTTGTCCCCTCTGGGTTTGCACCCCTCCCTTCCAGGCCATTTAAGCTCACCTGGAGTCATTGCTCTGCAGCCACCGAGGAATGAGCGGACAGGTCACGTCGAGCTAAATGTTGGAAAACTCTGTATATGGACTGTATAAGAACTGGAAAACTCTGTATATGGAGGCTGACAAGCGTTAGGCCTGGGCAGCCTGATATTTAGGATCACCTCATGTGTAGTTAGTGGTGGGGCACGGCCAGGATTTTGTTTTGGAAGGTTTAAACTGTTCTTTTGCAGCTCTGTACAGCACCTGTATATAGCCTGGAAATAGCACCAATAGAAGGCACACCACTGGTTGTCACTATAATACTAGACTGGGATCTGTGCCTGAAAAAGTTACTCACCCCAGGGAGCATTACACCTGCTACTTATCCCGAGCTCACACCATCAATACCATCATTACTAACAGGTGCCTATGGTAAATGGATGAGTGCCAGGGCCGCTGATAGGGCAGTACAACCGGCCCTGCTGTACTGGGCCAGGCCCCATCAGCACAACAGGGGGGGCCTGGGCAAATGTACAATTTATTTGTGCAAAAAAAAAAAAAGGCTTTCTAAATTACACGCCTGATACTACTTGCTTAAGGGGGGTTGTAATTACATTTTCTTGGGCCCCTCTGTTGACTTGATGGTGAGACCAGAGGAGGGACTTTTTATTCATTTTCAGACGGATGTACATACAATTCCACGGCCGCCTCGGCCGCCATCCCACCTCCACATGTTGCTGCACTTCTGGCTGCTAAATCAGTTCCGGCCAGCAGGTGTTGCCCATTGCCTTCCCTGGCGGAGTGATTTTGTGATGCTCCACTCAGCTCCAGTCCTCAAGTGCCAAGAGACAGATGTGAGGAGAGGCGGGCGGCAGGGAGCAGAAACACCCGGACTGCGCTGATGCACAGCACATGGGTGGATAGAATGCTCTAACTGGACTTCTGATAACACACAGGCAGCGGTTGGCAGGTGCATGGCTCTCTATCACAGTTTGTCACATGGCTGGTGGGTGCTGATCTTTTGGGTCATAAGATAAAGTCAGCACCCAACAACCATGTGATGTGACAAACTGACAGAGAGCCATGCACCTGCCAACTGCTGCCTGTGTGTGATCATAATTGTGATGATCATAACCTGCTGTCTGTGCATTATAAATGCTGGGGTGTATCATCATCCATGTGTGCAGGCTGTTCACTGTACATGGGCCCTGAGGGGGGGGGGGGCCACTGTGCTCTGACCCACCTTGCACACATGGATGAACTGTTTGGGGTTGTCAGGGATGATCGGTGCAGCGGTGGGGCCCATCTTTTCATCCAGAGGGCCCCGGGTGCCGCATTGAAAAAAAAGGGGGGGCACCGCTGACAGTAGAAGTGACAGTGTTCCTGTGGCCAGGCTGTGGAAGGGTGCTGGGGAAGCCAGTGCAGTGACAGCTCAGACAAGTAAATAAATGGTGTCAGAAAAGGGAAAAAACTTTCACCCCTAGCTTCCTCTGCTGGGCTCTGCAATAGAGGAGTCATCAGTCAGAGCCTGGCAGAGAAGTGACCAGAGGAAGTTTTCTTTTGCTTTCGGGTCTTTGTGAGATCGTCTAATTACTGCACTGGTATCCCCGGCATCCCTTCAGATGATAGAAATCGGCCCTGCAGAAAAGAGAGAGGGGGATGAGTCTTCTACAGGATTCCATATGGATCAAGCAGCCACCAGTGCCGCCTCCCCCACTGCCCTGGCAGTGCCCCCACCTCTCCCTACTAAGCACCAGGACCCCCCCCCCCATCTCTCCCTATTAAGCACCAGAACCCCCCCCATCTCGTCTTACTAAGCACCAGGATCCCCTCTCTCCCCCTACTAAGCACAAGGACCCCCCATCTCTTTTTTCTAAGCACCAGGACCCCCCATATCTTCCTACTAAGCACCAGGACCCCCATCTCTGCCTACTAAGCACCAGAACCCCCCCATCTCTGCCTACAAAAGCACCAGGATCCCCTGTCCGCCTCCACTAAGCACCAGGACCCCCATCTCTTCTAACAAAGCACCAGGACCCCCATCTCTTCTAACAAAGCACCAGAACCCCCCCCATCTCTCCCTACAAAGCATCATGACCCTCATCTCCCCCCACTAAGCACCAGGACCCCCCCATCTCTCCCTACTAAGCACCAGGACCCCCACCTCCCCTACTAAGCACCAGGACCCACCATCTCTCTCCACTAAGCACCAGGACCCCCTATCTCTCTCCATTAAGTACCAGGATCCACCATCTCGCGCTCCTAAGCACCAGGATCCCCCCCATCTCTCCCCATTAAGCACCAGAACCCCCCCATCTCTCCCCACTAAGCACCAAGACCCACCTCCCCCCCCCACCTACTAAGCACCAGGACCCTCTAGCTCTCCCCGCTAAGCTCCAAAGCACCAGGACCCCCCATCTTTCTGCACTAAGCATCAGGAGCCCCTATCTCTCCCCAATAAGCACAAATACCCCCCAACCACCCCCCCCCTAAGCACCAGGACTCATTATCTCTCCCCACTAAGCTCCAAAGCCCCCATCTCTTCCCACCAAGCACCAGGACCCCCCACGACGGATCACCAGTGCTCCCTTTTGTCCCCCTTGAAGACAAAGCTGCATTATTTTAGGCAGGTATGTGGGCAGGGTTGGGCCCCCCCCCCCATCAGGTAGGCTGTAGGGGGCCCTATGATTTCTAACAGCGCCCCTGGCCAGGGGTCCAGGGTGGGCAGTCTGGGGTGAGGGAATGAGTAAAAAGCAATATCAAATATGGCCCGCCGAAGGTGATATACTTGAAAAGCAGGGCAAAAGGAGCAAGACCAGTATAAAACCCTCAGGGGTAAAGGGACAAGGGGTGATAAGTAGTAAGTATCAAGGCAATGTTCATGAAAATAAAGTCTATATAATATAATGAATACACTGTGAGTGTGAGCAGACTCTATTTCAAACGAGTTCTGGAGTTTTCTCACAAAAAGTCATGTAAAAAACAGAAAACAGGGAGAGGGGGAGAGAGCGCCACTGTCTAAGTGTAGTAGAATTAGGAAATTCAATAAAAAACTGGATAAGTATTGCACTCACATATACATGAATACAGGACTGGGACAAAGGGTGGGCATGAGAGGCGGCTGCCCTGGACACTGTGCTATCGTATCACCACAAGGGAAAAATTTGAGGAGGTGTGCTAGAAATGGGAAATTTGTGCTGGGTAGGGGAATTTGGGGGGCGTCAGACAGTAAGAGTTCTAGGAGGGAAAGGTGTGCTAGAGATGGTAATTTTGGGGTATTTGTGTTGAAAAGAGGGATGGGGGAAATGATTTGTGCTAGGAGGGGGGGGATTTGGGGGGTTTGTGCTGGAAAATATGACATGCTACAGGGGGGAGGGGAAATTTGGGGAGGGGGCGATTTGTGCTAGGATTGGGGAATGGGGGAGTGGAATTTGTGCTCACAGGGGGATTCTGGATTGGGGGGGGGGGGCTTTGTGCTTGAAGGAGAAATTTGAGGGGTAGAGGATTTGTGCTAGGAGGGGGGGCCTTACTGGAAGAGAGAGGATGGGAGCTGGGGGGGGCAAAGATTTGTGCTGGGAGGGGGGTGGATTTCTGCCTAGGGGGGTAAGCATGCAGATCAGTCCTTAAGAAGCCACTTAAAAGGCGGCTTCTTAAAGTGGTTCTAAAGCCTCTGCATTCTATGCATTAAGGTAAAAAACCTGTGCAGCAGGATCCCCCCCCCCTTTATTCCTACCTGGGCCCAATCTGATCCATTGTGCAAGAAAGCAGCAGCTCTCGTCGCTGTCTCCCACCTTATTGGGCAGACTGATAGCAGTGGCTCCCTCTGCTGTTAATCAAATGCTGTGACGAGGGACCTTGGGGCAGGGCAGAGTTGCCTGGTCTGTGTTAATAGACGCAGACTGGGTGGCTCGGGAGTAAGCACTTGCCGAAGAGAAGGAGTCTGGAGCTCTGAGGGGGGACCCCAGAAGAAGAGGAACGGGGCTGCTCTGTGTAAAACCATTATGCAGATTAGGCAAGTATGACATGTTAGTTATTTTAGATTAAAAAGAAACAAAAGGTTTAATATCCCTTTAAGAATAATCCAAAGGATATAAAATGATAAGAAAGAGGAGAGAGGGGACGCGCACCACTCTGTGTAGTATTTATAAAGGATAATGTACAAAAAAAATTATTAGGTGACGCACTCACACGAAGGTAGTGTAACACAGGCATTACTCAATGTGTCCAGCAGGTGGTGTCCTTCTGATGGTCCCCAATGGAGATTTATGGAGGGTGGATAGGGAGCTGCTCCTGGTGGATGGCCTCATCAGTGGATGTAAAAATACAGTGGCAAAAACCAAAGGGGGAGTGTGCTGCTCTAGGTGTGGTATTATTTATTAAATAAAAAAGATAAAATCATAAAAATGCACTCACATGTGGTAAGTAAATAAAATTTAATAAAAATGGTAAAATGGTATAAACACAGAGCAAACATAGTCAAAACTTAGCCAGAGTTCGGTAACCAGAACAAGCCAGAGAAACAGGGGTCCAGAAATCAGCTTAGTGGGGTGCAGCAAATAGGATCAGGAACCAGAAGGGAAGTCAGCTAAGCAAAAGTCTATCACAGGAAAACACAGCAGAGAGAGTCCAGACATGTTGACCAAGACAAAAGGCACAGACGATCTGATCCAGGGAGTTACATAACCAGCAGCTCCAGCTGACAAGCAGGAAATGAAGACCAGGTGAGTCACTGTGGAATGAACGGTTATTGGCAATTAACTGACAGCTGAGCATTGAGCTCTGAGAAGGAAGGGCTGATCCCAGCCCTGACAGTACCCCTTCCTCAATGACCACTCCCCCCCCTCGGAGGACCACCAGGTTTGAGGGAAAAATGTCTATGGAAGCCATGGAGAAGAACAGGAGCATGTATGTCCGAGGATGAGACCTAAGAGCTTTCCTCCAGACCGTACCCCTACCAATGAAGCAGGTACTGTATGCACCCACGGAAGCTACGGGAATCAATGATATATTGTATCTCATATTCCTCATGGTTCTCAACCTGAACTGGGTGAGGACGTGGTACAGAAGTAGTGAAACTGTTGCATACCTAAGGTTTTAATAGGGAGACATGAAATACATTTGAAATACGCACATTAGAAGGAAGGTCTAAAGCGTAAGCCACTGGGTTGATCCTACGGAGAATGCGAAAAAGCCAAATAAACCATGATGTCGGGAACACGGAGTTGGCGGTTGCGAGATGACAGCCAGACCCTGTCCCCAACTTGGTAGGAAGGCGCAGGTAGGTGTCTGTGGTCAGAATGGAGTCTGTACCTATCATTGGCACGTAGCAAGGACTTTTGAACCTGTACCCAAGTGGAACAAAGACCATGGAAATGCTCCTCCAATGCAGGAATGCTCTGAGGAACAAATGAGTCAGGCAACATGGATAGAAACCATAATTCACCATGAATGGAGACAATCAAGAAGCGGTATTGACAGCACTATTGTGAGCAAACTCCGCCCAAAGTAAGAGGTCTGACCAGTTATGGTGGTCAGAAATGTGGCAACATAAAAACAGTTCCAAGGACTGGTTGGCTTGTTCTGTGGCCCCATTGGACTGTGGGTGATACACAGAGGAGAAGGAAAGCTGAATTCCCAACTGTGTACAAAAGACTTGCCAGAACCTGGACACAAACTGGCTACCCCTGTCCGAGACGATCACCTTGGGTATCCCATGTAAGCGAAAGATCTCCCAAGCAAAAATGGAAGCCAGTTATTTAGATGTGGGCAACTTCTTAAGTGGAATACAATGAGACATTTTCGAGAACCGGTCAACCACCATGACAATAACTGTGTTGCCCTGAGAGTTGGGCAACTCCACAATGAAATCCATAGACAGGTGAGTCCAAGGCCTCTCTCCATTGTGTATGGGTTGTAGGAGGCCCACTGGAAGGTGTTGTGGTGTCTTACTCATACCACACGCAGAACAAGCAGCTACAAAAGGCGATTACATCTGCATGTAGACTTGGCCACCAGAATTGATGGGAAATGGCCCAAAGGAGTTGATTCTTCCCTGGGTGGCCAGCAGCCTTGGGAGAATGGTAAGTCTAGAGCACGGCAGTACGGAGACTCTCAGGGTCAAAGCAGCAGTCACAAGATTTCTCAGGAGGAGAATGGATCTGAGCAGCAAGAATTTTGTCCCCCAAAATAGAAGTGAGACTGGTGTGAACCGTAGCCACAAAAAGATCAGGAAGAATCACAGGAACAGACTTCATCTTGGAAGTGGAGGAAAACTTTTGTGACAATGCATTAGCCCTTACATTCTTAGTACCGGGTAAGAATGAGACTATGTAATTGAAACTTGACCAGAAAAAAGCCCATTGCGCACTTCTGGGAGAGAGGAGTTTAGCCTCAGACAAGAATGTGAGATTCCTATGGTCAGTCAGAATAAAAACTGGCACAGTGGTACCCTCGAGGAGATGTCTCCATTCTTTAAGGGCTAAAATGATCGTTAACAACTCTCTGTCCCAAATCTCATAATTGCATTCTGCAGGAGATAATTTCTTGGGAAAGTAGCAGCAAGGATGCATAACGCTCTCAGGAGGTAGGACGTTAAGACAGCAGGGCACCAACTCCAGTCTCAGATGCATCAACCTCAAGGATGAAAGGTACTATAGGATCAGGATGTACTAACACAGGAGCAGCAACAAAAGCAGCCTTGAGACTGTCAATGGCATTAATGGAATCTGGAGACCAATTCTGTGGGTTACCGTCATATCAGTCGGGGTTTGACCAGAGACGAAAAGTTATGAATAAACTTCTGATAATAATAATTGGCAAAGCCAATAAAACGCTGCAATGGTTGCAAGCCCATGGGTCAGAGCCACTGTAGTACTGCCAAAAGTTTCTCTGGGTCCATTGAAAAACCAGCAGTGGAAATTACATATCCCAGGAATTTAACCTGTTCACGATGGAACTTGCACTTCTCCAATTTGCAATACAGGTTATTTTCTCTCAGCCTCTGCAACACACGGCAGACATCTGTGTCGTGGCTCTCTAGGGACTTGGAAAATATGAGAATATTGTTAAGATATATCACCACACATAGCTGCAACATATCTCAGAGGATACCACTGATAAATTCCCGGAAAACTGCCAGAGTGTTGCAAAAACCAAACGGGTATTCATAAGGACCTGTTCTGGTATTAAACGGTTTTACATTTGTCACCCCCTTGATCCCCATGTATGCCCCTCGAAAAATCAAGCTTCGTAAAAACCGTTGCTCCCTTGAGGCGGTCAAATAACTCTGTAATCAAAATCAGATGAGCATTCTTATTCGTGACGCAATTGAGACCCCTATAATCAATACAAGGTCTCAGTTCACCATTCTTCTTTTTCACAAAGAAGAAACCAGCACCAGCAGGAGACGAGGATTTATGGATGAATCCTCGAGAAAATGCATCGGCCACATACTCCTCCATGGCTTTGTCCTCCGAGACAGACAAAGGGTAGACCCGACCACAAGGGGGTATGGCACTAGGTTGAAGGTCAATTGCGCAATCATACTACCAGTGCGGAGGCAAACTCCCGTCTTGACCTTTGTCAAAGACGTTGCAAAATTTGCGGTACTCCTCCGCTGGGTGGAGAGTGAAGGGGTGCACAAGACTTTAGCCACTTTCAGAAAACATGTCTATTGTACATTGTGGCAACCAGGAAAGAACCTCAGCACGAAGCCAATCAAAAGAGGGGTTGTGCCTCTGTAACCAAGGATAACCAATAATCACCGGAAAATGAGGTGCGAAAATGACTTGGAATTGGATTATTTCCTGGTGAAGAGCCCCTTCGGCCATGGTCAATGGAACAGTCTCATGAGTCACATGGGCAGGCGGTAGAGGTCTCCCATCAATAGCCTCAATGGCAAGTGGAGTGGCATGAAGCTGCAGCGGAATCGAGTGCTTGGACACAAAGGCACCATCTATGAACAGGCCTGCAGCCCCAGAGTGGATTAGAGCCTGTATCTCGATGGATGACTCAGACCAAGAAAGGGTAACTGGAACCAGGGGCTTATTCTTCTGGATAACTGGGGACGTAACAACGCCACCTAAGATCTGTCCCCTACAGGAACTCAGGTGCAAGAGTTTCCTGGATGGGTAGGACAAAACTTCAAAAAGTGACCTGCCTTGCCACAATAAAGGCACAATCTCTCCCTCCTCCTAAAAGCCCTCTCATCCGCATAGAGACATGTGAAGCCCAACTGCATGAGTTCTACCTCACTGGCAGACTCGGTACCAGGAGGTATGGGAGGTGAAGGAGGCAAGGGTGGGACTGCAAAGCTCAGAGCCAAATGTACAGTAGGCTTCCGCAAGCGCTCCTTAAAAAGGAAGGTCTCTCTCGGAGTCAATAAGAATGGCAAACATGATCAACTTCTCCAGCTCAGTGGGTATGTCTCGGGCTGCTATCTTATCTTTGTTGTTATAAGAGAGACCATGAGAAAAAGCAGCCACAAGGGCCTCATTGTTCCAAGCAACCTCTGCTGCCAGAGTATGGAAGTCAATGGCGTAATCGGCACCAGTTCTCGTACCGTTTGATGGACATGAGACTTTTGGCAGCAGAAGTAGAGCGTGTGGAACATCAAATACCCTTTTAAAAGGAAGCCACAAACTCTGGGTAACTCAGGACGACAGGTTTTCGCTTCTCCCATAGAGAGTTTGCCAGGCCAAGGCTCGCTCAGAAAGCAAAGATATGACAAAGCCTACTTTGCTTCTGTCCATTGGAAACGCCTGGGGCAGAATCTCAAAATATATCTCAACCTGGTTAAGAAACCCTCTGCATTGAACTAGATTGTCCCGAATCACTGGGGAAGCGGAGCGGAACCAGACATACCTCTTATAGATGTAATACTTGAGGCAAGTGCCAGCACAGAGACTGGAGCAGAAGGGAGATTCCAGGTGAGCAGTGCGATTCAGGGGCATCTGTAACGCTATGGCAAACTGATCCATGCGGTGATCCTGCTCATCCAATCTGGAAAAAATATTACCAAAAAGTGGATTGCCTGCAACTTCTGAATTCATGGCCTTTGCCTACTGTCAGGAACCATGAACCAGACAGACAAAAGTGCAGTAAAAAAAAATCACACTATTTAATAAAATGGTAAAATGGTATAAAAACAGAGCAAACATAGTCAAAACATATCCAGAGTTTGGTAACCAGGACGGTGGTAGTCAGAACAAGCCAGATAAACAGGGTCCAGAGATCAGCGTATTGGGGTGCAGCAAATAGGATCAGGAACCAGAAGGGAAGTCAGCCAAGCAAAAGTCTATCTCAGGAAAACACAGCAGAGAGAGTCTGGATATGTTGACCAAGGCAAAGGCACAGACGATCTGATCAAGGGAGTTTATCTAACCAGCAGCTCCACCTGACGAGCAGGAAATGAAGACCAGGTGACTCACTGTTGAATGAAGAGTCTTTGGCAATTAACCGACAGCTGAGCACAGAGTTCTGAGAAGGAAGGGCTGAGCCCACCCCTGACACCTAGTTCTTATCCTATGAGTAACTATAGTGCTTCTTGGCATACTTATGACCATCGAGGGCTGACTATCCATTGGAACCCATGATAGAATGCCACCGGCTGGAAGTCTTTGGTATATTGCCTGTTGCTTTACTTACTCCATGTGAGTGCATTTTTATCTCTTTATGTATTGAATACCATTACACTTAGAGCAGCCCACTCCCCCTTTGGGTTTTGTTTTTTTTTGTGCCTTTTTTTTTTAAATCCACTGATGAGATCATCCACCAGGAGCAGCTCTCTATCCACCCTCCTTACGTCTCCATTGGGGACCATCAGAAGGCCGCCATCTGCTGGACACATTGAGTAATGCCTGTTTTACACTACCGTCATGCGATTATGTGATTGCATATCCTAATTAACATTTTTGTACATTGCCCTTTATGAATACTACACTGAGAGTGGTACACTTCCCCTCTTTCTTATTATTTTATATCCATCTGAGTATTCTTAAGAAGCTGCCTTCCATTGATGTCTCCACTGAACATATTGATACACAATGTTTTCACTCTGAAAGCCCTTATGCCGATTCCTTTTATAGCAAAATTTCTAGTTCCAACCCAAATTTGGTGTGATCGCAAATTGTTCATTTTTGATATTGGAGAATTTGTATTCCATTGGGCTCAGTAGGTCAAAACTTACACCCTCCCCGAGTGACAAATATCTTGAATAGGCACATATGAGCCACAAATGAAAACCTGTCTGGCGGAGGCTCTGACCTTGTGGCACGACATCCAGGTGTACCTGGACAAACAGACACTGCACTCCAATAATATCACATGATGCCTGTATGAGCCATCCCTATGAAGGGGAGTGTTTAGCCCCTGAAAAACATTGGCTTTAATTTTTTTTGTGGAATAAAACTTCCTATGGACTGTACAAACCAGTGTCCCACACTCTTCCTTCTAAATTTTAAATGATCCCCACTTTGGGTCCAGTATGATACTCTGTTTCATGAAAAGCAGCCTTCAGGACCTTTACACCTTATACCAGGATACAGCTCTACAGAGTTCAGCACTTATACCCCCTAGAATGGCAAGATTCAATGTCTGAGGTTGTAAGCTGCCCTCCTGACAGGTACTCTTTATATTGTCACACAGAAATAAAATAGATCTCACCTGTAGAAGATACTCCAGTCCAGGTGGAGCAACAGCAACTCCAGCCATAATATCCTGCAACATATAAAAATATGGAACTTTATTATAGATAATACTTGCAGGAATTTATGATTTGAGGAGCTCAGCTATGGAAGATGGAGGGGCTCAGATATAGGGGGGGGAAGGGCCAAGCTATGGAAGACCGAAGAGCTCAGCTATGGGGGGGGGGGGGGAGCTATGGGGGGGTGGGGGAGCTTCAGCTATGGGGGAATTAGGAGCTTCAGCTACGGGGGGGGGGGGGTGGAGAAGCGTCAGCTTTGGGGGAATTAGGAGCTTCAGCTTTTGGGGGAATTAGGAGCTTCAGCTTTGGGGATAAAAAGGAGATCAGCTACAGTATGGGGGATGGAGGAGCTCAGCTATGGGAGATGGAGGAGGTCAGCTACGGGAGACAGGGGAGGTCAGATATGGGGGATGGAGGAGCTTAGCTACGGGAGACAGGGGAGGTCAGCTACGGGAGACAGGGGAGGTCAGCTACGGGAGACAGGGGAGGTCAGCTACGGGAGACAGGGGAGGTCAGCTACGGGAGACAGGGGAGGTCAGATATGGGGGATGGAGGAGCTCAGCTATGGGAGACGGAGGTCAGCTACGGGAGACGGAGGAGGTCAGCTACGGGAGACGGAGGAGGTCAGCTACGGGAGACGGAGGAGGTCAGCTACGGGAGACGGAGGAGGTCAGCTACGGGAGACGGAGGAGGTCAGCTACGGGAGACGGAGGAGGTCAGCTATGGGGGATGGAGGAGCTTAGCAAATGGGGATCAATGACAGAGATTACAGTCATTTACTCTGGAGAAGAGACTCTTAAGAGGGGATATGATTACCATGTACATGTAGGTGGGGTGCAACGTAGCACAGAAGAAATAATTCACACAGGCAGGTGCAATAGAAGACTTGTATTTAGGAGATATAACAACAAACCCGGTGGTAGAGGCGTAACTAGAACCTTCAGGGCCCCGTTGCAAGAAACCATGAAGGGCCCCACCTGACCCCCCCTTTCATCCGAACCCTGGGCTTCCAGTTCTGGGAGGGCATCCATGGACATCCTGCCAGAACCCTGCCTCCCATGTGCACGCAATCCCTGGGGCGCACATCCAGCGCGCTCTGTGACTGCTGTGTCCTTCGGACACAGCTGGTCACAAATTATGGTAAAGGGTCAATCACAGTGGTCACATTATCACATGTAAACAGACTTGCCTGTTATCAGCAGTCCTTTCCTCCCACACTATGTCTGTGTGAGGAAAGGAGAACTGAGAGGGTCTCTCTCATACAGCCCAGAGCGTGCACTGACAGCACCCCCCCCTCGCATTGATAGGAGAGGAGAGAGCCTTGTCGCTCGGCTTCTTCTCCTCCCGCCCCTCCCCTCCAGTGTGTGCACCACGGGAAATGTGAAGCCCAGCAGCTGAATGTGATAACACTGTGGTGCACACAGGAGGAGAGGGGCGGGAGGAGAAGGAACATATCAGCTCTCTTCTCTCACATCCATGTGGTGGGGGGGAGGGGGGCGAACTGTCAGTGCAGGCTCTGGGCTGTAAGAGAGAAGCTCTCAGCTCAGAGCCCTACGACAAGCAACCCCACTGGGGCCCCACCGACAATGATGGAACACCAGGGCCCGGTCACAAGTGCGACCTTTGCGACCCTGGTAGTTCCACCACTGTCCGATGGGAAGGCTCCCCAGCCAGGTGCATTCACCGTTTCCAGCAGTGTGAAAGAAGCAGATTCCAGCTGGACTGACAGCGCCTGTTGAGATGGGACAGAACGCGGTCTGGCCGTCAAGTGCTCAATCTGTAAGGTGTCCAGAAGAAATCCGACCCTGCACTAGCCCTTCTCATCAGGAACATTTCCCTAATGCTATTACTGTCCCTACCAAACAGGGTACCTTTCCCTACTCTGCCCACTCGCAAAATGTGTGCCAAGCCTGGGAGCCATGGCCTTAAATACACACTTATCCTCCATTTCCTGACCAGCCAGGCTGCATGCTCAGATTAAGAGTCTGGTATGGATCTTTAGGGGGATCTCACACTTTTTTTTTCTATTCTTTTGTGTGAGGTAACCCCCTTAAAACCCATACCAGACTGAAACAGGGATCTTTGCTAAAACTGGGAGCACTCAGAATGTGGTTCATCTTTTGCATGGTAGCCAATCAGCTTCTAACTTCAGCTTGTTCAGTAGAGTTTGGCGAACGGTTTGGGCCAAGCAAAAGTTTAGCCAAAACATTGTCTGTTTGCCCATTCAGGGAACACCCGAATTTGCCCCACAATGCACTGCAGAGTACATTATAAGCCCTAATTAGGCAATGCTTTACCCAATCAGGGCACAGTGAATAGCACAGTGAATAGCTGGTTGTTAGTCATCAGCTGTCAACGGGCTTCCCAGCTGACAGCTAAATGCAAAAAAACAAAAACAAAAAAACAAAAAAACAAAAAAAAAAAAAAACACAAACTTTGCCGGCAATAGAAAAATGGTGTGGGGGTCCCCCCCCCTCAAAATCTACACCAGACCCTTATACAAGCATGCAGCCTGGCAGGACAGGAAAGGGGAGGAAAGGGAGTGGCCCCTCCCTCCTGAACCATACCAGGCCATATGCCCTCAAAATTGGAGGGGGGTACTTTGAGGCGGGGTGGGTTGAGGGGGACAAGGGCCTCTTCCCCAAAACCCTGGGCTGTGGTTGTAGGGGTCTGGGGGCTTATGGTAATCTGGAAGCCCCTTTAACAAGGAGGCCCCCAGATCCCGCCCCAAACCCATGTGAACGAGTATGGGGTACATAGTATCTATACCCATCCACCAAAAAAAGAAAAAGTGTCAAAAAGAAAATTTAAAAAAAAAACAATTTTTTTTTTTAAAAAAATACATAAATAAAATATGTCCCCCTAAGTAAAGTACTGTCAATCACGATGTCCACCGCACCTGAAAATATAAAAAAGCTCCACCCGCGGCGAATGCTAATCGCTGAATGCCCGCTCCTCCGTCTGACAGTTCTTAAATAGTTAAGGGGCAGGGCCACCAGGTGATGTCGCCTTTTTTTTTTTTTCTTTTCGATCCGGTGGTGGTGGCGGGCATTGTGATTGACGATAGATCTACAATCGGGTGACATTGTTTTTTTTTTTTTTTTTATATTTAATTAAGGAATTGTCAAAAACCGTGTGCGTTATTTCTTTTTGACACTTTTTTACCCCATACTCATTCACATAGGGGCAGGGCTAGAATCTGCGGGCAGTTTGCCCACAGATCCCCACAACCGTAGCCCAGGGTTGTGGGGAAGAGGCCCTTGTCCCCAACAACGTTGGAACAAGGTGCTATGGCATTGGGTGGCATCCAAAGCACCTCCCCCATGTTGAGGGCATGTGGTCTGGACGATCGTGCGCCCCCCCTCTCCGCTTTGCCAGGCTACATGCTCGGATATGGATCTGGCTTGGATTTCGGGGGGGGACCCCAAGCAGTTTTTTTTTTATTTTTTACATTTTTGTATTGACGGAAATTAAATGTCTTTTTTTTTCTTTATACAGAGGTGTCACTGAACAGGGAGAATAAGGGGACCCCCCTGGCACTATATTTATAGGAATTTTTCATTCTTATTGTTTCACTTGAAGCACTTCAATACCGGGCACTTCCACCCCCTTCCTGCCCAGTCTAATTTTCAGCTTTCAGCGCTGTTGCAATTTGAATTACAATTGCGCAGTCATGCAACACTGTACCCAAACAAAATTTTTATCATTTTTTTCCCACAAATAGAGCTTTCTTTTGGTGGTATTTGATCACCTCTGGTGTTTTTATTTTTTTTTGTGCTCCAAATAAAAATAAAAAAAAGACAGAAGATTTTGAAAAGAAAACAAAAAACGCTTTTCTTCGTTTGTGTTACAAAACTTTATAAACAAGTAAGTTTTCTCCTTCACTGATGAGGCTGCACTGATGGGCACTGATGAGGCAGCACTTGCATGCGGCACAGACGGGCACCGATAGGTGGCATTGATAGGCACTTATAGGCGGCACTCACAGGCATCACAGGGCACAGAGTGCCATCCTAATGGGCACCGATTGGCACTGATTGGCATCCCTGGTGATCTCCAGTGTGCATCCCTGGTGGGCTCACCTGGTGGCACTGATAGGCAGCACTGATCAGGAGGCACTGACAGGCATCACAGATGGACACAGAGTACCATCCTAATGAGCACCGATTGGCATCCCTGGTGGGCTCACCTGGTGATCTCCAGTGGGCATCCCTGGTGGTCTCCAGTAGGCATCCCTGGTAGTCTCCAGTAGGCATCCTTGATGGGTATGCACTGATAATCAATGCGCTAATTATCAGTGCAGACTTCCCCTGTCAGGAGAGCAGCCGATCAACTCTCATCTACTCCCGTCTGTCAGTGCGAGTGGAGGAAAAGCCGATAAATGACACTTCCTGGTTACCATGTGATCAGCTGTGATTGGACACAGCTGATCACATGGTAAAGAGCCTCCGTCATAGGCTCTTTACCGAGAATGGAGATGCGGTGTGTCATTCTGACAAACCACACATCGCCGTGCTGAACCCCCTTGCGGGTGAGCGCTAGCGGCTTTTCCTGCTGGTCGTCATATGACGCCCAGTCAGGATAATACAACCACTTTCCGCCCGTCAATCTGCTATGTCCCCCAGGGCAGTACCCGGACCCCCATACCCCTTTTACCGCCAATTACTTGTATATAAGTTTTCAAAGTGGGGACTATTGATTCTTAAAGTTCTGGCCCCATAGCCTTTAACAGGGTTCAGGTCCGAACTTTTTCCAAATTTGGGAGTTCTGGTGCAAACCCTACCGAGCGGAGTTCAGCCCATCACTATTGTTCAATTACCAACTACTTAAAGACCGCCTACCGCAGATATACTGCGGCAGGGCGGCTCTATTGCGCAAAGCGATGTACCTGTACGTCGTGCAATAGACAGCGGGGGGCGTGCACACACCAATTGGCCGAGAAGTCCGCCGGGACCCGGCAATCATTCCCCAGAGAGGCAGAACGACAATCTGTAAACAAGGCAGATCGCCATTCTGACAGGGAAGAACACTCATCTTGTGTTCCTACTAAGCAGGAACACGGATCTCTGTGCTCCCCCATTCAGACCATCCCCCACACAGTTAGCAAGCACCTTCTAGGCATACACTTAACCCTTTTAGCGCCCCTGATGTTAAATCCTTCATTGCCAGTGTCATTAGTACACCAACAGTGTATATTTTTTTAGCACTGATCACTGTTTTGGTGTCACCGGTTCCCAAAAAGTGTCAAAAGTGTCAATTAGTGTTTGATTTGTCCGCCGCAATGTCGCAGTCCCGCAAAAAACGCTGAATGTCACCATTACTAGTAAAAAAAGCCATAAATCTATCCCATATTTTGTAGACGCGATAACTTTTGCGCAAACGAATCAATTTACGCTTGTTGGGATTTTTTTTACCAAAAATATGTAGAAGAATACATTTTGGTCTAAATTAATGAGGAAATTCAATTTTTTTATAGCAGAAAGTGAAAAAAAAAAAAAAAAAAAACATTGTTTTTTTTTTTTTTTCAAAATTGTCGATCTTTTTTGTTTATAAAAATTAAAAAACGCAGAGGTGATCAAATACCACCAAAAGAAATCTCTATTTGTGGGCAAAAAAGGACGTCAATTTTATTTGGGCACAGGGTCACACAGCAGTGCAATTGTCAGATAAAATAAATCAGTGCCGTATCGCAAAAAGTAGCCTGACGTCTGTTCCAACCTACCTCTGTGATGTCCCCCCGACTGTCACCTCTCCTCCCCACTCTGCTGTCTCTCCTCTGTGGTCTGATGTCTCCTGGTGGAGTCTTCTCCCCTCTCTGCTGTCTCTCCTCTGTGGTCTGATGTCTCCTGGTGGAGTCTCCTCCACTCTCTGCTGTCTCTCCTCTGTGGACTGATGTCTCCTGGTGGAGTCTCCTCCACTCTCTGCTGTCTCTCCTCTGTGGTCTGATGTCTCCTGGTGGAGTCTCCTCCACTCTCTGCTGTCTCTCCTCTGTGGTCTGATGTCTCCTATTGGAGTCTCCTCCGCTCTCTGCTGTCTCTCCTCTATGGTCTGATGTCTCCTGGTGGAGTCTCCTCCACTCTCTGCTGTCTCTCCTCTGTGGTTTGATGTCTCCTGGTGGAGTCTCCTCCACTCTCTGCTGTCTCTCCTCTGTGGTCTGATGTCTCCTATTGGAGTCTCCTCCGCTCTCTGCTGTCTCTCCTCTATGGTCTGATGTCTCCTGGTGGAGTCTCCTCCACTTTCTACTGTCTCTCCTCTGTGGTCTGATGTCTCCTGGTTGAGTCTCCTCCGCTCTCTGCGGTCTCTCCTCTGTGGTCTGATGTCTCCTGGTGGAGTCTCCTCCACTCTCTGCTGTCTCTCCTCTGTGGTCTGATGTCTCCTATTGGAGTCTCCTCCGCTCTCTGCTGTCTCTCCTCTATGGTCTGATGTCTCCTGGTGGAGTCTCCTCCACTCTCTGCTGTCTCTCCTCTGTGGTTTGATGTCTCCTGGTGGAGTCTCCTCCACTCTCTGCTGTCTCTCCTCTGTGGTCTGATGTCTCCTGGTGGAGTCTCCTCCACTCTCTGCTGTCTCTCCTCTGTGGTCTGATGTCTCCTGGTGGAGTCTCCTCCGCTCTCTGCTGTCTCTCCTCTGTGGTCTGATGTCTCCTGGTGGAGTCTCCTCCGCTCTCTGCTGTCTCTCCTCTGTGGTCTGAGGTCTCCTGGTGGAGTCTCCTCCGCTCTCTGCTGTCTCTCCTCTGTGGTCTGATGTCTCCTGGTGGAGTCTCCTCCGCTCTCTGCTGTCTCTCCTCAGTGGTCTGATGTCTCCTGGTGGAGTCTCCTCCGCTCTCTGCTGTCTCTCCTCAGTGGTCTGATGTCTCCTGGTGGAGTCTCCTCCGCTCTCTGCTGTCTCTCCTCTGTGGTCTGATGTCTCCTGGTGGAGTCTCCTCCACTCTCTGCTGTCTCTCCTCTGTGGTCTGATGTCTCCTGGTGGAATCTCCTCCGCTCTCTGCTGTCTCTCCTCTGTGGTCTGATGTCTCCTGGTGGAGTCTCCTCCACTCTCTGCTGTCTCTCCTCTGTGGTCTGATGTCTCCTGGTGGAGTCTCCTCCGCTCTCTGCTGTCTCTCCTCTGTGGTCTGATGTCTCCTGGTGGAGTCTCCTCCGCTCTCTGCTGTCTCTCCTCAGTGGTCTGATGTCTCCTGGTGGAGTCTCCTCCGCTCTCTGCTGTCTCTCCTCTGTGGTCTGATGTCTCCTGGTGGAGTCTCCTCCGCTCTCTGCTGTCTCTCCTCTGTGGTCCGATGTCTCCTGGTGGAGTCTCCTCCGCTCTCTGCTGTCTCTCCTCTGTGGTCTGATGTCTCCCAGTAGAGTCTCCTCTGCTCTCTGCTGTCTCTCCTCTGTGGTCTGATGTCTCCTGGTGGAGTCTCTTCCTCTCTCTGCTGTCTCTCCTCTGTGGTCTGATGTCTCCTGGTGGAGTCTCTTCCTCTCTCTGCTGTCTCTCCTCTGTGGTCTGATGTCTCCTGGTGGAGTCTCTTCCTCTCTCTGCTGTCTCTCCTCTGTGGTCTGATGTCTCCTGGTGGAGTCTCTTCCTCTCTCTGCTGTCTCTCCTCTGTGGTCTGATGTCTCCTGGTGGAGTCTCTTCCTCTCTCTGCTGTCTCTCCTCTGTGGTCTGATGTCTCCTGGTGGAGTCTCCTCCACTCTCTGATGACTTCTGGTGGAGTCTCCTCTGCTCTCTGCTGTCTCTCCTCTGTGGTCTGATGTCTCCTGGTGGAGTCTCCTCTGCTCTCTGCTGTCTCTCCTCTATGGTCTGATGTCTCCTGGTGGAGTCTTCTCTGCTGTCTCTCCTCTGTGGTCTGATGTGCCCTGGTGGAGTCTCCTCCGCTCTCTGCTGTCTCTCCTCTATGGTCTGATGTCTCCTGGTGGAGTCTTCTCTGCTCTCTGTTGTCTCTCCTCTGTGGTCTGATGTCTCCTGGTGGAGTCTCCTCCACTCTCTGCTGTTTCTCCTCTGTGGTCTGATGTCTCCTGGTGGAGTCTCCTCCGCTCTCTGCTGTCTCTCCTCTGTGGTCTGATGTCTCCTGGTGGAGTCTCCTCCGCTCTCTGCTGTCTCTCCTCTGTGGACTGATGTCTCCTGGTGGAGTCTCCTCCGCTCTCTGCTGTCTCTCCTCTGTGGTCTGATGTCTCCTGGTGGAGTCTCCTCCGCTCTCTGCTGTCTCTCCTCTGTGGTCCGATGTCTCCTGGTGGAGTCTCCTCCGCTCTCTGCTGTCTCTCCTCTGTGGTCTGATGTCTCCCAGTAGAGTCTCCTCTGCTCTCTGCTGTCTCTCCTCTGTGGTCTGATGTCTCTCCTCTGTGGTCTGATGTCTCCTGGTGGAGTCTCCTCCACTCTCTGCTGTCTCTCCTCTGTGGTCTGATGTCTCCTGGTGGAGTCTCCTCCGCTCTCTGCTGTCTCTCCTCTGTGGTCTGATGTCTCCTGGTGGAGTCTCTTCCTCTCTCTACTGTCTCTCCTCTGTGGTCTGATGTCTCCTGGTGGAGTCTTCTCTGCTCTCTGCTGTCTCTTCCCTGTAGTCTGATGTCTCCTCTGCGCTTTATTGTGACATGGTTTCTTTTTTATTGCTGTATGTTGTGACAAAAACATTCTGGCAAATACATTACTACAACTTCCTGTTACCACCCATCGGTGACGCAGCATACAGGACAAGAGAAGTAGTACTGTGCAGAGTCCATACATACAGAATAAGAACAGATACTGAGAATTACACCCGACATACAGGACAAGAGAAGTGGTACTATGCAGAGTCCATAGCACAGCTGCACTAGAATTTGCAACCTCCAGTTTTAGTAAACCTCCCCCGTAGGTTTCAAAAGCCAAATGGGACAGCTAAGACTGACACAATCTGAAAGGATGGTGACAATTAAACAATCAATACAAAATAAACAAACGATTAAAACAGAGTTCAATATGTATATAACAGATGATATCTATAAGGTCGGATGCCTATAGATGCCAGGAACAAAGGGGCAATTATCATTGGTTTCCGCCTCAGCTTAATGAAAGCTCGTCCTACATATGCCCCAAATTCCCTGCAGAAAACAAAGAAAACTCTGTATGGCCCTGATGTCACCTGGGGCACAGTGGTAGTGCCTTGTGCTGCCCAACGCACAAAAGGGATCAACAGAGATGTTCTACGCCATGCCCACTCCCCCATTTCAATCCCCCTGGCAGGTCCACCTACAGGAAGTGTCTCTTCCAGTTTCCAGGTACTGCCGCTTCCCGCCTGAGCCCAGATCCCCCTCACAACCCTTTCTACATGGTAGTGCTCCTGAAATCAGGTCTTGGCAGAAGGTTACATGTACACTCACTGGCCACTTTATTAGGTACACCTTGCTAGTCGTGGGTTGGACCCCCCTTTGCCTTTATTCTTGGTGGAATAGATACAACAAGGTGTTGGAAACATTCCTCAGAGATTTTGCTCCATAGTGACATGATAACATCACACAGTTGCTGCAGATTTGTCGGCTGCACATTCATGATGCCAATCTATCGTTCCTCCACATCCCAAAGGTGCTCTATTGGATGAGATGTGGTGAGTGTGGAGGCCATTGGAGTACAGGGACCTCATTGTCCAGTGGTGAGATGATTGGAGCTTTGTGACATGGTGCATTATCCTGCTGGAAGGAGCCATCAGAAGATGAGGACACTGTAGTCATAAAGGGATGGATATGGTCAGCAACAATACTCAGGTAGGTTGTGGTGTTTAAACGATGCTCAATTGGTACTAAGAGGCCCAAAGTATGCCAAGAAAATATCCTCCACACCATTACACCCCCACCACCAGCCTGAACCAGTGATATGAGGCAGGATGGATCCATACGCCAAATTCTGACCCCACCAGCTGAAATCCAGACTCATCAGTCCAGGCAACGTTTTTCCAATCTTCTATTGTCCAATTTTGGTGAGCCTGTGCCAATTGTAGCCTCAGTTTCCGGTTCTTATCTGGACAGGAGTGGCACCCGGTGTGGTCTTCTACTGCTGAAGCCCATCTGCTTCAAGGTTGGATGTGTTGTGCGTTCAGAGATGGTATTTTGCATACCTTGGGTGTAACGAGTGGTTATTTGAGTTACTGTTGCCTTTCTATCATCTGGAACCAGTCTGCCCATTCTCCTCTGACATCAACAAGGAATTTTCCTCCACACAACTGCCACTCTCTGGATATTTTCCCTTTTCCCACTATTCTCTGTAAACCCGAGAGATGGTTGTGTGTGAAAATCCCAGAAATACTCAGACCAGCCCGTCTGCCGCCAACAACCATGCCACGTTCAAAGTCACTGAAATCCCCTTTCTTCCCCATTCTCAGCAAGTCATCCTCACCATGTCTAGATGCCTAAATGCATTGAATAGCTGCCATGTGATTGGTTGATTTAGCAATTTGTGTTACCAAGCAACTGAACAGGTGTATAGCCTATGTAAAGGTAAGCCAATGAGGAGGGAGTTGCAGTAGTCGAGGCGGGAGATGACCAGGGAGTGGAATAGAAGCTTTGTGGTGAATTGGTTAGGAAGGGGCGTATCTAGGAGAGAGTGAGGCGGCAAATTTTACATAGCGATTGGATGTGGGGCCGAAAGGTTAGTTCGGAATCCAGGATTACACCTAGGATCTTGGTGGGGGGGGGGGGGGGGGACAAGTTGATAGTTGAACCGTTGATATTGACAGAGAAATCAGGGGAAGTGGCACCTGGGGGAGGAAATATCATGAGCTCAGTTTTGAATAGGTTGAGTTTGAGGAAGTGATGTGACACCCAGGCTGATATGTCTGCTAGTAAGTTGGTAATGCGTGAGGAGACAGCTAGGGGGTGGAGAGATAGATTTTGGTGTGGTCAGCGTAGAGATGATATTGGAACCCATGGGAGGCAATCAACTGACCCAGGGAGGAGGTGTTGATTGAGAAAAGGAGAGGGCCAAGAACAGAACCTTGGGGGACCAACAGAAAAAGGAAGAGGAGGGAGTAGAGTTGTAAGTGATACTGAAGGATCGGTGGGATAGGTAGGATGAGAACCAGCGAAGAGTACAGTCACAGAGACCAAAGGAGTGGAGTTTTTTTTTTTTGAGGAAGGGGTGGTCCACTGTGTCACAGGCAGCAGAGAGGTCCAGGAGAAGTAGTACAGAATAGTGTCTGTTGGTTTTAGCCGTTAGTAGGTCATTTGTGAGTTTAAGGAGGAGAGCAATTTCCGTGGAGTGTTGAGGGGGCGAAATCCGGACTGAAGGGATTGAGAAGTTTGCTCATTGGCAGATGGTCGCTCAGTCGGTTGTAGACCAGTCTTTCAAGAAGTTTGGAGGAGAAGGTGAGTAAGGAGATGGGGCGTAGGTTGTCAAGATTGGTGGGGTCCAATGAGAGCTTTTTAAGGATAGCGGTGATTAGTCCATGTTTTGGAGAGTTGGGGAAGATGCCACAAGAGAGGGAGAGGTTGAAGATGTGAGCTAGAAAGTGTAGAATCAAGTCAGAGGAAGTGCGTAGCATTTGGGAGGGAGCAGGATCCAGGGGGCAGGTGGTTAGATGAGTGTTAGATAAAAGTTTAGCAACCTTGTTACTAGCAGGGTTGAATGAAGGAAGTAATGTTTGTATTTGTGGACATGGAGTGTTGAGTGGGGGGAGGTTTCTGCACATTGGAGATCTTCTCATGAATAGGGATGGGCCGAACACCCCCCTGTTCGGTTCGCATCCAGAACATGCGAACAGGCAAAAAAATTTGTTCAAACACCGTTAAAGTCTATAGGACACGAACATGAGAAATCTAAAGTGCTAATTTTAAAGTTTAATATGCAAGTTATTGTCATAAAAAGTGTTTGGGGACCCGAGTCCTGCCCCAGGGGACATGGATCAATGCAAAAAAAAAAAAAGTTTTAAAAACGGCTGTTTTTTCAGGAGAAGTGATTTTAATAATGCTTAAAGTGAAACAATAAAAGTGAAATATTCCTTTAAATTTCGTACCTGGGGGGGGTGTCTATAGTATGCCTGTAAAGTAGCGCATGTTTCCCATGTTTATAACAGTCCGAGAGCAAAATCACATTTCTAAAGGAATAAAAGTCATTTAAAAGTGCTAGCGCTAGTGCCGGCTATTAATGAAAAAATAAAATGCATGGGGGTCCCCCAAAATTCCATTACCAGGCCCTTCAGGTCTGGTATGGATATAAAGGGGAACTCCGCGTCAAAATTTAAAAAAGGAATGGCGTGGGGTTCCCCCAAAAATTCACAATATTTTACTTTTATTGTTTCACTTTAAGCATTAAAAAAAACAATCACTACTCCCGAAAAAACGGCGTTCTAAAAAAAACAATTTTGCATTGATACATGTCCCCTGGGGCAGGACCCGTGTCCCCAAACACTTTTTATGACAATAACTTGCATATTAACCTTTAAAATTAGCACTTTAGATTTCTCCCATAGAATTTTAAAAGGTGTTCCGCGGGTTTTCGAATTTGCCACGAACACCCCAAATTGTTCGCTGTTCGAACTGGCGTACAGCCGATGTTCGAGTCGAACTCATGTTTGACTCGAACAGATAGCCCATCCCTACTCATGAATTGTATCAATCTTATTTTTGAAGTGATTGGCGATCTCCTGGGCAGTGAGTGAATTAGAGGGTGGAGGCAGTGGAGGACAGAGTAGAGTAGAGCGTTAAAAGGTAGAGAAGGGTTGACGTGGACTGGATGAGAAGTTGTTAATGAGTGTGATAAAATGGGTCTGTTTGGCAGTGTGAAGACAGGAATAGTATTTTAGGAGGGCAGATTTAACCACTTGAGATGCGGACCTCAATTTCTGGGAGGCCGTCATGGGACGTCCTCCCCTGTGCACGCGCACCCTGCAGGGTGCGCGGTGTGCGCGCTGTGATCACCGAGTCACGGAGACTCGGATGATCACAGATCCGAGTAAGGGGCCGGTCATGGCCCCTTACCATGTGATCAGCTGTCAGCCAATGACAGGTGATCACATGAGGTAAACAAAAGCTTGGTGATCGGTTTCGTTTTCGCTCATAGAGGTGATCAGTAGCAGAGTGAAGAAGAGAAGCGTTAAGGTGGTGAAGGTTTCTATGGGTAACTGTTAGGAGGATGGAGGGAGAAGAGGTGGAAGACAGGGAGAGAGTAAAACTAATAAAAAGGTAGTGATCAGAGAGTGGGAGAGGATTGTTGGAGAGGTTGCACGGAGTGCATAGATAGGAGAACACAAGGTCAAGGGTGTGTGGGGTCAGGAGGGAAAAGTACAGGGGGGACCAGGAGACAATATTGGGAGGTCAGGACAAAAAAAAAGTACAGGAGGGCACTAGGGCACAGTACTGGGTGTAAGAGGGTAAATTACTGAGGGGTAAGGAGGGAAAAGTACAGGGGGGCACCAGGGCACAGTACTCAGGGGTAAGAGGTTGAATTACTGAGGGGTCAGGAAGTAAAAGTACAGAGGTGCACCAGGTCACAATATTGTGAGGTCAGGAGGGAAAAAGTACAGGAGGGCACAATACTGGGGGGTCAGAAGGGCAGAATATCGGGGGACACCAAGGCACATTACATGGGGGCAACATGGCACAGTACTGGGGGTCAAAAGGGAAAAGTACAGAGGGGTCAGGAGGGCAAAGTACTTGGGGGCACCAGGGCACAGTACTGGGGGGGGGTCAGGAAGGCAAAGTACAGGTGGTCACCAGGGCACAGTACTGGAGTGGTCAGGAGGGAAAAGTACAGGTGGTCACCAGGGCACAGTACTGGGGGTTAGGAGGGCAAAATACTGAGGGGTCAGGAGGGCAAAATACAGGGAGGGCAACAGGGCACAATACCAGGGGGTCAGAAGGGCAGAGTAGAGGGGGACACCAGGGCACAGTACTAGGGTAGGGGTCAGGAAAGCAAAGTACATGGGGGGCAACATGGCACAGTACTGGGAGTCAGAATTTAAAAGTACAGGGGGATACTGTACTGGGGGTCAGGAGGGCAAATAATAGGGGGGGGGCAGCAGGGCACAGTACTGGGGGGCACCAGTCTATGGGACAGAAGTGGTTTCCTCCACATGCAGAGCGGCACAGGGAAGTTGCTGTCACAGTACAAACAAATGGCCACTTCCCCCACCTAGATATGGCCATCAAAGCAAGGAGCACAAGGAAGGGCAACACATGTCAAACAAAAACCAAAAGAAAATTCCTAGCCAGCCTGCAACCAAATTATCCTAACAGTATGCAAAAAAAAAAGGGGGGGGGGGGGGTGGTTTAGTTTGCACTCCCTTACAAATACATGCATAAGCTGTGGAGGCTGCGACAAGGCACCCCATTATTATCCGCAGTCCTAGCTCTATAAATTATGAGAGCCTCCATAGTAGAAGCACACGCATTATAATGGATGGGCAGAGGGCGGGTGAGCCTGGAGGGAGACCCACCCCTTCATAAAAGGCAGAGGGGCGCACTGGGCACCCAGCAAGCATAGAGCATAATAGCAGCAAAAGTGTCCAGTGTGACCCCTCACCGATATTCCAACAGTACAAACAAATGGCCGCTGTCCCCCACCAATACATTTCTGTGACAGATCTACTTGTTCTGGTGTGCTGATCCCCCTCTGGCCTTCCTCGCCAGTCCATCCCACATGATGTCACTAGGGATGGGCGAACGGTTCGACCGGAGCATGAGTTTTTGTATTTCTCTATCTCCTGTCTGATGAATGTTTATAAATAATGTTACTTTGTATCTCTCCATCTCTAGTCCAATCAATGTTTATAAACAATGTTACTTTGTATCTCTCTATTTCCGTCTGATCAATGTGTATCAACAATGTTACTTTGTATCTCTCTATTTCCGTCTGATCAATGTTTATAAACAATGTTACTTTGTATCTCTAGTGGGGATCACCTTCCCTGGGAAAAAGGCAATCCAAACAGCGGGTCTTTTCTTATTCTTCTGACTTGTTGTCAGTTTTTTCTTTTAAAGCTTTCACATAATACAGACAAAACAGAAAATAAATCCTCTCCATCCGGACACTAACTACGCAGTACAGATTCCTCTCTGACAGGGAAGGGTTTCTCCCATCACCAACTAAAAAAAACAAACATTTTACAAACCTTTTTCTTCCTCTTACAGAGCGATTTCCAAGCGTCTCGCACTCTCTTATGTATTGACTTCCTGAGTCCCAACCCAGATCCCCCCTCCTCCAGTCCTTCCTTGTTTATCTCACGTGCTGCTGGTAACAAGTGAGAAGCAAAACCCGGCTCAGACTGCAAACTTCCAAGGTTATCCGGAAATCCTGCACTGGATTCCTCCTTCGTTTCCCACGTAGGATAGCATGAAATGCGAAACATAGTTCTTATCCTGTATGTAAGCACTCTGTACAGTACTACTTCTCTTGTCCTGTATGCCGGGTGTAATTCTCGGTATCTGTTCTTATTCTGTATGTATGGACTCTGCACAGTACTACTTCTCTTGTCCTGTATGCTGGGTGTAATTCTCGGTATCTGTTCTTATTCTGTATGTATGGACTCTGCACAGTACTACTTCTCTTGTCCTGTATGCTGGGTGTAATTCTCAGTATCTGTTCTTATTCTGTATGTATGGACTCTGCACAGTACCATTTCTCTTGTCCTGTATGTCGGGTGTAATTCTCGGTATCTGTTCTTATTCTGTATGTATGGACTCTGCACAGTACTACTTCTCTTGTCCTGTATGTCGGGTGTAATTCTCGGTATCTGTTCTTATTCTGTATGTATGGACTCTGCACAGTACCACTTCTCTTGTCCTGTATGTCGGGTGTAATTCTCGGTATCTGTTCTTATTCTGTATGTATGGACTCTGCACAGTACCACTTCACATGCTGCATGTTCTGGGTGTAATTCTCGGTATCTGTTCTTATTCTGTATATATGGGCCCTCTGATCTCCTAGATTTTAAGCTCTAACAAGCAGGGCCCTCTTATTCCTCCTGTATTGAATTGTATTGTACTTGTACTGTCTGCCCTAATGTTGTAAAGCGCTGCATAAACTGTCGGCACTATATAAATCCTGTATAATAATAATAATAATATGGACTCTGCACAGTACTACTTCTCTTGTCCTGTATGTCGGTGTAATTCTCGGTATCTGTTCTTATTCTGTATGTATGGACTCTGCACAGTACTACTTCTCTTGTCTTGTATGCCGGGTGTAATTCTCAGTATCTGTTCTTATTCTGTATGTATGGACTCTGCACAATACTACTTCTCTTGTACTGTATGATGGGTGTAATTCTCAGTATCTGTTCTTATTCTGTATGTATGGACTCTACACAGTACTACTTCTCCTGTCCTGTATGTCGGGTGTAATTCTCGGCATCTGTTCTTATTCTGTATGTATGGACTCTGCACAGTACTACTTCTCTTGTACTGTATGATGGGTGTAATTCTCAGTATCTGTTCTTATTCTGTATGTATGGACTCTACACAGTACTACTTCTCCTGTCCTGTATGTCGGGTGTAATTCTCGGTATCTGTTCTTATTCTGTATGTATGGACTCTGCACAGTACTACTTCTCTTGTCCTGTATGTCGAGTGTAATTCTCTGTATCTGTTATTTTGTATGTATGGACTCTGCACAGTACTACTTCTCTTGCCCTGTATGCTGGATCTAATTCTCGGTATCTGTTCCTATTCTGTATGTATGGACTCTGCACAGTACCACTTCTCTTGTCATGTATTCCGGGTGTAAATCTCTGTATCTGTTCTTATTCTGTATGTATGGAGATTTCTATTTGTAAAAACAAACAAACAAAATACATAATAACAGACTAACTGTCTAAAAAAACATGTTCCGGTTCTGGTACCACATGTAAAGGAGCTTGGAACGGTGACTCAAGGAGAATCAGCCTACAAAGCCAGCTCTCCACGGCCCCCAGAGGGCAACCGACCCCGCCACCACCTCCACGCCATTCTCGTGACAAGTGGGGATGGACAGGTTTGTGCTGCACGGTCCCTCCACTACAGCCACAGCTAGCCGCCCGGATTTCTCCCTGCCAGACACACATTCGGGCAATATGGAGGACGCTATGAAGATGTCCAGCACGCCAGTCCCCATACAGCCTTCCCCCGCTGTCCCTTCCATCCCTGAAGAGCAATATGCAGGGTTGGCACAGGCAGTAGCGGCCCTCCTTTCACCCACAATAACGGCTGCAGTTGACAGGGCGATCACTGCTGGCATCACACAGCTGAGGAAAGAGCTAAAAGACCGGGCAGAGAGCCTATCTGAGTTAGAGCACCGCTTATCTGACCTGGAAGATGAGGTACAGAGCTCTCAAAGGACTGTACAGCAATCAAGACAAACACAGCAGTATATCTTAGACAAACTGGATGATCTCGAAAATCAGTCCTGCCGTAACAACCTGAGGGTCATAGGACTCCCCGAATCCTTTAATTGTAAGATATCTGCGCCTCGCGCATCCCGAGTGCATTGGGAATCACCACACCCTGCATAGTGGAAAGAGAACATAGCTTGGGAGCCCCCTCCAATGACAGATGCACTCCCCGTCCAGTCATAGTCTGCTACTTAAGTTAAACGGACAGAATCAACATCTTGAAATCTTTCCACAACTCAAAATCCCTTCAATTTGACAGCTTTAAGCTTCTTCTCTTTGCGGACTAGTCGCAAGAAGTCTCGCGCAGATGGAAAGCATTCCAACCAATATGTGCGGCACTCTACCAAAAAAGGGGTGAAATTTACACTAGCGTATCCAGCAATTCTATGTTTCATAGACCCCTTGGGGAATCTGAAAGTCTTTTCCCACCCGGAAGAAGTGGCGCACTATCTGCAGGCTTATCTCCACATTCCTATGGACGGCTCTTCTACATCAGCTCCCCTTCACATTGGTAGAACCCAGCGATCAGTGCAGCCCGAGGAAAGACCCTCCTAAGTAGCTCCGAATCTCCAACTCCTCAGGTCGTAACACATCTTGCTGACCTCAGCCGCTGATGCGTGCGAATTGCATCACCAGTCCCCTCAGACCCCTGTTGGGTCTTTCTCCACCCTAAACCTTCTTCTTCAAGTGTAGCAAGGTCCCAGCCCCCCTTTGAACTAATGAGAACCTCCAGAGCCAGGGATAGCTGACATCCTTCTGTATGTGATGGGTTGTGAAGCATAGTGAGTGCAGAGTAGTTAGTTATTGGGCGCCAGACACTTCTTGAATGCAAAAGAAAGCTTATTTCTCTTAACAATCTTTTTGGGAGAGAGAGCGCCAGGACACCCTTAGGTAGTTGCAAAATTAATTGGCAGACTCCGAGACTTCAATAGAACGACAGCCATGCAGGGAAAGGCATCCAGCAAGATGCCACATCTGCATGTGCAGGAATGCTGTCTCCTATGGCAACAGTCTTTAACAGTTCCTAACATAAAGCCTAACAGTTCTTTCGCTTTCACTACAATTGCTCCTTGTAGTTCTTCAGCCCACTGAGCTCCCTGTCTCTCACTAGACTAGATGATTCACTGCCACTGAATCCCTTGAGCTCCTCCAATCTTCACGGTGGTATCTTCCTCAAGCCTCACCCTCGCTTCTCTGCTGGGTTCCTAGCTTGGCACTCTAAATACCTCTCAAGCTTCTCCCCGCTGGCCTGCTCGGTCCCTGGCTTGACAAGGCTGCTCTGCAAGCGTCACCTCCACTGGTTGGGTCCCTGGCTTGATTCCCACTATAGTTTTCCGATTCCCCACCGTCCCCAGTTGGTGAGAATGCTGCTCCGGTACTTGCTTCAGTTACTCCCTCTGGTCCCTGGTAATAAGGTGGATAGTCCCTTACTAGCGACAGCTTCCCCTCTACCTCCGACCACGACAGGTTCTCCGGCCGGCACAACCGGCACTTCTGGTTGAACTGCAAGCCGCAGTCACAACCCTGCGCTGCTCTCTTGCTTCTGGATAGGCCCTCAGACAGCCTAGCAGCCAGATGTGCCCAGGATAGGCCCAATCTCCAGCCTAGCAGCCCGGGCAATACAACGCACGTCAACCCAAACAGCTGCCCAGGTGGCACAGAACATAGATCACCTGACTCCAGACGAATATATAGGCTCTTCCAGCAGGCCAAAGGGATTCAAGAAAACCCCTGCCCATTGGCTGAGATACCCCATATATTGCTTCTTTTTATCCATGAGATACCCCATATACCCATAACCCGACCTTGCGTTGCCCTTCTCATATCTAGTACCACCACGTACCCGGCCACCTAGTGGTAGAAGAGAAAAGTGCAACAAAGCCAAACTTTTATGGAGAAATCAATTGATCTCTAACAATCAACCAGGATAACTACTCCTGGCAAGTAAATTTGTGAGGAGCAACCCTGCCTAAACTCCAGGGTGCTACACAAGATTCAAGCATCCACTGACAGGTAGCGAGACATGTGCAGCTCCCCATCTACCATTTAAGATCTCTAAATCTGCTAGATAGGCCTCCTTCCCACAAAGTCACGCTATGAAAGTTATCTCTTGGAATGTCAAGGGATTACGCTCTCCCCACAAGCGTATTGTGATTCTTCGCCACCTTTAACGTCTCAAAGCCCATATTGCGATACTACAGGAGACACACTTGGCAGTGGCAGACTTCCCCCATATGTGCAAACTCTGGGTGAGCAAGGTTTTTGGGTCACCAGCTGTTAAAAGGAAACAAGAAAAGCCGCTCCAGGTGAGTGAGCCTCTGGTTAATCCCCACACACACTAGTCAGGTGCTAGCCTAGCTTGCATATTGTGTAACATAAGGAAATAATTCCGGACGGCTGCACTTCCAAAAATCCCTTTATTGAAGCTTCATATGACAAGTGGTGGACAGATGGAGCAGGGGACAAAGAGGTAGACGGGTTTCGTGCAAATGTTAGTGCTTAGTCATTACCTATTGGAACTAGTCACCATAATCACCTCTATACTGCTCTAATGTGTCATCATTAGATTACAGGTGAACTAACCAATTAAAATTGGTACTCAGCTGGTGTTACAAAGAAAACCCGGCTAGAATTACACGGTACTTACACTCAAATCTCATGTAAAGAGATTACTGCCAGAAAAAAATCTGATACACCAATTGAACTCGGAGTAAGCTCCACACATCAGTCAAAATCATTGTATAGTTACAACAACATACACAAAATAATAGAAAACATGTATATATGTATACACACAATGAAGTTGATGTTGAGAACAAATGATTTTAAAAGCAAAGTGTTAGAACATCATGAGGACCGATACTGGCATATTCCCAAAGTATGTGCATAGTCTCGAATCAACGTCAATGGCAAGAAAGAAAAAAGAAAAAAAAAAAAAAAAAAAAAAATATATATATATATATATATATATATATATATATATATATATATATATATATATTCTTTTAATGCAGTCTATTAGCACCTATTTCTCTCATTCATATATATATATATATATTACAGTGGGGGCGGAAAGTATTCAGACCCCCTTAAATTTTTCACTCTTTGTTAAATTGCAGCCATTTGCTAAAATCATTTCAGTTCATTTTTTTCCTCATTAATGTACACACAGCACCCCATATTGACAGAAAAACACAGAATTGTTGACATTTTTGTAGATTTATTGAAAAAGAAAAACTAAAATATCACATGGTCCTATGTATTCAGACCCTATTGGATTAGGGTGTGCACTCCAAAGCTCAAACACACGCTACCGATCACTCACTGTGTTCACTCAGAAAGGGAAGGGGCCAGTAAATCACATCTTTACCGGCCCCTTCCCCACTTATCCTAAAACATCCCCCTGTGTGTGCCCGCAGCAGCAGCCTGTGGGAGAGGAGAGGAGGGAAACCGGCAGCACTGTTGGGGGAGAGGGGGGCAGGGCAGTAGAGAAAATCTGTGCTGTACAGGGTGATTAGGGTGTGCCTGGGCACACCTGGCACACCCTGTGCGCACGCCTATGGCCATGAGTCTTTTTGGGAAAGATGCAACAAGTTTTTCACACCTGGATTTGGGGATCCTCTGCCATTCCTCCTTGCAGATCCTCTCCAGTTCTGTCAGGGTGGATGGTAAACGTTGGTGGACGGCCATTTTTAGGTCTCTCCAGAGATGTTCAATTGGGTTTAAGTCAGGGCTCTGGCTGGGCCATTCAAGAACAGTCACAGAGTTGTTGTGAAGCCACTCCTTCATTATTTTAGCTGTGTGCTTAGGGTCATTGTCTTGTTGGAAGGTAAACCTTCGACCCAGTCTGAGGTCCTGAGCACTCTGGAGAAGGTTTTCATCCAGGATATCCCTGTACTTGGCCGCATTCATCTTTCCCTCGATTGCAACCAGTCGTCCTGTCCCTGCAGCTGAAAAACACCCTCACAGCATGATGCTGCCACCACCATGCTTCACTGTTGGGACTGTATTGGACAGGTGATGAGCAGTGCCTGGTTTTCTGCACACATACCGCTTAGAATTAAGGCCAAAAAGTTCTATCTTGGTCTCATCAGACCAGAGAATCTTATTTCTCACCATCTTGGAGTCCTTCAGGTGTTTTTTAGCAAACTCCATGCGGACTTTCATGTGTCTTGCACTGAGGAGAGGCTTCCGTCGGGCCACTCTGCCATAAAGCCCCAACTGGTGGAGGGCTGCAGTGATGGTTGACTTTCTACAACTTTCTCCCATCTCCTGACTTCATCTCTGGAGCTCAGCCACAGTGATCTTTGGGTTCTTCTTTACCTCTCTCACCAAGGCTCTTCTCCCCCGATAGCTCAGTTTGGCCGGATGGCCAGCTCTAGGAAGGGTTCTGGTCGTCCCAAACGTCTTCCATTTAAGGATTATGGAGGCCACTGTGTGTACATTAATGAGGAAAAAAAATAACTTAAATGATTTTAGCAAATGGCTGCAATATAAAAAAGAGTGAAAAATGTAAGGGGGTCTGAATACTTTCCGTCCCCACTGTGTGTATATATATGCAGGAGATTTGCTAGGAATTTTTTTTATAAAAATGTATAGAAAAGAAAGGAAAGACATAGGTGCTGATAGACTGCAGGAAACTAGCTAAGAGAGAGAGAAAAAAAAGAAAAAAAAATGTTATTATAAATATATAGGAGAGAAATAGGTGCTAATAGACTACAGGAAACTAGCTAAGATTTTTATTTTTTTTGTTATAAATGTAAAGGGAAGAAATAGGTGCTGATAGACTACAGGAAACTTGTAAGAGAGAGAAAAATAAATATTATAAATATATAAGAGAGAAATAGGTGCTAACAGACTGTAGGAAACTAGCTAAGAGAGAGAAAAAAAAGAAAAAAAAAGGATTTTTTTTTAATTATAAATATATAGGAGAGAAATAGGTGCTGATAGACTGCAGGAAACTAGCTAAGATTTTTTCTATAAATATATAGGAAAGAAATAGGTGCTAGTAGACTGCAGGAAACTCGCTAAGAGAGGAAAGAAAAAAATAAATAAAATAAAAAATAATTTTTTTTTTTTTTTTTTTTTTTCTCCAAAGGTGCGGAGCGGCAATGGGGACCAGGTTTTCGCCCTCTCTTGCCAATCCTCACATGGGTTGGTGGGAGAGGGTGAAGATTTTTGGGTGGGATAATCCGTTTCCTTCACACATCCAATTTTTCAGGCGTTATATAGATGATATTGATTTGTTCCGGTAATCTGGGTACTTTGGATACTTTTTTGTCATATTTGAATGATAATTCTTTAAATCTCAGTTTCTCTGGACACACGGATAGATGCTCTATGGATTTTCTAGATGTGACCTTGGAAGGCGGTGAGGGTCGTGTTGTCACCAACCTCTACAGGAAGCCCTTGTCTGGACAGAGTATATTGTGGGCAGACTCCGGTCACCCCGCACATTCCATTGGAGGCATTCCTGTAGGACAATTTCTATGTTTACGAAGGATATGTAGCAGGGATGCTGATTTTGAGGGAGAGACTCTTAATATGAGGAATTGTTTTTTGCAGCGGGGTTACCCAGAAGGTTCAGTCAATAGGGCTAATAATGTACCTAGAAAAACTGAGAGGAGTCATTTATTAGGCGGTAAAACACGTTAAAAAGCAAGAGCCACCCGTGTTCTCCACTCCATTCTGTATGGAGTTTAGAACGATTAAAAATATTGTTGAACGCCATTTACCTATTTTATATAATGACAGTGTGTATCCCCAAATCCTCTCCGGTGAGATATAATGACAGTGTGTACCCCCAAATCCTCTCCAGTGAGATATAATGACAGTGTGTATCCCCAAATCCTCTCCAGTGGGGATATAATGACAGTGTGTACCCCTAAATCCTCTCCAGTGGGGATATAATGACAGTGTGTACCCCTAAATCCTCTCCAGTGGGGATATAATGACAGTGTGTACCCCCAAATCCTCTCCGGTGGGATATAATGACTGTGTGTATCCCCAAATCCTCTCCGGTGGGATATAATGACAGTGTGTACCCCCAAATCCTCTCCGGTGGGATATAATGACTGTGTGTACCCCCAAATCCTCTCCGGTGGGGATATAATGACAGTGTGTACCCCTAAATCCTCTCCAGTGGGGATATAATGACAGTGTGTACCCCTAAATCCTCTCCAGTGGGGATATAATGACAGTGTGTACCCCCAAATCCTCTCCGGTGGGATATAATGACTGTGTGTATCCCCAAATCCTCTCCGGTGGGATATAATGACTGTGTGTATCCCCAAATCCTCTCCGGTGGGATATAATGACAGTGTGTGCCCCCAAATCCTCTCCGGTGGGGATATAATGATGGTGTGTACCCCCAAATCCTCTCCGGTGGGGATATAATGACAGTGTGTACCCCAAATCCTCTCCGGTGGGGATATAATGACTGTGTGTACCCCCAAATCCTCTCCAGTGGGGGTTTAATGACAGTGTGTACCCCCAAATCCTCTCCGGTGGGATATAATGACAGTGTGTACCCCCAAATCGTCTCAGATGGAGATATAATGACCGCGTGTACCCCCAAATCCTCTCCGGTGGGGATATAATGACAGTGTGTACCCCCAAATCCTCTCCGGTGGGGATATAATGACAGTGTGTACCCCCAAATCCTCTCTGGTGGGATATAATGATGGTGTGTACACCCAAATCCTCTCCGGTGGGATATAATGATGGTGTGTACCCCCAAATCCTCTCCGGTGGGATATAATGGTACTGTGTACCCCCAAATCCTCTCCGGTGGGATATAATGGTACTGTGTACCCCCAAATCCTCTCCGGTGGGATATAATGACAGTCTGTACCCCCAAATCCCCACCCCCTCTAAGCAACTCCTTATCCCCTCCAGCTATTTTACATCTAGTTATAAGCGGGGGACCACTTGGCTTGATTTTAAGGGAATCTACAAGTGTGGCACAAAAGATTGTCCTTGTTGTCCACGTTTATAAGTATATTTGATATACCTGATTACATGTAAAATCTGCCAACCTCCAATATGTGGGCAGAACAACAAGGAGATTGCGGGATCGCCTCCATGATCATGTGTATCATACACAGAAGAACCACTCGACAAATGTTGCTAATCATTTTAATCGATTACATGGTGGCGATCTACAAATACAGGGGATTGAAAGAGTTAAAATACCACCTAGGGGAGGTGATGTCTTTAGGTTGCTGTGCAAGTGGGAGGTCTTTTGGATTTACCATTTGAGAACACGTATACCCAATGGGTTACATTTTTATGATTGACCTACCCTTGCTTTTTGCTTTTTTTATTTATTTATTTTTCCTCTCTTAGCGAGTTTCCTGTCTATTAGCACCTATTTCTCTCCTATATGTGTATGTGTGTGTATATATATATATATATATATTTATTTTATTTTTTTTCTCCCTTAGCTAGTTTCCTGCAGTTTATTAGCACCTATTTCTCTCCTACATTAAATTTTTTACATTTTTTTTGGCTTTTTTTATATCCTCTTCTAGCGAGTTTCCTACAGTCTATTAGCACCAATTTCTCTCCAATATGTGTGTATATATATATATATGTGTATATATATATATATATATATATATATATATATATATATATATTTTTTTTTTTCATTTTTTTTCTCTCTTAGCTAGTTTCCTGCAGTTTATTAGCACCTATTTCTCTCCTACATTTAATTTTTTTAATTTTTTTTTTTTAATTTTTTTTTTTTTTTGTCTTTTTTTTAATTTTTTTAATTTCCTCTCTTAGCGAGTTTCCTGCAGTCTATCAGAACCTATTTTTTTCATATACGTTTATTTTATTTGTTTTTACCTAGTTTCCTGCAGTCTATTAGCACCTATTTCTCTCCTATATATTTATAACTCCCCCCCCCCTTTTTTTCTCTCTCTCTCTTAGCTAGTTTCCTACAGTCTATTAGCACCTATTTCTCTCCTATATATATATATTTTTTTTTTTTTTTCTTGCCATTGACGTTGATTCGAGACTATGCACATACTTTGGGAATATGCCAGTATCGGTCCTCATGATGTTCTAACCACTTTGCTTTTAAAATCATTTGTTCTCAACATCAACCTCATTGTGTGAATACATATATACATGATTTCTATTATTTTGTGTATGTTGTTGTAACTATACAATGATTTAGACTGATGTGTCGAGTTTGCTCCGAGTTCAATTGGTGTATCAGATTTTTTTTCTGGCAGTGGATTTGGACCGAACTCTTTACATGAGATTTGAGGGAAAGTACCGTGTAAATCTAGCCGGGTTTTCTTTGTAACACCAGCTGAGTACTAATTTGAATTGGTTAGTTCACCTGTAATCTAATGATGACACATTAGAGCAGTATAGAGGTGATTGTGGTGACTAGTTCCAATAGGTAATGACTAAGCGCTAACATTTGCGCGAAACCCGTCTACCTCTTTGTCCCCTGCTCCATCTGTCCACCACTTGTCATATGAAGCTTCAATAAAGGGATTTTTGGAAGTGCAGCCGTCCAGAATTATTTCCTTATGTTACACAGCATGTGTGCTGGGCTATACATATATACATATAATGTACCCTTACCCGCAATGGCGGCGGCAGCACCCAACAGCTGATGGAAACATCAGCTGAGGTGCTGACATCGCTGGACTCCAGGACAGGTAAGTGTCCGATAATTAAAAGCCAGCAGCTGCAGTATGTGTAGCTGCTGGTTTTTATTTTGTTTTTGTTTTGGGCAGACCTCCGCTTTTTAACTCCCAACCTCAATAGAAGAGGTCACTACTAGCGCAATCATATCTTTAACAGCCGGCAAGGCCCCAGGCCCCAATGGCTACACATCGGAGTTTTACAAACTCTCGGCGCACGTTATCTCCTCCACCCAACCTTGGTCTATCAAAATATACTCGACGGAAACCCCTACCACCCCTCAGGCTATCAGGCCCACATCAAGCTGATCCCTAAAAAAGGGAAGGATTCCAGGGAGCCTGGCTCCTATCGTCCAATATCCCAGTTAAATTTAGACTCAAAGCTGTTATCAAAAAAAATGGCGAACAGACTGGCCTCGATCATGCCATCCCTAATCCACCCTTCGCCTGCGGGTTTCACCCAAGGACGCTCTGCTAGCCCCAACATAAGAAAAGTCCTCACAGTCTTGGAGCACGCAAGGGCCAACCCGTCCGGAGATACTGCCATTGTCACCCTTGATGCTGAAAAGGCTTTTCGACAATGTCAGTTTTCACTAGTTGAGGGTGATCCTTTCGAAAATTTGGCTTCTCAGGCCCTTTTTTCCACCTTATCAACGCCGTATACTCTGCCACGTCCGCGTATGTCATTGCAGCAGGCTTTATCTCCAACAACAGCCCCGAAGAAGCGGGAGTTTCCCTGTGAAACTAGTTGATGTCACCCCCCCACCCCCCCCTCCATGTGAACGTCTGTCACTCAGAGCATTGTGCATCAGCGTTCAGGATCCATGGCACGGCTGTTTCTTGGACACGGCTTTCCTGGTAAATTCTATCCAGCTGACACTCTAAACGGTCATTTCATCATTCATCCTTTATACACCTTGGATGTGTGAATTCACAAGTCCGGACATAAGTGAATACTGTGGCACAGAGATACTGATTGATACAAGAGGTGTTTCTTCGCTCAGCTGTTTGATATCCACCTTTATGTGAACACCATTGCTTTTCCATTGTAAGTAGAGTGGACTACTGAACACGGAAAACTACCTGGAATATCACTGTCTACATCTCGGGTAAGGTAGATCATACCATATACCTACCCGCTATACTTCTGTTACTTAGACTGTTTGGTTTCTGCTACTAACGATCGCTGTGCGGGCTATTTTCCTGTGTCCTATGGACTGCAATATATATATATTTTTGTGCTCACCAAATGGATATCCATCTGCTATAATCCAATATGCCAATACCCTTTTGCCGTTTACCCTTAACAGCTTCATGCGGCCTACTTTATTTCCAATTTTCATTCGAACCATTTTTCAAATTTTACGAACGATTTTTTTCATAAAAGGAGTACCTGGTTCCACGTTTGATGCTACCAAATTGCTTAAATCTATATAGCATTTCTATGGCCCATATATTTATGCACATGCAGTAAAGACCTTCCCCTTTATGTTTGTCAGTCTGTTAGTTTGTCTGTATTTGTCTGGTCATTTGGCAACGTTGTCATTGGATAGTTAATGGTGGAGGTTATTAATTTTATACTTTATGTCATCAATTACTGTGTGTTTATACATACAATAAATTTCTATTTTGTTATAATTCATCGGTTATTTTTTCAGACTCTACAGTATATCTCTTTGGTTCTATATGTGGTATCATTTCTACGCCTTTTCTCCTTTCGGTGTAGCTTCCCCTTTTATCTCCAACAACATCTGTCTCCACGAGGGCACACGACAGGGATGCCCCCCTCTCACCCCCGCTGTTTAACCTCTCACTCGAACCCCTCTCTCAATTATCCCGTTTCACTCAAAACTACTATTAAGGTGGGCTCCCAAAAACTACGCACAGCAGATGACATACTGGTCTTTACTTCAGACCCACGCACAGGTATGCTACATATTCAAGAGGTGTTCACATTGTTTCGGGACTGCTCGGGTTTGAGAATTAACTTCTCCAAGAGTGAAATATTACCACTATTCCCCCCCCCCATCCTTGGGCGCTTGGTTCAATCTTCCCAGTCGCCAAAAACCACATTAAATACCTGGGAATCAAAATAGGTAAAGTGCCCTCCTCCCTCTATCAACTCAATGACCTCCTTGTTGTATCCAGAATTACAGCGGAATTGGAAAGCTGGTCAGGTCTCCCTCTCTCGATGTTTGTCAGATGCCACCTATTTGAGATGGTCAGGTTCCCAAAACTCCTGTACCCCCTACGGACCATTCCCCTGCTATTGAAACACAAGGAGGAGACTTTGTGAAAGACGAGTGAAGCAGAGATGGCAGTGTGTGGGACACTAAACACCCTGCATAAGCAGCCAGGTTGGTGACACTGGTGGCCACACTAGCGTGCTCCTGCCAGGCAAGTGAATGGAGCCAAGTGCCGGAACTTGTTCCAGCACTTGGCTCTGCTCCAGGATTCGCCGGGACTCCAGGATTTACCGCCCTCCGCCACCCTGGCGCCCTCAGACGGCTGCCTGAGCTGCCTTATGGTGGCGCCGGCCCTACCTCTAACCAACAAGCAATAAGCTTTGTATGCAGATTATGCCCACCTAGAGACATGCGCTTTAAAACTTGTCTCCTGGATACACTCTTGGATCTCCATCATCATAAAATCTCTTAGCTGTATAAGCCACTGAACTCTCTATTGACAAAACCGGTACACTCTAGCTCAGCAATATCGTGGAACAAGGACTTGCACTCCTTGGGAGCACTGATTCACACCGTGGCTTGCTATAGCACCCTCACCGGAAGATGTGTACCTCCTATTATAGCGAGGTCATATGCGCCAGCAGATATAGCCTATCGTTATCGTTTTTAAACACCGTTCATTTATTTTAAAAAAGTTATCCGTAAAATGTACAAAAACAGTATAAAAAGCGCTTGCCAGCAATAAAATTACAAACGAACACCCGCACTTCCGGGGTCACGTGAGGCGTGGTGACGTCAGCGCGTAGCACCGATTGACATGTTTTGTCATACATGACGTCTTCTTGGGGCCACGTCACGTATGACGAAACATGTCGGGCGGTGCTATGCGCTGACATCATCACCCCTCGCGTGATCCTAGAAGTGATAGAAGGTGTTTGTTTGTAATTTTATTGCCGGCAAGTGCTTTTTATGCTTTTTTACAATAAATGAGCGGTGTTTATCTGGACAGTTGTACTGCGGCAACATGGCTCAGCTGCGTGAATTGCCATCATGTTACGTAACATAGACAGCCACTAGGGGGCTCCTGCGCACCTCCGGAGACGCGCGCACGCCCCCTGCTCGCCCATGGAGCTGATGCGAGTGCCCGGAGGTCGCAATCACGGCTGGGCTCCCGTGATTGCACGGGGCACACCGAGGGGCACACGGAGAACCGGGATCTGTTTGTGTAAACACAGTTTCTGGTTCTCTGAGGGGAGAACAGACAGATCGTCTGTTCATACAGAGTATGAACAGCGATCTGTCATCTCCCCTGCACAGTCCCCTCCCCCCTTCAGTCAGAACACAAACCAGGACACACTTAACCCCTTGATCGTCCCCTAGTGGTTAACCCCTTCACTGCCAGTAACATTTTTACAGTAATCAATGCATTTTTATAGCACTGATCGCTGTATAAATGACAATGGTCCCAAAAATGTGTCAAAAATGTCTGATGTGTCCGCCATAATGTCACAGTCCCAATAAAAGTTGCAGATCGCTGCCATTAGTAGTAAAAAAAATAAATAAATAAATAAAAAAGCCATAAAACTATCCCTTATTTTGTAGACACTATAACTTTTGTGCAAACCAATCAATATACGCTTATTGCAATTTTTTTACCAAAAATATGTAGTAGAATACAAATCGCCCTAAAATGAGGTAAAAAAAAACATTTATATATTTTTGGGGGAAATTTATTATAGCAAAAAGTAAAAAATATTGCGTTTTTTTTCAAAATTGTCGCTCTTTTGTTGTTTATAGAGCAAAAAATAAAAACCGCAGAGGTGATTAAATACCACCAAAAGAAAGCTCTATTTGTGGGGAAAAAAGGACATCAATTTTGTTTGGGGGCAACGTCGCACGACTGCGCAATTGTAAGTTAAATCGACGCAGCGCCGAATCGCAAAAAGTGCTCTGGTCAGGAAGGGGGTAAAATCTTCCGGGGCTGAAGTGGTTAAAAATGCACTATTGGAGCCTTTATTCTCTTTACTTGCTCCACGCTCATTTTAGTAGATTGGAATTTTTGAAGAAAGTGGGCGGATGGTGGCCAATGACTAAGGAGGACGTCAGTGGCTCCAGGATCCATCTCAGACCCCGCAGAGGGCTATATCTGCTGGCGCATATGACCTCGCTATAATAGGAGGTCCACATCTTCCGGTAAGAGTGTTTATTTCTTCTGAGTGAAAACTCTGAGAATTCTTCCCCTCTCTTTAGATTGGTATCACCGCAGAACCTGATATACCATCTTTAGAGAGACTTTATCTTATAAAGTCACTTTTATTCACTTTTCCACTTTACAGAGACTTTGTTGTATACGTCACTATTTTCTTACCTTATTTATATAGGATTTACACACTATATAATACTTTAATGTATTTTGTTTGCTTTTTAGATAAGTAAGATGAGACCATAAACGGCGCTGCCCTCTATAATATTAATGGGTATCAGGTAAAAATATCACAAGATCCACACTGAATCCAGATGACTCTGATACATAAAAACTCCACCAATATCAAAACATACTACGGTTTAGGCCAAAAATGAACCATATATTGGAGGTGAGCAAAATTGCAAAAAACACCAATACTTAAAAATTGCTAAATAAGATGTGTTCCCCCAGCGGGATATACGTGTCATCCAAAGTAAAATATATAATACCTGAGTGAAAAAATATATAATACCTGAGTGAAGAAAATTTAGGTTGGACAGTGCAAACCAAAAAACAGTATAAAAAAGGAAGCAAGTTAAAAAAATTATTTTAAAAAGCTTTTTACCCCAAAGTTCAAAAGTATTGGGACAAGATGGCGCCAAAGGAAACCTATTAGATATTATAAGGATATGTGTGCTTAATATTATCAGTGTGGTGTCTGTGTGTCCCCTTCCATATTTATATGCAAAAAAATATTAAGTAGAGTTGTGTTTGACCCCAATGTTCAAAAGTATTGGGACAATAATAGGTATAAATAGGTATGATACGGATAAGTGTGCTAAATATTATCAGTGTGGTGTCTGTGTGTCCCCTTCCGTGTTCCACAAGTGTGGATCTTGTGATATTTTTACCTAATACCCATTAATATTATAGAGGGCAGCGCCGTTTATGGTCTCATCTTACTTATCTATTATGCAATTAGACCCTTAGGGGTACTAATTAGAGATAGGCAGCAGCTCTTACTCTGTCCTAAGCGCGGATTTATTCTTTTATATCTTTGTTTGCTTTTTGATTCTAAATTTTGTGCACTTTTTATTAGCGCGACTATTTCCATGTACTAAGCTTTGTACAGGATTGTATCGCATGTTTGTGTCTCTGCTTTTTTCCGTTCACAGGTTTGTTTTTACTCAGTTATATCAATAGCACAGTATATAGTCTTTGAACATATTTTTGGCTATAACACCACCTGCGCATTTAATACGAACGAGTTCTGGTGCGAACAACAATACAAAATCATACACGGGGCATACATTGCTCACTTGACTTCTAATCAGCTTCCGGATCGCCAACACTTTGTGCAATGACCATAGGCCCTCCCTGCTCCACAAGCTCTGGTCCTGACCTCTTATCTCAGGTTACTGGGACCAAGTAGAGTCATTCAAAGCCACGGTCATCGGTCTCCAAACCTTTCAGGGATATATACTTTATACTCCTTGGCTTTCTGGATGTTCCCCTACCTAGCCGGATGAGAACACAAGCTAAAACAATCCAGTATAAGAAAGCATGGTTATCCACATGCTATATGGCAGATAGGAGGGCTATCCTCAAGCAATGGACATCACCCTCTCCTCCTACCACCAAAGATATTAAAAATGACCTGCTGAACCTACTGAGAAAAGAAAAGCTGGTCCTCTCCCACCATTGCAAGATGTCTCGCTTCCACCGCAAGTGGGACCTATATATTGACAGAGTGTTACCGGAACCAAAAGGCCAAATCCTCAGCTATCTTTCTGACACTACTAAGGCCTCCAACTTTGACCTTAATCCTCATTAGGAACACCGTCACGGGTACACCACCACACAACGCAGGATGTTCTTCCATGACTATCTTCCAATATCTGGCAGTTCTCCACTGCTCACTACTGATAAGTTTATTCTTTACTCTGTCTGCCATAAAACCACCATTTCTTACTGGTATTATCTTAGGCCTGCTTGACTTTACTAATGCTTGACACGCTCAAGCTCAATGATAGCTCATTCCATGTAAAACCTAGCTTGGGTTACCTCCCCCCACCCCCCTATTATGACTGGGAATGTTCTCTACAGAGACAGGAACTGAAACAGATGAAGAGTGCACAGCCGGTCGTTGCTCCTCAGCCTGCTGAACACTGCCTGTTGGTAGACTCCTGGACCTCTGGGTCCACCTCCTCCCTAGTTAAGATAGCCCCATTCATGAAGGTCTCCTCCTCTATGTTCTGCTGCAGCCAACAGTTCATCGTCTGCAGATTTCTCACCCATGTTATGGAAGGCCTCCGGACAATCTCCGTGGAAATGGCCAAGCCTACCACATAGATTGCACTTAACTTTCTCATAGGTAGAACTAACGTGGCCAACCTCCCCACAAAGATTACACTTCAGGATTGTACAAACACTCACCACAAGGCCAGATTTACCACATATAACCACTTCAGGCCCGGAAGGATTTACACCCCCCCTCCCCCTCCTAACAAAGCCCTTTTTTGCGACACGGCACTGCATCGCTTTAACTGACAATTGCGCGGTCGTGCGACGTTGCACCCAAACAAAATTGACGTCCTTTTTTCCCACAAATAGAGCTTTCCTTTGATGGTATTTGATCACCTCTGTGGTTTTTATTTTTTGCGCTATAAACAAAGAAAGAGCGACAATTTTGAAAAAAGTGCACTTTTTAACTTTTTGCTATAATAAATATCCCCAAAAAATATATAAAAAAAACACATTTTTTCCTCAGTTCAGGCCGCTACATATTCTTCTACATGGAATGGGAGGAGGTATGCAACCAGTGCATAAAAGGGCGCCCCTTGGGACTTTTAAGGCAGAAAAGTATGGAGAGTAATGCCGCGTATACACGATCGGACATTCCGACAACAAAATCCATGGTATTTTTTCCGATGGATGTTGGCTCAAACTTGTCTTGCATACACACGGTCACAAAAATCTTGTCGGAAATTCCGAACGTCAAGAACGCGGTGACGTACAACACGTACGACGAGCCGAGAAAAATGAAGTTCAATAGCCAGTTCGGCTCTTCTGCTTGATTCCGAGCATGCATGGAACTTTGTGCATCGGAATTGTGTACACACGATCGGAATTTACGAGAACGGATTTTGTTGTCGGAAAATTTGAGATCCAGATCTCAAATTTTGTGTGATGGAAATTCCGATGGAAAATGTCCGATGGAGCCTACACACGGTCGGAATTTCCGAAATAAAGGTCCCATTGAATATTTTCCGTCGGAAAATACGACCATGTGTACGGGGCATAACAATGTATAAAAGAATGCACATAAGTGCCAACTTTATTGATTATAGAAAAAATAGTAATAGATAGAAATGGATACAAAATTCACTTTAAAATACATCAATGAATCAGTCGTATACAAAGATAATTATATCAACCCAAAGCTCACAATCCACTGCCTGGATCAAGTTGAGGTCAGACGGATAGTTTTCCAGCATACATCCCGACATGTTTCGGGAATTCACATTGATATATAATATTCCCTCATCAGGGGATTTACAATTGGGTGATTTGATCCTTATCTGTAATATAAATGTAATTATATAGAAGTAAAAAAAGGAGGTCACATCATTTGTATAGTAAAGGAAAGTGCCGATAATTACACTTTACACATTATTCTATATCAAGGCTTATAGTACTTACAATGATGGGATTCATTACAAATCATAACAAGATAAAAACGATAACCAGGGAGAAACAGGCTGACTGAGGGGTCCACAAAGATATAGGATGGGCGGTCGTGGATCCAAAACCGATCACTGCAGCGCATCCACAAGCAGGGGCGGACTGACAACTCATAGGGCCCCCGGGCAATAGGAGATTATGGGGCCCCCAGGCAATCAGAGATTATGGGGTCACATAGTATACACACACACAGTATACACATACATGTACACACAGTATTCACAGACATGTTTCTATTGGCTGTCCCTGGTCCATACTGTCTATTGGCTGTCCCTGGTCCATACTGTCCCTGGTTTTACTGAGGCTGGCAACCCTGATGGGGCCCCCTAGTGGCCCAGGGCCCTCGGGCAGTGCCCAAGTGGCTCAATGGTCAGTCCGCCCCTGTCCACAAGAGACGCCTGATTGGAGTCTAGCATTCAAGATATGCTGTTTAGAAGATCATAAGGAGAGGACAAATTAAGTTAGTCCTACATATAGCATAGAGGAATGTAAAAAAGTTGCAGCATAAAAGCAAGGGAGTATATATCCCTGGTCAGCCTATGTAGATAATGTATTTACCTTTAGCTATACATATCTGAGATGCAGACCTCTGGGCGGCAATCCAACGACTGACAAACGCCCACTGAGTGTCTGCATCCTAAATAGTACATCTGATGTGAATTTGACCTATCAATTTGACTCTAAGGTGTGTGGGCTCGCCCCGCTTAATCCTATACACCGGTGACGCGGCGAAGCGTGACGTCATCACGCCCCGTAGGACGTGGATAAGCTGTGCAGCTCCGGGTCTGGGAGACGCTCTGAGCTCCGCACTCAGCTGTCCTACATACAGCTGATTAAGCGGGTGCGCTGCAGTGATCAGTTTTGGATCCACGACCGCCCATCCTATATCTTTGTGGACTTCTCAGCCAGCCTGTTCCTCCCTGGTTATCGTTTTTATCTTGTTATGATTTGTAAAGAATCCCATCATTGTAAGTACTATAAGCCTGGGACTCTCCTGGGAGACATCTTACTTATTCTGTATGTATGGACTCTGCACAGTACCACTTCTCTTGTACTGTATGATGGATGTAATTCTCAGTATCTGTTCTTATTCTGTGTGTATGGACTCTCCACAGTACTACTTCCCATGCCCCATGTTCTGGGTGTAACTGATGTTTTCCAACAGGAAGCTCTGGTAATGTAATTAGTTAAAATGTCTCAATAGGGAGGAGAATAGTTGTACGTTACGTCACTGTCATTCTTCCTTCTAGTTCATAAACTTGGCTCCAGCTCAGGGAGAGAGGAAGAGACTCCACTTGTATAGTACATCAGACCACAGAGGAGAGACAGCAGAGAGCGGAGGAGACTCCACCAGGAGACATCAGACCACAGAGGAGAGACAGCAGAGAGCGGAGGAGACTCCAACAGGAGACATCAGACCACAGAGGAGAGACAGCAGAGTGTGGAGGAGACTCCACCAGGAGACATCAGACCACAGAGGAGAGATAGCAGAGAGCGGAGGAGACTCCACCAGGAGACATCAGACCACAGAGGAGAGACAGCAGAGAGCAGAGGAGACTCCACCAGGAGACATCAGACCACAGAGGAGAGACAGCAGAGAGCGGAGGAGACTCCAACAGGAGACATCAGACCACAGAGGAGAGACAGCAGAGTGTGGAGGAGACTCCACCAGGAGACATCAGACCACAGAGGAGAGATAGCAGAGAGCGGAGGAGACTCCACCAGGAGACATCAGACCACAGAGGAGAGACAGCAGAGAGTGGAGGAGACTCCACCAGGAGACATCAGACCACAGAGGAGAGACAGCAGAGAGTGGAGGAGACTCCACCAGGAGACATCAGACCACAGAGGAGAGACAGCAGAGAGCGGAGGAGACTCCACCAGGAGACATCAGACCACAGAGAAGAGACAGCAGAGAGTGGAGGAGACTCCACCAGGAGACATCAGACCACAGAGGAGAGATAGCAGAGAGTGGAGGAGACTCCACCAGGAGACATCAGACCACAGAGGAGAGACAGCAGAGTGTGGAGGAGACTCCACCAGGAGACATCAGACCACAGAGGAGAGACAGCAGAGAGCGGAGGAGACCCCACCAGGAGACATCAGACCACAGAGGAGAGACAGCAGAGTGTGGAGGAGACTCCACCAGGAGACATCAGACCACAGAGGAGAGATAGCAGAGAGCGGAGGAGACTCCACCAGGAGACATCAGACCACAGAGGAGAGACAGCAGAGAGCAGAGGAGACTCCACCAGGAGACATCAGACCACAGAGGAGAGATAGCAGAGAGTGGAGGAGACTCCAACAGGAGACATCAGACCACAGAGGAGAGACAGCAGAGAGTGGAGGAGACTCCACCAGGAGACATCAGACCACAGAGGAGAGACAGCAAAGAGTGGAGGAGACTCCACCAGGAGACATCAGACCACAGAGGAGAGACAGCAGAGAGCGGAGGAGACTCCACCAGGAGACATCAGACCACAGAGGAGAGACAGCAGAGAGCAGAGGAGACTCCACCAGGAGACATCAGACCACAGAGGAGAGACAGCAGAGAGAGGAGGAGACTCCACCAGGAGACATCAGACCACAGAGGAGAGACAGCAGAGAGTGGAGGAGACTCCACCAGGAGACATCAGACCACAGAGGAGAGAAAGCAGAGAGCGGAGGAGACTCCACCAGGAGACATCAGACCACAGAGGAGAGACAGCAGAGAGTGGAGGAGACTCCACCAGGAGACATCAGACCACAGAGGAGAGACAGAAGAGAGTGGAGGAGACTCCACCAGGAGACATCAGACCACAGAGGAGAGAAAGCAGAGAGCGGAGGAGACTCCACCAGGAGACATCAGACCACAGAGGAGAGACAGCAGAGAGTGGAGGAGACTCCACCAGGAGACATCAGACCACAGAGGAGAGAAAGCAGAGAGCGGAGGAGACTCCACCAGGAGACATCAGACCACAGAGAAGAGACAGCAGAGAGTGGAGGAGACTCCACCAGGAGACATCAGACCACAGAGGAGAGACAGAAGAGAGTGGAGGAGACTCCACCAGGAGACATCAGACCACAGAGGAGAGAAAGCAGAGAGCGGAGGAGACTCCACCAGGAGACATCAGACCACAGAGGAGAGACAGCAGAGAGTGGAGGAGACTCCACCAGGAGACATCAGACCACAGAGGAGAGAAAGCAGAGAGCGGAGGAGACTCCACCAGGAGACATCAGACCACAGAGGAGAGACAGCAGAGAGTGGAGGAGACTCCACCAGGAGACATCAGACCACAGAGGAGAGACAGCAGAGCGTGGAGGAGACTCCACCAGGAGACATCAGACCACAGAGGATGTTATGGAAATGATTAAGAGCTCCAATCGAGCTCAAGGTTATCTGCTGCTGTCTCTAATTGGAAAGTGTGGATATGCATGCATATAAAAGTAAACACTCTGAGACACGCTCAGCTCCGTTACTTCTTACACTTCTAATTTATTCAAGGTGGTGCTAATGTTTTATACACACAAATACGTCATTGCTATGTTAGTCTAATAGGTACATCTCATTGGTTAGGATAGAAAAGAAGATGGAGAATCTTCATAACGAGGTTTGGCTGTCCTTGGTTTTATCTTCAGTTCCGCGTTCTTCTGATGTGTGGGATGTAGGGGGTACCCGCCATTTTGAGAAAATATAGGAACAGAGCAAACCTGTATACTTATATAATGAGTAAGGAGAAAAATATGTATGCACATAAGAAAATAGACATTTTCAGATTACTATTATTATTATCTACATCACATTCCTTCACAATCCCCCCTAAAATGACTATTTTCTCTTTTCTGTCCCTAATACTAAAGGTCCCACTTTGGCCTGGCCCTTCTCCTCAGCAACTCTTTTAGGCTGTATATAGAATTGGGCAGCAACTGTTCACTTCCCTCCTCGATACAGCTGGAGAGGTGCAGTCAGGCGCTATCTATCCCTATAACCCTATAGGATTGTGAGATTGTGGACAGAGAGTGACTGTAGAGGAGTGAAGGGTTTGTCATCTTCCATCTTAAGGTGGTCCTCTTCTTCTTGGTGGAGAAATGTAGGTGTGTTATTGTCTACAGCCTTGCTCATTAACTTTTTTACAAAAGGTAAAATACAGCATATAATCAGGGTTAAAAGAACCAGGATTATTAATACCCTTACCCGTATCTGGACGAGCACCTTCTGCCACCCACTCATCCAGCTAAAGTATTGATCCCATGGGTCTGTAATACCTGAGTTCTTCAACTCCAATGACAGATCTTCTAATTTCTTTATAGCTAAAGTAACCTTACCATTTGGGCCAGTATTATCAGGAATGTATGTACAACAGGTTCCCGTTTTTTCCTATGATTTTACAAAACACCTCCTTTCCCAGCTAGCACCATGTTTAAGGCCATCCGGTCCTGGAATGTCATGTAGGAAGTGGGGGCTAACTGGTCAGCAATTCCCTGGAGGGCATCTTTAGAGTAATTTACAAATCTCTGTTGGTTATAATATGTGTAGTGTCAGGTCACCTAGAGGCTGGGTGACAGATGCACACCGTTGGGATCAGGAGTGCACCGCAAGGTAGTGGACCCTACGGCTGACTGCTGCGGATTGAACCCTGGGAGGTTCAGGAAGCAGGTCTACTGGATCACTGACACAGATCCCACTGGGAGCTAGAGCATAGATTCCCCAGGGCGCGGAGTCTAAGAGCCAGCAGGTGTTCACCAGAGCCTCTAGTGGTGAGGATGGACTGCGCTGCAGTCTGGCTCCAGGTCGCGGCCCCCAGGGTCTCACAGCTCACGCTCACGGTAGACTACAGGAGAAGAGGAAGGAGGCAGCAGGCTGGAACAACAAGGAAAGTAAGGGACAAGCCAAGGTCGGTAACAGGAATCAGATGTAGGAAACACAGCAAGTACACACAGAGGCTAACACACAATGGTTGATCAGCACTGCTGGCTTGCAGTGCACAGGTTAATATAGGGTTCCCTGATAGGGCCTGGGGTGGGGCCATGCTTAGAGGAGAGGTTACAAAAGCAGTCAGGTGAGGGTCAGCTGGTCTCTAGAGATGAACACATGGAGACAGGTATGCTGATCGACAAACTCTATTGCATAACCATGACATGTAGTTAATCCAATCTACATTCTTGCTGACAGTTGTTATGGGGATCAAAGACTCAAAACCAGCTTTTACCTGATCCCTGGCTTTAAACTCATCAGGGACCCCCCTTGTAACCCTTATGACATCTATGTATACATGAGGATCAAAGCTTCCGGAGAGAGCTGCTCGCTTCCTCCTCTGACTGTGTGCTGGGTTAGTGTATGTATCAGGGGTATCTTCGGTTAGGATATGGGGGGGGGGGGGGCATAATGACCTTTGCAAGGGCACATTCACTGATCCAGATTCCCTCTAGATCAAACAGGAAAAGGATATGCAGCACCCGAAAACACGCTCTCCTGCAGTGATAAGCGTGCATTCAGGTGTTCTTCCTGGCCAACTTGATTGAGGTGGCTGTGGTCAGCAAAACTTGGAATGGACCATCATAACTTGGCTCAAGGATCTCCAGACAGTAGTTGGTGTGTTCCTGTATCTAATTCAGGATCTGGAATGGAAGAAAACACCTGGACATGCATTCAGGTTAATTCTCGTGATAATGTGGTTACATAATTAGTCAACACATCAGACTGCAAATGTAACTGTTGTGGAAAGTAACAACCAAGTCTGGGAGCTGAACCAAACAAAATTTCATAATGGGATAGGGCATGTTTCCCCCGGGGGTGTGTCTGACACTGAACAGGGCAATGGGCTAACTGTCTGGCCAACTCATGTAAGTCTCTTGGGCCATCTTTAACATCCTGTTTTTAGTGTCCCATTCATCCTTTCTACCTTCCCGCTACTTTGAGGGTGGTATGGGATGTGTAGTGCCAACTGAACCCCCAGTGCTGCCCAAATCTCTTTAGTAAGGGTTGCTGTTAAGGCTGGTCCCTGATCTCTCAATATCACCTCTGGGACCCCAAATCTACATACTATCTCACTCAGTAGTTTCTTAGCTGTGGTCCTGGCAGTCGTGACCACTTCCACTAGGGCGTTTTCGAATCTGCCAATTCTTGGCACTTGAGAATGATCAATTTGCATCCTTTGGAATGGGGTATAGGGCTTTTGCCAGGTGCTTCTTCTGTGTTTTTTTCCTGTGCATCCTGGGTTACATTTGGTGCAGATAATGCATGATCTGCAGAAGTTGTCGGTCAGTGGAGTAACTCTTGGTGCAACACTTGTTGATAAGAGAGTTCATAAAAGTCTATGTCAAGTGGGCAGCTCCATGTGCCCATTGCACCACGGTTGGGTACATACTCCTGGGTAGACAAGGCTTCTTGTTGCACTCGAATAGTCCATTTCTGAGAGTTGCTCCTCTCCGTTTCCAGCTTTCCTTCTTATCCGGACTTGTTGTTTCCTGTAGTTCTTTTAGATAAACTCTGTCCACTGGGAAAGTCTGTAAGGTAAGCACGGGGTGGTCTTCTTCTACCACCCTGCTGTCCACTTCCCGTGGACCACCAGCTGTCTGTTTGGCAGCTGAATTGGCTAGATGATTGCCTCAAGCTTCCTTTGAGTTCATTTTGTCGTGTGCTTTACTCAGAATAGTCACTTGGGTTGGGAGAAGCAAGGCATCAATTTTTCACAGGTGTTCCTGCAGCCGTCAGGAATCCTCTGTCCTAGATAACACCATAATCATGGGCAATGCTGAAAGCATATCTTGAGTCCATATGAATGTTGGCTCCTCCTCCTTTCCCCCCTCGAGAAGTGGAAGAAGGGTGGTAGGGTTCAGTGTTTGACAACTTAATAGAGTAATGCTGTCCAGTAGGAGGGAACACAGGAGTCTCAAGTGTCTGGTAGTGGACAAGTGTTTCGGCTGGATCCTGGTTGAATATGGCAACAACGTCATGGGGAGCAAGCAGAACGAGGCAGTGTCCGAGGACCAAGTTCAAAGTTTTGTCAAGCAAGGCTTGTGTAGCAAAGCCAGCTCACAGACACAATAGGGCTCCTCTTACTACCGCATCCAGCCGACAGGAATAATATCCTATGGGGCGTAGGCTGATGCCGTGTGATTGGGTGAGTACACCTGCAGCATGTCCCAGACGTTCGGATACAAAGAGCTTGAGCGTTTTGTCGTAGGCTGGGAGCCCTAGCGCCGGAGGTGGCGCACTTAAGGGCCTCAAACTTAGATATTTCTTCAGGAGACATCTGGAAGGGTCTGATTGCAGAGCATCAGTAGGAAGGCTTCTGGAATCCATGCTCCACACTAGGAAATTAGTCCAAGGAAGGCATGAAGGGATTTCTGGCCTTGTGGCAGTGGGATATCAGAGATTACTTGCACCCTGTCTTCAGTGGGGTGTCTTGTCCCATGGGACAAACAGTGTCCAAGGAAAATGACAGGTGTTGAGCACCACTGCAATTTGGGCTTTGAGACTTTGCAGCCCTGGTTGGCAAGATAGCACAACAGGCTTTCTGAGGTGACTTCAACAGGGGGTAAGTCAGCTGCACAAAGGAGAAGGTCATCAACATGTTGGAAGAGAATCACTTCCGGGTGTTCCTCTTGTCATGTGTCAAGGATGATAGCCATAGCTTTTGCAAACTGGCTTGGAAAGTTCTGTGCCCCTTGCGGCACAACTGTTTAGGTATATTGCTGTTTCTTTCTGTGGATGAATGCAAAAAGGTACCAGCAGGAGGGGTGAGGGTGGACACTGAAGAAAGCGTTTGTAAGGTCCACCTCTGTGAGGTATTTTGCAGTCAAAGGCATCCACAGCAGGTACCTGGTTCTCTTTTAGGATTCTCTTCTTGGGGTTATTGTGGTTTCCGGGGCAATGATGCGCCCTCTTTTAGCTTGACTGAAACTGGTGGCACCTTTAAGTGACTGTTGTCTTCCGGTCCTGTGGACCTTAGGCACGTAGGGATTCTGTCAAGTACTTCCTGCAGTATTGAGCTTGAAGTTTTTGCTTCATTAAGTGTCATCAGGAGAGGCAGAGAACACAAGGCAGATGAGCCTTCTAAAGATAGGGGAGTATGTAACTTCATCCCCCCTTCAGGCGTGTCCTGATTGAGGCCTGTAGTCCGGACAACACATCAGCTCCTAGTAGATTTAAGGAACATGTAGAGGACACCACAAATCTGGCAAGCAAATCAGGAAATGTCCCCACTTGGAGTGGCTCTACAAATGTACTGGAGCGGAGCACCCCATCCACTCCCACGCAGGAAACGTGTGTGTCTCTTTTCATAGTGGGAGAAACTCAGATCATCAAAGGCCTGTACGAGTCTAGCATGATACTTCTTCAGACTCCCCTTTATCTTGGGTAATATCTTGGATTGCGGTGGTCTGATCCGTCAACTTCTCCTTTGCCCAGTCGTGGAGTTGTGCACAGAACTCCACGCCTGAGGTGTAGGAAGTGGCACTTGTCAGGCTGGCATCATTGAAGGCCGGCTGCATGACTGGCCAAAAGACATGTCCTGCTTTGATTCGGCATAGGCTGATCAAGTCTCTCCAAGCAGCTGAGTAAGTTTCTTGTATCTGCACTATCCTGTGGTAGAAGGGAATTGGCTGCTTCTCTGGGTCAGGCAGACTTGTCACTAAGGCCTCTGCTTGTGATGGAGTAAAAGCGACATACATCACTGGTGCCCCTTCTGGTAACCGAGACTGTTGTTGGGGCGGGGGGCTGGCAAGAGGCACTGTTCCTTACGGTTGCCAGCATGTGTTTGAGATCCTCTCGGAACTGTGAGTCCGAAGCCGGATTGGGGGTTAAATCAGTGGGTGGCCTTGCTGCCTGTTGTTGGGCTTCCCGCTCAGACGCTTCTTCATCGTTAACATATCCGGCCTGGGAATGTGATGCTTCCGTATTGGGGAAGACAGATGTGTGGTACGAACCATCCTGATTTAAAACAGGTACTGCTGGGTACAGGCTGTTTAAGCTTACTGGGTGTACCAAGATGGCCGCTGGCAGGAAGTGCACTGGGCTGGGTAGAAAGTGAAGGCATGGGTGCACTAAGATGGCCGCCGGGCTTAGTTGTCACAGTGGGTTGTGCTTGGGTGGTGAGAAAGGAGTGGTTGTTAGATGGAGGGCAGTGCCGTCCCTCCCCTCCTTTTGTTTCAAATTCCAACATAGCGTGGTAATTTCACATACTGTATCATCAACTCTGTGATACACATACATAATACAATCGCCATCTTTCTTAACTTCCTTTATCCAATTTTCTTTTCACACAGGATTTGTCTCCCTGTTTCTTTAGCAACATAACTTTCGCCACTTCTTTCAACTTTGTTAACTATTTCAACATCTTCTTCTCTCCTTCTTTACAATATCACATTCTTTTCTCTCTCTGTTTCTCGGCTAACGGCTTGAGAGGAGAATACGTACAACCAAGGGGTTAATATTCTTTTTCACTGCTCCTTATCAACAAATTCTTTCGGTGGGGGCACATAAGACTGCACTCCTAGCTGTAATGTACGGTTAATCTCAGAACAAGAACAAACACATCAGGGGTAATGGGGAGCTACGGCCCGCGACCCAACAGATCACCCGGGTAGCCCCCCCTCCGACCTTAACCAGTCCCCACCCCAACCCCTCTCGTGTATAGCAAACAATAAACCACAAATACACTCAGGACAGGACATTACACCTGCCACTCTCTGAACCGTAAAGCCTCAGCAGGCTAAGATAACCACAAGGGCAGACCACCCTGCAAAAATAAACCCGTTTATAGACGTCTATTACAGCTCTACACCAAGAGGCCGACAACTCGTCTTGGGGTGAGACATCTGTAACACTTTCAGACTGCAAAGCCAGCAGCTGAGATAACCCTCAAAGGTTCGACGAACCCAGAGTAACCCGTCTATAAACGTTTGCTACAAGGGAAAAAATCTCATTCCAGAGGCCGACAGCTCATCTGGAGATGAGATCACACATTCACACATGTAGCACTTTTAGACTGCTAAGTTTCGTAGCCCAAAGAATGGCAGACAGTGAACAAAAACTACAGACAGCAGAAACCCATTGGCAGGTTCGTTAAAACAACCTCAGGCGAGGAGATACCTGCCTCTAAGACAGTCTCAGCATACCGACAGAATCCAGCGGTCAACCGAAAGATAAGAAAGTCGTACAGTGGTAAGAATATAAATCAACTCACCGGTACTGTTAGGGCTGCGCAAACCCCACTCTTATCAATCAATTAACGCTCAAATCCTTATCGCGGTCTGGCTTCGACTGTAGCCTAAGGTCCCGGGTTTCGGCACCAGCTGTTATGGAAATGATTAAGAGCTCCAATCGAGCTCAAGGTTATCTGCTGCTGTCTCTAATTGGAAAGTGTGGATATGCATGCATATAAAAGTAAACACTCTGAGACACGCTCAGCTCCGTTACTTCTTACACTTCTAATTTATTCAAGGCGGTGCTAATGTTTTATACACACAAATACGTCATTGCTATGTTAGTCTAATAGGTACATCTCATTGGTTAGGATAGAAAAGAAGATGGAGAATCTTCATAACGAGGTTTGGCTGTCCTTGGTTTTATCTTCAGTTCCGCGTTCTTCTGATGTGTGGGATGTAGGGGGTACCCGCCATTTTGAGAAAATATAGGAACAGAGCAAACCTGTATACTTATATAATGAGTAAGGAGAAAAATATGTATGCACATAAGAAAATAGACATTTTCAGATTACTATTATTATTATCTACATCACATTCCTTCACAAGGAGAGACAGCAGAGAGTGGAGGAGACTCCACCAGGAGACATCAGACCACAGAGGAGAGACAGCAGAGAGTGGAGGAGACTCCACCAGGAGACATCAGACCACAGAGGAGAGATAGCAGAGAGTGGAGGGGACTCCACCAGGAGACATCAGACCACAGAGAAGAGATAGCAGAGAGTGGAGGAGACTCCACCAGGAGACATCAGACAACAGAGGAGAGATAGCAGAGAGTGGAGGAAACTCCACCAGGAGACATCAGACTACAGAGGAGCGACAGCAGAGAGTGGAGGAGACTCCACCAGGAGACATCAGACCACAGAGGAGAGACAGCAGAGAGAGGAGGAGACTCCACCAGGAGACATCCGACCACAGAGGAGAGACAGCAGAGAGCGGAGGAGACTCCACCAGGAGACATCAGACCACAGAGGAGAGATAGCAGAGAGTGGAGGAGACTCCACCAGGAGACATCAGACAACAGAGGAGAGATAGCAGAGAGTGGAGGAAACTCCACCAGGAGACATCAGACTACAGAGGAGCGACAGCAGAGAGTGGAGGAGACTCCACCAGGAGACATCAGACCACAGAGGAGAGACAGCAGAGAGAGGAGGAGACTCCACCAGGAGACATCCGACCACAGAGGAGAGACAGCAGAGAGCGGAGGAGACTCCACCAGGAGACATCAGACCACAGAGGAGAGACATCAGACCACAGAGGAGAGACAGCGGAGAGTGGAGGAGACTCCACCAGGAGACATCAGACCACAGAGGAGAGACAGCAGAAAGTGGTGGAGACTCGCCCAGGAGACATCAAACAACAGAGGAGAGACAGCAGAGAGTGGAGGAGACTCCACCAGGAGACATCAGACCACAGAGGAGAGACAGCAGAGAGCGGAGGAAACTCCACCAGGAGACATCAGTCCACAGAGGAGAGACAGCAGAGAGTATAGAAATTCCACCAGGAGACATCAGACCACAGAGGAGAGACAGCAGAGAGTGGAGGGGACTCCACCAGGAGACATCAGACCACAGAGGAGAGAAAGCAGAGAGCGGAGGAGACTCCACCAGGAGACATCAGACCACAGAGGAGAGACAGCAGAGAGTGGAGGAGACTCCACCAGGAGACATCAGACCACAGAGGAGAGACAGCAGAGAGTGGAGGAGACTCCACCAGGAGACATTAGACCACAGAGGAGAGATAGCAGAGAGTGGAGGGGACTCCACCAGGAGACATCAGACCACAGAGGAGAGACAGCAGAGAGTGGAGGAGACTCCACCAGGAGACATCAGACCACAGAGGAGAGACAGCAGAGAGTGGAGGAGACTCCACCAGGAGACATCAGACCACAGAGGAGAGATAGCAGAGAGTGGAGGGGACTCCACCAGGAAACATCAGACCACAGAGGAGAGACAGCAGAGAGAGGAGGAGACTCCACCAGGAGACATCAGACCACAGAGGAGAGACAGCAGAGAGCAGAGGAGACTCCACCAGGAGACATCAGACCACAGAGGAGAGACAGTAGAAAGTGGTGGAGACTCCACCAGGAGACATCAGACCACAGAGGAGAGACAGCAGAGAGTGGAGGAGACTCCACCAGGAGACATCAGACCACAGAGGAGAGACAGTAGAAAGTGGTGGAGACTCCACCAGGAGACATCAGACCACAGAGGAGAGACAGCAGAGAGTGGAGGAGACTCCACCAGGAGACATCAGACCACAGAGGAGAGACAGCAGAAAGTGGTGGAGACTCCACCAGGAGACATCAGACCACAGAGGAGAGACAGCAGAGAGTGGAGGAGACTCCACCAGGAGACATCAGACCACAGAGGGGAGAGAGCAGAGAGTGGAGGAGACTCCACCAGGAGACATCAGACCACAGAGGAGACAGCAGAGAGTGGAGGAGACTCCACCAGGAGACATCAGACCACAGAGGAGACAGCAGAGAGTGAAGGAGACTCCACCAGGAGACATCAGACCACAGAGGAGACAGCAGAGAGCGGAGGAGACTCCACCAGGAGACATCAGACCACAGAGGAGAGACAGCAGAGAGTATAGAAATTCCACCAGGAGACATCAGACCACAGAGGAGAGACAGCAGAGAGTGGAGGGGACTCCACCAGGAGACATCAGACCACAGAGGAGAGAAAGCAGAGAGCGGAGGAGACTCCACCAGGAGACATCAGACCACAGAGGAGAGACAGCAGAGAGTGGAGGAGACTCCACCAGGAGACATCAGACCACAGAGGAGAGACAGCAGAGAGTGGAGGAGACTCCACCAGGAGACATTAGACCACAGAGGAGAGATAGCAGAGAGTGGAGGGGACTCCACCAGGAGACATCAGACCACAGAGGAGAGACAGCAGAGAGTGGAGGAGACTCCACCAGGAGACATCAGACCACAGAGGAGAGACAGCAGAGAGTGGAGGAGACTCCACCAGGAGACATCAGACCACAGAGGAGAGATAGCAGAGAGTGGAGGGGACTCCACCAGGAGACATCGGACCACAGAGGAGAGACAGCAGAGAGAGGAGGAGACTCCACCAGGAGACATCAGACCACAGAGGAGAGACATCAGACCACAGAGGAGAGACAGTAGAAAGTGGTGGAGACTCCACCAGGAGACATCAGACCACAGAGGAGAGACAGCAGAGAGTGGAGGAGACTCCACCAGGAGACATCAGACCACAGAGGAGAGACAGTAGAAAGTGGTGGAGACTCCACCAGGAGACATCAGACCACAGAGGAGAGACAGCAGAGAGTGGAGGAGACTCCACCAGGAGACATCAGACCACAGAGGAGAGACAGCAGAAAGTGGTGGAGACTCCACCAGGAGACATCAGACCACAGAGGAGAGACAGCAGAGAGTGGAGGAGACTCCACCAGGAGACATCAGACCACAGAGGGGAGACAGCAGAGAGTGGAGGAGACTCCACCAGGAGACATCAGACCACAGAGGAGACAGCAGAGAGTGGAGGAGACTCCACCAGGAGACATCAGACCACAGAGGAGACAGCAGAGAGTGGAGGAGACTCCACCAGGAGACATCAGACCACAGAGGAGACAGCAGAGAGTGGAGGAGACTCCACCAGGAGACATCAGACCACAGAGGAGACAGCAGAGAGCGGAGGAGACTCCACCAGGAGACATCAGACCACAGAGGAGACAGCAGAGAGTGGAGGAGACTCCACCAGGAGACATCAGACCACAGAGGAGACAGCAGAGAGTGGAGGAGACTCCACCAGGAGACATCAGACCACAGAGGAGACAGCAGAGAGCATAGAAACTCCACCAGGAGACATCAGACCACAGAGGAGAGACAGCAGAGAGCAGAGGGAAAGGTCACCCCAGTACATCGGAGAGGTAGGATGGAGTAGACCTTTGAACTCTTCTATATGTCAGGAGAACACAGGAGGGGTCTATGACTCCCATACTCGGATACTTTGTAGGGATGAGATGTATCGTATTTTGTAGGTTGGGGTGTATAGCATGGATGGGGGAAACTATTAGATATCTTTCAGCCTGCAGAATGTGTATGGTAGCTTTAGAGATGCCAAACATTCCACCAAAAGATATAATTAAAAACGGAAAAAATTAAATCATACATTAGGTAAAATATCAGCATGTAGACTGAGTGCAGCCCCCCTCCTAAACTATACCAGGACCAAACATACCCTTAACATGGGGGGGGGGGGTGCCAAGGGTCTTTTCCCCACAATCCTGGCCCAGTGGTTGTGGGGTCTGAGGGTAGAGAACCTGAAATCTGGAAGCACCTTTTAACAATAAGTGGGTTCCCAGATACTGCCCCACCCATGTGAATGTGTAGCCCTACTCATTCACCAAAAAAAGCAAAAAAGCTAAAGAAAACATATGCATACACTTTTTGACAAGTCCTTTTTTACAAATCCCCCCCCCCCCCCCCCCCCAAACAAAAATAAGTCCCACACTATAAATCCCCCATGTAGATCCATGTCAGTCACAATTAATGACTTCCGACATCCCGCCAAAAAAAAAGTTTTGGACTGAATACCAGACCACCATATACTGCATGACAGCTTCCTCTTTCAATGGCTGTTAAGGAAGCAGTGGGTAGAGACACCGCTGCGTTATCAGCAACCATGATCCCACCCAATCTCATTATTTACTGCCCAGGAATCCCCAGCCATCTAAGCAAAGGGACAGTTATAGCGTAACATCACTGACCACATGACCACATTACCATATTTGGGCAAGGACATTTGCTTTACGAGCATGGTCAATGACATCACTAGGTATATACCCCGCCCAATGGCCTCAGAACATGTCATTCATGGCGAATGTAGCAACAGATGCGGACCTGTCCCTTGGTCGCTGGGATTTTTATTTTTTGGCCAGTCGGGGGGACCATTCCTAGTCATTGATGAGGATCTCCATCGCTTGAACAACATGGTTGACAATGGGTTTACTGGGGGGGTTCTTTTATTTTCCAATAAAAGATTTGGCAAAAAGTGTGTCATTATTTATACTTTTCATGTTTTTTCTAATTTTATGTACCCCTCACTTATTCACATAGGGGGGCAGTATCTGGGGGACCCCTTATTGGTAAAGGAGCTTCCAGATTCTGATAACAACTCCCCCCCTCCTGTCTGCAGACAACCTAAGGATCTGGTATGGAATTTGGGGGGCTCCGTGTCATTTCTCTTTTTTGTACGTGTAATCCCCCTTTCCATACATACCAGACCCCCATCAAGGATAAGGGTCCCATGTAAATTTTAAGTGGGAAATCCATGCCATTTTTTAGGTCCCCCATTAACAGCTATATCAGATCCCCTTCTAGTATAGATGAAGGGAATCCCCAGGGGAGCCCCCCCCTTTACATCACCGCACCCCCCTTTACAATACAGCAGCCATTTACATTACAGTGCCCCCTTTACATTACAGAACCCCCTCTACAATACAGCCCCCTTTACAATACATCACCCCTTTACATCAAAGCACCCCCCTTTACAATACAGCACCCCTTCAGGCCAGAATACCCCTATTTACAATACAGCCCTCCCCTTTACATCACCGCACCCCCCTTTACAATACACCCCCCATTTACATTACAGTGCCCCCCTTTACATTAAAGAACCCACCCTTTACAATACAGCCCCCCTTTACACCAGAACATCCCTATTTACAATACAGCCCGACCCCTTACATCACAGCACCCCCCTTTACAATACAGCACCCCTTTACACCAGAATACCTCTATTTACAATACAGCCCCCCTTTACTTCACAGCACCCCCCTTTACAATACACCCCCCATTTACATTCCAGTGCCCCCTTTACATTAAAGAGCCCCCCCTTTACTTCACAGCACCCCCTTTACAATACAGCACCCCTTTACACAAGAATACCCCTATTTACAATACAACCCCCCCTTTACATCATCGCAGTGCCCCCCTTTACATTACAGAACCCCCCTTTACAATACAGCCCCCCTTACAATACAGCACCCCCATTACACCAGAACACCCCTATTTACAATATACCCCCCTACCATCAAAGCACCCTCCTTTACAATACATTTTCCCATTACACCAGAACCCCCCCTGTTTACAATACAGTCCCTCCTCCCTTACAATACAGCCCCCTTTACAATACAGTGCCCACTTACACCAGAACACCCCTGTTTACAATATACCCCCCCTTTACAATACATCCCCTCTGTAAAATATAGATCGTTATTTACATTACAGTGCCCACTTTAAATCACAGCCCCCCTTCCTGGCACCCAAGTCCCTTTTACAGCCTCCCCTTACTTTCATCTCAGTCCCCCTTTACAGCCCCCTCCCTCCTTCCTTGTATCCCAGACCACTTCACAGCCCCCCCCCCTTTTTTTGTATACTGGTCCCCTTCACAGCCTTCCTTCCTTGCAACAAACCTGTCCCCTTCATCTGAATGCGCCCCCCCCCCTTATATTACATTTCCCCTTTCCAGCAGGTAGAAGGCGTGGCATGTCCGGACAGAGGGTGGGACATTCGGGACTTGCTTTTCATGTTAACAGGTAAGTGATTGCTTGCTTGGACCGCCCCGCATCCTAGCAATAAATCACTGGCTAGATAACTTAAGGAGCAAGTCCCGAATGTCCCACCCTCTGTCCGGATATGCCACGCCTTCTTCCTTCTACCCGCTATAGGATGAATTTTGTGGCGGCGGTGGGGGAAGGAGGACGCCAGCCAGGAAAGGACAACAAGGCTGCTAAGTGGGGGAGGCGGGGTCCATATAGGACTGTCATTCGGTCCTATGACTTCCACCCAGAATGATGAACCCGAAACTGGTTAAAGGAATTTTACATTTTTAACCGCTTGCCAACTGTCCTATAGCAGTTTGTGTGATTGGCTGACCTAAGATACAACTCAGATTTTGGGCATCCCCTGCAACAAAAATGTTACATAGTTACAGTGGGGGCAGAAAGTATTCAGACCCCCTTAAATTTTTCACTCTTTGTTATATTGCAGCCATTTGCTAAAATCATTTAAGTTAATTTTTTCCCTCATTAATGTACACACAGCACCCCATATTGACAGAAAAAAACAGAATTGTTGACATTTTTGCAGATTTATTAAAAAAAAAACCTGAAATATCACATGGTCCTAAGTATTCAGACCCTTTTCTGTGACACTCATATATTTAACTCAGGTGCTGTCCATTTCTTCTGATCATCCTTGAGATGGTCCTACACCTTCATTTGAGTCCAGCTGTGTTTGATTATACTGATTGGACTTGATTAGGAAAGCCACACACCTGTCTACATAAGACCTTACAGCTCACAGTGCATGTCAGAGCAAATGAGAATCATGAGGTCAAAGTAACTGCCTGAAGAGCTCAGAGACAGAATTGTGGCAAGGCACAGATCTGGCCAAGGTTACAAAAAAAATTCTTCTGTACTTAAGGTTCCTAAAAGCACAGTGGCCTCCATAATCTTTGAATGGAAGACGTTTGGGATGACCAGAACCCTTCCTAGAGCTGGCCGTCCGGCCAAACTGAGCTATCGGTGGAGAAGAGCCTTGGTGAGAGAGGTAAAGAAGAACCCAAAGATCACTGTGGCTGAGCTCCAGAGATGCAGTCAGGAGATGGGAGAAAGTTGTAGAAAGTCAACCATCACTGCAGCCCTCCACCAGTCGGGGCTTTATGGCAGAGTGGCCCGACGGAAGCCTCACATCGGTGCAAGACACATGAAAGCCCGCATGGTGTTTGCTAAAAAACACCTGAAGGACTCCAAGATGGTGAGAAATAAGATTCTTTGTTCTGATGAGACCAAGATAGAACTTTTTGGCCTTAATTCTAAGCGGTATGTGTGGAGAAAACCAGGCACTGCTCATCACCTGTCCAATACAGTCCCAACAGTGAAGCATGGTGGTGGCAGCATCATGCTGTGGGGGTGTTTTTCAGCTGCAGGGACAGGACGACTGGTTGCAATCGAGGGAAAGATGAATGCGGTTGAGGTTGAAAAAAAGTCCATCAAGTCAAACCTATGTGTGTGATTATATGTCAGTATTACATTGTATATCCCTGTATGTTGCGGTCATTCAGGTGCTTATATAATAGTTTTTTAAAACTATTGATGCCCCCCACTGAGACCACCGCCTGTGGAAGGGAATTTCACATCCTTGCCACTCTTACAGTAAAGAACCCTCTACGTAGTTTAAGGTTAAACCTCTTTTCTTATAATTTTAAGGAGTGGCCACGAGTCTTGTTAACCGCCTCACGCCCGCCGGCCATCAGATGACGGCCAGGCAGCGCAGCACTCGTTCTGGGCAGGCGTCATATGACGTCCTCCCAGAACGATCGCTCTCGCGCGCCCCTGGGGGCGCGCATTGCAACGGTCGGTGGTTCGGTGTGTCAGTCAGACACACCACTACACCGATCTCGGTAAAGAGCCTCTGACAGAGGCTCTTTACCACATGATCAGCCGTGTCCAACCACGGCTGATCACGATGTAAACAGGAAGAGCCGTTGATCGGCTTTTCCTCACTCGCGTCTGACGGACACGAGTAGAGGAGAGACAATCGGCTGCTCTCCTGACAGGGGGGTCTGTGGTGATTGTAAATCAGCGCAGCCCCTCATTCGGATGCCCGCCCTGGACCACCAGGATGCCGTGAGGACCACCAGGGATTGGCACCACCCTGGACCACCAGGTATGTCACCCTAGACCACCAGGGAAATGTCAATCAGTGCCCAGGCAGCTACCTACTAGTGCCCATCCCCAATGCCTGCCAGTGCCATCAGTGATGCTTATCAATGCCATCTATCAGTGCCGCCTATCACAGTGCCCAGCAGTTCCACCTATCATTGCCCAGCAGTGCTGCCTATCAGTGCCACCCATAAGTACAAATCAGTGTCCCCTAACAGTGCCCATCAGTGTCGCCCATCAGTACCCACCAGTGCCACCAATGAGTGCCCTTTAGTGCCGCCTATCAATGCCCATGAGTGCTGCATATCAGTGCCACCTACCAGTGCCCATCAGTACCGCCTATAAGTGCCCGTCAGTGCCGCCTTATCAGTGCCCATCAGTGAAGGAGAAAACATACTTATTTACAAAATTTTATAACAGAAACAAAAGAAAAACTTTTTTTTTTCTTCAAAATTTGAGGTCTTTTTTTATTTGTTTAGCAAAAACTAAAAACCGCAGAGGTGATGAAATAGCACCAAAATAAAGCTCTATTTGTGGGAACAAAATGATAAAAATTATGTTTGAGTACAGTGTAGCATGACCGCGCAATTGTCATTTAAACAGCGACATCACTGAAAGCTGAAAATTGGCCTGGGCAGGAATGGGGTGTAAGTGCCCGGTATTAAGGTGGTTAAACTCCCTTCTGCGAAAAAAGTTTTCTCCCTATTGTGGGGTCACCAGTACAGTATTTGTATATTGAAATCATATCCCCTCTCAGGCGTCTCTTCTCCAGAGAGAATAAGTTCAGAGCTCACAACCTTTCCTCATAACTAAGATCCTCCAGACCCTTTATTAGCTTTGTTGCCCTTCTTTGTACTCACTCCATTTCCAGTACATCCTTCCTGAGGACTGGTGCCCAGGGGTGTCATTTTTGGTGAGATGCACCTGAAGGGAAATCACTTCTAAATGGATGCAGACTCTGCCAATTTCCTCATTAGAGCCCTCTGCTATAAAGTTTGTTATAATCCCCTCAATGTACATAGATCTCGGGGGGGGGGGGGGTTCTCAACAAGAGTGGAGTTGAGCTGGCCCTAGATGTGTTGAATCTCAACCGGCCTAAATTTGATCCATCTATGGGCAAGCTGGTTGTACCCAAGGTGATCCTTCGATTGCCTTGGGTACAACCAGCCTGTTGGATTTTTCTACATGGGATTACTGCAGTAATCATTGAGTAGAACACAATAGGCATCCCCCATAAGCACTGTTTTAATGGGGAAACTGAGCGATTTTTTTATTTCCTGCGACCCGTGGTGGAAGGAAAGAAAATTGCATAATCTATGCCCAGATTTCATTTTTAACTACCTCCCTCCTGCTGTATAGACAAATAATGGTGGGTGCGATCCTTTCTTATTTTGGGACGACGTCATATGCCCCAGTCTCACCGCGAATGCACAACCCCGATCTCAGTAAAGAACCAATGACGTACCTCTTTAGCCATGTGTCCAATTACAGCTGATCACATGGAAACATGGAAATGCCGTTTATCGGCTCTCCTCGCCTCACACTGACAGCGGGTAAAGAGAGGAGAGACGATCAGCAGCATCTCTTCACAGGGGAGACCTGTACAGGTAATCAGGGCAATGATCATCAGTGCAGCCCCAACAGTGCCCAGCAGTGATGCCAGTCAGTACTGCCTTTTAGTGCCATCAGTGCCCGCTCATCAGTGCCGCCTATCATTGTTGCTATCAGTGCCCATCAGTGCCACCTATCAGTACCCATCAGTGCTGCCCATCAGTGCTCATCAATGCCACCCATCAGTGCCGCCTATCATTGTTCATCAGTGCTTATCAATACCCATCAGTGCTGCCCATCAGTGCCACCTATCATTGCCCATCAGTTCCACCTGTCAGTGCCCATCAGTGCCACCTATCAGTGCCACTTATTAGTGCTCATCAATGGCCATCAGTGCCACCTATCAGTGTGCATCAGTGCTGCCTATCAGTGCTCATCAATGCAGCCTATCAGTGCCTATCAGTGCAGCCTCATCAGTGCCCGTCAATGCCGCCTCATCAGCACACATCAGTGAAGGAGAAAAATTACTAATTTACACAATTTTCTGACAGAAACTAAGAAAAACGTTTTTTTGTTTTTTTTTTAGCAAAAAATTAAAAACCCAGGGGTGATTAAATACCACCAAAAGAAAGTTCTATTTGTGTGAAAAAAATAATAAAAATTTAATTTGAGTACAGCGTAGCATGACCGCGCAATTGTCATTCAAAGTGCGACAGCGCTGTAAGCTGAAAATCTGCCTGGGCAGGAAGGGGGTGAAAGTGTCCGGTATTAAAGGGGTTAAAGGGCGGGAAGGTCAGCTGAGGCTGCAAATCAGCAACACGGAAGAGTCAGAGGAACACGATGAAAGTGAACATAGTTGATTGCCTTGCAGGATAAATAAAAAAAACACAAGACCGTCAGAGGCAACCAAGAAAACCAGATTGTAATGAAAAAAAAATGGACAGTGGACCCCCACCCCATGGGATCTGCACGTTGGTGAGGGTGGGAGCTGATAAACTGGCCGAGGCTCAGAGTCTAAGCATCCCCCTGCCTGTATGTATGTAGGCATAGGACACGCCCCCTGCCACACCCCCTTAAAGGAGAGTTAACCAAAAAAAAGTTAATTAAATCCACAAGTGCTTTTTTTACCACTACCGTTCCTTTATATTGGCTTTAAACATGTACAAATGCAGCAATTTTGAAATCAGATGAAAGGTTTAGCACTGGGAAACACTTTTTGAAAGATAAAAAGTGCATTTTATATACATCTATATAGATCAGACCAAAATGAGGGACAATTGAGGAGGAATGAGGGATGGAGGGACATTGCTCCAAATCAGGGACAGTCCCTCGAAATCAGGGACAGTTGGGAGCTATGGGCTCAGAGTCTAAGCATCCCCCCGCCTGACTTTCACCCCCCATGGAATCTGCACGTTGGTGAGGGTGGGAGCCCACAAACTCGCCCTTTGTACAAAAATCCAAGGGAAAGTTTGTACAAAGTCCTATCATGTGTATGGGGCTTTAGTCTCAGAGCAGGTGGAAAGTGAAATTGCATGGAGGGGGGGCCCCAAGAAAATGTATGCCCAGGGTCCAATCAATATTAAAGACGGCCCTGTCTGCATGTTGGTGAGGGTGGGAGCCCATAAACTGGCCAAGCTCAGAGTCTAAGCACCCCCCCCACCGCATACCAGATCTTCACCTCCCATGGGATCTGCACGTTGGTGAGGGTGAGAACCCATAAACTGGCTGAGGCTCAGAGTCTAAACACCCCCTCGCCAGATATTCAACCGCTATGGGATCTGCACATTGGTGAGGGTGGGAGCCCGTAAACTGGCTGAGGCTCAGAGTCTAAGCAACCCCCCGCCTGATCTTCACACCCCATGGGATCTGCAAGTTGGTGAGGGTGGGAGCCCATAACCTGGCTGAGGCTCAGAGTCTAAGCACCCCCAGCCTGATCTTCACACCCCATGGAATCTGCATGTTGGTGAGGGTGGGAGCCCATAACCTGGCTGAGGCTCAGAGTCTAAGCAACCCCCCGCCTGATCTTCACACCCCATGGGATCTGCAAGTTGGTGAGGGTGGGAGCCCATAACCTGGCTGAGGCTCAGAGTCTAAGCACCCCCAGCCTGATCTTCACACCCCATGGAATCTGCATGTTGGTGAGGGTGGGAGCCCATAACCTGGCTGAGGCTCAGAGTCTAAGCACCCCCAGCCTGATCTTCACACCCCATGGAATCTGCATGTTGGTGAGGGTGGGAGCCCATAACCTGGCTGAGGCTCAGAGTCTAAGCACCCCCAGCCTGATCTTCACACCCCATGGGATCTGCAAGTTGGTGAGGGTGGGAGCCCATAACCTGGCTGAGGCTCAGAGTCTAAGCACCCCCAGCCTGATCTTCACACCCCATGGAATCTGCATGTTGGTGAGGGTGGGAGCCCATAAACTGGCTGAGGCTCAGAGTCTAAGCACCCCCAGCCTGATCTTCACACCCCATGGGATCTGCATGTTGGTGAGGGTGGGAGCCCATAAACTGGCTGAGGCTCAGAGTCTAAGCAACCCCCCCGCCTGATCTTCACACCCCATGGGATCTGCAAGTTGGTGAGGGTGGGAGCCCATAACCTGGCTGAGGCTCAGAGTCTAAGCACCCCCAGCCTGATCTTCACACCCCATGGGATCTGCAAGTTGGTGAGGGTGGGAGCCCATAACCTGGCTGAGGCTCAGAGTCTAAGCACCCCCAGCCTGATCTTCACACCCCATGGAATCTGCATGTTGGTGAGGGTGGGAGCCCATAAACTGGCTGAGGCTCAGAGTCTAAGCAACCCCCCCGCCTGATCTTCACACCCCATGGGATCTGCAAGTTGGTGAGGGTGGGAGCCCATAACCTGGCTGAGGCTCAGAGTCTAAGCACCCCCAGCCTGATCTTCACACCCCATGGAATCTGCATGTTGGTGAGGGTGGGAGCCCATAAACTGGCTAAGTCTCAGAGTCTAAAAACCCCCCACCCGCCAGATCTTTATCCCCCATAGGATCTGCACATTGGTGAGGGTGGGAGCCCATAAACTGGCCAAGGCTCAGAGTCTAAGCACCCCCCCCCCCCCACCAGATCTTCACCAGAGTACCCGGTAAGGAGATGAATGGTGGGTGGACCAGCATGTGGCCCTCAGTCACAGCTGGCAGCAGAGCTTAGTACATAGCCATCAATCGATATCAGGAACAGGGACAGAGAGGTCAGGGCAGGCCGCAGACAAGCGTAGCCAGACACAAGCTGCAGTCTGTAGCCAAGGAAACAGAAGGGCAGATCCGGTAAACCAAAGACACCAGACTGCAGATTCCTTTTTTATTTCATTCTATGTGGATAACAGCGAGGCCCCATAAACTCCTTCACTGCTGGATCCTTTTCTCTTTTTTTTTTTTTTGCACAAAACATAAAAATGCTACTTTTGGCCTCAATTCTGCAAAAAAAAACTATTAAAAAAAACAGAAATAGGCCCCTCAGAATAAAAAAAAAGGCTATTACATTAGGAGTAGATATGGCTAATTCCTTTCACCAGAAACAATGGCCCTAGAATGGTTCCCTAGACAGAAAGTTCTCAATCAGCTCCCGACATGTCATCTGACAGACGTGAACCCGGAAGTGCTCCGAGCAGATCGCTGTACAGAGGAGGGATGGGGTATGTGATCTCCCCTCCATACAACCGGGCTCTCCATCCACCATCAGAGAGTAGATATTCTGTGATCGCCTCTATGGCCTTGGAGGACCGGAGCAATGTTATCACCTCACTTCCGGTCCAGGCTTGTTAGAATTTTTTTTTTTTTTTTAAGCAAAGGTCAACTTTTTTTTTCATACTTTGCTTTTAAAGGTAAAAAAGAGGTTTGGGGTCTTTTTGACCCCAGATGTCTCCATAAAGAGGACCTGTCATCTCTTATTTCTATTACATGAGATCTCCATAAAGAGGACCTGTCATCTCTTATTTCTATTACATGAGATCTCCATAAAGAGGACCTGTCATCTCTTATTTCTATTACATGAGATCTCCATAAAGAGGACCTGTCATCTCTTATTTCTATTACATGAGATCTCCATAAAGAGGACCTGTCATCTCCTATTTCTATTACATGAGATCTCCATAAAGAGGACCTGTCATCTCTTATTTCTATTACATGAGATCTCCATAAAGAGGACCTGTCATCTCCTATTTCTATTACATGAGATCTCCATAAAGAGGACCTGTCATCTCTTATTTCTATTACATGAGATCTCTCCATAAAGAGGACCTGTCATCTCTTATTACTATTACATGAGATGTCCATAAAGAGGACCTGTCATCTCTTATTTCTATTACATGAGATCTCCATAAAGAGGACCTGTCATCTCTTATTTCTATTACATGAGATGTCCATAAAGAGGACCTGTCATCTCCTATTTCTATTACATGAGATCTCCATAAAGAGGACCTGTCATCTCTTATTTCTATTACATGAGATCTCTCCATAAAGAGGACCTGTCATCTCTTATTTCTATTACATGAGATGTCCATAAAGAGGACCTGTCATCTCTTATTTCTATTACATGAGATCTCCATAAAGAGGACCTGTCATCTCTTATTTCTATTACATGAGATGTCTCCATAAAGAGGACCTGTCATCTCTTATTTCTATTACATGAGATCTCTCCATAAAGAGGACCTGTCATCTCTTATTTCTATTACATGAGATCTCCATAAAGAGGACCTGTCATCTCTTATTTCTATTACATGAGATGTCTCCATAAAGAGGACCTGTCATCTCTTATTTCTATTACATGAGATCTCTCCATAAAGAGGACCTGTCATCTCTTATTTCTATTACATGAGATCTCCATAAAGAGGACCTGTCATCTCTTATTTCTATTACATGAGATCTCCATAAAGAGGACCTGTCATCTCTTATTTCTATTACATGAGATCTCCATAAAGAGGACCTGTCATCCCTTATTTCTATTACATGAGATGTCTCCATAAAGAGGACCTGTCATCTCTTATTTCTATTACATAAGATCTCCATAAAGAGGACCTGTCATCTCTTATTTCTATTACATGAGATCTCCATAAAGAGGACCTGTCATCCCTTATTTCTATTACATGAGATCTCCATAAAGAGGACCTGTCATCTCTTATTTCTATTACATGGGATCTCTCCATAAAGAGGACCTGTCATCTCTTATTTCTATTACATAAGATCTCCATAAAGAGGACCTGTCATCCCTTATTTCTATTACATGAGATCTCCATAAAGAGGACCTGTCATCTCTTATTTCTATTACATGAGATCTCTCCATAAAGAGGACCTGTCATCTCTTATTTCTATTACATGAGATCTCCATAAAGAGGACCTGTCATCTCTTATTTCTATTACATGAGATCTCTCCATAAAGAGGACCTGTCATCTCTTATTTCTATTACATGAGATCTCCATAAAGAGGACCTGTCATCTCTTATTTCTATTACATGAGATGTCTCCATAAAGAGGACCTGTCATCTCTTATTTCTATTACAGGAGATCTATCCATAAAGAGGACCTGTCATCTCTTATTACTATTACATGAGATCTCCATAAAGAGGACCTGTCATCTCTTATTTTTATTACATGGGATCTCCATAAAGAGGACCTGTCATCTCTTATTACTATTACATGAGATGTCTCCATAAAGAGGACCTGTCATCTCTTATTTCTATTACATGAGATCTCCATAAAGAGGACCTGTCATCTCTTATTTCTATTACATGAGATCTCTCCATAAAGAGGACCTGTCATCTCTTATTTCTATTACATGAGATCTCCATAAAGAGGACCTGTCGTCCTTATTTCTATTACATGAAATCTCCATAAAGAGGACCTGTCATCTCTTATTTCTATTACATGAGATCTCCATAAAGAGGACCTGTCATCTCTTATTTCTATTACATGGGATCTCCATAAAGAGGACCTGTCATCTCGTATTTCTATTACATGAGATCCCCATAAAGAGGACCTGTCATCTCTTATTTCTATTACATGAGATCTCCATAAAGAGGACCTGTCATCTCTTATTTCTATTACATGAGATCTCCATAAAGAGGACCTGTCATCCTTATTTCTATTACATGAGATCTCCATAAAGAGGACCTGTCATCTCTTATTTCTATTACATGAGATCTCCATAAAGAGGACCTGTCATCCTTATTTCTATTACATGAGATCTCCATAAAGAGGACCTGTCATCTCTTATTTCTATTACATGAGATCTCCATAAAGAGGACCTGTCATCTCTTATTTCTATTACATGAGATCTCCATAAAGAGGACCTGTCTTCTCTTATTTCTATTACATGAGATCTCCATAAAGAGGACCTGTCATCTCTTATTTCTATTACATGAGATCTCTATAAAGAGGACCTATCATCTCTTATTTCTATTACATGAGATCTCTATAAAGAGGACCTGTCATCCTTATTTCTATTACATGAGATCTCCATAAAGAGGACCTGTCATCCCTTATTTCTATCAGGGGACGTTTACATTGCTTGTAATAGGAATAAAAGTTATATATAAAAAAAATCAAGGTACAGTGTAAAAATAAAAAGTAAAATAATAAGGAAAAAAAGAGCGTGAGTAATAATTCTAGCACTATACCTCCTGTCTGACTCTAAACTGGTAACCAGTAAAGGCGTTTAAAGCATCTTCTATGGGGATTTTTAACCACTTCCAGCCAAAGCCAATTCCGACACTTTGCTCCGACATGAAAAAAAAAAAACATTTTTTTTGCTAGAAAATTACTCAGAACCTTCAAACATTCATATATATATATATATTTTTTTTTTATCAGAGACATTAGGGAATAAAATGGCGGTTGTTGCAACTTTATATGTCACACAGTATTTGCGCAGCGATTTTTCGAACGTGATTTTTTGGAAAAAAAAGTTCATGAATTAAAAAAAAAAACACTAATGTTAGCTAGATTTTCTTTGTATAATGTGAAAGATGATGTTATGCCGAGTAAATAGATACCCAACATGTCATGCTTTAAAATTTCGCACACTCGTGGAATGGCGCCAAACTTCGGTTACGTAAAAATCTCCATAGGCAATGCTTTAAATTCTTTTACAGGTTTCCAGTTTAGAGTTACAGAGGAGGTCTAGCACTAGAATTATTACTCTCACTCTAATATTAGCGGCGATATCTTATATGTGTGGTTTAAACATGCTTTACATATGCGGGCGCGAAGTACGTATGTGTTTACTTCTGCGTGCAAGCACAAGGGGTCTTTTTTTTTTTTTTTTTTTACACTTTCCCTTTAATTTATTTTATTTTTTTATCACTTTTATTACTATTACAAGGGATGTAAACATCCCTTGTTATAGGAATAGGACATGACAGGTCCTCTTTATGGAGAGGTTTGAGGTCTCTAAGTCCCCACATCTCTCCTCTAGGCTGGAAAGCCTGAAATAAAAAAAAAAAAACAAAAACTATCTCAGCCTTTCCAGCTAAAAGCAGTGTTTACTTCTGCCAGAAGTGACGTCAAGACGTCATGCCCGGCTTCTGAAGGTCACAGAGATGACCGGGGACCATCTAGTCCTCGGTTAGCTCTATGGTAAACTTCCGCCCTTGGCCAATTCATCTCCGGCTCGCACGGGCGAGACAGTAGAAGCACCTGAGGGTGGCAGGAAGGGGGGGTTGTCCCCTCCCGCCACCTTTACAAACAAGCAGCTGAACAGCCACTATGAATGTTTTTATGGTGAAGGGAATCGCCGGCAGATAAGAAAGATATCTGAATGATGCTGCTGCCCCCATCATCTCAATATCTCCACTCAAAGTCCAGGACGTCATATGACCTCCTACAGGCGGGAAGTGTACCGTAGTTTGTCGCCGTACCACAAGTGTGCACAATTTTAAAACGTGACATGTTAGGTATCTATTTACTCGGCATAACATCATCTTTCACATTTTACAAAAAAATTGGGGTGGGTATTGTGTTTTTTTTTTTTCCTTTAATTTATTAAAATGTATTTTTTTCCCAAAAAATTGCATTTGAAGTTCGCTGCGCAAATACCATGTGACATAAAAATTGCAATAATCATGATTTTATTCTCTAGGGTCTCTGCTAAATAGTAAAAAAATATATATAATTTTGTGAAAAAAAAATATAAAATGTTTGGGGGTTATAAGCAAAAAGCAAAAAATACTGATTTAAACTTGTAAACAAACTTGTAAACAAACTTGTAAACAAAAAGTGACAGAAAATATCAGGTGTTCCAATGGGTAAAGGCTGTCCGCTTCTTCTTCTGAGCCACAGGAATTTGACTGACAGGAACCTATGACTCTGCTGCCTTCCATTAAGTAAGTAATGCAGAGTGAAAAGGTCAGTAGTATGAAGGGGTCAGGAGTAAGTAACACAGGATGCAGAAGTCAGTAGTGTATATTGAAGAGTAGAGGGGTCAGGAGTAAGTAATGCACAGATTAGGGGTCAGTAGTTTGTAACACAGAATGCAGAAGTCGGTAGTATGTATAGCAGAGTGTAGGGGCCAGGAGTAGGTTTTGCCGGGTTTAGTAGTAGCTAGGGATGAGCCGAACACCCCCCGGTTCGGTTCGCACCAGAACCCGCGAACGGACCGAAAGTTCGCACGAACGTTAGAACCCCATTGACGTCTATGGGACTCGAACGTTCGAAATCAAAAGTGCTCATTTTAAAGGCTAATTTGCATGGTATTGTCCGAAAAAGGGTTTGGGGACCCGGGTCCTACCCCAGGGGACATGTATCAATGCAAAAAAAACTTTTAAAAACGGCCGTTTTTTCGGGAGCAGTGATTTTAATGATGCTTAAAGTAAAAAAAAAAAAGTGAAATATTCCTTTAAATATCGTACCTGGGGGGTGTCTATAGTATGCCTGTAAAGTGACGCGTGTTTCCCATGTTTAGAACAGTCCCTGCACCAAATGTCATTTTTAAAGGAAAAAATCTCATTTAAAACTGCTTGCGGGTTTAATGTCATGTCGGGTCATGGCAATATGGATGAAAATCAGTGAGACAAACGGCATGGGTACCCCCCCAGTCCATTACCAGGCCCTTTGGGTCCTGTATGGATATTAAGGGGAACCCCGCACCCAAATTAAAATAAGGAAAGGCCCTATATACTCTGAACAGCAGTATACAGGCGGTGCAAACAAGACAGGGACTGTAGGTTTGTTGTTAAGTAGAATCTCTTTGTAATTTTGAACGGGTACATTTTTAACGTGTTTAGCTCCAGCCAAAAAATCTTTTTTAAGCTTTTTGGAAAATATAGGGAAGGGTTATCACCCCTGTGACATTTGTTTTGCTGTCTTTCCTCCTCTTCAGAAGATTTCACCTCACTTTTTTGTCCCAATGAAAAATGTTTTTTGAAAATTTGGGTTTTTTTGTGGAACAAGGATTGGAAAGCATCAGTGGAAAGGAGAAATTGTTTTCCCATATTAACTCTTACAGGAGAGAATTTCCCTTCCTAGGGGTAGATTTCATCTCACTTCCTGTTGTCTCCTTCCGTTTGCAAGTAGGAGTCGTTTGTAAGTTAGATGTTTGAAAGTAGGGTCCTGCCCTATATACTCAGCAGAAATTTGGGCCTTAGGTGTTGCTGTGGCCACAACACTGTAAGCCCTCACAGGGCCCTGCTGTGAAATATTAGATCAAGAATTGTAATTACATGCCCCTGTTGAACAGGAGCTGAAAAATTAGGCGTTAGGCACTGGTGCTGGTGCCACAACACTGCAACCCCTCACAGACACTCTAGTTGGAACGCAGGAACGAGCCCTGCTGCAAAGTATTGCATCAAAAATTGTAATTACACGCCCCTGTTAGACAGGGGCATAAAAATTGGGCCTTAGGCACTGGTGCTGGTGCCACAACACTGCAACCACTCACAGACACTCTAGTTGGAACGCAGAAACGAGCCCTGCTGCAAAGTATTGCATCAAAAATTGTAATTACACGCCCCTGTTAGACAGGGGCAGAAAAATTGGGCCTTAGGCACTGGTGCTGGTGCCACAACACTGCAACCCCTCACAGACACTCTAGTTGGAATGCAGGAACGAGCCCTGCTGCAAAGTATTACATCAAAAATTGTAATTACACGCCCCTGTTAGACAGGGGCAGAAAAATTGGGCCTTAGGCACTGGTGGTGGCGCCCAGAACCAAAAATGTTCTTACAAGCTATCAGCGTGATGATTGAGGAGGAAGAGGATAATTACTCAGGGATAGTCACTCAGCATCAGCATAGGCAGTCTTTGAAGGGATCTGAGATTTCAAAAAAAATTATTCGGTTACATCAGCATCAGGTGCTTGGTAGCTGGTGGTGATCCAAGACTGATTCATTTTTATGAAGGTCAGCCGATCGACCGAGTCGGTGGACAGACGCACCCTGTGATCGGTTACCACGCCTCCAGCAGCACTGAATGTGCGTTCCGAAAGAACGCTGGATGCAGGACAGGCCAGTAGCTCAATTGCATACTGTGCAAGCTCTGGCCAGTGATCCATCCTCAAGACCCAGTAACCCAGAGGATTTTCGGTGGGAAAGGTGTCCAAGTCTGATCTTGCCCCTAGGTATTCCTGCACCATGTAAAACAGACGCTGGCGATGGTTGCTGGAACCGATCATACCTTGGGGCTGCGGACCAAAAAATTGTCTGAACGCATCGGTCAGACGGCCACCTTCTCCACCGCTCCTTCTTTGACTGACCGAAGCCTCAGCAACACGTTGTCCAGAAACAGGAGTTTGTAACCTCCCAGTCTCTGGGAACGCGTTGCACAGACCTTTCTGCAAGGCCTCCCGAAGATGTTTCATCCTCTGCTCCCTCTGCGATGGCAAGATAAGGTCCGCAACCTTACCCTTGTAACGTGGATCAAGGAGGGTTGCCAGCCAGTATTGGTCCTTCTCCTTGATACCACGAATACGAGGATCCTTACGCAGGCTTTGCAGGATCAGGGAGGCCATGCAGCGTAGGTTTGCTGAGGCATTCGGTCCGGAGTCCTCTGGGTCACTAAGGACAACAACGTCCGCAGCCACCTCCTCCCAGCCACGTACAAGTCCATGTGTTCCTTGGGACTGATCCCTTAAAGACTGCTGATGCTGAGTGCCAGGCTCCACCTCCATACTGACACAATCTTCCTCCTCCTCCTCCTCCTCCTCCTCCTCTTCCTGTGTGATCGGCGGGCACGCAGGAACACTGTCTGGATAAAGGGGGCCTTGAGAGCTAAGGAAGTCCTCCTCTTCCTGCCTCTGTTCTGCCTCAAGTGCCCTGTCCATTATTCCACGCAGCGTGTGCTCCAACAGGTGGACAAGGGGGACAGTGTCACTGATGCATGCACTGTCAGTGCTCACCATCCTCGTGGCCTCCTCGAATGGTGACAGGACAGTGCATGCATCCCTGATCATGGCCCACTGGCGTGGGGAAAAAAAACCAAGCTCCCCTGACCCTGTCCTGGTGCCATAGTCGCACAGGTACTCATTGATGGCCCTCTGCTGCGTGTGCAGCCGCTGCAGCATGGCCAACGTTGAGTTCCACCTGGTGGGCATGTCACAGATTAGGCGGTTCTTGGGCAGGTTAAACTCCTTTTGGAGGTCCGTCAGCCGAGCACTGGCATTATATGACCGGCGGAAATGCACACAGACTTTCCTGGCCTGCCTCAGGACATCCTGTAAGCCCGGGTACCTGCCCAAGAACCGCTGCACCACCAAGTTAAGGACGTGAGCCAAACAGGGCACATGGGTCAGTTGTCCCTGTCGGAGGGCAGAGAGGAGGTTGGTGCCATTGTCGCAAACCACCATTCCTGCCTTAAGTTGGCGTGGCGTCAACCACCTCTGAACCTGCCCCTGCAGAGCTGACAGAACCTCTGCCCCAGTGTGGCTCCTGTCCCCCAAGCACACCAGCTCAAGCACCGCATGGCATCTTTTGGCCTGCGTACTTGCGTAGCCCCTTGAACGCCTACGGAGCACCGCTGGTTCCGAGGAAGAGGCCATGGAGGAAGAAGAAGAGGAGGGGGTGGAGGAGAGAGGTGTGTCACAATCAGCATTTTGGAGGCGTGGTGGCGGAACAACCTCCAACACTACTGCACCTTGTCCTGCATCCTTCCCAGCTGCCAGCAGAGTCACCCAATGCGCCGTGAAACTTGGGTAACGTCCCTGTCCATGCCTGCTGGACCATGAGTCAGCGGTAATATGCACCTTACCGCTGACTGCCCTGTCCAGCGAGGCATGGACATTGCCTTCCACATGCCGGTAGAGAGCCGGAATCGCCTTCCGTGAGAAAAAGTGGCGTTTGGGTACCTGCCACTGAGGAACCGCACATTCCACAAACTCACGGAAGGGGGCAGAGTCTACCAACTGAAAAGGCAGCAGTTGAAGTGCTAGCAATTTTGCCAAGCTAGCATTCAACCGCTGGGCATGTGGATGGCTGGGAGCAAACTTCTTTCGGCGGTGCAGCAGCTGGGGCAGGGAAATTTGCCTGGTACAATCTGACGTCGGTGTACCAAAAGCAGATTGCCCACAAGTACTTGGCTGTGACACACCTAATTCTACACCTTCATTCCTCTCACTGCAGGTCTCAGAGAGGACTGAAGGTCTAGTGGGGTTGGAAATCTCAGCTGATGAGGAGCAAGGAGAGATCCTCTTTGTTCTTTGGTGTGGGTCTTTTAGATATGCTTGCCAACGAACTGCATGGCAGGTCAACATATGTCTGGTCAAGCATGTGGTACCCAAGCGGGAGATGTTTTGGCCACGCGAGATACGCTTGAGACATCTGTTGCAAATAGCAGCGGTGCGATCTGATGCACTCGTCTCAAAAAAGGCCCACACCAAAGAACTTTTTGAATAACGCGCAGAGACTGCAGCGCCCTGCACATGTGGAGCTTTGGGGTGTGATGCAGTCAATGTGCTGCCCTTAGGCTGGCCCCTGGAGGGCATCCTGCCTCGTTGGTGATGTGCCGCCTCCTCCTCCTCCTCCTCCTCCTCCTCTCTCCTATCAGGCACCCACGTTGAGTCAGTGACCTCATCATCCCCTCCCTCCTCATCACTGGAGCAAACCTGGCAGTATGCTGCAGCAGGGGGAGCATGACTGCCAGATTGCTGTCCTTCTTGGGCACCCCCTCTGTCCGTGCTCATGTTACTGCCTTCATCGAGCTCAGTATCATCATCAGAGCCTTCCAAACGCTGGGCATCCTCCTGGAGCATGTACCCAACACTGTGGTCAAACAGTTCGAGGGAATCCTCAGGAGGACATGGTGGAGCTAGGGAAGGAGTCACTGATGACATTGAGCTGAGGGAAGAGGCCGCTGCTTTGCCAGACAAAGCACCCTGGGCATGGGTGAGAGAGGATGAGGAGGATGAGGACGGCTTGGTCATCCACTCGACCAAGTCTTCCGCATGTTGCGGCTCAACACGGCCAGCTGCCGAAAAAAAGGCCAAGCGTGTCCCATGGCCATGTGCTGATGAGGATGCACCGTCTCCACGACCAGCACTAGACACAGAGCCTGCTTGCCCTCTCTTATTGGCTTGTGACTGTCTGCCTCTCCTTCTTGGCCTTCCAGACATACTAATGGCCTGTAGCTGCACTAAGCTGGGATAGAACACCTGTAATTTTCTTCAGGTAGCTTTATATACTGTAACCAGACAAGCTGCCTGTCAGTAGGAAGATAACAGGAACGGATCTAGCTGAACACTGTGAGCAGGACGCACTGCACTAAATGTAAATAGCAGGAACGGATCTAGCTGAACACTGTGAGCAGGACGCACTGCACTAAATGTAAATAGCAGGAACAGATCTAGCTGAACACTGTGAGCAGGACGCACTGCACTAAATGTAAATAGCAGGAACGGATCTAGCTGAACACTGTGAGCAGGACGCACTGACTGCACTAAATGTAAATAGCAGGAACGGATCTAGCTGAACACTGTGAGCAGGACGCACTGCACTAAATGTAAATAGCAGGAACAGATCTAGCTGAACACTGTGAGCAGGACGCACTGCACTAAATGTAAATAGCAGGAACGGATCTAGCTGAACACTGTGAGCAGGACGCACTGCACTAAATGTAATTAGCAGGAACGGATCTAGCTGAACACTGTGAGCAGGACGCACTGACTGCACTAAATGTAAATAGCAGGAACAGATCTAGCTGAACACTGTGAGCAGGACGCACTGCACTAAATGTAAATAGCAGGAACGGATCTAGCTGAACACTGTGAGCAGGACGCACTGACTGCACTAAATGTAAATAGCAGGAACGGATCTAGCTGAACACTGTGAGCAGGACGCACTGCACTAAATGTAAATAGCAGGAACAGATCTAGCTGAACACTGTGAGCAGGACGCACTGCACTAAATGTAAATAGCAGGAACGGATCTAGCTGAACACTGTGAGCAGGACGCACTGCACCAAATGTAAATAGTCTAGATAGAAGATAACAGGAACGGATCTAGCTAAACTGAATACAGTGTATATATATATATATGCAACACCAGGGATGCATATATATACACAATACACTGTAAGTGCAGCTAACTGACTGACTGTTCTGCCTAATCTATCTAACTCAAATCAAATGACACTGTCTGTCTCTCTCTCTATCTCTCAGCACACCGGAACACACTACACAGGGCCGCCGTGCAGGCGGCCTTATATAGTGTGGGGCGTGTACTAAATCCCCTGAGCCATAATTGGCCAAAGCCACCCTGGCTTTGGCCAATTACAGCTCTCTCTACTGACGGCGCTGTGATTGGCCAAGCATGCGGGTCATAGTGCATGCTTGGCCAATCATCAGCCAGCAATGCACTGCGATGCCGCAGTGAATTATGGGCCGTGACGCGCCACACGAATTTGGCGCGAACGGCCCATAACGTTCGCAATTCGACGGACGGTCGAACAGCCGATGTTCGAGTCGAACATGGGTTCGACTCGAACACGAAGCTCATCCCTAGTAGTAGCAGTAGCATGTAATTCAGAGTGCAGGGGTCAGGAGTAAGTAACACATGATGCAGAGGTCAGTAGTGTATATTGTAGAATGTAGGGGTCAAGAGTAAGTAATGCACAGATTAGGGGTCAGGATTTGTAACACAGAATGCAGAGGTCAGTAGTATATAAAGCAGAGTGTAGGGGCCAGGAGTAGGTTTTGCCAAGTTTAGTAGTAGCATTAGCATGTAATTCAGAGTGCAGGGTCAGGAGTAAGTAACACAGGATGCAGAGGTCAGTATTGTATATTGCAGAGTGTAGGGGTCAGGAGTTAGTAATGCACAGAATCGGGGTCAGTAGTTCGTAACACAGAATGCAGAGGTCGGTAGTATGTAAAGCAAGTGTAGGGGCCAGGAGTAGGTTTTGGCGAGTTTAGTAGTAGCAGAAGCATGTAATTCAGAGTGCAGGGGTTAGAATGTAAGTAACACAGGATGCAGAGGTCAGTAGTGTATATTGCAGAGTGTAGGGGTCAGGAGTTAGTAATGCACAGATTAGGGGTGAGTAGTTTGTAACACAGAATGCAGAGGTCAGTAGTATGTAAAGCAGAGTGTAGGGGCCAGGAGTAGGTTTTGCAGAGTTTAAAGGTCAGTAGCATGTAATTCAGAGTGCGGGGGTCCAAAGAAAGCCAAGCAGAGTGCAGAGGTCATTAGTGTGTAAAGCAGAGTGTAGAGGTCAGTAATAAGTAACACAGAGTGCAGGGGGGAGAAGTAACTCAGAGTTTCTGGGTCAGTAGTATGTAATGCAGATTTCATAGGTCACGTGTAAGTAAAGCAGAGTGCAAAAGCCAGTAGTAAGCAATGCAAAGTTCAAAGGTCATGAGTAAGTAACGCATAGGGCCTGGGTCAGTAGTATTTAATGCAGAGTTCAGTGGTCTGTAGTATATCATATACTGTGCAGTAGTAGGTCAGTAGTATGTGATGCACAGTGCAGGGGTCAGTAGTACATACTGCACAGTGCAGAAGTCAGGGGTGAGTAACACAGACCCCCCCCTACAATCAAAAGTACCCTCTTCCAATATAAACATTTACCTCCCTAAATTGCCCACAGCCCTCAGATGCAGGGGTACCTGTGAAATAAGTCCTCCCAGGTCTCCCCCCCCCCAGGTGTGTTGGTGCCATGGAGCCTAGGACTTTTCTCAGCTCTACAATGCCTATCCAAAAAGAAGGGGGGTTCAATGAGCTACACCTCCATACAAATGTGTGGGGGAAAATTACTTCCAGTTAAACCCACAGCTGAGACACCCGTCTACGTTCAATCAAGAACTATTGACTCCTCTAGACTATAAGCAGCATATAATACAAGGATGAAAAACTCCTCAAGAGACTCATCAATAGTAAGCGGGTTTAAGGAAAAGTACTACAATCGCAAGTCGGATGTGGAATGTGAGAGTCATAAGGGTGGCGGATTATGATTTACCTGCCAAATGGCTGTAATTGATGAGTAGATTGTGATTACCGGTTGCTGATCCCCGCCTCAGATCTCTTCTTCAGGTTGAAGCTTTCATCTTTAATAATTTAAGCTGGTCACTGTCCAGAGAAGTCTGTGAGAGGCCGTCACTGGGAGACTTCTTCATAATTTAGAACCCAAATTTAACCAAAATGTATTTTTTCTCTTTAGCACAGTGTTGGTCTGTATGGACGCGTTTGTTCTCTCGGATCCTGTACTTCCTGTCCCGGTGACCACCAGAGTATTGTTGCAATCATAACTTCCTGTCAGCGTGACCTATTAAACGATTGATCTTTACTGTATGTTGCAGGGTATTATGGCTGGATTTCCTGTTGCTCCACCTGGACTGGAATATCTTCTTCAGGTGAGATGTGTAAAGAGTACCTGTCTCGAATTGAAGGCAACAGCTGGTCTGTATAAGAAATCTTTAATGTGGAACTCCAGCCAAACCTGAGATAAGGTCGGAGCCTCTGTCAGGCAGGTTTTTATTTTTGGCTGTGATTCTTAGTAGATTTATCTCTGGGGATTATAAGTTTGGACCTACTGAGCCCAACGGAATCTTGATTCTCCCACTTCCACACTTCCACATCCCACTTCCTATCACTGTGCCATATATACCTCTCCACTTCAGGCTCGCATTCCATCCCCCAAGGCACAAATCTACTCAACCCTGACACCCATCCATCACCTCAGACTCCTATCCCATCACCAAAGGCACTCATCTACTCAACCCTGACACCCATCCATCACTCCAGATTCCCGATCCATTGCCCTAGAGACCAATCTGCTCAACCCTGACACCCATCCATCATCACTCCAGATTCCCGATCCATTGCCCTAGACACCAATCTACTCAACCCTGACACCCATCCATCACCCCAGATATCCATTCCATCGCCCTAGACACTCGTCTACTCAACCCTGAAACCCATCCATCACCCCAGGCTCCTATCCCATCATGAGCCCTACAGAATCCTAATTTTCTCACTTCCCCATCCCACTTCCTATCCCCGTGCCACATATACCTATCTCCCCACCACAGACTCGCATTCCATCACCCTAGGCACCCATCTACTCAACCTTGACACCCATCAATCACCCCAAATTCCCATTCCATCACCCTAGACACCCATCTACTCAACCCTGACACTCATTCTTCACCCCAGAATCCTATCCCATCACCCTAGACACCCGTCTTCTCAACCCTGAAACCCATCCATTACCCCAGGCTCCCATTCCATCACTCTCAGCATATATCAAGTCAAACACCCATCCATTACCCCAGGTTCCTATTCCATCACCTTAGGCACCCACTTAATAAGCCATGACACCCATCCATCACTCTTGGCTCCCACCTACTCAACCTTTATACCCATTCATCACTCAAGGCTCCTACCCCACCAACTCATGCACCCATCTACTCATCCCTTACACCCATCCATCACCCCAGGCTCCCATCCATCTCTCTGCACCCATCTACTCAACCCTGACACCCATTCATAGCCCCAAACTCCCATTCCATCACCCTAGACACCCATCTACCTAAACCTGACACCCATCCATCACCTTAGGCTCCTACCCCATCAACCTTGGCACCCATCTACTCAACCCTGACACCCATCAATCACCCCAGGCCCCTATCCCATCACCCTTGGCGCCCATCCTCTCAAACCTGTCACCCATCCATCACCCCAGGCTCCTATCCCATCACTCTTGGCACCCATCACCTCAAACCTGTCACCCATCCATCACCCCTATCCTATACCATCACCCTAGACACCCATCTAGTCAACCCTGAAAACCATCTATCATCCCAGGCACTTGTCTACTCATCCCAGTAACTCCTCCCCACAGTCATGCCTTCCCTGATCCGTGACACGCTTCTTTTTGCCCCTGACTCCTGTTAGGCATGGTGGTATTGATGGATATGGGGTTGCTCTTGGTTATGGTATTTAGGAATATGCTGTTGACTCGTCTTTGTTCTGTTTAACAGGTTAATGAACTCTCTGTGATAAAAACAAGTAAGTTCTATTATTGTTTTTTTTTTTTAGCTTGAATATTTCCATTTTCCACTATTTCTTTCTTTGCAGTCAGTCTTCGTAAGTCTTCCACTAATTACCTGGATGCTCTACAAGTGTAGCCGGTTTTTCCTTCTTATGTTTAAAGAAATTATACATTTAACAGAGAATATTTCCTGCTCCTCTTATTGGCCGAGCTGATTAGATCTCCAGATATATTAGATCTCCAAAATATGATTTTGTACGTTACTTTGTGTATTATGGTCACATCTATATTTTTCTCTTTTTAAACAAGAAGTACAGTATTTCACATTAACATTTTATAGTAAATATTTCCATACCCAGCCAACAGGTGGAGCGATAGTCTCCATTAATTACTTAGCTCCACTTACCAGTAAGATGAATTACCAGAAACAGACATAACATTTGCTATAATCTGTCTATCTTCAGATGTCTGAATTCCAGAAACGGTATATGTGAATTTATATTGAAGGGGAGATGGATATAGCAATATTTCATCTATTTTTGTAGAATCTCATAGATGTTTCACCTCATTCACTAAATTCTTCTTATAATTCTGTTATTTCAGGCAAGGGTATATTCCAGAGCTGCAATGCCTATGATTTCTTTGGCATTGATGGCGAACTTGTGTACCAAGCCACTGAGCAGCAGGAGGAGTGTTGTGGACCTGAGATTGATTGCAGGATTACCAACGCCCAAGGATATAATGTCCTCAACCTTCTTGAGCCCTCAGAGTGCTGTACCTGTGACACCATGGTATGAAAGACTGGTAAGCCGTACAGAGAGGACGTGTGAAATCAGGGACAACCCTTTAAGTAGCATCAATTGTAATCTCCATGTCTAGGTCCATTTCTTATATGCTACAATCCTCTAATAACATACAAGACATGGACCTCTAGGATAAGTTGCAACAACATGAGGACAAAGTGCCTTTGCTGCCCCCCTCCTTCATTGCAAGGTACCCTCCCAATGTTAGGAGCATATGGTCTGGTATGGCTCCAGAAGGACACAATCACTGCCCCCCCCCCCCTTTCCTGGCCACTAGGATGCATGCCTAGATAAGGGACTCATATAGATTTTTTGTGGGATTACACACATTTTTTTGTTTATGTGTATGGGGATCCCATTAAAAAGCTTTGATTTTTGAGGCATACCAGATCCCCACTTAAAATAAGGGTCTGGTATGGATTTTGAGGACTCACAAATTTTTTCTTTAGTCTGCAGTGCATGTTGGCTGGTATGTTTCACATGGAGGTGCATGCTTGTTGAGATACAAGGTATGGCCCTCTAGGACTGGTGAGATACAAGGCATGGCCCTCTAGGACTGGTGAGATACAAGACATGGCACTCTAGGACTGGTGAGATACAAGACATGGCTCTCTAGGACTGGTGAGATACAAGACATGGCCCTCTAGGACTGGTGAGATACAAGGCATGGCCCTCTAGGACTGGTGAGATACAAGACATGGCGCTCTAGGACTGGTGAGATACAAGACATGGCCCTCTAGGACTGGTGAGATACAAGACATGGCCCACTAGGACTGGTGAGATACAAGACATGGCCCTCTAGGACTGGTGGGATACAAGACATGGCCCTCTAGGACTGATGAGATACAAGACACGGTCCTCTAGGACTGGTGGGATACAAGACATGGCCCACCAAGACTGATGCAATACAAGACATGTGATGGAACGCCTTGGCACCCCACTTGGGTGCTTTCGCCGAACAGTGCCTCCTGCCCTCCAAACCATACCAGCAGACTGAGAGCTAGTACCAGCCCTTTTACCCTAAGCACCATACACAGACAAGATGTTGAGGTAAAATCCAAAGGAATGACTGATGAGATACAAGATGTGGCCCTCTAGGACTGATGAGATACAAGACATGGCCCTCTAGGACTGGTGAGATACAAGACATGGCCTTCTAGGACTGGTGAGATACAAGACATGGCCCTCTAGGACTGGTGGGATACAAGACATGGCCCTTTAGGACTGATGAGATACAATACACGGTCCTCTAGGACTGGTGGGATACAAGACATGGCCCACTAGGACTGATTAGATACAAGACACGCGATGGAACGCCTTGGCACCCCACTTGGGTGCTTCTTTTCACCAAACAGTGCCTCCTGCCCTCCAAACCATTCCAGCAGACTGAGAGCTAATACCAGCCCTTTTACCCCAAGCACCGTACACAGACAAGATGTTGAGGTAAAACTCAAAGGAATGACTGTTTATTGAACAGAACTGCAAGTTTTTATACACTTCAAAAGTAGGTCAGTCGCCACATGAACAATAAAACCAAGTATTTACCCAAAACATCACACAATAATTAGATAATGAGCTAAAGTTTACACAAGGCTAATACCATCATAAGAACCTTCAAGAGTTAGCAAAATTAACCAACATACAGAAACAATAGGTGACTCAACTAACTCAATCAACAATGGGAATTCACACCTAGGAGGCACACAACATGAGAGATACAACTTGTGCATTTTGTCCACTAGACAAGTCATCAGAAAATAAACAATGCCCCAGTAGTCTGATACAGTGGAATTCATTTATCTTCATAGATTTCTTGAGCATTATGGTTGATAAATATTTATGTTCCAAATGAAGGAGCCTCTCCAACTCACTCTGCAGGAGGGTCACCATATTCCCTCTGACCATTAACCCGTACAAAATTAATATTACACCTTTCCATCCATTCCAGAAGGGAAGCCTTATTGTCCTTATGCAAAGAAGTAATCCAAGCCTCACTTTCAGCATGCATCACATTGTTGTCCATCATTAGAGAATGATCTGCTCTCTCCATGGGCCATAATCAGTGGGTAGGAGGCTTGCCCCTAGTCCTCTCCAAAAGCCTCTCTCCCGGATTGGGTCGGCCACAGTCTAATGCCCCGTACACATGATCGGACTTTCCGACAACAAACCCGTGGAATTTTGTTCGAAGGTTGTTGGCTCCAACTTGTCTTGCATAGACATGGTCACACAAATGCTGACCAACAATTACAAATGTAGTGATGTACAAGATGTATGTCGAGCCGATAAAAAGGAAGTTCAATAGTCATGTGATATCTCCACTACGAACGCTAGTTTTACAAGACCGATCGCTTCCGTCTCGTACTTGATTCCGAGCATGCTTTTGTGCAAAGGACTTGTGTACACACGATCGGAAAGTTCGACAACAAAAATTTGTTGGCGGAAAATTTGAGAACCTGCTAGCCAACATTTGTTGGCGGAAAGTCCGCCATCAAATGTTCGATGGGGCATACACACGGTCGGACTTTCCGCCAACAGGCTCACATCCAACATTTGTTGTCGGAAAATCCGATGGTGTGTACGGGGCATAAGACTGGTGAGAACAAATGCAAAACTTTGTGAACTATAAGGACTGAATGAATATAAAATAATGTAATCTAGACAGAGCTGGTTACAAGATTTGGTCCTGGAGGCCTGTGTCTTGTACTTCACCAGTTCCAAGAAATCCATACATTCTTTGTATTCTGGTAGTAAGTGACAAGTAATGGGCCCAGATAAAACTACAAGACAATTGAAGTACAGTTCTGGATGTGGTGACAAAACTTATTAGACAACCTCTTGTGACAATGTTTTATTATAGTTGCAGGTCTCCAGTTCCTCCGGGGAGCTCCTCGGCTGCATAATGGAACAGTGGAGCAGTTTTACCTTAAGCATCGACATCTTGGATCCATTGGGCCTTGTTTGTCTTAAAGTGAAAGGTCCAGGATGGGGGGAAGACTTTATGTCTGACACCCATTATAAGGTCAGTCTATCAACAAGAGCCAAATGCTTTTTTCATTAGAAATAATACTTGTAGAAAATGTCATCGGGTTTGCTGTAGCCTTCAGTGGGTGTCTCCAAGCAGGTGGCTGAATAATAGACATGTGCAATTCGTTTAGTTCCGAATTAGTTTTTTAATGAATTTTGACAAATTTGTTCATTCTGAAATTACTGAATTTTTCAATTTCCGAAATTTCCGAATTTCGAATTTCCGAATCTTCTAATTTCCGAATTTCCGAAAATTCGAAAGTTCGGAATTTCAGAAATTCGAAATTTGGAAATTCAAAATTACGGAAATTCGAACATTTCGGAAATTCGAAAATTCAAATTCGGAAGTTCAGAAATTTGAAATTTCGGAAATTCGAAAATTCTAAATTAGGAAATTCGAAAATTTGAAATTAGGAAATCCAAATATTCGAAATTTCATAAATTTAAAAATTCCAAAATTTGGAAATGTGAAAATCCAAGAATAAGAATGAAAATCTGAGCATTCAAAAGAATGAAAATCTGAAAATTCGAAATTTGGAAATTGGAACATTTCGGAAATTCGAACATTTCGGGAAGTTCGTAAGTTCATAAATTTGAAATTTCGTAAATTCAGAAATTCGAAAATTCAAAATTAGGGAATTCGAAAATTCGAAATTAGGAAATTCAAATATTCGAAATTTCATAAATTTAAAAATTCCAAAATTTGGAAATGTGAAAATCCAAGAATAAGAATGAAAATCTGAAAATTCAAAAGAATCAAAATCTGAAAAAACTAATAATAAATATTAAATTATAGGTATTGGATTTTCCTTTCAAATTTGGCTGTTAGTGAACGTAACGAGTACGAATTTATCTGAAGTTACGAATGATCTGAAATAACGAATGCCGTATTTAAATGTATGGAATGTAACGATCTAATAATAAAAATTAACAATAATATTAATAAAACCTTTTTTTTTAATTATTATTATTTATTTTTAATTTGTTCCATTCCATTTGTTTAGATGGGGCATTCGTTATTTTGGATAATTCGTAGCTTCAGATAAATTTGTATTCGTTACGTTCACAACCAGCCAAATTTGAAAGGAAATTCCAATACCTATAATTTAATAGTTGGTTATTATTAACTGATTTCCTTTATTTTTTTCAGATTTTCAAATTTTCGGATTTTCGAATTTCCGAATTTTTGAATTCATCAAAAAAAAAAAAGCCAAAAAAGAATGAAACGAAAACGAAAACTAATAAATTTTTTTGTCAGTGCACATGTCTACTGAATAACATCATTACCACTTGGTTCCGGCTACCAGGAAATGACATAACTCCATCCAGCCTTGCTGTCAGTGCCTTAGCATTTAACGCAAGTTCCCAACCTGTCCCACCACCACCCACTGGTCTCTTGTTATCTGTTACCCCATCTATGGTGTCCCAGTCCATCCCTGTTCCCCTTTGGGCCTGCTTCTTTGTTAGGCCACATCATTTATATGTACAGTATATTATATGGTCAAGAGTACACGGAGCCCCTCCGAATGACTGAGTTCGGGTGTCCCCAGGGAAGAGTACTATTAATACTACATCATATGAAAACATTGTAGATAATTGTGCTCCTCCAACCTTGTGGTGGTGAAGACCCTTTTCTGCTCCAGCATTAGTGTTGGGCAAACAGTTTGGCCTGAGCATGATTTCGGGGTAAACATTGGCTGTTTTCCCCCGTTTTGGGGAACACCCGAATTTGCAGGGTGCTCGGCGGGTTTTCACCCCACCGAACGCCCTGCAATGCGCTGCACGCTGCACAGTGCATTCTGCGCTCTGATTGGGCAACGCTTTGCTCAATTTGGGCACAGTAAAAGCTGGTTGTTGAAGTGTTAATAAACCCAGTGATATGAAAATAGTTCTTCTACCCCCCCCCCCCCCCGCAGTGCCCACAGCTTATAAATCTTTTTTACATTAAAATACTCCCACTATATACCCTTTTGGCTGATCTGTATACCACGGTCACATGATAAACTGCAGGGTTTGCTTGAGTGCTGAGTGTTCAGGTAGGAGGAGAGTTCCACTACAGCCTGTGTCCTCGTTCTTTTATGGGAGGCGGAGCATCCATTAAGCAAGTTCTGACATCACATCTCCACTGCGTTCTTTTTTAGTTACCGGGCATGGAGGAGGAGGGAGGGACTGGACTGTCATTTAGGATCTGTATACACGCCCACATGTGTGATGTCAATGTTCTCTCCAGCAATAGTGACCAAACTGAGCATGTGCAGCTTTACTACCCTCACTGTGTCTTATCTAACCTTGTCAAGAGATACCCTGCAGGAGGGGAAAAATCTGTCCATAAAGGATCAAAAGAGCCTTTTTTTTACACAATACAGAGGATTAACCCTTTAAGTTCCACAGTGAGTAGAACAAGCATGCTATGCTGCATATACAGACAGATTTTACTGTTGTGGGTTTAGTAACACTTTAACCGCTTGCCGACCAGCCACCGTCATTATACGGGGGCAGGTCGGCTCTCCTGCGCGAATCGCCATAGCTGTAAGATGGTCCGTGCCTGGGAGATAGCACGCGCGTGGGTAGATTCGATGTCCGCGGACGACCCGCGATTGCGGAGTACAGAGGCAGAACGGGGATCAGCCTATATAAACAAGCGCATCTCTGTTCTGCCTGATGACATGTGAAAGATCTTCTGCTCCCAGTGATCGGGAACAGCGATCTCTGCCATGTTCCTGGCAGCCCATCCCCCCTACAGTTAGAACACACCCAGGGAACACAGTTAACCCTTTGATCGCCCCCCCGTAGTGTTAACCTCTTCCCTGCCAGTGTCATTTTTATAGCACTGATCAATGTAATAATGTCACTGGTGCCCCAAAAAGTGTCATTTGGGGTCAGATTTGTCCGCTGCAATGTTGCAGTTCCGCTAAAAATCACAGATTGCCGTCATTACCAGTAAAAGCAAAATAAAATAAAAGTCCCTAAATCTATCCCATAGTTTGTAGACGCGATAATGTTTGTGCAAACTAATCAATATACGCCTATTTTTTTTTTACCAAAAATATGTAGAAGATATATATCGGCCTAAACTGATGAATACATTTGTTTTTTTATGTTTTCTTTTTTGGATGTATATTATAGCAGAAATTTTAAAAAAAAATGTTTTTATTTTTCTTAAATTGTGTTTTTTTGTTTGTTTATATTGCAAAAAATAAAAACCGCAGTGGTGATCAAATACCACCAAAAGAAAGCTCTATTTGTGAGGGAAAAAAAACGGCGTGTCCCCCCCCCCCCCCAAAATCCATACCAGACTCTTTCTTATCTGAGCATGCAGCCTGGCAGGTCAGGAAAGGGGAGGGGTGAGTGAGCACCCCCCCCCGAACCACACCAGGCCACATGCCCTCAACATGGGGGGGTGCTTTGGGGTGGGGCCCCCCCACTCCAAAGCACCTTGTCCCCCTGTTGATGGAGACAGGGGTCTCTTCCCCACAACCCTGGGCTGTGGTTGTGGGGGTCTGCGGGCAGGGGGCTTATTGGAATCTGGAAGCCCCCTTTAGCCCCCAGATCCCACCCCCCCAGGTGAATGAGCATGGGGAAATATATACCCCCTACCCATCCACCAAAACACAGAGACAGTTTTTGACAATTCTGTTATTAAAAAAAAAAATAGTGTCCCCCCCCGATGTAAATCCATCATCAGTCACACCACCTGCTGCACCGCCAGACTCGAAAAAGAACAAAAAGAAACGCTTCGCCTTCATTGACGGCCAAATGCCTCCTCCGCAGTTTGACAGTTCTTATATAGGTAAGGGTGGGGCTCCCTTGTGATGTCACTGACCCAGCATGCACCGGGCCGGGATGTCACGGGGGGGGCAGTGTTGACAGGTGGCCCCGCCCCTTACCTATATAAGACTTGTCAAATGGCGGAGGGGGCCGTCAATGAAGGTGGAGCGGCTGTTTTTTTGTTCTTTTTGCGGGTGCGGTGGGCGTATGTGATTGATGATGAATTTACATCGGGGGACTTTTTTTAAATTTTTTATTATCCGAGTCAAAAAAATTGCCAAAAACTGTGTGTGTGTGTTTTTATTACTTTTTGACACTCTTTTGGTGAATGGGTAGGTTCATTCACATGGGAGGGGCGGGGGCTGGGATCTGGGGGGGCCCCCTTGTCAAAGGGTGCTTCCAGATTCTGCCCCCGCAGATCCGCACAAACACAGCTTAGGATTGTGGGGAAGAGACCCTTGTCCCCCCTTGTCCCCATCAACATAGGGACAAGGTGCTTTTCCCCCTGCCCCAAAGCACCCCTCATGTTAATGGCATGTGACCTAGTATGGTTCAGGGGGCAGAAGGCGCTCACTCGTCCCCCCCCTTTCCTGATTCAGATAAGGGTCTGGTATGGATTTGGGGGGGCACGCCATTTTTTTTCACAGTTTGGCGTGGGGTTCCCCTTAGAATCCATGTCAGACCTAAAGGGTCTGGTATGGACCAGGGGGACCCCACGCCATTTCTTTCTTTTTTTTTTCTCAATAGCCGGGTGTCGGGCAATTGCAACCACAAGTCAATTCAAATGCGATTTCACTTTTTTGCTTTTAGGTTTTATACAAGCTACAGATGCGCCACTTTACAGACAGACTAAGGGACCCCCCCCCCCCCCCCGGCACTGTATTTAAAGGCATTTTTAATTGTTATTGTTGCACTTTAAGCATCATTAAAATCAATGCTCCTTATTTTAATTTTTTTTATTGATACATGTCCCCCAGGGCAGTACCCGGACCCCTTTTATGGCCAATTACTTGCATATAAGCCGTCAAAATGGGGACTTTTGATTTTTCCTGTTCGGCTCCCATAGACTTCAATGGGGTTTGCCATTTGGGTTAGAACTTTTTCCCTATTTGGGAGTCCTGCTGCAAACTGAACAAACTGAACTGAACTGGTTGTTTGGCCCATGTCCATCCAGCATGACTGTGCCCCCCCCCCCGTACAAAGCCAGCTCCATAAAGACATAGTTTGACCAGTCGGGTGTGGTCAAAAGGACTCAAAAGTTCCTCAGAGAGCACTGACCTCAACCCTACTGAATACCTTTGGGATGAATTGGAACACTGATGGTGAGCCAGGTGTTTTCGCCCAACGCCCTACCAATGGGAGCAAATTCCCACAGACACACAGCAAACTCTTGCGAGAGGTCTTCCTAGAAGAGTGGAGGATGTTATAGCAACAAAGGGGGCAACTCCATATTAGTGGCCATGGAGAGAGGTTGATAATTCCATATTGATGGTCATGGGGGAGGAGGGCAATGCCATATTAAGAGCCACAGTTTTGGAATGGGATGTCCAACAAGTTTATATGGGTGTGATGGTCAGGGGTCCAAAAGCATTTTGCTATATGGTATAGTTATATTGAACTATCAGAATGCACTGCACAGTATGTCAGCGGTTTCCAACTTCCCCGGCCCCAGGGACCAGCCGCTCAGAAGTCAACCCCTTTATGGACCGGGGGGGGGGGGTGGTGGCTTGGTGGTTATTTGTGTGTTGGTTGCAGCCTGTCGTGGGGGTTGGTTAATGGGGGGTGCAGCCTGTCAGCTCGGGGGGGGGACTTTTCACCTGGGGGGTGTGTGTGTGGTTTTTGCAGCCTGTCACCTCATGTGGGGCTGGGCAGGTGGTGCAGCCTAGGTCTCACCAGTGCCATTAGATCCTGTCCCTGGCCCTGTTCTCCTCCCTCCCCTTCTCCTTCATCGTGACCACAGAGATGGAAGGGAGTAGTGGTGCTAGGAGAAGGGGAACAGGAGCAGTCTGGTGATCATTGTAGGTTGTGCCAGCTTGTTCTGCCCACTGGCAACCCCCGCCATGTGGTCTTGTTAGCAGCAGGCCACAGACCGGCACCAGTCCATGGCCTGGGGGTTGGGGAACCCTGCTCTGCTGTATGTGGTTCTTCATTTTGGTCACCTGTGAATCTGCAAGATTCCAATATTTGGTATCCTCTGTACGGGTGTCCACCAAAGCCAGCTCCATATCTGAAGGACTTACTCTAGACAGGATTTATGTAAATGGAAAAGTCAAGAAAATGTTAGGAAATTCAAAAATTCGAGTTGTCACCAGTTCAGAAATAGAGGGGAAATCTTGAAATGCAAACTTGACTTTAGATGTAGATGGTGGCGTGTGAAGGAAAGTAGTATGGTGTTCTATGAAGGAAGAAGAAGTCGAACTCGTGAAATCATTAATGCCAAGTTTGGAGAGGGGCTCTATCAAACTGAACAAGTCTCTCCAAAATGGGACAATTATGAAGTATGGGAATCCTTTAAGAGAATGTTTATATTTGTTCCAGTATAAGCAGATTCAGTAACATTTGGAAAATGTACTGGGAAGAGAAACTATAATATTTAAAACCTTTATGTAGGAAAAGTGAAACGTCATCTCCTCTTATGATTGATGTTCTCCATGTACACACTCTGGTGGTCGTGATGATCCCCTGTCTTCTCTCTCCAGGTTCTATCTGCTGACAAAACCACACAAATTTGGGTTATTACACGTGTGTGGTGGGGGTTACGCAAGGAGAAGTTCAGCTCTAAGGACAACTATACTATTAATTTCCCAATGGACCTCCATGTCTCCATGAAAGCCATGCTGATGGCCTGCACCTTGCACATTGTAAGTATGATCCTGAGAACACTGCGATGTGTGTTCGAGGATGGAGAGAACACTGCAATGTGGGAGATTATCTGTACTGTAACCTCTTCCTATTTCCATGTCCTCTGTACACTTTCACTGTATCTGTGCCTTGTTCTGTATGTACTTGCTGTGTTATCTGTCCTGTTTCCTCTGTACACTTCCTGTGTTATCTGCCCTATATCCTCTGTACACTTCCTGTGTTATCTGCACCGAGTCCTATGTACACTTCCTGTGTTAGCACACTTCCTGTGTTATCTGTCCTGTGTCCTCTGTACACTTCCTGTGTTATCTGTCCTGTGTCCTCTGTACACTTTCTGTGTTATCTGTGCTGTGTCCGCTGTACACTTCCTGTGTTATCTGTCTTGTGTCCTCTGTACACTTCCTGTGTTATCTAGCCTCTGTATATTTCCTGTGTTATCTGTCCTATCTTCTCTGTATAACTCCTGTGTTATCTGTCTTGTGTCCTATGTATACTTCATGTGTTATCTATCCTCTGTACAATTCCTGTGTTATCTGTCCTGCGTCCTCTGTACACTTCCTGTGTCATCTGTCCTGTGTCCTCTGTACACTTCCTGTTACCTGTCTTGTGTCCTCTGTACACTTCCTGTGTTATCTAGCCTCTGTACATTTCCTGTGTCCTCTGTACACTTCCTGTGTTATCTGTCCTGTGTCCTCTGTAAACTTCCTGTGTTATCTGTCCTGTGTCCTCTGTACACTTCCTGTGTTATGTGTCCTGTGTCCTCTGTACACTTTCTGTGTTAACTGTGCTGTGTCCGCTGCACACTTCCTGTGTTATCTGTCTTGTGTTCTCTGTACACTTCCTGTGTTATCTAGTCTCTGTATATTTCCTGTGTTATCTGTCCTATCTCCTCTGTATAACTCCTGTGTTATCTGTCTTGTGTCCTCTGTACACTTCCTGTGTTATCTGTCCTGCGTCCTCTGTACACTTCCTGTGTTATCTGTCCTGTGTCCTCTGTACACTTCCTGTTAGCTGTCTTGTGTCCTCTGTACACTTCCTGTGTTATCTAGCCTCTGTACACTTCCTGTGTTATCTGTCCTGTGTCCTTTGTACACTTCCTGTGTTATCTGTCTCATGTGCTCTGTACACTTCCTGTGTTATCTGTCTTGTTTCCTCTGTAAACTTCCTGTGTTATCTGTCCTGATTGTGCTGTAGGCTTCCTGTGTTATCTGTCCTGATTGCGCTGTACACTTACTGTGTTATCTTTCCTGTGTCCTCTGAACACTTCCTGTGCTATTTGTCCCGTCTCCTCTGTACACTTCCTGTGTTATCTGTCCCATGTCCTCTGTACACTTCCAGTGTTATCTGTCCTGTGTCCTCTGTACACTTCCTCTGTTCTCTGTCCTCTGTACACTTCCTGTGTTATCTGTTCTTTATGCATTTTCTGTGTTATCTGTCCCATATTCTCTGTACACTTCCTGTGTTATGTGTCCTGTGCTCTCTGTACACTTCCTGTGTTCTCTGTACACTTCTTGTGTTACCTGTCCTGTGTCCTCTGTTCACTTCCTTGTTATCTGTCCCATGTCCTCTGTACATTTCCTGTGTTATCTGTTCCATGTCTTCTGTACGCTTCCTGTGTTATCTGTCCGTGTCCTCTGTACACTTCCTGTGTTATCTTTCCTCTGTACACTTCCTGTGTTATCTGTCCCATGTCCTCTGTACACTTCATGTGTTATCTGTTCTCTGCACACTTCCTGTGTTATCTATCCTCTGTACACTTCCTATGCTATCTATCCCGTGTCCTCTGCACACTTCCTGTGTTATCTATCCTCTGTACACTTCCTATGTTATCTATCCCGTGTCCTCTGCACACTTCCTGTGTTATCTATCCTCTTTACACTTCCTATGTTATCTGTCATGTGTCCTCTGTACACTTCCTGTGTTATCTGTCCTGTGTCTTCTGTATACTTTATGTGTTATCTATCCTCTGTACGCTTCCTGTGTTATCTTTCCCATGTCCCCTGTACACTTCCTGTGTTATCTGTCCTGTGTCTTCTGTATACTTTATGTGTTATCTATCCTCTGTACGCTTCCTGTGTTATCTTTCCCATGTCCCCTGTACACTTCCTGTGTTATCTGTCCTGTGTCCTCTGTACACTTCCTGTGTTATCTGTCCCATGTCCTCTGTACGCTTCCTATGTTATCTGTCCCGTGTCCTCTGCACAGTTCCTGTGTTATCTGTCCTGTGTCCTCTGTACACTTCCTGTGTTATCTGTCCCATGTCCTCTGTACGCTTCCTATGTTATCTGTCCCGTGTCCTCTGCACAGTTCCTGTGTTATCTATCCTCTGTGCACTTCCGGTGTTTTCTGTCCTGTGTCTTCTGTACACTTCCTGTGTTCTGTGTCCCATGTCCTCTGTACACTACACTTCCTGTGTTATCTGTCCTGTGTCCTCTGTACACTTCCTGTGTTATCTGTCCTGTGTCCTCTGTACACTTCCCATGTTATCTGTCCTGTGTCCTCTGTACACTTCCTGTGTTATCTGTCCCGTGTCCTCTGTACACTTTTTGTGTTATCTGTCCTGTGTCCTCTGTATACTTCCTGTGTTATCTGTCCTGTGTCTTCTGTATACTTCCTGTGTTATCTGTCCCGTGTCCTCTGTACACTTCCTGTGTTATCTGTCCCATGTCCTCTCTACACTTCCTGTGTTATCTGTCCTGTGTTCTCTGAATGCTTCCTATGCTACTGCCCTCTAGTGGACACTCTGTCTCATAGGTCGATTTACCTGTGACCAATATTTATCCAGAGAGAAGCGCCCTCTAGAGACAGCTCTGTGTAACAGTCCAATCTACTTGTGACCAATCATCACCCAGACAGGAGTGCCCTCTAGTGGCTTTTCTGTGTATAAAATAGTGTTTTGAAAGTAGAAAAAACTATTATATGTATCTAAAGCCTTTTTTTTAATATATATTTTGGATGTCTTCTTTTTGTTATCTGTATTCCATTTGAGATAGACACAACAGGAAGTGAGAAGATATCATTGCAAAAGGACTTTTCAGTTCAGGATTCTTTTCAGTTATCATCAGAACATTGAGAAATTTCCCCTCTGTTCCTGTTCTGGTGATAACTCAAATTGAGGGGTTTAATCATCACTTTCTGTGGTCACCAGGACATAAAGAGGGGAGGAATCTCCCCAGAGGGGACACGGTCAGCGATTACATCCTGACAGAGGGTCCGACCCTTCCCTGTTGCACCAAAAACTACAAGAAAAAAATGATTTTTCCCTCACATACCCTTTAGGATCACGTTGGAAATCATGGAATATTTATTTGGGGTGACTCTTCCGTCTCTTTCAGGAACTTCTGATTGAAGAGTGCAGGCGCCGACAACGATCCAGATCTTTGAGCCAACATTGATTGGTGGATATCCCAGCCAATCCGCAGACTCATCTCTTATAAAGGACCATTCATCTTCTGTACATGTCATACATAGAATGAACGGGATGTATGAAGAGTGTCTGAAAGAAAAAAGGAAAAAGTGGGTGGGGTCAGTGTATTTATATATATATATATATATATATATATATATATATATATATATATATATATCTTACATGACAAAGGACCCCCGGACAGTGGCGTATCCAAAGTATGGCAGCCATGGCAAGTGCCATGGGTGCCATGCGGGAGGGGGGGCGGCAAAAAAGCCACCCTCGCACAATAAAAATGTCCCACCCATCCTCTCACGGCCGCCTCCCGCACTAATCTAGCCCCCGGCGTCGCGGCTGTCCTACTGGAGCATGGCGCCAGTACTTCTTCTAGCATTGCAAGTAGTTACTTGGCCTGGCACTGGCAGTGGGAAGGGGAACGACAGGCGCCCCCATGACGGCCGATGACTGGCCAGACAGACCGGGTCTATGTAGGGTAGGGTAACTGGCGGAGCATTAGGCCTAATGCTCCGCCTACCCTCCTGTGCGCAGGTGCATCATCTTCTCCCCGTAGCCGGTTCTCCCGGGTCTGTGACGTGACCGTGACGTGAGGACCGGGGAGGACTCTGGAGGGGAACCTGGAGCCTGGAGAAGAGACGAGAGTGACCAGAGAGAAAAAATTGGGATGACGGGGAACCCCCAGGTTTCCCCGAAAATAAGACCTAGCGTGATTGTCGGTGATGGCTGCAATATAAGCCCTACCCCCCAAGTAAGCCCTAGTTAAAGTCCTTGTAGGTCTTATTTTCAGGGTAGGGCTTATTTTCGGGGAAACAGGGTAGGGCTTATTTGGGGGGTAGGGCTTATATTGCAGCCATCACCGACAATCATGCTAGGTCTTATTTTCGGGGAAACAGGGTAGTACTTAAGTCATCACGATCTTGATCATCATCATCATGTGCATGTGTACCAGTGCCAACTGCCAAGCAGAAGTGAAGCAAGCAGCCAATCAAATATAGTGCTCAAACAATACGGATTAGATAAATAGCCTTAGCCATAGATATCATGAATAAAGTGATTTGCGCAAGTAGTACCTGCTGTTGCACAAATCACTTTGTTACACTTTATTTACCCTATTTCTCCAAAAATAAGCCCTACCCTGAAAATAAGACCTACAAGGACTTTAACTTGGGCTTATTTGGGGGGTAGGGCTTATATTTCAGCCATCACCGACAATCACGCTAGGTCTTATTTTCGGGGAAACAGGGTATGATATCTATGACTAAGCCACATTGAGCGCTATATTTGATTGGCTGCTTGCTTCTGCTTGAGCCTGGCACACACGCACGATCGCACATAATGCTGACTTAAAGCGGAGTTCCAACCATATAAAAGTCGGCAGCTACAAAAAAGTGTAGCTGCTGACTTTTATTGAATCGGACGCTCACCTGTCCCAGGGTCCAGCGATGCGGGCGAACGAAGCCCCGCTCCCCTCCCCCTCCTGGCATTGTCACTGTGGGCGCCCGGCTGTGGCTTCACAGCTGGGCAGGCAGCGCGCGCGCGAGCTGCGCTGCGCACTGTGACTGGCCAGGCAATCATCTGGGACCTGTGATGTGTCCCAGATGGTTGCTGCCAAGAGGGAGGGGGGAGAGGTGAACTTCCTTCCGGCGCCGCGGTGCCCCGGGAGGAAGTGGGAGCTGGATCCCTCTAAAAAGAGGGTATCCGCTCCCCCTCCCAAAAAAAAATGACATGCCAAATGTGGCATGTCAGGGGGTCACCTTCACTTAAAGCGGAAGTTCCATTTTTGGGTGGAACTTCGCTTTAAAGTCATCATGTGGATTGTGAGTGTGTGCCAAGCAGACAGAGCCAGTGCTACCACTAGGCAAACTAGGCAGCCACCTAGGGCGCTCGGGCACTGGTGATCCTACTCCCTCTCTACCTCTGCACAGTGTCAGAGGAGCTGGCGCAGCATTTATGGGTGCTGGTAAGGCTGCATTTATGGGTGCTGATGTTACTGCATTTTTGGGTGCTGGTGAGGCCATATTTATTGGTAAACTAACTTTGAGCACATCGTAGACCAGTGCCAATCCATAATTTGTTAATTGGAAGATTAAAGAGTTTGACTTGTAGTTTTGTTAGCTGTTTATTTTGTTAAGGTTATCTGAAAGACGGGTTTCAAATGTTTTGACAGGGGCGCAGTTTCAGTGCTTGCCATAGGCGCCATTTTCACTAGATACGCCTCTGCCCCCAGAGCTTTGTGTTTTAGCTAAAGAGACAGCGCAATACAACCGCCTGCTTTGAGACCCGGTCTGTCTGATTGAAACTTCACAATATCCCAATGTGATAAGGGTGGAGTCAGTGCTGTGATAAAGGCGGAGTCAGTGCCGTGATAAAGGCGGAGTCAGTGCTGTGATAAAGGCGCGGTCACAAATTAGAGTTGTGTAAATAACAGGAACATGCTTCAACACAACTGAGAAGGATGGAAGGCTTAAAGGTGAAAAGAAGACCAGAGCGCCACCTGCTGGCTGAAGATAAAACCAAAATATTCACCTACCATGTGTCATATTGATCTAATTGATGAAGGAGATATATGTACTGCATATGTAGAGTACAAATGTAGATTATTTATAGTTCTGATCAGAGTATATACTGTATTTATTGGCGTATAACACTCACTTTTTCACCCTAAAATTTGGGTGCAAATAGCATGTGCGTGTTATACGCCAATACTTCAATTTTAGATGCCTCGGAGGGGACAGGGAGGGGGGCGGGATGAGCGCTGTCAGATTACATACAGAATCTCCTGTTTACTTGGCGGCCTCTGTAATAGGAAGTCCCGTCTCCTGGGCCGCCATTGGACCACTGTTCTGTCTATCATAGGAGATTCTCACTGTATATAATCTTTCGGCGCTCGTCCTGCCCCCTCCCGGTCCCCTCTAGGCTGCAAATGGGCATCAATCAGGCTGCACTGATGGCAATGGTGAGGCTGCTGCATTGATGTGGACTGATGAGGTTGCATTGATGGCACTTGTGAGACTGCAGATGGACATTGATGGGGCTGCATTGGTGGCAATGGTGAGACTACAGATGGGCACTGACTCTTATTTTGCTTCAAAGTTCCATATTTAAAATTGTATTTTTTTTCCCTGAAACTTCCCTCTTAAAGTTAATGTGCGTGTTATACACCTGTGCGTGTTATACGCCGATAAATACGGTAAATAAAATCTGTACAATTGCTGCTACACATGATGCAAAGAAAAGCTTGTTGTCCTGCCGTGTGTGTGCATGACAGTCTCCTCCTCTGCAGTGCCCCTGTCCTTCTCAGTCTCCTCCCCTGCAGTGCCCCTGTACTTCTCAGTCTCCTCCCCTGCAGTGCCCATGTCCTTCTCAGTCTCCTCCCCTGCAGTGCCCCTGTCCTTCTCAGTCTCCTCCCCTGCAGTGCCCCTGTCCTTCTCAGTCTCCTCCCCTGCAGTGCCCCTGTACTTCTCAGTCTCCTCCCCTGCAGTGCCCCTGTCCTTCTCAGTCTCCTCCCCTGCAGTGCCCCTGTCCTTCTCAGTCTCCTCCCCTGCAGTGCCCCTGTCCTTCTCAGTCTCCTCCCTTGCAGTGCCCCTGTACTTCTCAGTCTCCTCCCCTGCAGTGCCCCTGTCCTTCTCAGTCTCCTCCCCTGCAGTGCCCCTGTCCTTCTCAGTCTCCTCCCCTGCAGTGCCCCTGTCCTTCTCAGTCTCCTCCCTTGCAGTGCCCCTGTCCTTCTCAGTCTCCTCCCCTGCAGTGCCCCTGTCCTTCTCAGTCTCCTCCCCTGCAGTGCACTTATGCTTCTCAGCAGTGGTGCTCAAAATTTTTGGGGGGCACAAACAAACTGAAAAATACTGAAAAAAAAAGACATCAGTTGCAGCTACTGTGCCATCAAACGCAGCCACCGTGCCCATCATTTGCAGCCACTGTGCCCATCAATTGCAGCCACTGTGCCCATCAATTGCAGCCACTGTGCCCTTTAAAGGCTGCCACTGTGCCATTAAATGCTGCCACTGTGCCCATCAAATGCTGCCACTGTGCCCATCAAATGCTGCCACTGTGCCCATCAAACGCAGCCACTGTGCCATCAAGCACAGCCACTGTACCCATCAAACGCAGCCACTGTGCCCATCAAACGCAGCCACTGTGACCATCAAACGCTGCCACTGTGCCATCGAATGCTGCCACTGTGCCCATAGAACACTGCCACTGTGCCATCAAATGCTGCCACTTTGCCCATCGAATGCTGCCACTTTGCCATCCAATGCTGCCACTGTGACCCCCCGCCCGCTCGCTGTCTGCCCGGCACTTACCCTGTCTCGGTGGGGCAGCGGGTGACGGCGGTGAGCGGTGTCCTCCGAGCAGTGTCTTCATGTGTCTCTTCCAGTCCTCTCCTCCCGTCAAAAAAATAAGAACCCTAAAATAGGAAACTGATGTACCCCCCAGTACTGTGGGACTTTGTAGGCGAACAAAAATGATTACGTTTAGATAAAATTATTATTCATTAGAAAAAAAGCATAAAAATGAGACAGACTGAACATAAATCTCTACAAAAGTGCTTATGCAGTGAATTTTCTTTCATATAGATCATTATGTACTTTCATCTATAGATACATGTTTCTCTGTAGGCCTGACATGTTTCAGGACGGTGTCCCTTCTTCAGAGGCGTATTGCAGAGAGAAATTATATATATAGAAGACGCATTCTGAAAAGACAGGTGAAAACAATTTACATTAGAATATTGTGCAGGATAAACATTTCACAATATGACATCCGACAGTGTCCAACATACATACCAGAATCCAGTCCTCACAACGAGGATAAAGTGCATGAAATATGCAGAGGAGCAGACTTTTGTATCAAAATAATAAGAAAAAAGAGTGATTTGATAAAATAACAATGACCACCAATTAGCCAAATGGCGGGCGTGGCAGTTTTTCCCTGGATTCGGGAATAGCTCCGCAAAGGCCCCCCAAACGGGAGGATAACCCTGCCGCGTCCACACAATGGCCCTAGAAAAGGGGGGGGGGGGGAACAATAAAGTTTGTGTGAATTAAAAAAAAATCGCATTGGCGTGCTGTAGGCGTTTTTTTAAAAATTGCTGTAAAGGAGGATCCCCGAATTTCCATAAACAGTGGGAAATTTGGAAATCCTCCAAATACACCTCCTCACATTGATAAACTCATTTTACTGATACAATAAAGTACAATGAATGCCTCTGGTGCGGTGGTATGCTAACAGCATCTTTCAACATCCATAGATTGGATATTTACCAAGGAGCAACTAACTGAGGTGTGTTTGGTGTGTGGGGATGACTCTGCACTCTGCATATATGACAACTATATATCGTTGTTTGTGTTTTATACCCTGAATTAATAGCACTTACTGCTCACAGCCTATCTTCCCATGGATTCCTCATAGGACCCATGGCAAGCTACTATGCGGTTAACCAGCAATAAGCCTGGTCACAGTGTGAACCCAAAAGGGGTGGCAGGCTGCACCTCCTATAGAGGTCAAACATATAATCCAATCAGTAGCTTGAATACATGTTGTATATTCTTGATTACTTAAGTAGTAAGTGTTGTATATACATATTCACCTTGTATAACCTTCAGAAATGCCTATATTGAATGCTCTGTAATGTACAAAGTGAAAATCAATAAAAATCTATTGTTTAAAAAAAAAAAAATAATAAAAATTGCTGTAAACTGCTTTCTCCATCGTTTCAAGTAAAGTGTATGGCCTTGTATTGTGACTGCAGAAACTAACAGTCCTTTGGTTGCTGTGCAGCTGCATCTTAGAAAAGGGAGGGGGGGGGGTGTTTTTATTTTAATTACCGTATATACTCGAGTATAAGTCATTCCGAATATAAGTCGAGGCCTTAATTGACCACAAAAAAATGGGAAAAACGTATTGACCCGAGTATAAGACGAGGGTGAGAAATGCACAGCTACTGTAAGTGGAAAAGAGGGTCAACAATGCCCATTTGCAGCCTCACTGTGCCCATTTGCATGCCTCATTGTGTCCATTTGCAGCCATAGGTCTCCTGAACTTCAAACTCGGTAGTTAAGGGTTCCTAGATGCCCCCTAGCTGCAGCCAAAATTTGGGGTCTCTGAACCCAAAGGGTCCCGAAATGACATTGCTGCAGATGGACACAGTTGACCGACTTTGGGGCCCCGTATCTCCCAAATTTGGTGTGCAAACCCAGTGGAACTAGCACCATAAAATATCCAGAGCTGGGGTTTCTAGCACCAAGTGGCCCCGAGATACAGGGCCCCTAAAATCGGTTCAGAAAATGTCAAGCACTTTTCTGCAGCAGAGAATGACATTTTCCGAACCGGGTTTGGGGCCCCTTATCTCGGGGCCACTTAGTGCTAGGAACTCCAGCTTTGGATATATTATGGTGCTAGGTCCACTGGGTTTGCACACCAAATTTGGGGTTCCTAGCACCAAGTGGCCCCGAGATACGGGGCCCCAAAGTCGGTTCACAAAATGTCAAGCACTTTTCTGCAGCAGAGAATGACATTTTGCAAACCGATTTTGGGCCCCGTATCTCGGGGCCACTTAGTGCTAGGAAGTCCAGCTGGATATGTTATGGTACTAGTTCCCTTGTGTTTGCACACCATATTTGGGGTTCCTAGCACCAAGTGGCCCCGAGTTACGGGGCCCCAAAGTCGGTTCGGAAAATGAAATTTTTTGCTGCAGAAAAGTGCTTGACTCGAGTATAAGTCGAGATGGGCACTTTCAGCACAAAAAAATGTGCTGAAAAACTCGACTTATACTCGAGTATATACGGCATTGTTCTTAATAATTCCAAAATAATTCAAAACTTTCAACTTAGAAAGAAAAAGGATCAATATCAAAAAGAAATAAAATAAAAACGTGATAAACACAGCTTTTCCCCGGTCATTGTATTGAAAAGACATAGTGTTCCATGTATAAAGATACACAAATAGGACAGGAAGGGGACTATACGTGCACCCACAAGCTTAACCACACGAACACGGTTTAAATTGCAATGGAGGAGACGGTAAAGCATTAACTCTCCTTCATCACAGAATGCATACATAATATATATATCATAAGACTTATTTATTTATTACTTACTCGTTTGGGTTTTAGCCGTGTTGGACAGATGACTGAAACGTGATGAGCATTGATAGGTAGAGTTTTAACACTGAGCAGGACGCCAATTGCGGCTTTTAAATGGCCGCCGGCGCCTGCGCAGTGTGGATCAAGCTTTCGGTGTCAGCAAGGATGGATCTGTGTCGTCGCATATTATTATTATTATACAGTATTTATATAGCGCCAACAGTTTACGTAGCGCTTTACAACTTGAGGGTAGACAGTACAAATACAATACACTTTGATACAGTAGGAATCAGAGGGCCCTGCTCCTTAGAGCTTACAATCTAAGAGGGAAGGTCAAGAGATACAAGACGTAATAACAGTGGGGGATGTGCTGATTGAGAAGATAAATGTACAGTTGTTAGGTGGGGGCCGGATAGGCTTCTCTGAAGAGATGAGTTTTTTTAGGGATCGTCTGAAAGTGGATAAAGTAGGAGAAATTCGGACAGACGGATTGGGGTAGAGCATTCCAGAGGATGGGGGAGGCTCTGGAGAAGTCCTGAAGGCGAGCATGGGATGAGGTGACAAGGGAGTTTGAGAGCAGGAGGTCTTGGGAGGAGCGAAGAGAACGATTAGGTTGGTATTTTGTGACTAGGTTAGAGATGTAGCTGGGGGCCAGGTTGTGGATGGCTTTGTAAGCGTCATAACAAAGCGACGAGCGCGGGCAATCTAAATGGATATTGGCCTAGAGAGACTGGGGGACCGCGTCACTGCTACAAGACCGGCGCGGTGACGTGATGAGGGGGCGGTACACAAATCGGAAAAAGGCCGTGCCGTATACTACTCACGGAGAGTCCAATCATCACCACGGCAACTCAGAGAGAGTCCAATCACCACCACGGCAATTGAAGGGGCGGAGCAAGGAACCAAAAGACAGGCAACAGAGCCGTGCGATTGGCTAGTCGAAGGGGACCCACCCGGCACTGTGGCAACCAAAAATACAAAGGCATACTAACAACCGATAGATGCCAATCGAATACTAACCAGCAAAGACGAGGGAATCATGAGAAAATCAGGGGACTTAGGACTTGGGACATCCAATGAAGGGGCCCCAGGGACAAATATGCACGGCGCCCACCCAGAGCCTAAGCGCTGGGGGAGCGTCATGCAGATAAGCCCCACCGACGCACGAAACACCGCAATGACATGCCCGAAATTGGACAGAGCTGCAGTGTGAAAGGACCCCAGGCCGCCATTAGGAATGGAAACGACATGGCCCCCGTGTGTGCTGGGCGGAGATAAAACCAAAGGGCGCAAAAAAGAAATAAAACAAAAGCAAGACCAAAAATGTCTTATGGGCATGCATATTTATATACAGACATATTGCTCCAATGATTAAATAATTTTATTGGTCTGGCTACGAAGGACATAATCGGATGTGCATGTTGAAAGAATAGCAGGAATCAATGAATCCAGGACAGCATATGGAACTGCAAACCATCTGGGGTAAAAATAGGGGGGAACATCACACCCAGAGACCAAAGATAACAATCAGATGTACAAACATATTTGACACATTCGTCATATAGTGGTGTCAGCATCATACATAAATATGTTAAGTACAGTTTATGAACAATGTACATTCACGGATATATTAACAACATTGCATGATAGACAACGCTGCACTATGAAAAAAGGTCTTTCACAGAGTCAAAATCAATTATCACATTACCTTTAGATTATTTACATGTTTAGTCTAAATGCACATAACTCTGATATTTTTGGGTACGCAGATCATTTAAATGTACTAAATTATTCTTTTTCACATCCTCCTGATACAAAGCCATCTAGGAATGGACGGAAACTCATTTGGGTATTTAGGCCTGGAAATTGCGTTGCATTGAGACTTGCGATCCAACGGACCTCCCTCTGGAGCAAGATCTTATTCCAATCACCATCCCTCGTGTCCGGATGAATCCGGTCGAGAATGGTGAAATGGATAAGGGGAAATTTTTCCGTGTGGTGGTCTCGCACATGTCGCCCCAGAGGAAGGTCCGGGTCCGCCTGCCTCATGCTGGTGATATGTCGTGCCGCCCTTTCGTGAAATTCCAATTTTGTCTTTCCGACATAAAAACATTTACATTGACATGTCAGAAGGTGAATGACCCCAGAAGTCTTGCAGTTAGCAAAGTGTCTAGGCCTATACATTCTGCCATTTGGCAATTTGAATTTGGTTTGTGTATTCATATAACGGCAGTACGAACAACCACCATAAGTAAACATTCCAAACATTTTACATGTATCGGATCGGAGAGTACCCGTATATTCACTTTTTACAAGATGGTCCCTCAAAGAGCGTGCTTTTCTAAAGGTGATAGTGGATGTTGTAGATACATGTGGTTTTAGGTTGGAATCTATTTGGAATTATTTTCTCCTCCCGTCAGGTGTCCATTTACAGCGCCTGTCGTTTCAGCTAATCAGGTGACGGTTAACAGACCCGAGCACCTGATTGGCGGAGAGGCGGTTCAGTGTTAGGAAAGCGACTATGCATTCGCTGTTCTAACACACCTGGGTGAAGTGCGAGCGCCAAGCATGGGTCAGCTTCACAGGTCAGCTTTGGCTCTAATCAGGTGTTTCAAAAACACCCCCTGCCGCTGTAATTGAGGCACCTGGAGCCTGAAGAGGGGTTTGTGCCTGAATAGGGGGTGGCAGCCGCGGCGGCCATGAATAGATTCATGCAATGCATGAATCTATCCATTGGTCATAGAGGGGGTGGCTGGAGAGAGGGGGCAGCACCCTTGCACCCTTATGGACGCACTGCCACTGCTTCTCAGTCTCCTCCCCTGCAGTACACCTATCCTTCTCAGACCCCTCCCCTGCAGAGTCCCTGTCCTTCTTAGTCTCCTCCTCTGCAGTGCGCCTATCCTTCTCAGTCTCCTCCCCTGCAGTGTCCCTGTCCTTCTTAGTCTCCTCCCCTGCAGTTCACCTGTCCTTCTCAGTCTCCTCCTCTGCAGTAAACCTATCCTCAGTCTCCTCCTCTGCAGTGCCCCTGTTCTTCTCAGTCTCCTCCTCTGCAGTAAACCTATCCTCCTCAGTCTCCTCATCTGCAGTACACCTATCCTTCTCAGTCTCCTCCCCTGCAGTGCACCTATCCTTCTCACTCTCCTCCTCTGCAGAACACCTATACTTCTCAGTCTTCTCCCCTGCAATGCCCCTGTCCTTCTCAGTCTCCTCCCCTGCAGTGCACCTATCCTTCTCAGTCTCCTCCTCTGCAGCACACTTATCCTTCTCAGTCTCCTCCCCCTGCAATACACCTATCCTTCTCAGTCTTCTCACCTGCAATGCCCCTGTCCTTCTCAGTCTCCTCCCCTGCAGTGCACCTGTCCTTCTCAGTCTCCTCCTCTGCAGTACACCTATCCTTCTCAGTCTCCTCCCCCTGCAATACACCTATCCTTCTCAGTCTCCTCCCCTGCAATGCACGTATTCTTCTCTGTCTCCTACTCTGCAGTGCACCTGTTGTTCTCAGTCTCCTCCCCTGCAGTGCACCTATCCTTCTCAGTCTCCTCCTCTTCAGTACACCTATCTTTCTTAGTCTCCTCCTCTGCAGTGCACCTATCCTTCTCAGTCTTCTCCCCTGCAATGCCCCTGTCCTTCTCAGTCTTCTCCCCTGCAGTGCACCTATCCTTCTCAGTCTCCTCCCCTGCAGTGCACCTATCCTTTTCAGTCTCCTCCCCTGCAGTGCCCCTGTCCTTCTCAGTCTCCTCCCCCTGCAGTACACCTATCCTTCTCAGTCTCCTCCCCTACAATGCACGTTTCCTTCTCTGTCTCCTACTCTGCAGTGCACCTGTTCTTCTCAGTCTCCTCCCCTGCAGTGCACCTATTCTTCTCAGTCTCCTCTTCTGCAGTGCACCTATTCTTCACAGAACTCCCCCTGCAGTACACCTATTCTTCTTAATCTTCTCCTCTGCAGTGCACCTATCCTTCTCAGAAAGTTCTCCTTTAGTACACTCATCCTACTCAAGCCCCTCAGTTAGGCCCCTCTACCTTCAGTTTACCTATCCATCTCAAGCCCCTCCTCTTCAGTGCATCCATCCTTCTTAAGCCATTTCCCCTTCAGTTGACCCAACCTTCTTAGCCCCCTCTTCTTTTCAGTTACATTGTTCTCAGCTATCTCCGAGGACTACAGAACACCTCCCACATATTATGGAGATGAATAAAGGAGGAGGTTCTCTGTACTCCTGTCCCCAGGTGACAATGCTGCTCTTTTATGTATATAATAGTCAGTGAGTGTTGTCACCCTAGGACAGGATGTGCGTCACAGGCAGGGTCACCAGGTGACAATAAAGGAAAAACACCTGAAAAAGAAAACAAATGCACCCACCCATCTAATGTCGGGTAAGATGTAAAATATGACATGTTTGTTAACTTAAGAAACGCCTATGTCTTATGGCTTTTGGGTGCCATTCTAAATAATTGAGATTGTGTTGAACATAATGTGCATTGACATGCATTGTGCTGACATGCTTGTTACCACAAGGCACCTGCTGCGCCCCTTATGAGGGTTTCCCCAAATCCCTGTGCTGAGTTTATGGGTCTGTACACCTGCTGTGCCCATTTTGAGGGGTTCCCACCATCCCTGTGCTGAGTTCCCAGGTCTGTACACCTGCTGTGCCCATTATGAGGAGTTCCCACCATCCCTGTGCTGAGTTCCCGGGTCTGTACACCTGCTGTGCCCATTATGAGGGGTTCCCATCATCCCTGTGCTGAGTTATTTGGTCTGTACACCTGTTGTGCCCATTATGAGGGGTTAATTTTGTTTATTTATTTATTCAGGGAGGATTTTACTCCGTAAGGATACCTGACACCGTGCACTCCACGTGAAATAACGGACTATTAGACTAACTAAAAAAAGTGTTTCCAAATCATAATCCAGATGAGTCTGGAATGCCCCATACACCCACTCTGCATAACTCATATGGGGGAGGAAGGGTATACTCAGAGCCCTCCCAACCCTCTTGTACACCTCTATTTTAAAAGGGCATTGAAGTAAAAAGTGATCCATGGACTCCATCACTCCTCCACACTCCACTCTTGGGCAGCCCCGATCACTCATGGAAAGAAACTTCAAGTTGCCCTTCACATATAGTTTTCCATGAAAGGCAAGCCAAGCCTGATCCCTAAATTTCATTGGGATTCTCTCCAAATTAATCAATCGCAAACCCACCCCCAAAACCAGGCTTGGGCAATCCCTCAAGGCCAGTGGCTCGCAAAAAGCAGAGCTCATGATCCGCTTCTCAAGAAGTTTCCTTGGAAGAGATCTGACTTCTCCTGCTGGTACTTGCCACTGCCGAAACATTTTCAAACACGGGGCGACATAAGCCGGGAGCTGTTCATGCTTGACCCTCAGGCTTTTCACTGGCCCACCATTTTCCCAGTCTCGCAGAAAGGGCCTAAACCAGGACTGGAAAATACCAACCCACCCAGGCTGTCTCTCTGCCAACATGTTACCAAGATTGTACTTCGCAAACATCAGAGAGAAAAAGACTACAGGGTTGACCATCCCTAGACCACCCTCCCGCCTAGGAAGGTAAGTCACATTCCTTTTGACAAGGGTTATTCTGTTCCCCCATAACAGCTGGAAGAAACAACTATAGATCCTGGTATAGAGAGAAACTGGCAAAATGCAAACAAAAATGACATACAGAAAAATCGGAATCAGGTAAGTCTTGATCAGATTAACCTTTTCCCTCAAGGAAAGCTGCCAATGAGGGGTTCCCACCATCCCTGTGCTGAGTTCCTGGGTCTGTACACCTGTTGTGCCCATTATGAGGGGTTCCCACCATCCCTGTGCTGAGTTCCCGGGTCTGTACACATGTTGCGCCCATTATGAGTGGGTTCCCACCATCCCTGTGCTGAGTTCCTGGGTCTGTACACCTGTTGTGCCCATTATGAGAGGTTTACACCATCCCTGTGAAGAGTTCCCAGATCTGTACACCGCTTGTGCCCATTATGAGGTCCTCCCACCATCCCTGTGCTAAGTTCCAGGTCTGTGCACCTGCTGTGCCCATTATGAGGGGTTCCCACCATCCCTGGGTCTGTACACCTGCTGTGCCTATTATGATAGGTTTACACCATCCCTGTGTTGCGTTTACAGGTCTATACACCTGCTTTGCCCATTATGAGGGGTTCCCACCATCCCTGTGCTGATTTCCCAGGTTTTTACACCTGCCGTGCCCATTATGAGGGGTTACCACAATCCCTGTGCTGAGTTCCTGGGTCTGTACACCTGCTGTGTCCAATATGAGGGGTTCTCACCATCTCTGTGCTGAGATCCCACATCTGTACACCTGCTGTCCCCATTAAAAGGAGTTCCCACCATCCCTGTGCTAAGTTCCCAGGTCTGTACAGGTGGTGTGCCCATTATGGGGTGTTCCCACCATCCCTGCGCTGAGTTCCCGGGTCTGTACATCTGCTGTGCTCATTATGAGAGGTTAACACCATCCCTGTGCTACTGAGCCCTACAATAAATCTCTCATGTTGGTGTGAGTGACATTAGTATTATGGTGTAGTATCAGTTGTATGTGATCCAATCATTGTACATCCGTGTGAGATTCCTCTCCTCCATGCAGCTGTGTAGCACACTCCATGTGGACCTGTCTCTCCCATCTGATTTCAGTATGAGGATAAATCTAGTGATCTTCTTTGGTGGATCTCCAGGGGGATGAGGTGACCTTTATTATTGGTTCCATCTCCCATCCATCATGTATAGTCCTAGCCATTGGGTGTGGTGATGATTGTCCCCAGCTGGGGGTATCAGTGGTTGGTGGGAGGGGTATAAAGGACAGCTCTCTCGCCCTCATTCCTTGTATTGTGTCTCTTATGGGCAGGATGGGTTTTCTGATGAAGGGTTGTTGGGTGCTGCTCCTGGCTGTGGCTTTTTGGTCAGGGTTTGGCTGTGATGGAGTCTTGGTGAGACATGGCCGCCAGTCAGATTGGTGGAGGAGCAACCAGCGGGCTCTACCTGGCCAGGGCTCTTCTAGATGGGGCTCTAGAGACTGGACTGCTAATCGTCCTGTTGTGGGTGTTGGGGCTCCTAGGGGTTCACTTGGTGGACGTGCTGGAGGGGTTCCACAAGATCTTCTGCAGCCTGGGAGCTCCCCTATCAGCATCCAGTGTGGAGAGGACAACATGGTGGTCAATGTCCAAAGGGACTTCTATGGGATTGGGAAGCTGGTCCAACCTTCTGACCTGAGCCTGGGGCCCCGTGGCTGCAAACCCAACCCCCAGAGTACAGACACCACTGTTACCTTCCAGATCAACCTCCAGGACTGCGGCAACATGGTGCAGGTAATCTTAAAATGTTCCCCCTGTGTCCATGTATTCTAGTCAATGGTCCCCCATAGTCCCCACCTTCCAGTAGTCTGGTTTGTAAAGAATCTTATCTGCTGTGTGGGGTGTTTTTTTTGTTTTTTTTCTTCTCACCTGGAACCACCTAGTTCCTAATGACCCTGTAGCTGATGTTCCATTGAGATGGATGTACCTTGATTCATTTGGCCTCCCCTTTTGAGGGGCGTGTACAGCAACTTTAAAGCTCTACTTTGGGAAGGTCAAGAAAGAACTGAAGACCAAACCCTTTTGAATAGGGTACGGGAGTGTTAGAACCTCTGTTGGGTACTTTGTCCCATTGAGGGATTTCCCATCACTTCCTGTCCTGTTTCCAAAACAGGACGTGAGAGAATTCCCCCTGGTTGTCACCAGAACAGGTGTCCCCAAAGGATACAGACAATTTAAAAACCTGGGAAGTATCCATACCACTTCATCCAAAGTTTTCCTTCAGTTACTGTAACGGCTTGCCGACCAGCCGCCGTCATTATACGGTGGCAGGTCGGCTCGATCCCGCGTATTGCCGTAGCTGTACGTCGGTCCCTTTAACGGCTATTGCAGGCGCACGTGTTCCCGCTGCATGGCAGGGGAGCTGATGTAAGTGGCCGGTGGCCTCGATGTCTGCCTGTCACCCGCGATCGCTCCAGAACAGGGATCTGTCAATGTAAACAAACAGATCCCCCCCCCCCAACTCTCGGGATTACAGAGTGATTGTCTCTTCCTAGTGATTAGGAATCTCTCTCTCGCGCTCTCATAATCTGTGCTTTTTTTTTTTTTTTTTTTTTTTTATTATTATAAACCAAAGTAGAATACATATTGGCCTAAACTGATGAAGAAATTGTTACTTTTTAGCGATTATTATAGCAAAAGTAAATTTTTTTTTCAAAATTGTTGGCTTTTTTGTTTGGAGTACAAATAATTAAAACCAATGCAGTGATCACATGCCACCAAAAGAAAGCTGTTTGGGTACAGTGTCACATGACTGCGCAACTGTTGGTCAAGGCGACAGTGCCGTATCACAAAAAATGGCCTGGTAATTAGGGGGTAAATCTTCCAGGGCTGAAGTGGTTAAACACAAATCCTATGGGGGCCCTTCTTGTTTGCTTGAATGGTGGGGATACGGTTTCCACCTTCAATCTGCCCACACCATAGACAGGAGTCTATCATGCTCGTGAGCCCAGTCTGCATATCTGTGATGGCTGTTGGAGTCACAGGACACCATGTACAGTGTTGGTACCCTCCTTGTTTGGTAGGATACTGAGACTGTCTGTCTGGAATGCAGCATACAGATGGAGAACCACCAGGATTGTCTGATGGAAGTGGACTCTCCAGATCATCTGTAGGGTTAATGGTATGGGTGGATGGACGGATAGTGGGAACTTTCTGTGCTGACTTCATCTATGGTAGGGATACATTAAGTAGGGGCCAGCGGACAGAGGGCTATGCTAGAAGGTTGCTGATTTCTGGAATGTCAATTTACCTAGCAAGTCAATAAAAAAAAATCCACATGGAAAAGGAAACGCTGCATGTGCATTTGATTGACTAAGTTCTTACCTGCATGCTTTGGTGGTAGGACCTCATTAATACGAAGGTAAAGAGAACCTGTTGCACAATAAGGGGTCTTCTAAAAAAATCGAATGTTGTGGTGGTTCTGAGTTGACCTGAAGTTTGAATCCTAAAGGGCAGCTTGGTGCATAGTCTTCTCAGACACGGGTCAAGCAATGAAGGATTTGGGCCTGGTCTTCCCAGGCAATGAGGCAAACAAATGGCCACTGCCCCACCTATAACTGGCCTTTGCAGCAAGGAGCACATGGAAAAGCAATGTATGTCAAAGCCAGCCTGCAACCAATCTGAATTATCCTGGCTAACAGTTTGTTAAAAACAGGGGTTTAGTTTGCAAATGCATGCGTAATCTGCAGAGCAACTTCAGGGCACCCCAATATTTGCAGTCTTGACTCTATAAATGTCTGAGGGCCTCCACAGTGGAACCCATGCATGTGTAGCACCCTGGGGTTTAGTTAGGTATGCTCCTCACAGATTTGCTTGCCAGTAGTTGCCTTAGTCTATTAGCGATCCATTGATTTCTCTCAAAGTTTGGCCTAGTTGTACTTTCTCTTCTACCACTAGGTGGCCGGGCACTTGGGGGGTATTAGATATGCGAAGGGTAACTTGAGGTCAAGTTGTAGGTATATGGAGTATCTCAGCCAATGGGCAGGGGTTTTCTTGAATCCTTTGGCCTGCTGGGAGAGCCTATAGATTTGGGTGGAATCGGGTGATCTGGTCTATGCCACGTGGACATGTGTTGTATGCCCTGGCCTGCTAGACAAGTGAGCCTATCCCCGGGGCATCTGGCTGCTAAGCTGTCTGGGGGGCCTATCCAGAAGTAAGAGCAGCACAGGGTTGGGACTGCGGCTTGCAATCCAACCAGAAGTAACGGTTCTGCCGACCGGAGAACTTGTCAGTGGTCGGAGGTAGAAGGGGAGCTGTCGCCTCAAATGGACCAACCACCTTATTACCAGGGACCACAGTGAGTAAGTGAAGCAAGTACCAGAGCAGCATTCTCACCGAACGGGCATGGCAGAGAATTGGGAAACTTCAGGCAGTGGTCAAGTCAGGGACCCAACTAACAGAGGTGACGCTAGCAGAGCAGCCTTGTGGGTCAAGCCAGGGACCGAACTGGTTAGCAGGGGTGAAACTTAAGGAGTATCTGGAGTGCCAAGCTAGGGACCCAGCAGGGAAGCATGGGTGACGCTTGAGGGAGATGCCACTGCAAAGCTTTGAGGAGCTCCAGGGATTTAGTCGGTGAATTAGAGGGTCCAGTGAGGCCAGGAGCTCAAGGGGCTGAAGGGGGAAGTTGTAGTGAAGCTGAGAGGACGTTTACACTTTATTAGGAACTGTTAAAGACTTGCCATGAGACAGCAATCGTGCAGATGTGGTACCTTGCTGGGGCTTTTCCCTGCACAGCTGTCCTCCTATTGAAGTCTTGGAGTCTGCCAATTGAAATTGAAATTGCAACTGCTTAAGGGTGCCCTGGTTCTAACCCTCTTTCCCTCATAAAAGACTGTAAAGGAAATATCTTTTGCATTCAAAAAGTGTCTGGCGCCCAATAACTTACACCTTGCACCCACTATGCCTCACAATCCACTACTTACAAAAGGATGTCGGTTATCTTTGGCCTTAGAGGTCCTAATTAGACTGGAAGAGGCTAAAGACTTTGCTACACAATAGAGGGCAGGTAAGCCTGGAGGCCCACCCCTCAAAGGCACAGGGGCACACTGGACACCAGCATCTAATGCACACAATGGCGGCAGCATATAGCAAGTGTGTGCAAACTAAATCTGCTTCTAACACTAACTGTTAGACAGGATAATTTGGTTGTTTACATGTTGGTTTGTTGAGCTGGGAAATTTCTTTGGTTTGTTTTCTGGGCAACAACATCTTTTGGGCCTGGCCTTGCTAGACAGGGGCCAGGCAATGGTGGGCTTGGGGCCTGGTCTCAGTATTGGGCCAAACAATGTCAGCTTTCCATGTTGGTCTGTCATTCTCTTCTCTGCACAGATGACTCAAGACTGGCTAATCTACACCACCAACCTGACCTACAGCCCAACCTCCTCCATTCCAATCATCAGAACCAACGCAGCTGTGGTCCCTATAATGTGCTTCTACTACAGGTGAGTCAACACTACTGGATGAGCTTAAACTAAGGCACCATGCTGGTCCTAGACAGATTTCAGCATCTTGTCTAAGTTTGGAGAGAGTTGGGGAAGGCTAAACCCCTTAGGTTTTTCTGCCATCTGTCCTTGCCAAGAGATTTCCATGTATTTCCTTTCCTGGAAGGGTTGGGGCGATGGGATTTGATCGGTACGGGGGGGGGGGGGGGGGGGGTTGGAGGGAGAAGAAACGAGAGGGCATCCCCCCCCCCCCCCCCTCCTGAACCGTACCAGGCCACATACCCTCAACATGGGGAGGGTGCTTTGGGGTAGCCAAAGCACTGTGTGGGGACAACGGCCTCGTCCCCACAACCCTTGCTTGGTGGTTGTGGGGGTCTGCAGGGGGGCTTATCGGAATATGGAAGCCCCTTTAACAAGGGGACCCTCAGATCCTGGCCTCCAACCCCCCCCCCCCCCGTGTGAAATGCTAACTGGGTACAAATGTACCCCTTACCATGACACAGCTTGGTGACAAGTCCTTTATTAAATAATTAAAAAATAAAACTGTCCCACGAAATATTCTTTTGTTCCGCCAATGGACAGAAAAAGAGAAACGCACGCCGCCACTATGGCTTCCCCGTAGCATCAGAGGGGGGGCGGGGCCACCCAGTTACGTAACTGGGTGACCCCGCCCTCAGTTATAAAAGAGCCCGGGATCTGGGGGTTGTGGGGATGAAGCCCTTGTCCCCATCAACATGGGGACACGGTGCTTTGGCTACACCAAAGCACCCTTCCCATGTTGAGGGCATGTGGCCTGGTACGGTTCAGAGAAGGGGGGGGGGGGGGGGGCGCTGCGTTTTTTTTTTTGTTTTTTCCCCAATGACATTTATGTGTATTGCTGGGACCGACAATTCATTATAGCTGTGAGTATTTTAAATAACTTTTTTCCTTGTTAGAAATGTCATTTTTTGTGCAGGGACTGTTCTAAACACAGGAGACATTCGATAATTTACAGATATACTATAGACACCCCCCGGTACGATATTTAAAGGAATATTTCACTTATTTTATCACTTTTAAGCATTATTAAAATCGCTGCTCCCAAAAAACTGCAGTGTTTTTTTTTTTTTAATTTTTTTTTTTTTTTTTTCATTGATGCATGTCCCTTGCGGCAGGACTAGAGTTGCCACCTCATCCCTTTAAACCCGAACAAATATCAATTACACAGGTTCTGAGGCTAATTTCATGCAGAGAAGGCACCAAGTGAGTTCAATTACCACTTTAATCAGCCTCAGAACCTGTGGAATTAATGTGTCCGGGTTTAAAGGGATGAGGTGGCAACCCTAGGCAGGACCCAGGTCCCCAAACACTTTTTATGACAATAACTTGCATATAAGCCTAGTTATATTAGCACCTTTGATTATTCATGTTCATGTCCCATAAACTTTAACGATGTTCGAACAAATTTTTTGCCTGTTAGCATGTTCTGCTCCAAACTGGGGTGTGTTTGGCTCATCCCTAAGGGTGATCATAGGAGGATCTGCATTCACAATGGTGAATACCCTTTTTTTTTTTTTTTTTTTTTTAAGTTTCTTAACTTTAGAGAACCTCATGATCAAGATGGTGGGGCTCACTTTACTGTCCCTGAAAGCTTTACAATCAGGGGCGTAACTACCACCATAGCGACCCTTGCGGGCGCTATGGAGCCCGCAGCCGACTGGGGCCCAGTGAGGATGAGAGCACCGCTGGCAGTCTCCCAGCCAGGGGAAGAGAGGAGAGGAAGAGGCGAGCTGTCCGTATCGGCAGAGAGCTGAATTGCCCAATGTAAGAGCTTTCATTAGAACTTCCAGTGTTCCCAGGGCTCACGTCACAGCTCCACCTCTTGGCCCAGCGCCTTTGATAGACAGAACGCCGATCCAATGCGGGACGTGTGACGTCATCAAAGGCGTCTGGCCAAGAGGTGGGGCTATGTGACGATGAGCCCCAGGAAGACAGGAAATTCAAATGAAAGCTATTACAGCGGGCAATCCTGCTCTCTGCTGATCCGGGTGGCTTGCCTCTTCCTCTGCATAGGTTGGGCTGTATTGGGCACAAGTCACACTGCATTGACACTAGGGCAGCTGTGTGTGTGTGTGTGTGGGGGGGGGGCGCTGTTTGCAGGGGGGCCCCATACAACATTTTGCTATGGGGCCCTGCTATTTTTAGTTGCGCCCCTGTTTACAATGTCCCTTTTTTGGCAATGTTGGGGTGATCATGAAGCTATATTAGCCTGACAAGGTTCTAAAGCGAATCTGGGGACAAATATATGGCAGCTGCTCCTGCTCACTTCAGGCTACAGCAGTGATTCTCAACTCCAGTCCTCAGGACCCACCAACAGGCCAGATTTTAAGTATTACTTTGGGGAGATGCAGACAAGAATACTGCAATCACTGAGCAGCAAATATCACCTGTGATGTATTTCAGTTATCTTGCAAACCTGGCTTGTTAGTGGGTCCTGAGGACCGGAGTTGAGAACCACTGGGCTACAGGGATCATGTCTCCCTTATGGCTACACTATCTGGCTCTATCTTGTTGCTGTCCTTCAACAGGAATGGAATCAGCCAGACAGCCATGCTTTAGTAACATGCTGGCTAGTGCAATTGTAACCAGGATTTGACCCTGTATTCCACAAGTCGGTGAACAGGAAATGATTAATATGAATTTTTGACTTCTTACTGATCTTGATCTGGTTCTGTGTAGGCACGGTAATGTGAGCAGCCAGGCCATTAAGCCAACGTGGGTTCCATTCAGCACCACCGTGTCTTTAGAAGAAAGATTGTCCTTTTCTTTGGTCCTAATGACTGGTGAGGAAGATGGGTGATCAGGAGAGGGGGGCGAGAGTTAGGCCTTTACTAATCCCCTTTTTTCCTTATGTATACAGAGGACTGGCGTGGTCCCAGAAGTTCTCCTATCTATCAGTTGGGGGATCTTCTCTACATACAGGCCTCTGTGGATACTCACAACCAAATTGATATGATCCTGTATGTGGACCGCTGTGTGGCCACCATATCTCCTGATGCCACCTCTTCTCCAAGTTACGACATCATTACAGACAATGGGTATGTGTGGGGTGGTTTTTTTTTTTTTTTTTGGTGGGGGGGGTTATTTGCTATTTGACCCTAATCGTAAGTTACCATCTTTTTGCAGGTGTCTGGTGGATGGAAAACAAGCAGACTCCTCATCGGCCTTCATCGCTCCAAGGGTCCAGACAAACACTCTACAGTTCACAGTGGATGCCTTCCGGTTCCTAGGAAATGATGCATCTCTGGTGAGGACTGTTTAAATTGGTTGCACAGATTAGTGCCTTCTAGGAACGTTTAACCTATTAAAAGCTTCTATTCCAGATATACTTGACCTGTTACCTGAGAGCTGCTGCTGCCACCCAGGTCCCAGATCCCATGAACAAGGCCTGTTCCTATAGTAAAGCCACAAACAGGTGAGACTATTAAAATGGCTGTTGGGTGTCAGACAAATGCCATGGGAAGAGCAGCAGTTTACAGTCTGTAATCACTTCTGTATGGATCTAGTAACCAGTGACTGGGAAACTTTATGGACATAACATGGTGGATTCCTAAAACTATAATGTAAAAATGTAATAAGACAAAGGGAAACCTCTGTAGGGCTCTTCCCATACCATGCACACTGGTAACATGGCTGGCCAGGTAAGTAGCCTCATGGACTGAAAGTTGGTGTACAAGATCTTATGTGCCAGCATGATCAGAATTATGGGCATGGTACTCTGAATATGCTTCTTGGATACCTTGTGGTCAGCTGCAGTTTCCCTCCAATGGGGTAAATGTATTACTGTAAGTAGAGATATAGGAAAAACTTTCCTTTACCAAATACTTTTTTTTTTTTTTTAGCCATCTGCCCTGATGCAGATTTCCTTTCACTTCCTGTCCCATAGCCAAACAGAATTTGTAAGGAAATCCCTGCAAATGAAAGGATTTCCCCAGACCTCCATGTCAGGAAATGCAGGGTTGAGCTGCAAGTCCTTTCAAGATAAATGTCAAACTAACATACCATGTTGGATTTTCACCAAGCTTCCAGTGCGTTGTCTAAAAACACAGGTTGTCATACTGACATTAGCTTGTCTTCTCCAGCTGGTCTGCAGTTGAGGGCCCCAGCAGTATCTGCCAGTGTTGTGGGACACCAGGCACCTGCAGCAACCCTACTGGTCTGACGGCAGGAGGAAGGAGCCAATTTCGAAGACCAAGAGCCTTTGGGAAGAGGCAAGCCTTGGACGGTGAGTCTTAACCACGCAGCTGCTATATACAATGGTGTGGCCACATCTGCCCCTTTCAATGGGGAATGAATTGCCTCCTGTTGCATTGCAACAGTAGGTTTGAAGGGGGGCTTGGGATCCTGACTGGTTTGTAGTATTCCACTTGGCCCTGATTTTTATGCCCCCCCACCCAACAATAGAACAGGGTTCTGAGGGACAAAGGTGGCAATGGAGGGGGGAGGCTAGAACCTGAATGGCCTTCATATTGCTGCTTCTATCCCCCATAGACTTTTCCCTCACTTTTTTTTCAGAACTAGAACGTAGATCTCCTGCATAGCATTTTCATAGCAATGCAAATCTTAAAGCGGAGCGCCACCGAAAATTTTTTTTTTTTTAAAAGTCAGCAGCTACAAATACTGCAGCTGCTGACTTTTAAAACATGGACACTCACCTGTCAAGGGCGCCCGCGATGTCGGCACCCGAGGCCGAAGCGTCTCTCCGTCCTCGGGTGCTGCCGCCTCCATCTTCGGTAAGGGAATCGGGAAGTGAAGCTGTGCGGCTTCACTTCCCGGTTCCCTACTGCGCATGCGCGAGTCGCGCAGCGCAATACGGATGGTCCCTGCTGCCTCTAGGACCTGTGGGTTTCCCAGCGGGGAGGGAGCAGGAAGTGGCGTAAATACCCGCAGATTCTGCGGCTATCTATGCCGGAAGTGGGTACAGATACCTGTAATACACAAATATCTGCACCCCCCCCCCTCCCCCCTGAAAGGTGCCAACTGTGTCACCGGAGGGGGGGGAGGAATCTAATGAGTGGAAGTTCCACTTTTGGGTGGAACTCCACTTTAAGAGGTATGGGGTGTTTTGTGTTAATCATTTTTTTGCTAGTCATACTTTCCTAAGTGAATGGAGCATCAGACCGATGCTGCATCTGTCCCCTGGCGCCTCTGCTTTCAGAACCGACCCACCGAACAAAGCCGAAGGCTCGGTTCTCACTCCTCCCCGAGCGATGCTGACAGTCAGCATCGCTTCTACTCTACTTCTCCGCTCATTGGAGCGCTGAGCTGTGGAGGGGCGGGGAGCAGCCATCTCAGCGGCTCACTGAGACTGGCATCAATCAATGCAGCTGGCGGGTCCAGACTTGGAAACCGGGATGATGTGCTACCTTGACTGATGGCAGTGACATGAGCAGACTTCAGACCGTTCTCCCCTGAAAACGGGTCACAGGAGCGCAAAACGAATTTCACTCCTGTGACCCAGAGGAGAATCCCAGCCTAAAAAGCTCAGGCTGGACTTCTCTAAGGGTTCAAACCCTCTCCTCCATTCTGTCAAATTGGTTGCCATGACAATTTGAGGGTTTACAGTGGACACCACCTCTGCACACTTGATTAGTAGCTGAGTTATCGCCTGAAAGCCCTTAGTTGCATTGTATAGCTGTGTCCTGACTCTACAATGTTTCTTTTGCAGAACCTAACATGAGAGAGGAACAGTCAGTGACCACCTTGGGACCTCTGCTTGTGATTGGGCCAAAACAAGATGACCTTGTAGCTGCAGTGATGAAGGAAGAGGCCGCCCCCGCAGAGCTCTGGGTGTTGGTGGCTGTCGGGTGTCTCAGTCTTCTTGCAGTCGCTGTGTGTACAGTGCTCATTGTCAAGTCTCTGAAAAAGCCACAATATGTACTTCCTGTCGAAAAATAAAAAATATATAGTTTTATCTGATTTGTCTATCTTAATCATAGAAGCTAATACAGTATAGCTTTGATTTCTAGGGGCTTTAAATATCTATCAAGGGTCTCATGCGGCAGCCTTGTGTTTTTGTGGAAGTTGCAGCCACATACAGTATCACATGTTTTGTAAATATTTTCTTCTATCTTTTCATGTGACAACACTGAAGAAATGACACTTTGCTACAATGTAAAGTAGTGAGTGTACAGCTTGTATAACAGTGTAAATTTGCTGTCCCCTCAAAATAACTCAACACACAGCCATTAATGTCTAAACTGCTGGCAACAAAAGTGAGTACACCCCTAAGTGAAAATGTCCAAATTGGGCCCAAAGTGTCAATGTTTTGTGTGGCCACCATTATTTTCCAGCACTGCCTTAACCCTCTTGGGCGTGGAGTTCACAGAGCTTCACAGGTTGCCATTGGAGTCCTCTTCCACTCTATGATGACATCATGTTAAGAGACCTTGCACTCCTCCATTTCCATTTGAGGATGCCCCACAGATGCTCAATAGGGTTCAGGTATGGAGACATGCTTGGCCAGTCCTTCAACTTTTATCCTCAGCAAGGCTGTGTGTGTGGGTTTTTTGTTTTGTGTGTTTTTGTTTTTTTGTGTTTGGGGTTATGTTAAAATACTGCCCTGCAGCCAATCTCTGAAGGGAGGGGATCATGCTCTGCTTCAGTATGTCACAGTACATGTTGGCATTCATGGTTCCCTCAATGATCTGTAGCCCCCTAGTGCCGGCAGCACTCATGCAGCCCCAGACCATGACACTCCCACCACCATGCTTGACTGTAGACAAGACACACTTGTCTTTGTCCTCCTCACCTGGTTGCCCCCACACACACTTGTCACCATCTGAACCAAATACGTTTTATCTTGGTCTCATGAGACCACAGGACATGGTTCCAGTAATCCATGTCCTTAGTCTGCTCGTGTTCAGCAAACTGGACTTTCTTGTGCATCACCTTTAGAAGAGGCTTCCTTTTGGGACGACAGCCATGCAGACCAATTTGTTGCGGCGTATGGTCTGAGCACTGACAAGCTGCCCCCCCCCCCCTCCCCCCCCCCCCACCACCACCACAACCTCTGCAGCAATGCTGGCAGCACTCATATGTCTATTTCCCAAAGACAACCTCTGGATATGACGTTGAGCACGTGACCTCAACTTCTTTGGTGGACCATGGTGAGGCCTGTTCTGAGTGGAACCTGTCCTGTTATACCGCTGTATGGTCTTGACCACTATTCTGCAGCTCAGTTTCTGGGTCTTGGCAATCTTTTTATAGCCGAGCCCATCTTTATGTAGAGCAGGGATATGCAGTTAGTGGACCTCCAGCTGTTGCAAAACTACAAGTCCCATCATGCCTCTGGGTGTCATGCTTGTATCAGTCTTGCTATGCCTCGTAGCAGCTGGAGGTCCACTAATTGCATATCCCTGATATAGAGCAACAGTTTTTTTTTTCAGATCCTCAGTTCTTTGCCATGAAGTGCCATGTTGACCTTCCAGTGACCAGTATGAGAGGGTGAGAACACCAAATTTTACACACCTGCTCCCCATTCACACCTGAGACCCTGTAACACTAACGAGTCACATGACACCGGGGAGGGAAAATGGCTAATTGGGCCCAATTTGGACATTTTCACTTAGGGGTGTACTCACTTTTGTTGCCAGCGGTTTAGACATTAATGGCTGTGTGTTGAGTTATTTTGAGGGAACAGCAAATTTACACTGTTATACAAGCTGTACACTCACTACTTTTACATTGTAGCAAAGTGTCATTTCTTCAGTGTTGTCACATGAAAAGATGGAATAAAAATATCTACACAAATGTGAGGGGGGGTGTACTCACTTTTGTGAGATACTGTATATAGGGTGACAATGGCTGCAGACTCTCTACAGAATAGCGATCATGACTTGCTGCCCCTTAATGCATCATTGTGTCCTCATTTTGGCTTCCTAAATCCCTCTTTAAAAACGACTTGTTCCACATTTTATCTGTTTCTTCACAAGATCTATTATAGAAGACCAGGGGACAAGTCAAAACCTTGGGGATGGATAGCAAAGAAAAACAAAACCATAGGATGGTGTGCAAGCTATAAGACAAACTATTGTAGGCAGGTGCTTTGCTAGGAGTGGAGAGGGAAACACTGGCTGTAGCTGCGTCCTGCAGTGTTTAACACCTATATCGGCCACAGGAGGGAGCTGAGAGGGTGCAAAAAGAGGAATAGAGTATGAAGAGAGTACAGTGAGAGACTGTAGAAGGGAGAGGACAGAATGTAGGAAGGTGAGGAGAGTGTCCAGAAAGAGGATAAAGAGTACAGGAAAAGGACAGAATGTAGGAGGGGTGGGAGAGCGAGTGTGGGGAGAGGACAGACTGTAGGAGAGTGCAAGATGGGGGGGGGGGGGGGCAAGGGAGGGTGCAGGAAGAGGATAGAGGGTGTGAGGAGAAGCAGTGACAGCCTTTTCATACGGGGGGCCACCCCCCCCAAAAAAAAAAAATTCCATGCGCCTCGCCTCTACTCTAAATGCAGGGCGGCGGATGCATGGATTTCAATGTGGGGTGTGATGTGGAGTCAGTGCTCTGGTAGGTTAAAGTAGTGTAAATAACAGGAGCGTCCTTCAGCACAGCTGAGAAGAATGGAAGGCTTACAGGTGAAAAGGAGACTACAGCGCCACCTGCTGGCTGAAGGTAAAACCAAAATATTCACCTATCATGTGTCATATTAATCAAGGAGATGTATGTATATGGATACAAAAGGAAATTAGTTATGATCAGAATAAATATAATCTGTGCAATTGCTGCTACATATGATGGAAAGAAAAGCTTGTTGCTCTTTGTCCTGCCATGTGCATTTAGGGCTGGGACAAGGGGTGGGCAGGAGGGGCCGCTGCCTTGGGCACTGTAAGGGGTGCCATAAGGAGATTGGAGTGGTGACAGGGGGTAAGTATTGTTCTAGTAGGGGAAATTTGGGGGGGTTGATTAGAGTGGTAATTTAGGGGGATTTGTGTTGGGAGTGGGGAAAGGGATGTGTGCTAGGAGGGGGGATTTGTGGGGGGAGTTTATGCTGGGAACGGGTAATTTTTCAGTGAAGGGGAGAAGATATGTACTAGGAGGAGAAATTTTAGGGGTAGAGGATTTGTGCTAGGAGGGGGTTACATTTTTTGGGGAGGGGGGGGGATTTGGAGGTTGGAGGGAGGATTTGTACTGGGAGGGCTAATTTATGCTTGAGGGGTGCTCAGTGTTTTTGTGGTGGGATTTTTGCTGACTCATAATGCCCATACATCTTGGGGGGGGGGTGCAGCAGTTTGGCATGTTTGCCCTGGGCTCTAGATGACCTTGTCCTAGCACTGTGCATGCCAGTGTCCTCAGAACCAGTGGTGCGCTGCACATTAGGGGTGGTGCAGTGTAAGATGAGATGGCAGCAGGGCCATCATAATAAGGGGCACCCCTGCACTTTCCCAGCTTTGTAAGCATCAGAAGTGCATCGAGTCAACAGGCGGCCCAGCGGTGTGGGGGGTGAGGCAGGCTGTCCCTCGGCGATCTTCAATGTCTCCCGAGTCGCAGAGTAGCTGGAGTTGGTGGGCCACCAGTCTACTCCACTCCTCCCAAAGACTCATTCACTGGCTAATCCTGGAGGAGAAAGAGGAGAGCACATAGGAGCTACGAGTGTCTGCATCTGCAGCTATGCTGTAAGTGAGCACATTGTCACTGTATACAGCCCTAACCTGCCCCTATAATACCCTACACAGCCCTAACCTGCTTATACTGCCCTAACCTGCCCCTATAATACCCTACACAGCCCTAACCTGCCTATAATACCCTATACTGCCCTAACCTGCCCCTATAATGCCCTATGTAGTCCTAACCTGCTCCTATAATACCCTATACAGCCCTAACCTGCCTATAATACCCTATACTGCCCTAACCTGCCCATATAATACCCTGTACAGCCCTAACCTGCTCCTATAATACTCTATACAGCCCTAACCTACCTATAATACCCTATACTGCCCTAATCTGCCCATATAATACCCTATACTGCCCTAATCTGCCCATATAATACCCTATACAGCCCTAACCTGCTCATATAATGCCCTAACCTGCCCCTATAATACCCTATACAGCCCTAACCTGCCCCTATAATACCCTATACAGCCATAACTTGCCCCTATAATACCCTATACTGCCCTAACCTGCCCCTATAATACCCTATACAGCCCTAACATGCCCCTATAATACCCTATACAGCCCTAACATGCCCCTATAATACCCTATACTACCCTAACCTGCTACCATAATACCCTATACAGCCCTAACCTGCCCCTATAATACCCTACACAGCCCTAACCTGCCACTATAATACCCTATACAGACCCCTATAATACCCTATACAGCCCTAACCTGCCCCTATAATACCCTATACTGCCCTAGCCTGCCACCATAATACCCTATACTGCCCTGGCCTGCCACCATAAAACCTTATACAGCCCTAGCCTGCCACCATAATACCCTATACTGCCCTAACCTGCCCCTATAATGCCATATACTGCCCTAGCCTGCCACCATAATACCCTATACTGCCATGACCTGCCACCATAATACTCTATACAGCCCTAGCCTGCCACCATATTACCCTATACTGCTCTAACCTGCCACTATAATACTGTAACCTTCTTAAATTGAGCTGCAGTCGTGGCAAATCACACATTGTCGCTCAAAAAAGCTCCTGCTACTTTTTAAGTGACTTGCTTCGCACGCTGCGATTTTGTCAGGGGGTGCCAGAAATAGAATCCACCCCAGGTGCCAAATGCCCTAAGTACGCCACTGCTCAGAACCCTCTTCTGCAGGACCCCTGTCCTTCTCAGAGCCCTCTTCTGCAGTGCACCGTTCCTTCTCAATCTTCTCCCCCAAAGCACCCTCCCTATGTTGAGGACAAGCGGCCTGGTATGGTTGGGGGGGGGAGGCGCTCGCCCGATCCTGTTGTTCTCTTCCTAATATACTACAGGCAGGCAGTTGATTCAGTTAGCTGCAGTATATTCAGTACTGTATCCTGTGCAGCTAGATCTCACTGCAGACCGATCCTGTTGTTCTCTTCCTAATATACTACAGGCAGGCAGTTGATTCAGTTAGCTGCAGTATATTCAGTACTGTTTCCTGTGCAGCTAGATCTCACTGCAGACCGTTCCTGTTGTTCTCTTCCTAATATACTACAGGCAGACAGTTTATTTAGTTAGCTGCAGTATATTCAGTATACTATATCCAGTTTAGCTAGATCTCACTGCAGACCGTTCCTGTTGTTCTGTTCCTAATATACTACAGGCAGGCACTTGATTCAGTTAGCTGCAGTATATTCAGTATATATATACATCCCAGCTTGTGCAGCTACATCTCACTGCAGGCCATTCCTGGTGTATCTATTCAAATACATTACAAATACATCAAATACAGTATGTCTGGAAGGCCAACAAGGAGAGTCAGATGCTCACAGGCCACTAAAAGAGGGCAAGCAGGCTCTGTGTCTACAGCCAACATTGCTGGTCTTGGACACATCCTTGGTGCATCCTCAGCACGTGGCCATGGGGCGTGCTTGTCCTTTATTTCGGCAGCTGGCTGTGTTGAGCCACAACATGCAGAAGAGTTGGTAGAGTGGATGACCAAGCCGTCCTCATCCTCCTCATCCTCTGTCACCCAGGTTTAGAGTACTTTGGCTGCCAATGCAGCTGCCAAAGTGGCCTATTCAATCGGCTCCGTGTCATCAGTTACTCCTTCCCTAGCCCCACCATCATGCACGGAGGAGTCCCCCAAACTGTTCGACCACAGTGTTGGGTACATGCTGCAGGAGGATGTGCAGCTTTTTGAAGGCTCCGATGATGGTACACAGCTTGAGGAGGGCAGTAACGTGAGCCCAGAGAGAGGGGGTGCCCAAGAAGAACAACAAACTGGCAGTCATGTTCCCCCAGCTACAGCATACTGCCAGGTTTGCTCCAGTGACTAGGAGGGAGGGGATGATAAGGTCACTGACTCTACATGGATGCTTGATAGGAGAGAGGAGGAGGAGGCACATCTTCAACGAGGCAGGATGCCCTCCAGGGGCCAGCTTAAGGACAGCCAACTGACTGCATCACAATGCAGAGCTCTGCATGTGCAGGGCGCTGCTGACTCCTTGCATTTTTCCAAAAGTTCTTTGGTGTGGGCCTTTTTTAAGACGTGTGCAGTAGATCACACCGTTGCTGTTTGCAACATATGTCTGAAGCATATCAAGTGTGGCCAAAACAGCAGCCGCTTGGGAACTACATGCTTGACCAGACATATGTCGAACTCCCATGCAGTCCGTTGGTTTAAAAGACTCACACCAAAGAACAAGGCAGACCTCTCCTTGCTCCTCATCGGCTCGGATCTCCAACTCCACTATACTTTCAGTTCTCTCAGAAACCTGCACTGAGAGGAATGAAGGTGTAGAATTAGGTGTGCCAAGTACTTGCGGGCAATCTGCTATCGCTACACCAACGTCCGATTGTAGCAGGCAAATTTCCCTACCCCAGTTGCTAAACTGGCGAAAGAAATTCAGTCCCAGCCATCCACATGCCCAGCGGCTGAATGCTAGCTTGGCTAAATTGCTAGCACTCCAACTGCTGCCTTTTCAGCTCATAGACTCTGCCCCCTGCCCTGTGTGTTACCTCAGTGGCAGGTTCCCAAACGCCACTTTTTTTCACGGAAGGTGATTCCGGCTCTTTACCGGCATGTGGAAGGCAATGTCTTGGCCTTGCTGGACAGGGCGGTCAGCGGTAAGGTGCATATTAACGCTGACTCGTGGTCCAGCAGGCATGGACAGGGACGTTACCTATCTCACACGGTGCACTGGGTGACTGCTGGCAGCTGGGAAGGATGCAGGACAGCGTGCAGTATTGTTGGAGCTTGTTCCACCACTACGCCTCCAAATTGCTACTAGTGGTGATTCTGACACACCCCTCTTCTCAACCCCCCCCCCCCTCTTCTTCTTCCTCCATGGCCTCTTCCTCTATAGATTTGTCCTCGGAACCAGCGGTGCTCTGTAGGCGTTCAAGGGGCTACGCAAGCACTCAGATGCCATGCGGTGCTTGAGCTGGTGTGCTTAGGGGACAGGAGCCACACTGGGGCAGAGATTCTGTCAGCTCTGCAGGGGCAGGCTCAGAGGTGGTTGACGCTATGCCAGCTTCAGCCAGGAATGGTGGTTTGCAACAATGGCACTAACCTCCTCTCCACCCTCTGACAGGCACACTTCACCCATGTGCCCTGTTTGGCTCACGTCCTTAATTTGGTGGTGCAGCGGTTCTTGTGCAGGTACCCGGGCTTACAGGATCTCCTGAGGCAGGCCAGGAAAGTCTGTGGGCATTTCTGCTGGTCATATAATGCCAGTGCTCGGCTGGCTGACCTCCAAAAGGAATACAAGCTGCCCAAGAACCGCCTAATCTGTGACATGCCCACCAGATGGAACTCAATGTTGGCCATGCTGCAGCGGCTGCACACGCAGCAGAGGGCCATCGATGAGTACCTGTACGACTATGGCACCAGGACAGGGTCAGGGGAGCTTGGCTTTTTTCGCCACGCCAGTCCTGTCACCATTTGAGGAGGCCACGAGGATGGTGAGCAGTGACAGTGCATGCATCAGTGATACTGTCCCTCTTGTCTACCTGTTGGAGCACACGCTGCATGGAATAATGGACAGGGCACTTGAGGCAGAACAGAGGGAGGAAGAGGTGGACTTCCTTACCTCTCAAGGCCCCATTTATCCAGACAGTGTTCCTGCTGGCCTGCCGATCACACAGGAAGAGAAGGAGGAGGAGGAGGATTGTGTCAGCACGGAGGTGGAGCCTGGCACTCCGCATCAGCAGCAGTCTTCAAGGGATCGTTTACAGTCTCAAGAAACCCATGTAGAAGTCAATATGATATTCCAATCGCACATGTTCCTGGTACAAAAGGCACAAAAGTAATGGGTGCTGCAGCGATTACCAGTTGGGTTCTGGAAACATCAAGCAAACGTACATCTTCACCAGCACACCATGGATCAGCCAAAAGTTGTCCAGAAAGGTTTTTAATGGAAAGAAGTCACATCACAAAAGGGGTGAAACGTTTCAGGATCGCTAATTGCAAGAATGTACGTAAGTAACAGATCGGCTTTAAATGCCGAGTGAGCCCCCTCGGGGCACAGTGTTGGCTAGGACCCAGCGACCGTTCGTCAACGGGGCACAGTGTTGGCTACGACCCAGCGACCGCTCGTCAACTGGAGGTCCAGATAGCCAATCACACAGCGCCACGTACGTCGCACATGCGCAGAACTCTGTGGAAACGCATTATTGGGAAGGACGCCTGGCAGCGGGGTCGCCGTCCTCACGGCAACCTGTGACGTGTGGCCGGCGCTGCGTCAGGTAACCAAGGAGGGGTGTGAGCGAACAGAGAATGAAGAAAGGAAGCGACAGAGCGGAGAAGAGTGAAAAGGGTGATAGGAAACCGTGGTGCAAAAAGGAAAAAAGACAAAAGGAATAGAGTAAAGGAGGAACTACAGAAAAGGAAGGGGAAAGGAATAAAAATAGACAAGAGAAAAGAAACTGGAACTGAGGTTGAAAATCTCTGTCACAGCAGAAGAAAAAGAAGGGGGGGGCGGGAAACAAGGAAGAGAAGTGTGCATAAGTGAAATAACAAAAGGGAAAGTATGTATGCATAAAAGGCACAGGAGAAAGGCAAAGTGAAAGACGACACAGAAGAGAAAAGAAAAATAGAGGGGGGGAGGAAAAGGGGGGAAGGGAAAAGAAGAAGAAGGGGGAGGTGGAGGGGGGAGGAAGAAATGGAAGGGAGGGGAGAAGGGAAGAGTTGAAAATAGCAAAGAAACACTGCGCTAAACTGATGAAAAAAGCAGTTACATACAATGTGACAAACAACAATATAAACTCTATAAAAAATGGAAGGGCATAAAAAATCAACAAATAATAATAATGGTAGTCACAAACACCCCAAATCTATCGACCGGGTGTAGTGAATAACACAGAAAATGGTGTAAAGTCCATATATCATAAAAAAGTGAAAAAACTGAAAATCTCCAAGTGAATGTGCACATGAAAAAAGTCACTAGCAATGGAAATGTTCCAAATGTGGACAAGAGACTGGGTTAGTCAGTACATGGAAACGGCTTCAACCAACAACGGCATCAAATCAGAAAATGGTAGGCATGAACTCTTACCGGATCCTGTGGACTCCCCTGTCTTATGACATGGAGTCATACAGACATTGTGCCACTCAGGGCATATAGACCGATATCCAGACCGTCAGGGCTCACAGATGCCAATTTCTCAAGTACTCGCTGAGTCGTCAGATGGATCTACACAATGGATTTTGTGATGTGACTTCTTTCCATTAAAAACCTTTCTGGACAACTTTTTGCTGATCCATGGTGTGCTGGCGAAGATGTACGTTTTGCCAGAAACCCATGGACTTGTACGTGGCTGGCTGGAGGTGGCTGCGGATCAGGTCATCCGTAGTGGCCCAGAGGACTCCGGACCAAATGCCTCATCAAACCTACGCTGCATGGCCTCCCTGATCCTGCAAAGCCTGCGAAAGGACCCTCGGATTCGTGGTATCAAGGAGAGGGATCAGTACTGGCTGGCAACCCTCCTTGATCCACATAACAAGGGTAAGGTTGCGGAACTTATCCAGGCATCGCAGAGGGAGCAGAGGATGTAACATCTTCGGGAGGCCTTGCAGAAAGGTTTGTGCAACGTGTTTCCAGAGCCTGGGAGGATACAAATTCCTGGTCCTGGACAACGTGTTGCTGAGGCTTCGGTCAGTTACAGAAGGAGCAGTGGAGAAGGTGGTCCTCTGACAGATGCGATTAGACAATTTTTTAGTCCGCAGCCCCAAGGTCTGATCAGTTCCAGCAACCATCGCCAGAGTCTAATTTACATGGTGCAGGAATACCTAGGGACAAGATCTAACTTGGAGACCTTTCCAACCGAAAATCCTCTGGGTTACTGGGTCTTAAGGATGGATCACTGGCCAGAGCTTGCACAGTATGCAATTGAGCTACTGGCCTGTCCTGCATCCAGCGTTCTTTCAGAGCGCACATTCAGTGCTGCTGGAGGCTTTGCAACCGATCATAGAGTGCGCCTGTCCACCGACTCGGTTGATTGGCTCACCTTCATAAAAATGAATCAGTCTTGGATCACCAGCTACCAAGCAACTGATGCTGATGTAACCAAATAATTTTTTTAAGAATGTGAGATCCCTTCAAGACTGCCTATGCTGATGCTGAGTGACTATCCTGTTATTCTGAGTGACTATCCTATTCCTCATCAATGTTCATGTTGATAGCTTGTAAGAACATTTTTGGTTCTGGGCACCACCACCAGTGGCTAAGGCCCAATTTTTCTGCCCCTGTTTAACAGGGGCGTTTAATTACAATTTTTGATGCAATACTTTGCAGCAGGGCTCGTTTCTGCGTTCCAACTAGAGTATCTGTGAGGGGTTGCAGTGCTGTGGCACCAGTGGCTAAGGCCCAATTTTTCTGCCCCTGTTGAACAGGGGCGTGTAATTACAATTTTTGATCTAATATTTCACAGCAGGGCCCATTCCAGCACCCACCAAGAATAACTGTGAGGGTTTACAGTGTTGTGGCAACACCACCACACCACTGCCAAAGGCTCAATTTTTCTGCCCCTGTTAAAAAGGGGCATGTAGTTATGATTTTTGATCTGATATATTTCACAGCAGGGCCCATTCCAGCGCCCACCAAGAGTAACTGTGAGGGCTTACAGTGTTTTGGCAACACCACCACCACCAAAGGCCAAATTTTCTGACCTTTTCAATAGGGGCATGTAATTACAATTCTTGATATAATATTTCACAGCAGGACCACCACCCACCAGGAGTAACTGTGAGGGCTTACAGTGTTCTGGTACCACCAACACCTAAGGCCCAAATTTCTGCAGAGTATATAGGGCAGGCCATATAGTATATACAGGCGGTCCCCTACTTTCAAACATCCGACTTACAAATGACTCCTACTTACAAACGGAAGGAGACAACAGGAAGTGAGAGGAAATCTACCCCTAGGAAGGGAAATTCTCTCCTGTAAGAGTTAATATGGGAAAAAGGTGTCTCCCCACTGATGCTTTATCACCAATCCTTGTTTCCCTAAAAACCCCAAATTTTCAAAATCCAATTGTCATTGGGACAGAAAGTGAGGTGAAATCTTCTGAAGAGGGGCACAGACAGCAAAACAAACGTCACAGGGGTGATAACCCTTCCCTATGTTTTCCAAAAAGCTTAAAAATAGATCTTTTGGCTGGAGCTACACTTACAAAATGTACCTGTTCCAAACAGATTCAACTTAAGAACAAACCTACAGTCCCTGTCTTGTTTGCACCGCCTGTATACTGCTGTTCAGAGTATATAGGGTCTGGAGGTCCCACGCCTTTTCTTTTTTTAATTTGGGTGCAGGGTTCCCCTTAATATCCATACAAGACCCAAAGGGCCTGGTAATGGACTGGGGGGTACCCATGCCGTTTGTCTCACTGATTTTCATCCAATATTGCCTGGACCCGACATTACATTACAGCCGCAAGCAGTTTTAACTGACTTTTATTGCTTTAGTAATTCATTGCGTCAATTTGTGCAGGGACTGTTCTAAGCACAGGAAACACGCGCCACTTTACAAGCATACTATAGACACCCCCCAGGTACGATATTTAAAGGAATATTTCACTTTTATTTTTTCACTTTAAGCATCATTAAAATCACTGCTCCCGAAAAAACGGCCATTTTTAAAACTTTTTTTTGCATTGATACATGTCCCCTGGGGCAGGACCCGGGTCCCCAAACACTTTTTAGGACAATAACTTGCATATTAGCCTTTAAAATTCGCACTTTTGATTTCTCACGTTCGAGTCCCATAGACTTTAACGATGTTCGAAAGTTCGCACAAACTTTCGGTCTGTTTGCATGTTCTGGATGCGAACCGAACCGGGGGGGTGTTCGGCTCATCCCTAGTATAGACCCTTATATGCTTCTTTTCTGGCTTAGCTCACCTGGAACCACCTAGTTCCTAATGACCCTGTAGCTGATGTTCCATTGAGATGGATGTGCGCCCCCCGCCTTCTGTTTGTTTTGGCTGCTTGTCTCCAATAATATATTGCTGCAGCCTATCCATTCTTAATTTTCCACCAGCCAGAGTAGACTTCAAATACCCTGTTTCCCCGAAAATAAGACCTAGCGCGAGTGTCAGTGATGGCTGCAATATAAGCCCTACCCCCCCAAATAAGCCCTACCCTGTTTCCCCGAAAATAAGCCCTACCCGGATAATAAGACCTACAAGGACTTTAACTAGGGCTTATTTGGGGGGTAGGGCTTATATTGCAGCCATCACCGACAATTACGCTAGGTCTTATTTTCGGGGAAACAGGGTATCTGCTTGCCAGAGAGGGACATGTACAACATCCCTCTAAGGCTTGATTCATATGACCTCCCCTTTGAGGGAAATGTATAGCAATTTTAAAGCCCCACCAGCTCCACTTTGGGAAGGTGAAGGTAGAACTGAAGACCAAACCCTTTTGAATAGGGTACAGGAGGGTTAGAACCTCTTGTTGGGTATTTTGTCCCATTGAGGGATTTCCTACCACTTCCTGTCCTGTAGCCAAAACAGGAAGTGAGGAAATCCCCTGGCTGTCACCAGAACAGGTATCCCCATAGCATACAGACAATTAATAACCTGATGGGGTTTTTATCCATGCCACTTTATCCAAAGTGTTCCTTCAGTTACTTTAAACAGAAATCCTATGGCGGCCCTTTTGTATGCCTGAATGGAGGGGGGACTCTTCCCCCGGTTTCCCCCTTCAATCTGCCCACACCATAGACAGGAGTTGATCATGCTCATGAGAACAGTTTGCATATCTCGGATGGCTGCTTGGAGTCACAGGACACCATTTTGCAGTACAGTGTGTTGGTACCCTCTTGTTTGGTAGGATACTGTAAAACTATCTGGAATGCGGCGTGAGATTCAGAACCACCAGGAGTGTCTGATGGAAAAGGACTCTCCAGACTATCTGTAGGGATAATGGTATCGGTGTCTGGACAGGTAGTGGGAACATTCTGTGGTGGGGTTACTTTAAGTAGGGGACTGGAGACTTGTCTTTTTTAGATTGACCCTTTAATTAACTATTATAAGACCAGTCACTAGAGCATTCAGGTCAACAAAAATCGGCATTTATCATAATTTTTATTCAGGTTTACTTTTGTGGACACTGCTGTTGGGTGCCACCATTTTGAATGTGATGTCAGCAGCCCCCGTAGACTCGGAGTTACCACTCCTCCCCTGACAGCTACATGGGGTTTATGTAGGTAGAGGTGGGGGGAGCTGGACCAGCACAAACTAATTGGACACTCCAGGAGAGGGCTATGCTAGGAGGTTGCTAATTTCTGGAATGTTAATTTACCTAGAACATCCAATAAAAATTCCACAAAGGGAAAAAACACTGCATGTAAACATTTGAATGACTACTTTTTTTTTTTTTTTCCTGCATGCTTCAGTGGGAGGACCTTATTAATGGCATAAAACCAAAGAGAACCTGTCACACAATAATGGGACTGCTATTGCTGGTCTTCTAAAAATGGTATGCCGTTGGTTCTGAGTGAATCCTAAATGGCAGCTTGGTGCCTGGTTTTCTCAGACACGGGTCAAGCAATGAAGGATTTGGGCCTGGTCTTCCCAGACAGTGAGCAGGCAATGAGGCAAACAAATGGCCACTGCCAGACCTATAACTGGCCTTCGCAGCAAGGAGCACATGGAAGGGCGATGTATGTCAAAACCAGCCAGCCTGCAACCAATCTGGACATCTGAAGGTGTTGGGCTCAGTCGCCGCCGCTTGTGGAGCTGATTCCGTTCTGGCTATTTCCTTATACCAACACACAGCCGGCCGGAATCGGCTCCACGAGCAGCGACGACTGCTCCAGCATGAGCATACCTGAGCCCCAACGCCTTTGGATGTCCCTGTTGGGTGATATCCCACTGTAGCGATGTGAACTGTTACCAGAGTTTCGTACCTTCCAGTTTTCTGAATATTGTTTGCCTCCATGATTATTCGGCAACCAGTGACCCCATACCTGTGCGCTAGCAGAGTGCGTGATGGGATGTATAGTCCTTCTGGAATCTGCTGCGATGCATTCCTGCACCTTTTGACTGCAAATCCCAGGGACCCTTGCGGTCAGGCCCGGATTTACTCCCTTTACCGCCCCAAGGCCGGGTCCTTCAATGCCGCCCCCCCCCACACACACACACACACAGACACACACCACCATTCTCGTCCTTTATCGATGACTGCTACAATAGATCAATTAAAAACATATCTCCACACACGAGAACACTGAAAATAACTGGCTTTAATTGTACAGACTGAAAATACTCTGTAATGCAGAAAATGCCCCTCACCTAAACACACCTCACATCTAAACATATCTCATGAAATTACACTGTTAAATGTTTTATGCAGAATTAAGTTCCAAAAATAAATATCAACAACAACTTTAACAATATCAACATAAAGCATATCAGTACCCATCAGGGCAGCCTCATCAGTGCCCATCAGTACAGCCTCATCAGGGGCCACCAGTGCAGCCTATCAGTGCCCATCACTGCAGCTTATCACTGCAGCATATCAGTGCAGCCCTATCAGTGCAGCTTAAGATTTCCACCTCATCTGTGCCTAACAGTGCAGCCTTATCAATGCCCATCAGTGCAGTCTGATCCGGTGCTACCAGTGCAGCCTATCAGATGCCATCAGTGCTGCCTTATCAGTGCATCGTAAGAGTGCTGCCTCATCTCTCCCCAACAGTGCAGCCTTATCAGTGCCCATCAGTACAGTCCCATCAGTGCTGCCTTTATCAGTGCAGCCTACCAGTGCTCATCAGTGCCCATCAGTGCCGCCTATCAGTGCTCATTAGTGCAGCCTACCAGTGCCGCCTATTAGTGCCCATCAGTGCAGCCTACCAGTGCCCATCAGTGCCGCCTATCAATGCTCATCAGTGCAGCCTACCAGTGCCCATCAGTGCCGCCTATCAGTGCTCATCAGTGCCGCATATTAGTGCCTATCAGTGCAGCCTACTAGTGCCCATCAGTGCCTTCTATCAGTGCTCATCAGTGCAGCCTATCAGTGCTCATCAGTGCCGCATATTAGTGCCTATCAGTGCAGCCTACTAGTGCTCATCAGTGCAGCCTATCAGTGCTGCCTAGGAGTACCGCCTCATCAGTGGCAATCAGTGCCACTTGTCAGTTTAAAAATATCACAGCTCTTACTATTGTATATTAATTGTGTTTTGATTATAGCATGGAGCACTTTGCAGTGCATGATTTTTCACTGAATGTGGATTGTTTAATGGGTTTGCATTGATTTCAGCATGGAGCACTTTGCATATGCTGGAATCTATGCAAAATTATTACACAGTCCACATTCAGTGAAAAATCATGTACTGCAAAGTGCTACATGCATGCTGGAACCTATGCAAACCTATTAATCAGTCCACATTCAGTGAAAGTTTATGTACTGCAAAGTTTGCAGTACATGAACTTTTACTGAATGTGGACTGTTTAATGAGTTTGAGCATGCATGGAGCACTTTATTGCAATATGCTCTGAAAATTTGCATTCAATCCATGCTGAGCAGTGAGCACTGTCACTTACAAAAATAAATGCAACTTACCTGCTGTCCTGGCCACCACTTGCGGGGGTTCCCATCCTCCTCCTCTCTCTTTTCCTCCTACAGTGACAGAGAGACCCCGCCCCCCGGGACAAGGAGAACATGCATACGGATGTGCCGCGCGGAGGAGGATAGGTGGAGCATTAGGCTCCGCCTCTGTCACTGGAATGACATGCACCCGGTCTGGCCAGTCACCGCCGGGCGTTTAATGGGGGCGTCATTTGCTCCCTCCCCCCGGGCCAAGTCTGCCCCGTACTTAGATTAGCAAGTGTACGCTATCTACAGGCCGCGGCGCCGGGGGCTATATTTGTGCAGGGAGGCAGCCGTGGAAGCCGGGACTCGTGGGGACAGATCGGGGGGGGTTTTCATGAGGCGGGGGGGCAGCTTTGGCACCGCCCCTGCACCACTGCCGCCCCGAGGCCTGGCCTCGGTGGCCTTGTCGGGAATCCGGCCCTGCTTGCGGTGGCCTGAAGGTTGCTGGGAGGGATAATAAAAGGAGCCCAGGAAGCCGAGCGCGCTCTCTTCCTCCTGGGCCTGATGCAAGATGGACTTCTCTGTGACCTAGGGACAGGTCGCGGGCTACCACGTGGAACAATACTTCCACCCTGATACCGGAGAGGCTGGGTCCATTTACTAACACCATTTACAGTGCTAACCATCGGTGCGGACGTGTGGGGAAATTTGCTATGGAAGCTTGAGAAAGAGGATCTGCTGCCACAGTGTCGCCATCCTTGTTCCTGTCCGAAAGACTGCAATACTCTTTGGGTCGTTGGTGAGAGAGCAACCTGCTCAATCTTTATCTATCCACTACCACCATTACAGAACACAGTGCGCACACATCTTCATCCAAGAACACTTTACTAAATTGCTGGAACCATGTACTCAGAAGCCTTATGCCTACACTACCTGGAATTTATCTTTTCATCTGCCACCTAACGGATTAAAATTAGCGAGCTTCAACTAAGCTAGCGAAGTACAGATCTGCCACGAGGAACTCTACTACTATCCCTAATAGGATCTATATATAACACCAGCGGGAGATTAACTCTTCCATGAACATAGCATAGACTGTTTAGATTACATTCATCTTAGTGTGCCCACTGGTGTAGTTAACAGACATCCACCAGCAGGTGAATTTGAAACAGAATATAGTGTATCCTTGCATAAATAATCATTTTCATTGTTTTACCATTGTGTTTTGGGAGAGTTTGTGCTGTTATCATCCGCTTAGCGGATATACTCCTGTCTTTGTGAAATAACTTTCATACTTGGTTTCAGTAAAACATTTCAGAAACTGAAACTTCTGAGTTGTTTGTGTAGCGCTGGTAGATTTTTTTTTATCTACCGCTTATATGTAAATTAAGTGGGTCATCTGTTCTGTACATAGTTCAGATTCAATCTATTGTTAAATTGGCCTCTGTTCCAGTTTGGCTGTGTTGCGTGCAGTTCCACACTGTGCCTGCGGGTGTCATTGTCACCCTAGGTCGGTGTTTGAAAGCAACAAGCTGAAGTATATGAGTGCTCTTCTTTCCCAGAGACAACTCGGCAGAGGTGGTTCTCTGTATTGCATTCTGGGAGAGGGTATTTATGGGATACACGCCATGTGCCAAGGCTTCAGTTCTACCTCGTGGCCCTCCGGGCTGGAGGACTGCGTTGCTGCAAGTAGGCCCAGAAGCCTGTCTGGGGCCTGCTATCGCTGGGATGGTCCTGTGCTGTCTGTCCTGCGGGAAGAAGCCGGACAATTGAGAAGAACCAGGGGAGGACCCATCTTGGAAGGGACCATGCATAAGGCTGGTCTTAAGAAGGGCCTGGTGACTCGATTGGAGGACGCATCTTATTCTAATCTATCACACAAGTACTGCCGGGTCGGCTTAAAGGTTCTGGTACTGTGTTTGCTGTTCACCGAAAACTACTACATCCTGTGGCAGAGGATCGTACAGTTTTGTTCCACTCAAGTCTGTGGCAGAGACTTTTTGTTCGTGCTGCGCTCCAGCTGCTAGGTTAGTGAAGGAGACCTATCTGGGCGGGCAAAGATTTAATCCTGAACTGAAGATACATTCATCCCTGAGATTTCAATTCCTTAGTGCTACACTGAGTAAAAGTATTTGAACTTCCCTGCAACTCTTCTTCTACCTCTTTCCTGCTACTTCTACCAGTTATCTCCCATTAAAGCATTGGAAATGTACTCAAGTGACTGGTGCCTACATTGTCAGATAATAAGCTCAACGGGGAATCTAAGTTTGGTATTGGTGAAATTACAGGTAAAAAGGTGACGGTAACAGCCCGCTTTAAATCAGCAGCTCCACCATGAGTTATTGCTACATTTATTTATTGCTTTATAGCATTAACAGGATGTCTGAACCCAGAGTGTGGGGTGGGCAGGAAGGTTCACTTGGTCATGGCAATGCAGATGAGCAGGTAACTCTTAGCAGTCCTCAAGGGGGCAGTGCTACACCACTATGAAGTGCTCATATTCTTCCTCCAGAGGGCTTGGGGCCTGATCTCCAGAAATGGGCTAGAAAAATGTCAGATTCCCATGTTAGTCTGTATCATTCTGCTCTTTGGACAGATAAGTCAAGACTGGCTAATCTACACCACCAACCTGACCGACAGCCCAACCTCCTCCATTCCAGTCATCAGAACCAACCCAGCTGTGGTCCTCATAATGTGCTTCTACTACCGGCGAGTCAACACTACTGGATGAGCTCGGGCACCATGCAGGTCCCAGCCAGTGTTCAGCATCGGGGTAATGTCTATGTTTGCACAGTGGGGGAAGGCTAAACCATTAGAGTTTTTTTCTGCCATCTGTCCTTGCTGAGAGATTTTCATGCATTTCCTTTCCTGGAAAAAATGTAGGAGGATTGGGGCAACTGGATTTTATCGGTACAGTCATAGGACATTCATTTTTGTGTGTCCACACAATACAAGAGCCATACAATTTTCATAGTATACAGAGCTATCCCTCAATGCTATTTGTGATGTGGGTACCTATATAACATGGCTTCTTCTGAGCAACATACAAATTTCATATTTCCTTTCCGAGGTGGGGTGTGTTGGCAGTCCATTTTGACATTATGGGTTCAAGTGTTTGGTTTTAACTACTCTTGACATCTAAAAAGAGAAATGTGACCTGCCCACAGTAAAAGGCCTCCATCCCTGTCTATGAAATAGAAAGAAAAGAATGGGGCTTTAAATGAGGCTTATTGCTGCAAAAATTAGTGTATGAAGTAAATATATGATAAAACTTTTATTGTATCAAAAGCAATCGTGTGGTCTAGGAATGCATGAGGTTTTAAAAACACAACCATATACAAAGGATGACACATTGGTAGAATATACCATGAACACATACACTGTATATAATTGTACATAACTGAGTACATGCTGTATAAAAGCGGAACTGTCTTGGCATCACACGAATGGAAAAACTCTACGCGTTTCGTGAATCGCCTTCACTCATCAGGAGTATGGATGCAAAAATTCACTGTGTACAGAAAAATCAATTGTATAACTATAATAAACCATTCATATAAATATGGGAGTGGAAACTTTGTGAACGATACAATAAAGTTCCCTTAGGGAGTATTTGGATAAACTGATACTTGCAGATCAGCCCAAGAACTGAACTGGCTCATGTGAGGATGAAGGGAGTAGGAGAGGGGGTCCCAATCACAGGCCCAGCCCAGAACTGAGGCAGGAAACCCAAACCAAGTCAGGGGGTGGTCAGCTCATAGACGGGTCATTACAATGCAATCCCAGAAAGGATGGATCTAATGACAATCTGGAAGACAATGATCGTGTGGTGTGTGAAATTGATCAATTTATCAATTTGGACCCTCCTAATGTGTAAATCACCCTGTCCATTAGGGGCACAGGGTGACTGAGAACCCCAGTCTGATCTGTGCTAGTCAGACTCGCTGTACAGCAACACTGCAATCATAGGTGTGTGCACGGGGTGTGCCTGGGCACACCCCCTGTTAGTGTAGCTGCATGCCAGCTGTCTCCCGAGTTCTCCTGTGAAATGCTGCAAGAGTGTATAGCGCTTTCACATCGAGCAGATCGCCAGGCTAAGAGCCACCAAGTTCGGTAAACTGTCATGTAATGTTATTGCTTCCAGCTGTCAAAACTCGGTGGTGATGTCGGGTGGGCGGGACCAAACAGCTAGCCTATCAAACACAAGCCAACGGGATAGGGGCTGGGCGGGCCGCTCCGTTTATGTGGCTCCGTCCCTTTCCTAAGCAGCCCAATCATTGGCTGGTGTTTTGATAGCTGATAGGGGGTGGAGCCACATACACGGAGCGGCCCACCCCCGACATCACTGCCAAGTTTTGACAGCTAGTCTCTGCAAGCAGTGACATTACATGACAGTTTAACGAACTTGGTGGCTCTTACAAGCCTGGCGATCTGCTCAATGTGAAACACCCCCCTCTATCAGTGCCAACCAATGCCAACCATCGGTGTTGCCTATCACTGCCGCCTATCAGTGCCAACCAATGCCACCAATCAGTGCCTATGAGTGCTGCTAATCAGTGCAGTGAGTGCAGGGATGGGGAGATGAACTCCGCAGCCAGGCACATTGTCCATGGGGGCGCCGGCCTGGTGGGGCACAACTGAAATCTGTCTGTTTATTAATGCCACACACCGATCTTTAGTATAATAGGTAATCACCACACTACTATTTACAATAAACTACTGGAGGTAAATTAAAGTGTCAGTAAAAGGCCTGCCGCTAAGCACTGTTATGTCTTCCCACACCACAAAAAAAGTGCAGTGCTAACTTGCTAATCAACAACTTAAAAACAATGATGGAATCCTCTAACGTATGGAACTCTCAATGAACTTCAATATTGCCACAATAGCGGTCTCTTTGATATGTATCGTCACATATAATACACATCACACTGAAAAAAGACATAAAAAATGAAACTTAGCGGGGATGGTGGAAATGTCTCTGAGTCACATCCTTCTATAGATATTTTCCATACAGATTAACTTCAAGTGCAATAATTCCAGTGATCTTTGATTTCACATGTAATACACATCAAAATGAGAATAAGACATAAACATTTTTTTAACGTTAGCAGGAATGGGGGGGGGGGGACCCCTCTACAGATAATTGCAATACAAATGAATTTCAAGTGCAACAACTTTTTAGTTGGAAGGTTCCCACCATTACAGCACTTTAGAATTTTTATGTTTTAGATTGTTACACCTAATTCTATATGTTTTAGTTATTATTATAATGTGAATTCTTGCACTTGAAGTTCATTTCCCACCACCCTTGCTAAGTCCATGTCTTTATGGACCTTGCTTTGTGCACTGGTGCGCAGTCATGTTGGAACAGGAAGGGGCCAACCCCAAATTGTTCCCACAAAGTTGGGAGCATGAAATTTTGTCCAAAATGTCTTGGTATGCTGACACCGTAAGAGAGTTCCCTTCACTGGAACTAAGGGGCCATGCCCAACCCCTGAAAAACAACCCCCACACCATAATCCCCCCCTCCACCAAATGATTTGGACCAGTGCACAAAGCAAGGTCCATAAAGACATGGATGAGTTTGGGGTAGAGGAACTTGACTGACCTTGACATTAGAGTGGAGACTATGAGCCAGGCCTTCTCATCCAACATCAGTGGCTGACCTCACAAATGCGCTTCTGGAAGAATGGTCAAACATTCCCATAGACACTCTCCTAAACCTTGTGGACGGCCTTCCCAGAAGAGTTGAAGCTGTTATAGCTGCAAAGGGCGGAGCCAACTCAATATTGAACCCTACGGATTAGGACTGGGATGCCATTAAAGTTCATGTGTGTGTAAAGGCAGGTGTCCCAATACTTTTAATAATATAGTGTGAAAAAAAAAAAATATATATATACACACGTGTGTTTTAAGCTTTGGGGTGCACACCCTAATGCAAAAGGCTGTGCATGCCTATGACTGCAATATTGTATAATATAATATAAAAACAAGGCCTTCTTTACGGGGGCTGCACATACAGGGGTTCTTCCAAAGAAGTGGGGTTCTTTAAATAAGTGGCACTTCCGCTCTTACACTTCAGCAATTTGCACAAAGCAAACCACAGCAGACTGCAGGTGACCTAATTTCCAAATGATCTCACCTTCCTCTCTGAAACATGCACTCTTTACCTCTCCTCCTTTTCACAATTGCAGCCTCTCTCCTCAAACTCTCTTTTCTTCACCCCTCTTCTGCACCCCACAATCTGTACATATCACCCTCACTCCCCCCCCCCCCATTACTGCGCTCATCACCTCTTTCTAACTCTAAGCCCACTTGCTAAAAAAAACCCTGGATACTGAAGCATGTCCCCTCATACAAATCATATTCTCATTACCTCCCTTACTTTTCTGCTTCTCCTAACCGCTGGAGATATTTCCCCAAACCCTGGGCCTCCCTTATTTAACGGTACCCAACACACCCATCACCCTACACCCTCTGTCAGTAGTTGCACTCTACGCAATTTAGTCTCCATTCCTCTCCTTCCCAACGCCAACCTCCCTCTCTCCTGTGCCCTCTGGAACGCCCACTCTGTCTGCAACAAACTCACTGCCATTCATGACCTCTTTGTCACTAATTCCTTCAATCTACTTGCTGTCACCGAAACCTGGCTCCACGAATCTGACACCCCTTCTCCTGCTTCCCTCTCCCAGGGTCTCCCAGGGTGGCCTTCACTGGACTCACTCCCCTAGGCCTAATAGACGCAAGGGAGGTGGAGTGGGATTCCTCCTATCCCCCCAGAGCACCTTCCAGGTTATTCACTCTCCTCCCTCTTTTTCCCTCTCATCATTTGAAGCCCACTGTATACGTCTATTCTCTCCAACTTCCCTAAGAATTGCTGTGATCTACCGGCCCCCTGGACCATTATCGACTTTCCTTGACGAGTTCTTTGCCTGGCTACCCTATTTTCTCCCTTCAGGAAATTCCCACAATCCTTCTCTGTGATTTCAACATCCCTGCTAATACAAACACTCCTGCTACTTTTAAACTTCTTAGCCTAACCTCTTCATTTGACCTGAAGCAATGGGTACAGGCTTCTACTCACTCTGATGGCAACACCCTTGACCTTGTATTCTCCTACCTATGCACTCCATGCAACTTCTCAAACAATCCTTTTCCTCTCTCCGACCATCACCTTATTAGTTTCTCTCTCCCCCTGTCTTCCACCACCTTTCCCTAACCATCACCCGTAGAAACTTTCGCAACTTCAACTCCTCTCTCCTCTTTTCTGCTACTGACCACCTCTATGACAAAGTCTCTCCCTGTCCTCCACCCTGGACAAGCTTGTTCCCCTCACTACACACAGAATCAGGCCTCTAACCCTACAACCCTGACAAACAGATGACACTAAAATTGTCAAAAACGTAGTCACACTCTTGAGCCTCTGTGGCACAAAACTAAGTCTCTCAAAGACTTCAACCAATACAAATCTGCCCTCCAAAAATACTATTCGCCCCTCCACACTGCCAAGTAAACCTATTTTACAACTCTTATTAACACCTTCTCAACCAGTCCCCGTAAACTCTTCTCTACCTTTAACTCTCTACTTCGTCCTCCACCGCCTCCACCCACTGACTCACTTACTGCCCAGGCGATCGCTAATCACTTCAAAAAGAAGATACAATCTGTGATGAAATCTCCACTCTACAGGTATCTCCCCAAGTTAAGACCTGTCAGGTCACCTGAGACCAGGTGACAGATGCACTCTGTAGGAGTCGGAAGTGCACCGCTAAGGTAGTGGACCCTAGGACTGACTGCTGCGGATTGAACCCTGGAAGGTTCAGGAAGCAGGTCTATAGGATAACTAACATGGATCCCAGTGGGTGCTAGAGCATAGATTCCCCAGGGCGTGGAGTCTAAGAGCCAGCGGGTGTTCACCAGAGCCTCTAGTGGTGAGGATGGACTGCGCTGCAGTCTGGCTCCAGGTCACGGCCCCCAGGGTCTCACAGCTCACGCTCACCGTAGACTTACAGGAGAAGAGGAAGGAGGCAGCAGGCTGGAATGACAGGGAAGTAAGGGGTAAGCCAAAGGTCAGGGCGACTAGCAGACAAGGATAAACATAACACGCCAAAGGTCAGGGTAACAAGCAGACTGGGAGAGTCGAGAACAGGCCAAAGTCAGGAAACAGGAATCAGACGTAGGAAACACAGCAAGTACACACGAAGGCTAACACTCAATGGTTGATCAGCAATGCTGGCTTGCAGTGCACAGGTTAATATAGGGTTCCCTGATAGGGCCTGGGGTGGGGCCATGCTTAGAGGAGAGGTTATAAAACCAGTCAGGTGAGAGGCAGCTGGTCTCTGGAGATGAACACATGGAGACAGGTAAGCTGACAGAGAAAACTATTGCATAACCATGACAAGACCCCATGTCAACAGGTACAACTGGCACTCCCCTTATTCAAATCTGCTACTACAGACAAAGTTGCTAAACTCCTTTCTATCGCCCACCTAACCACCTGTCCCCTGGACCCCATTACCTCTCAAATGCTATGGTCGCCCTCTGACTCCATCCTACACTCTCTAACCCACATCTTCAATCTCTCCCTCACCTCTGGCATTTTCCCCAATGCTCTAAAACATGCACTGGTCACCCCCATACTTAAAAAGCTGTCCTTTGACCCTACTAATCTTAACAACCTACGCCCTATCTCCTTGCTCCCCTTTTCCTCTAAACTCCTTGAACACCTGGTTTACAACCAACTGAGTGACCACCTCATTAGGAACAACCTTCTTGATCCCCTTCAATCTGGATTTCGCCCCCAACACTCCACAAAAACTGCTCTTTTAAAACTCACAAATGACCTACTAACTGCAAAAACCAACGGACACTATTCTGTACTACTACTTCTGGATCTTTCAGCTGCCTTTGACACAGTTGACCACCCCCTCCTCCTCAAAAAACTTTACTCCCTCGGTCTCCGTGACTGTGCTCTTCAGTGGCTCTCATCCTACCTATCCCAACGCTCCTTCAGTGTCACTTACAATTCCACTTCCTCCACTCCTCTTCCTTTCTCCATCGGGGTCCCTCAAGGTTCTGTTCTTGGACCTCTTTTTTTTTTCAATCTACACCTCTTCCCTGGGTCAGCTGATAGCCTCTCACGGCTTTCAATATCATTTCTACGCTGACGACACACAAATCTATCTCTCCATCCCTCAAGTTGCTCCATCAGTCTCCTCACGCATCACTAACTTACTAACCGACATATCTGTATGGATGTCACACCACTTCCTCAAACTCAACTTGTCCAAAACCAACATCTCTAAACTACGTCTCTTTCTAACCAATGAAACCACAAAGCTCCTGATTCACTCCCTGGTTATCTCTTGCCTCAACTACTGCAACTCCCTCACCTTTAAATAGATTATCCCCCCTTCAGTCCATCATGAATGCTGCTGCCAGACTCATCCACCTTACAAACCGCTCAGTGTCTGCTACCCCTCTCTGCCAATCCCCCCATTGGCTGCCACTCGCCCACCATATTAGATTCAAAATACTAACAATAAGTTACAAAGCCATCCACAACTCTGCCCCCAGCTACATCACTATCCTAGTTTCAAAATACCTAATCGCCGTCTCCGTTCCTCCCAAGACCTCCTGCTCTCTAACTCCCTCATCACCTCCTCCCATATCCGCCTCCAGGACTTCTAGCGAGCCTCTGGAATTCCCTACCCCAATCTGTCAGACTGTCTCCAAATTTATCCACCTTTCGGCGATCCCTGAAAACTTTCCTCTTCAGAGAAGCCTATCCTGCCTCCATCTAACAACTACACTATTTTCTCCATTAGCTCATCCCCCCAGCTATTACCCTTTTGTATAACTTGACCCTCCCTCCTAGATTGTAAGCTCTAACAAGCAGGGCCCTCTGATTACTCCTGTATTGAATTGTATTGTACTTGTACTGTCTGCCCTAATGTTGTAAAGCGTTGCGTAAACTGTCAGCGCTATATAAATCCTGTATAATAATAATAATAATATTGTATATATTGTATTGTCTTATGCTGTCGTGGACTGTTTGCTGGGATAGTTTGGGGTGTGGTTGTATTCCATTGTTCAGTTATGTCTGTCTGCCTTAGGAGAAATTTATTATGGGATGGATGTTTTGAATTTGTGTTCCTGGAGAGGGGAGGGGCGAATTCCTCCAACTTTCCCTGCTGATTGGACAATTTACTCTGCCCTGAATCAAGGGGGGGGGGGTAGTTGTTCCCAGAGTGTATACCTGTGTTTGAATAAACAGTTTGTTCACCAAAAAAAAACTTTATTCAAACACGGGTATACACTCCGGGAACAACTCCCCCCCCCCCCCCGCTTTCATTCAGGGTGGGGTAAACTGTCCAATCAGCAGGGAGAGTTGTTGGAAAAATTCGCCCTTCTCCACCCTGCCCCCAGTCCACATGCCAGGAATACAAAACACCCATCCCGTAATACATTTCTCCTAAGACTGACACAACAGAACAATGAAATACAACCACACTCCAAACGATCCCAGCAAACAGTCCACAACAGCACGAGAACACAATATTTACATATATACAATATTGCAGTGTGGCTGTACAGAGTCTGACTAGCACAGATCATAGTGGAGTTCTCGGTCACCCTGTGCCCCTAATGGATACAGGGTGATTTACACATAGGGGGGGCCAGGGGGAGCTGGACACGGAGTTTCCAGAGCTCTCCAAGGTAAGCTGGGTTCCACAGGCCCCCCACCCAAAGTGACTCCCGTCACAATGGTATATTTTTACCAATATGTCATCCTTTGTATATGGTTATGTTTTGAAAACATTACCATGCCTTTCTAGACCACAGAATTGCTTCTGATACAATAAAGGTTTTATCATATTTACTCCATACACATGTTTTGCAGCAATAAGCCTCATTTAAAATCCCATTCTTTTCCTTTGTTTCTACTTTTAACATCTGTAGACACAACCTAACCCTGCTTCTACTCCAATAATGACCAATTGAATCTTACTAAGTGCGATCATGGGAGGCTCTGCATTGACAATGGTGGATAACTTTACGTTTCTTAACTTTAATGAGCCTCATGATCAAGATGGTGGAGCTCCCTTTATTGTCCCTGAAAGCTTTACAATATCCTTTTTTAGCAATGTTGGGGTGATCATGAAGATGTATTGGCCTAAAGAGAATCTGGGGACAAATATATAGTAGCTGGTCACTTAAAGTGGTTGTAAACCCTTTGCAACCACTTTATACCACAGGCAAGCCTATAATTAGACTTTCCTGTAGCTACACTGGATATCTCTTCCTAAACATGCACGGTTAAGAAGATATCCCTGTATTTGCATGTGCCGATGTCATCAGCACATGCGCACTGAAGCAAGGGCACTTACGTGCCCTTGCTTTAGTTGTACTGTGCCGTTACCGGCGGCTCCCGTGTGCATAAGTGGGAGTGACGTCATCGCGGCTCCGGCCAATCACAGCGCTGGAGCTGCCATAACCGAAAGTAACTCCGCTGGGGAGATGTCGGCCGCCGGTGTGGTGAACGAGGACTGCTACAGGGGCTTCGATCTCAGGTAGCTAATTCATAATGGGAATTTTTTTTAAAGGGTTTACAACCACTTTAGAGGTTCAGGCTTCAGGGATTATGCCCTGGCTCCATCTTGTTAATGTCCTTCAACAGGAATGGAATTAACCAGGCAGCCATCCTTTAGTAATTTGCTGGCTAGTGCAATTGTAACAAGGATTTGCCCCTGTGTTCCACAAGTCAGTGAAAAGGAAATTAGTAATATAAATTTGACATTAAAGGACTTCTGTTGATTCATTCCTGACCTTGATCCTGTTCTCTGTAGGCATGGTAATGTGAGAACCCAGGCCATTAGGCCAACGTGGGTTCTGTTCAGCACCGCTGTGTCTTTAGAAGAAAGGTTGTCCTTTTCTTTGGCCCTGATGACTGGTGAGGAAGATTGGTGATCAGGAGGGAGGGGGTATTGTTAGGCCTTTACTAATCCCCCCCCCCTTTTCTTTATGTATACAGAGGACTGGAGTGGTCCCAGAAGTTCTCCCATCTATCAGTTGGGGCATCTTCTCTTCATACAGGCCTCTGTGGATACTCACAATCAAATTGATATAATCCTGTATTTGGACCGCTGTGTGGCCACCATATCTCCTGATACCACTTCTTCTCCAAGTTATGACATCATTACAGACAATGTGTATGTTCTTCGTGGGGGCGGGGGGGGGGGGGGTTGCAATTTGACACAAATTGTAAGTGACCATCTTCTGCAGGTGTCTGGTGGATGGAACACAGGTTGACTCCTCCCCAGCCTTTATCGCTCCAAGGGTCCAGACAATCACTTTACAGTTCACGGTGGATGCCTTCCGGTTCCTAGGAAATTATGCATCTCTGGTGAGGACTGTTTAAATTGGTTGCACAGATTGGTGCCTTCTAGGAATGTTTTACCTACTAAAACCTTTTATTCCAGATCTACTTGACCTGTTGCCTGAGAGCTGCTGCTGCCACCGGGGTCCCAGATCCCATTAACAAGGCCTGTTCCTATAGTAAAGCCACAAACAGGTGAGACTATTAAAATGGCTGTTGGGTGTCTGTAGGTTGCTGCTCTTCTCATAGCATTTGTCTGTCTGTAATCAATGCTGCATGGATCTAGTAACCAGTGACTGGGACAAACTTTATGCCCATAACAACATGGTGAGTTCCTAAAAACATTGTGTAAATATGTATTGGTACACAGGTATCCTCTGTAGGGCTCTTCCGATACTATGCACATTGGTAACATAGCTGGCCAGGTAAGTAGCCTCATGGGCCTGAAAGTTGGTCTACAAGATCTCATGTGCCAGCACGATACTCTAAATCCTTTGTGATTATCTGTAAATTCCCTCCAAGGGAATCAACTGGTCACTAAGTAGAACTATATGCAAAGATTTTTCATTTTTGGATAAACCAAGGGAGGGTTATAACCCTGTCAGACTCCCTCCCACCCAACCCCCCCCCCCACCCCAATCTGCCCCATTGCATATTTCCCTTCACTTCCTGTCCCATAGCCAAACAGGATGTGAGAGAGTCCCTGCAAATTAAGGAATTCCTTGGGGACCCCCAGGTCACCGGAATGAGTATTTCCCCATTGGGAGGCTTCTACTTTATTACTTTTTTGGGGGGCTGCCCAAAAATTTGGCTTTTCTTTCAATTGTAATGATAAACTGGACAAATAGAGGGTGAATCTTCTAAGGGGACACAGCAATAAACTGTTCTAATCCATCTCCAGTGCATCTAGAGGGATGAGCCCCAAGTCCTCTCAAGGTAAATGTCAAACTAGCCATACAGTGTTGGCTTTTCACCAAGCTTCCAGTGCATCTTCTAAAGACAGGCTGTCATACTGACTTTAGTTTATCTTCTGCAGCTTGTCTGCAATTGAGGGCCCCAGCAGTATCTGCCAGTGTTGTGGGACATCAAGCACCTGTAGCAACCCTACTGGTCTGACAGGAGAAAGGAGTCGATTTCAAAGACCGAGAGCCTTTGGGAAGAGGGAAGCCTTGGACGGTGAGTCTTAACCATGCTGCTGTCATATACAATAATGGTGTGGCCACAGCTGCTCCTTTCAATGGGGGATGTCCTGAGAATGGGGGGTGGTCCTGACTGGTTTGGAGGTATTTTACCTGGCCTGGATTATTATGCCCCCCCCATTCTGAACAATATACCAGAGTTCTGAGGGACACAGGTGGCAATGGCTAGAACCTGGATAGCTTTTATATTGCTGCTTCTATCCACCATAGAGCCTTTCCCTCACTAGTTTCAGAACTACAACAGGAAGATCTCCTATACAGCCTTTTCATAGCAATGCAATTTTTAAGGGTTCAAACCATTGAAGAGGAACAGTCAGTGACCACCTTGGGACCTCTGCTTACGATTGGACCAAAACAAGATGACCTTGCAGCTGCAGTGATGAAGGAAGAGGCTGCCCCCGCAGAGCTCTGGGTGTTGGTGGCTGTCGGGTGTCGCAGTCTTCTTGCAGTCGCTGTGTGTAAGGTGCTCATTGTCAATTCTCTGAAAAAGCCACAATATGTACTGTCTGTAGAAAAAGAAAAAATATTTGATCTGGTCTTTTGCTTAATTATAGATGGTAATATGGTATAGTTTTTGGTGCTTTCCAGGGGCTCTAAATATCTCTCGTGCGACAGCCTTAAGCCCCCACATTGACTTAGCCCTAGTCTCGTGTGTTTTATGAAGGTCAGTTGTTTCTCCAATAAACTTCTCAATTGGGGCAGAAGTTGCAGCCAGGTACAGTATATTGGGTCACAAGGGCTGCAGACATACTACAGGACTACTAGACAGAATAACGGAGATCCTGACTATTACTGCCCCTTAATGCATCATTGCTTCATCACTTTGGCTTCCTACAACCCTCTTAAAAATGATTTGTCCCACATTTTGATCCGTTTCTTCACAAGATCTATTATAGAAGATCAGAGTTGAAGTCCAAACCTGAAAAGGGATGGACAGCAAAGAAAAGCAAAAACCGTACGATGGTGTGCAAGCAAACTATTGTAGCCAGGTGCTTGGCTAGGAGTTAGGATGAGCTCCGGATTTCCTGCAGCCGCACATCGGGACAACGTCTCACTGCCTGTGATCAGCGCAGTACCGACTTCTCAGCGGGCTCTGCATGTAGGGTGTGAGAACACGCCGGAGCTCATCCTTAGGTAGGAATCAGTGGCGGCTGGTGCTCAATTTTTTTTTTGGGGGGGGGGGGCGCAAACTAACAAAAAACAATTGCAGCCTCACTGTGCCCATCAAATGCAGCCACTATGCGCCCCCAGGCCGCTGTCTCACTGGCACTTACCCCATCTTGAAGACGGCAGCGGTGAGCTGTGTCCTCCATGCATCTTTCTTCCTGTCTGGCTGAAAGGACAGGCGCTACTATTGGATGCCTGGTGACTGTTATTAGACCCGCGCTTCCTGATTGGCGGTTCAGTGTTAAAGCGAATATTCATTTGCTTTTCTAACATACCTGGGTGGGCTCCAAATGCTCTGCGCCACGAGTCCACCCCATTTTAGAGCCTATGGCTCTAATCAGGTGCTATGGTGGGAATGACCATGGATAGCTTCATGCAATGCATGAAGCTATCCATGATGCATATGGGGGGTGGTGAGATAGAGGGGGCAGCGCCCATGCACCCTTAATGGACGGGCCACCACTGCTAGGAGTGGAGAGAGAAACACTGGCTGTAGCTGCTTCCTGCAGTTCTGAACTGGTTAACACCTATATCAGCCACAGGAGGGAGCTGAGAGGGGGTGCCAGTAGAGGAGGGATAGAGTATGAAGAGGTACATACTCTGTGTACAGTGAGGTAGAAGGGGGAGAGGACAGAATGTAGAAAGGTGAGGAGAGTGCCCAGAAAGAGGATCAAGAGTGCAGGAAGAGGAGGGAGGACAAAGAATGTAGGAGGGGAGGGAGTGCGAGGAGAGGACAGAGAATGAGGGGGTGCAGGTAGAAGCTAATGGAGGGGAGAGGAAAAGAGGATAAAGAGTGCAAGAAGCTGTGGCAGCCTGTCCATACAGACCGAACAGCCCCATTAATCCATGTGCCTGCCCCCTAATCTACATGCAGGGCGCATGAATTTCAATGTGGTGAGGGCAGAGTTGGTGCAAATAACAGGAATTTTCTTCAGCACAGCTGAGAACGGAAGGCTTACAGGTGAAAAGGAGACCAGAGCGCCACCTGCTGTCAAAAATTAAAACCAAAATATTAATCTAGGATGTGTTGTATATAGATCTGACTGGTAGATAATTATGTATATGCATATGTTCTGATCAGAATACATACAATTTGTGCAATTGCTGCTTCACATAATGGAAAGAAACTTGATTCTGAGACCAAAGCATTGAGTGTGCAGTCCTGAGGGGACAGTCTAGATTTTGGTGCACTATCTTGCCTTGTGTGTTAATTTTCAGCTTGGACACAGTGGGGGATGGGAAGAGAAGGGGGGGTGGCTATGACAGGGAATAAAGCTGTTATATAGGGGATAAGAACATCAACAAAGGGGCTGTCTGGGAGTGACATACAGAGATTGGTGCAGCCTCCCTATTGGTCAATGAAACCACCCATCATATTAAAGAACCAATAGGGAGGATGGTATAGGAATAGTTGGATGTGGTTTTAGTTGTCTTTCTGTCTGGATCTACAGAACACATCCACTAAAGGAGGTCTCTGGGTATTTCATTGTACACTCAGATGGGACTCCCCCAGGTCTGTGGCAAGTTCACTTTTAAAGAAATGTCCATTTTCAGTCTCTCAGGGTCTGGTGTGGATTTCTGGGGACGAAACCACTTTTTTTTTTCAGACCTGAAGGATCTTGTATAGAAATTAAAGGGGACACCCATGCCATGTTCTGTTATTTCTGTACGGGGGTCCCTCTTGACACCCATAGCAGACCCTCATCCCAGATAAGTGTCTTGTATAGATTAAGGGGACACCCGGCCGCATTGTTTAGAAACAGGACAGTGTCTGGGAACAGTCATTTGCCAGCAATTTAAACACAATTTTTTTGTAAAACTTGAAGGGTCCTGTGTAGAATTTTTTTTTTTTTTTGGGGGGGGGGCATGACATTTTCTTCTTAATATTTGTCTATGGGGTTCCTCTTGAGACCCATAGCAGACCCTCACCTCGGGTAAGGGTCTCATAGATTAAGGGAAACAGGACAGCAGCCGGGAACGGTCATTTGCCGACAATTTAAATACGCACATTTTTGTAAATTGATGAAGGGTGTGGTATTAATTTTTTTTTGGGGGGGGGGGGCATGTACATTTTTTTAAATGTATAGCAAAAGTGAAGCATAAATAAAATCTGTAAATTCCCATTTCCCTGCAAGCTTCCTTTATGATGTAAATAATGTGGACCCCCCAAATACATACCAGACCCTCATCCTCCTTGGTGAGGGTTCAGAATTTATTTTGGGGGTGCCCCTCAATGTATTAATTACTAAATAAAGGAAGATTGCAGGGAAATGTGAATTAAAAACGTGTTTTCCCCTTGACATCCATACAAGACCCTTATCAAGAATAAAGGTCTGGTATACATTTCTAGGGGGAACCTTAAGCCTTTTTTTGTTTGATGTCCCCCATTAATGGCAACATTAGACCCGCATCTTGGATAAGTCACTTTTTTAACATTCAGCTCCCTTCAATGGAGATTAGATTTGGCTCCCGGACATCAGTAATGTTTGCTGAATCCGCCTGGAAAAGGGAAGCACACTTTAGTATTTTTTTTCCCATTGGGTGGTAAAGGAAGGTGTCCAGAACTGGTTATAAATACTACATTTGTCTTTAGATGGTATGATCCAGAACCTCAGGACTGGTCTGCAGCATTTAAAACTTTTTTATGCAGCTGTCCAAAGGAGAGGTGGGATCCAAAGAACTTTGGTTGACCAGGTGAACTCTTGGATCTTACAATCAGCTTTTTCCACATCTTGGTGAATAAAGGGAAAGGTGTGTATCAAGGGAACAGTGATCTGGATAAAATGATGAGAGGAAGAGTCCATGTATACCATGCTGGACTTGCCATATGTCTCTGGGATTGTAATAAAGAATACGGTACAATAATACGCTCTGGAAGATAAACACGGTTGCCTGGAGATTACAAAGACATTCTACAGCCTTTCCCCATTCTACACTCCAACAATGATCAGGAGATCGGTGACACAGACTGGGGCTGCAGATTATATAGACTGACTATCCCCACACATTGTACAAGACCATTCCAAGGACAGGAAACCACAAATTATATGAAAAACACATTTCTGCTAAGTCCTTCCAACACATAAACCTGATATTATATAAAAAAAAGATTAACGTAATATAAAATTCATAGTCAAAGGGAAGAAGGAGTTAATTAGAGCTGATTATGGTAAACAAAGGGTTTAAATAGGAACAAATGTTAAAAGAGAGAATTATGTTTATTTTTATTTTTTATATAGATTTCTTTTTTATTTGTACTTACCTAGGTGGATGCAGCATCCATCCTCACCACTTCTACTGACTGAGAACTGAGCGATCAAACAACTCTGATCGCTCATTTCTCAGCCTGCACTGAGCAGACAACCAGTGACTGTCGGTCATCCGCTCTCTTCTTTGCCTCTCCGGCACCAATTGGAGCCCCGGGCTGCGGAGGGGGTGGGAGTGGCTGGCTCAGGCTCTCAGCAGCTCGCTGATAGGAGGAGCTAGCTGCCGGTCCTGGCATCTGGGTGGATCCTGACTTTAAAGTTGGGATCTTTCCACAGCCTGGACTGGCTGAGTGACCCAGTGGGCTTTAGCCAAACAACCTTTCCCTGTACTTCTACTTTTAATAATAAAAAAAAAAATACTTTATTTTTGCTTTAGCTGACATATGAAGATAGAAGGTAATCTCTCGATCTTTCTATCTGATCAATGTTTATAAACAATGGTACTTTGTATCTCTCAGCTTGTTCAATTAAGCTTTAGCAATAAAACCTGGAAGCTGATTGGTTTCTATGCAGAAGTGAGCCAGATTTTGCACTCTCCAGCTTTACTAAAGTAACCCCATTGCATCTCTCTTAAATTCTCGGTTCTTATTCTGTATGTAAGGACTCTGCACAGTACTACTTCTCATGCCCCATGTTCTGGATGTAACTGATGATTTCTAACAGGAAGTTGTAGTAATGTAATTAGTTAAAATGTTACTTTGCAACAATAGGGAGGAGAATAATTGTATGTTACGTCACTATCATTCTTCTTGCTGTTTTATAAACTTGGCTCCACCTCGGGGGAAAAAGAAGAGACTCCACTTGTATAGTACATCAGACCACAGAGGAGAGACAGCAGAGAGCGGAGGAGACTCCACCAGGAGACATCAGACCACAGAGGAGAGACAGCAGAGAGTGGAGGAGACTCCACCAGGAGACATCAGACCACAGAGGAGAGACAGCAGAGAGCGGAGGAGACTCCACCAGGAGACATCAGACCACAGAGGAGAGACAGCAGAGAGCGGAGGAGACTCCACCAGGAGACATCAGAGAGCGGAGGAGACTCCACCAGGAGACATCAGACCACAGAGGGGAGACACCAGAGAGCGGAGGAGACTCCACCAGGAGACATCAGACCACTGGGGAGAGACAGCAGAGAGCGGAGAAGACTCCACCAGGAGACATCAGACCACAGAGGAGAGAAAGCAGAGAGCGGAGAAGACTCCACCAGGAGACATCAGACCACAGAGGAGAGAAAGCAGAGAGTGGAGGAGACTCCACCAGGAGACATCAGACCACTGAGGAGAGACAGCAGAGAGCGGAGGAGACTCCACAAGTAGACATCAGACCACAGAGGAGAGACAGCAGAGAGCAGAGGAGACTCCACCAGGAGACATCAGACCACAGAGGAGAGATAGCAGAGAGTGGAGGAGACTCCACCAGGAGACATCAGACCACAGAGGAGAGACAGCAGAGGGGAGAGGTCATCTCGGTAATATTATTTGTATTATTATTTTATCAGTTTATTATCACTTTACCTTATCATGCAGATTCCTCCTCTTCTACTTTTTCATTATTATTATTATTATGTGTATACTGTGTTGGACTTGTCATCCGTCTCTAATGCCCCGTACACACGGTCGGACTTTGTTCGGACATTCCGACAACAAAATCCTAGGATTTTTTCCCGACGGATGTTGGCTCAAGCTTGTCTTGCATACACACGGTCACACAAAGTTGTCGGAAAATACGATCGTTCTAAATGCGGTGACGTAAAACACGTACGTCGGGACTATAAACGGGGCAGTGGCCAATAGCTTTCATCTCTTTATTTATTCTGAGCATGCGTGGCACTTTGTCCGTCGGATTTGTGTACACACGATCGGAATTTCCGACAACGGATTTTGTTGTCGGAAAATTTTATATCCCGCTCTCAAACTTTATGTGTCGGAAAATCCGATGGAAAATGTCCGATGGAGCCCACACACGGTCGGAATTTCCGACAACACGCTCCGATTGGACATTTTCCATCAAAAAATCCGACCGTGTGTACGAGGCATAAGACTGTAATAAATAATATGGCACACTTTCTGGAAAAGATCCAAGGTTGCACATTACTTGCTTGAAGATTGCATTCTATATCCTTTTCCGAATCCTATATTTCTCCACACTTATTAGTTGGTCGGTGACACAGACTGATGCTGCAAATTATAGAGACCGACTACCCCCACACATTGCACAACAAGACATTGCAAGGATGGGAAACAACGATTTGTTCTAACGACACCTTGCTACAAAGTGATTCCAGCACATAAACCTGATATTATTATATAGAGAAATAATACAAAAAATCCTGTTGAAAATCATAGAGAACTAGTTCAGCTCTTTGGGTGCATCTGGTACGTTCAAAGCGTGAAGAAGTTAACCCCTTCAATATCGGGCACTGTCGCCCCCTTTGTTCCCAGGCCAATTTTCAGCTTTCAGCGCTGTCACCCTTTGAATGACAATTCCACGGACATGTAACACTGTACTCATATTACATTTTTATAACTTTTTCACACAACTAGAGCTTTCCTTTGGTGGCATTTGATCTCCGCTAGGATTTTTATTTTTTGCTAAGTAAATGAAAAAATTCAAAAAAATTTAGAAAAAAAGTGTGTTTATTTCTGTTATAAAATTCGGCAAATAAATATTCGTTCTTCAAAAATGAAGGCCAAAATGTATTATTCTACATTTCTTTGGTGAAAAATAACCCAAATCAGTGTACGGAAGGAGGGAACTGATGCGCAAAACCAAAGTGAGCTGAAACAATTATAAATAAAGAGATCAAAGAAGCCGCCAAACATAAAAAAGTGTTCCCACACAGAAAAAATTATAATCATTGTATAATTTTTAGTCTGTAGGAAAGTTATAACAAACTATGGGATATATATCTGAAAATCGATCAATCCTGATGTACTAAGGGCCGATCTCATTTCTTGAGGCCCGAACAAGCCAGGACAGTGCAAATACCCCCAAATCACCCCAATGTGCAGGGTGTATTTAGTAAGAATTATGGCAAGGTGTAATTTTTTGTCACACTAGTTCGAAAAATTGTAACGAAACGTCCCGCACTCTGCTTGAGTGCTTTTGTCATGTACCGCTTCCTCTCAGTCTGAATATAGATATCAGATATTCCAAACCGCTGACAACCAATAACTAGGCAGTACTCATTTGGTTGCTCAACATAAACTGTTTATTGAAACACAGGTACACAAAGGTAACACTCGGGACAATCTCCTGCTCTGAATGCAAAGGGGGGGGGGGGGGGTGTAGACCGTCCAATCAGCAGGGAGAGCTGTTGGAGGAATTTGCCCCCTCCCCTCACACAGCTAATCTACATACACATCCCATAATACCCAAGGCAGACAGACACAATAGAACAATGGAATACAGCCACACCCCGAACGACCATAGTTTGAGACAATATACAATATATATATATATATATATATATATCATATTTATCGGCGTATAACACACACTTTTTTCACCTTAAAATCAGGGGAAAATTGTGGGTGCGTGTTATACACCGATCCACCCTTCCACTTTCTAGTGGTTCCTGGGATCTCCCATCCCTCCCAGGAGGGAGGGGCCACAATATCCCCCGTCTGATCAATGATTATAAACATTGTTACTTTGTGTCTCTCTATCTCCCGTCTGATCAATGTTTATAAATAATGTTACTTTGTATCTTTCTATCTCCAGTCTGATCAATGTTTATAAACAATGTTACTTTGTATCTCTCTATCTCCTGTCTGATCAATGTTTATAAATAATGTTACTTTGTATCTTTCTATCTCCAGTCTGATCAATGTTTATAAACAATGTTACTTTGTATCTTTCTATCTCCAGTCTGATCAATGTTTATAAACAATGTTACTTTGTATCTCTCTACCTCCCGTCTGATCAATGTTTATAAATAATGTTACTTTGTATCTTTCTATCTCCAGTCTGATCAATGTTTATAAACAATGTTACTTTGTATCTCTCTATCTCCTGTCTGATCAATGTTTATAAACAATGTTACTTTGTATCTCTCTATCTCCTGTCTGATCAATGTTTATAAACAATGTTACTTTGTGTCTCTCTATCTCCTGTCTGATCAATGTTTATAAATAATGTTACTTTGTATCTTTCTATCTCCAGTCTGATCAATGTTTATAAACAATGTTACTTTGTGTCTCTCTATCTCCCATCTAATCAATGTTTATAAACAATGTTACTTTGCATCTCTCTATCTCCTGTATAATCAATGTTTATAAACAATGTTACTTTGAATCACTCCCTCACATCTGATTATTATTATTACTATTATTATGATACAGGATTTAGATGCTAGTGCCAACAGTATGCACATGAGGGCAGGAGGAATCGGAGGGCCCATAATGTTTATAAACAATGTTACTTTGTATCTATTCATCTCCCATCTGATCAATGTTTATAAACAATGTTACTTTGTATCTATTCATCTCCCATCTGATCAATGTTTATAAACAATGTTACTTTGTATCTCTCTATCTTCCTTCTGATCAATGTTTATAAACAATGTTACTTTGAGGACAGGAAATAATAATTACCACATACAACAGATTTGTAAAGCAGATCAACAAAGGGATTTGTATTACTGAAGATAATAAATCCAGTATTGAAGTCTAAGACAATATTGTACAGCGGGATCAATACCAATGTGGATGATTTATTGGTCATGAAGAGGACAATTGAAGTGCTGGGAGGTCAGCTGAGGCTAGAAAGCCCAAACATGGAAGAAGAATATGATGGCACTGAACAGTCCATTGCCTTGCAGAACAAAAAAAAAAAGATAAACACGAGACTGTCAGAGTCAAACCAGAGAATCAGATTGTAATAAAAAAAAAAACGGATAGAGGACCCTCTGTGGGATCTGCAGATTAGAGAGGGTGGGAGACCATAAACTGTCCGAGTCTAACCACACACACACCAGATCTTCACCAGAGCACCTTACAACTAGGAGATTACTGGTGGGTGTGCCAGGATGTGGCCCTCGGTCACAGTTGGCAGCTGGACAGGAACAGAACCAGAAGGCAGTACACAAGTCAACAGGCGATACCAGGAACCCACCAAGTGGAAGGTGAGGGCGGGCCATGGGCAAACATAGTCAGATACAAGCTGCAGTCCGTAACAGGCACACAGATCCAGCAAACAAAGATCACCAGACACATCTTGCTTTTTTTTTTTTTTTTTACCTAAGTAGATATCAGTGAGGCCCCATTAACCCTTTCACTGCTGGAGCCTTTTTTTTTTTTTTTTTTTTCATTGTGTCGCACAAACATCAAAATGCACATTTTTGGTCTTAACGTTACTTAACCCCCCCTCCTCCCGAAACATGAAACATTTTCTGAAAGCAGAAGGCCAGTAGAAGGAATTAAATCCAATATTGCCCATAGGTGGCGCTTCTAAAAATCTTTACAGCTCACCAGTTTAGAGTTAAAGGGGAACTTCAGGGCAAACCCCCCCCAACCCCACACCCCCCCCCCATAAAATTATTGATCTTTGCTATATGTTGCAGGGTATCATGGACGGATTTCCTGTTGCTCCACCTGGACTGGAATATCTTCTGCAGGTGAGATATGTAAAGAGTACCTGTCTGGAGGGCAGCTTACACCCCCAGACACTGATTTTAAGGCAACAGCTGGTCTGCATAAGAAATATTTGTGGAACTCCAGCCAAACCTGGATGTGGTGGGATAAGGTCGGAGCCTCTGTCAGGCAGGCTTTTTTTATTGGCTGTGATTCTATTAGATTTATCACTCGGGGGTCATATTTTAACCTATAAAGCCCAATTGAATCCTAATTCTCCCACTTCTATGTCCCACTTCCTATCCCCTTGCCTCATATACCTATCTCCTCACCCAGACTCTCCATCCATCACATTAGCACCCATCTACTCAACCCTGACACCCATCCATCACCCCAGGCTCCTATCCCATCGCCTAGGCACTCATCTACTCATCCCTGACACCCATTTATTCCTCTAGACTCCCATTCCATCACATCACCCCAGGCACCTATCCCATCACCTCAGGCACCTATCTACTCAACCCTGACACCCATCCATCACCCCAGACTCCCATCACCCTAGGCACATATCTACTCAACCCAGACACCCATCCGTCACCCTAGGCACTCATGTACATAACCCTGACACTCATGCATTACCCCAGAATCCAATCCCATCACCCTAGGGACTCCTTTACTCAACCCTGACACCCATCACATCACCCCAAGCTTCAATCCCATCATCCTAGGCATTCATCTACTCATCCACGACATCCATCCATCACCCAAGACTCCCATCCCATCACCCTAGGCACCCATCTCCCGAAACCCTGACATCCATCCATCATCCCAGACTCCCACCCCATCAACCTAGGATCTTATCAACTCATCCCTGACACCCATGCATCAACCCAGACTCCAATCCTATCACCCTAGGCACCCATCTACTTAACTCAGATGCCCATCCATCAACCCAGAAATCCGTTCCATCACTCTAGGCACCCATCTACTCAACCTTGACACCCATGCATCACCCCGGACTCTCATTCCATCCCTGTAGGCACTTATTCACTAAACCCTGACACCCATACATCACTCCAGACTCCCATCAAATCACCTTAGGAACGCATCTTCTCAACCCTGACACCAATCCATCACCCTTGGCAATCATCTACTCATCCCTGACACCCATCCATCACCCCAGGCTCCTATCCCATCACCCTAGGTACCCATCTACTCAACCCTGACACTCATCCATCACCCCAGACTCCCATCCAATCACCCTGGGCCCTCAATTACTGAACCCTGACACCCATCGCATCACCCCAGACTCTCATCCCATCACCCTTGGCACCCATTCATCACCCCAGGCTCCTATCCCATCACCCTAGGCACCCATCTAGTCAACCCTGACACCCATCACATCACCCCAGATTCCAATTCTATCGCTCTAGGCACCCATCTACTCAACCCTGACACCCATGCCTCACCCCAGACTCTCATTCCATCCCTGTAGGCACTTATTCACTAAACCCTGACACCCATACATCACTCCAGACTCCCATCACATCACCTTAGGAACCCATCTTCTCAACCCTGACACCAATCCATCACTCCAAACTCCCATTCCATCACCCTTGGCAATCATCTACTCTTCCCTGACACCCATCCATCACCCCCGACTCCCATCACCCTAGGCACATATCTACTCAACCCAGACACCCATCTATCACCCCAGGCTCCTATCCCATCACCCTAAGTACCCATCTACTCAACCCTGACACTCATCCATCACCCTAGAGTCCCATCCAATCACCCTGGGCCCTCATTTACTGAACCCTGACACCCATCACATCACCCCAGACTCTCATCCCATCACCCTTGGCACCCATCCATCACCCCAGGTTCCTATCCCATCACCCTAGGCACCCATCTACTCAACCCTGACACCCATCACATCACCCCAGATTCCCATCCTATCATTCTAGGCACTCATCTACTCAACCTTGACACCCATCCACCACCCCAGACTTTCATCCCATCACCCTCAGCACTTATCTACTCATCCCTGACACCCATCCCTCATCCCAAACTCCCATCTCATCACTCTAGGCACCCATCTACTCAACCCTGACTCCTGACCCATCCATCACCCACACATATTTTAGACAAGGTGGCATTGATGGACATGGGAGTGTTGGTTAAGGTAACTAGGAATATGCTTTTGACTCCTCTTTGTTCTGTTTAACAGGTCGATGGACTCTTCATAAAAGAGACAAGTAAGTTCTATTATTCTTTAATTTGTAAAACTTGAACATTCTTTCCATTCCCCAGATTTTCATTTGTGTTCCAACAATTACCAAGATCATCTACAAGTGTAGCCAGCTTTTCCTTCTTATGTTCAATGAAATGATCAGTTTAGCTGAGAAATTTTCCTGCTGCTCCTATTGGCAGAGCTGTTTACATCTCCAGATATAACCCATTAACACTTTTGTTTTACCTAGAATACAATTGTGTTTTTGTACATTGCTTTATGTATTATGGTCAGAGCTATAATTTTCTCATTTTAAATATTTCACAATACATTTTATATTGATTGCTTTCATACCCAGCCAGCAGGTGGAGCTGTAGTGTCCATTTCTTACTTAGGTAGTACATCTTACTATTGGGAGAAGCTAAGGACATAACGTTTGCTTGAATCTGTGTTTCTTTAGATATTTGGATTATAGAAATGGTAGATGAGAAACATTTTGTCTATTTTCCTATAATTCTGTCATTTCAGGGAACAGTATATTCCAGAACTATAATACGTATGATTTGTTTGGCACCGATGGCCAACTTGTGTACCAAGCCACTGAGCAGCGGGAGTGTTGTGGTCCTCGGATGGATTGCAGGGTTGCCAACACCCAAGGATATAATGTCCTCAACCTTCTTGTGCCTTTAGAGTGCTGTGCCTGTGACGCCAAGGTATAAAAGACTGCTTAACCGTAGATAAGGGACTTGTGACAACCCCTTTAGTAGCATACATTGTATGTCCCATGTCTAGGTCAGTTTCTTACATGCTACAACCCTCTAATAAGATACAAAACATGCACCTCTAGGATTAGTTGCAGATCCCTACTTTCACTGGGCTAGGGATGTGATAATGAGGCCCTTGTCCCCAAGATCATGGGGACAAGATGCCTTGTCACAGGTCTTTGCTGCCCCTCCTTCCTGGCAAGGTATCCTCTCAATGTTAAGAGCATGTTGCCTGGAATGGTACCAGAGGAAGGGGGTGCACAATCACTATCCCCCTTTCCTGGCTTAGATAAGGGACTTATGGATTTTTAGAGGATCCCACAAGTTTGTATTTTTTGTATGTGTGCGTGGGGTCCAAATTAAAAATCTATGCCAGAACCCTATGTAGGATAATAGCCTGGTATGGATTTTGAGGAGCTTCACCATTTTTTTCTCCCTGCAGGGCATGTTGCCTGGTATGTTTCACAAGGGGGGTGCATGATTGCCCCCCCCCCCCTCCCCTGGCCATTGAGGCTGTATGCCTTGATAGGGGTATGGATTTTGATTCAAGGCATTGCCTTCTAGGACTAGTGAGATACAAGACATGCTGCTCTAGGACTGATGACATTTAGGACACGATCCTCTACAGCTAATCTCCGGGGTCTTGGGAAATACACAATATTTACTTCTTAGACTGGTAAGATTCAAGGCATGATCTTCTACAACTGCTGGTATCTAGGTATGGTCTTCTAGGACTAGTTAGATACAATGTATGGTTAGATAGTTAGATGATCTTAAACAACTGTTGAGATAAGACTTGAAACACTAAACACTAGGCCTTGAAGCTAAAAGCCTTGGTCTTCTAAGACTGGTTATATATAAAGCACAAAGTTAAAAAAAACAGTTATATCAAATCCATGGAACTCAAAGATGGTAAGAAAGAACGTATGCATTTCTAGTACTGGTGAAGTACAAAATAACGGCCTCTAGGACTGTTGTGGTACAACATATGGCCCTCTAAGATTGGTGAGAACAAATGCACAGCTTTGTGGACTATATGGATATATAGGATATAAAACACTGTCATTTAGGTGGAGCTGGTTACAAGATTTTGTTCACTAAAGCTGTTGTATATATGTTGCTTTTCTTTAGGACTGGCAATTAATGACAAGTAATAGGTCCAGATAAACCTGCTGGACTGTCCAAGTACAGTTCTGGTCTGGATATGATGAACAAACTCATTAGAAAACTTCTCGTGACAATGTATAATTATAGTTGCAGGTCTCCAGTTCCTCCGGGGAGATCCTCGGCTACATAATGCAAGAGTGGACAATTTTTACCTTAAGTTTCGACATCTTGGATCCATCGGGACTTGTGTGTTTTAATGTGAAAGGTCCAGGATGGGGGGAAGGCTTTATGTCTGACCTCCATTATAAGGTCAGTCTATCAACAAGAGCCAAATTCTTTACTCTTTAGAAATAATACTTCTAGAAAATATCATCAGGTTGCCTCTGCTGTGTGGCTGAGACGGGGATATCTGCCATGCTTCCTGCCTGCTATGGGCTTTTATTGTTTTGTTATCGATGGAAAGGAAGAAAAACGTCTTCACATCTTAAATGCCTTTTTGTTTTTTGCATTCTTATTTTTTTAAATTTGTAGCCTCAGCTGAAAAGTCAAGAACAACCCAGTTGTTTCTGAAATGTTATAGCGCAAGGTGGCAATAGTTGCAATAAGTGAGCATGAGTGGTTCTTCTAGAGTTCTCTCTGCTGTGTTAGGAGAGCAATTTGTATACTCATGTAGTCTATGCATTGCAGCCTGCATTTCATGCATGGGCTCTATTATAAATGGGCTTATAAGTCCTGTAACCTTCAGTGGATGTCTCCACCCAACCTTGCTGTCAGTGCCTTAACTCAAGTCCCTGACATGTCCCATCACCCACTTTTGCTTCTTGTTACCTGTTACATAGTTACATAATTAGTAAGGTTGAATAAAGACACCAGTCCATCCAGCTCAACCTGAGTGAGCACCCACAATTGTCCCCATCCCCGCACACTGCGTCCCATCAAAATGCCCATCCACTATATTATTTTTTTTTTATATATTTAAGGTACCCATGTAGCGCCATCAATCTACGCAGCTCTCCACACACACCCACACCTGTCCCTACCCCCAAGGGGTCCACAATCCAAGGTCCCCAATTCACACCCATACACCAGAGCAAGGGTCAATTTTGGACAGAATCCAATTAACCTAACAGCATGTCTTTGGAGTGTGGGAGGAAACTGGAGTACCCGGAGGAAACCCACGCAGGCACAGGGAGAACATGCAAACTCCAGGCAGGTAGTGTCGTGGTTGAGATTCGAACCAGTCACCCTTTTTACTGCTAGGCGAGAGTGCTACCCACTACACCGCTGTTCTGCCCATCCATGTTACCCCATCTATTGTGTTCCATAGTGTTTTAGTTCCTCCTTTGGCCATGGTTCTTTGTTTGGCAGAATCATTGTATTTATAATATATGGTCAGTTGTACATGGAAGGCCTCCAAATGATTGAAGTTCACGTGTCTCCAGTTGAGGGTTCTGTTGATACTATATCATACAAAGACATTGTAGACAATTGTTCTCTTCAAGCCTTGTGGAACAGTTTGGTGAAGACCCTATTCTGTTCCACCTTGACTGTGCCCCTGCGTACAAAGCCAGATTTTTTGTAAAGACATATTTTGATGAGTTTGTTGTGGAGGAACACGAGTGTCTTGCACAGAGCCCGTTCATCTTCCCTACTTAACAGCTTTGGGGAGAATTGGAACATCAATGGTGAGCAAGGTCTTCTCATCCAACATTATGACCTAATTGCACTAATGGGCATACATTCCCACAGACAGCCTTATGGAAGGTCTTCCTAGAGAAGTAGAGGATGTTATAGCAACAATAGGGGGGGTCAGTTCATATACATGGAGATAGGTTTGGAATGTGATATCCAAAATGCTCATATAGGTGTGATGGTCAGCGGTACACAAGCATTTTGCTAGATAGTATAGCTATACTGAATAGTCACATTGCACTTTGGAGTCTTCTGTGTGGCTCACAATTGTGGTCACCTCTGAATCTGCAGGAAACCAATATTTAGTATTCTCTGTAATGATGTCCACTGAAGCTTATCAGTACATAACTGCGCAATTAATTCATCCGCTAAAGACATTCTTTTACACGGGGTACACATAAATGGCAAAGTCAGGAAAATGTTTGGAAATCCAAAAATTTGAGTTGCAATCAGAACAGGAATTGAGGGGAAATCTTCCAAAATGAAACCTTTTGACATAGATTTAATCTATCAGCTTGAACCTTCTTCTTCACCCTACAATGGATTTGGTGGCCTCTGAAGGGAAGTAGAAGGAAGTATGGAGTTCTATGAAGGAGGAAGAAGTCTGACTCATGAAGACTCCTCAGAGATATTTTAGAGAAGAGAGACTAATACCAAATTGGGGGAGGGGCTCTATTAAACTAAACATGTCTCCCCAAAATGGAATAATTATGAGGTATGGGAGTCATGTAAGGGAAGTTTCACACGTTTTCCAGTATAGAAAGATTCAGTAATATTTAAAGAATTTACTGGGAACAGGAAATGTAATATTTAAGCCTTTACAATGGAAGTGTAATGTCCTCTCCTCTTATGATTGATGTTCTTCATGTAGACACTCTGGTGGTCATAATGATCCCCTCTCTTCTCTCTACAGATTTTCTCTGCTGATAGAATAACAGAAATTGGAGTCATCACACGTGTATGGCGGGGGTTCAGGAAGGAGGTGTTCAGCTATAAAGACAACTATACCATCAATTTCCCAATAGACCTCCATGTCTCCCTGAAAGCCATGATAATGGCCTCCGCCCTATTCATTGTGAGTCTGAGCCTGGGATCACTGCAATGTGTGTGAGGATGGAAAAAACACTGCAATGTGGGAGATTATTCTGTAGTGAATCCTTGTCCCAATTTCATGTCCTCTGTACACTTCCTGTGTAATCTGTCCTGTGTCCTCTATACACTTCCTGTGTAATCTGTTCTATGCGCTCTGTACACTTCCTGTGTTATCTGTCCTGTGTCCTCTGTACACTTCCTGTGTTATCTGTCCTGTGTCCTCTGTACATGTCCTGTGTTATCTGTCCTGTGTCCTCTATACACTTCCTCTGTTATCTGTCCTGTGTCCTCTGTACATGCCCTGTGTTATCTGTCCCGTGTCCTCTGTACACTTCCTGTGTTATCTCCTGTCACGTGTCCTCTGTACACTTCCTGTGTTATCTCCTGTCATGTGTCCTCTGTACACTTCCTGTGTTATCTGTACCGTATCCTCTGTACACTTCCTGTGTTATCTGTTCTATGCCCTCTGTACATTTCCTGTGTTATCTATCCCATGTTTTGTGAACACTTCCTGTGCTATGTGTCCCGTGTCCTCTATATGCTTGCTGTGTTATCTGTTCAGTGTCCTCTGTACACTTCCTGTGTTATCTGTCTTGTGTCCTCTGTACACTTCCTGTGTTATCTGTTCAGTGTCCTCTGTACACTTCCTGTGTTATCTGTCTTGTGTCCTCTGTACACTTTCTGTGTTATCTGTTCTGTTTTCTAAGTACACTTCCTGTGTTATCTGTCCTGTATCCTCTGTACACTTCCTGTGTTATCTGTCCTGTGTCCTCTGTACACTTTCTGTGTTATCTGTTCTGTTTTCTAAGTACACTTCCTGTGTTATCTGTCCTGTGTCCTCTGTACACTTCCTGTGTTATCTGTCCCCTATCCTCTGTACACTTCCTGTGTTATCTGTCTTGTGTCCTTTGTGCACTTCCTGTGTTATCTGTCCCATGCCCCCTGTACACATCCTGTGTTATGTGTTTTGGGTCCTCTGTACACTTCTTGTGTTATCTGTCTTGTGTCCTCTGTACGCTTCCTGTGTTATCTGTCTTGTGTCCTCTGTACACCATACCTCCCAACCATCCCGGATTCCACGGGACTGTCCTACGATTTAAGGTAAGTCCCGGGGTCCTGCGGATCTGGGCTGGATCTGTGCCCAGATGTGCCTCCCCAATTTAAAAGAAAGGGAGCAGTCTGGAATGCAGGGGACAGGGACAGACTGAGCCACTGCAGCGGTGGCTCCGGCTCTATCTCCACTTGTCCTGACTCACTGGACAGGTGGAGGCCTGGCGTCTAGCAACCAGTGACGTCACGGCTGCCACTCCCTCACTGGCCAGCATCGAAAGCCGAGGAGGATTTAACTTTCGATCTACATCGAGCTGTTCGAGTGTGGTGGGGGAGTGTGAGTAGTGCAGGATTCAGGTAGGTCAGTGTAGGGGTCAGGACAGGACAGTGTAGTGGTCAGGTGGGTCAGTGTAGTGGTCAGGTAGGTCAGTGTAGGGGTCAGGATAAGACAGTGTAGTGGTCAGGTAGGTCAGTGTAGGGGTCAGGATAGGACAGTGTAGTGGTCAGGTAGGTCAGTGTAGGGGTCAGGATAAGACAGTGTAGTGGTCAGGTAGGTCAGTGTAGGGGTCAGGATAGGACAGTGTAGTGGTCAGGTAGGTCAGTGTAGGGGTCAGGATAGGACAGTGTAGTGGTCAGGTAGGTCAGTGTAGGGGTCAGGATAAGACAGTGTACTGGTCAGGTAGGTCAGTGTAGGGGTCAGGATATGACGGTGTATGTGTCAGGTAGATCAGGGTAGTGGTCAAGTAGGTTGGTGTAATAGTCAGGTAGGTCAGTGTAATGGTCAGGTAGGTCATATGTGTTACATGGGCATGGCAAAAGGGCGGAGTCATGGGTGAAGCCAAATGGGGGGTGGCAAAATGGGGTTTAGCCTATTGTATCAAAAATATTTGCCCCAGCCCTGAGTCAGTGTAAGGGTCAGTGGAGTGCATTCTATTCTTGAAAAAAAATAAAATTATATATATATATATATATATATATATATATATATATATATATATATATATTTATTAGTTGGTGAGAGAGGAGGAGGGAGTTGGTGAGAGAGCTGAGGGGGGCATTGCTGAGAAAGCTGGGGGAGCATTGGTGAGAGCTGGGGGCATTACTAAGAGAGGAGAGGGGCATTGGTGAGAGCGCTGGGGGGACATTTATGAGAGGTGAGAGAGAGAGAGCTGGGTTTTGCTTAACTACCCCCTTAAGCCCCTCCTATCATTAAGACTTTGGCCACACCCACATTTTGCCGTTACGCATGCCGTAGCTCACTTACTCCCTCATTCTGAAGTTCAAAAGTTGGGAGGTATGTGTACACTTCTTGTGTTTTCTAACCTGTGTCCTCTGTATACTTCCTGTGTTATCTGTCCTGTGTCCTCTGTACACTTCCTGTGTTATCTGTCCTGTGTCCTCTGTACACTTCCTGTGTTATCTGTCCTGTGTCCTCTGTATACTTCCTGTGTTATCTGTCCCATGTCCTCTGTACACTTCCTGTGTTATCTGTCCCATGTCCTCTGTACACTTCCTGTGTTATCTATCCTGTGTCCTCTGTACACTTCCTGTGTTATCTGTCCTCTGTACACTTCCTGTGTTATCTGTCCTGTATCCTCTGTACACTTCCTGTGTTATCTGTCTCGTGTCCTCTGTACACTTCCTGTGTTGTCTGTCCTGTGTCCTCTGTACACTTCCTGTGTTATCTGTCTCGTGTCCTCTGTACACTTCCTGTGTTATCTGTCTCGTGTCCTCTGTACACTTCCTGTGTTGTCTGTCCTGTGTCCTCTGTACACTTCCTATGTTATCTGTCCTGTGTCCTCTGTACACTTCCTGTGTTATCTGTCCGGTGTTCTCTGTACACTTCCTGTGTTATCTGTCCTGTGTCCTCTGTACACTTCCTGTGTTGTCTGTCCTGTGTCCTCTGTACACTTCCTGTGTTATCTGTCCAGTGTCCTCTGTACACTTCCTGTGTTATCTGTCCCGTGTCCTCTGTACACTTCCTGTGTTATCTGTCCTGTGTCCTCTGTACACTTCTGATGTTACCTGTCCTGTGTCCTCTGTACACTTCCTGTGTTATCTGTCCCGTGTCCTCTGTACACTTCCTGTGTTATCTGTCCTGTGTCCTCTGTACACTTCTGATGTTATCTGTCCTGTGTCCTCTGTACACTTCCTGTGTTATCTGTCCCGTGTCCTCTGTACACTTCCGGTGTTATCTGTCCCGTGTCCTCTGTACACCTCCTGTGTTATCTTAGACGGTTGTCGTCAGAACAGGTTTCCCCATTTAGGGATTTCCTCTCTTTTCCTATTCTGGTGACAACTCAAAATGTGGGATTTTCTCATCACTTTACCAGAATAAATTGAGCGGATGAATCTCCGCAATCTCAGGGGACACGGTCAGCAATTAAATCCTGACAGGGGGTCCCACCCTTTCCTGTTCCACCAAAAACAAAAAACACAGTTTTACCTTTAGATACCATTTAAGATTTTCATTACTTGATTTGATTGTAGCTTTTTAGATTTTCATTGGAAGTCATTGGACATTTATTTGGGGTGACCGAAACTCCTCTGTTTCTTTCAGGACCTTCTGATTGAAGAGCACAGGCGCCGAGAACAGTACCGAGCCTCGAGACGACGCTGATTGGAGGATATCCCAGCGAATGCACAGACATACGTGTTCTGTGCATGACGTACAGAGAATGAACGGGATGTATGAAGGTCCTCTGGTTTTAACTTTCCTAACAATCCAAGAAACCTACAAGGGTCAATTTTATTATATATGATTTATAGATTTATATTTACACTGTGTGTATATGATATATATCACACGAAAAATGACTCCCAGAGTTCTGTGTTTTAGCTAAAGAGTACAATTGCCTGCTTTGAGATTTGGTCTGTCTGATTGAAACTTCCTGTCATGTGATAAGGGTGGAGGCAGTGCCCTGACAAAGGCGGAGTTACTGCCATGATAAGGGCGGAGTCACTGCTGTAATGAAAATATAAGTTGTGTAAATAAGAGGAGTTTCCTTCAGCACAGCTGAGAAGGGAGGAAGGTTTACAGGTTAAAAGAAGACCAGAACGCCACATTCTGGCTGAAAATAAAACCAAAATATTGTTCTACAATGTTTCACATTGATCTGTTAGATGAAGGGTATACACTGTATGTATATGTGGATACAATTGTTTTTTTTTTTTGGTTCTGATCAGAATAAATAAATACAATGTGTCCAATTACTGCTCCACATAATAAAAAGAAAAGCTTGTTATTTAGACCAAAACATGTAGTCCCGATTGGGAGGGGACAGTCCCGATTAGGAGGGGACAGTCCCGATTGGGAGGGAACAGTCTAGATTTGGTCCTCTGTCCTGCAGTGTGTATGCATTTCTGGGACCCGGACACAACAAGGGGTGGAGGGGGGGGCGCTATATCAGAAATAACACTGGGTGGGAGGATAGGAGCATCAACTAAGGGTCTGTCTGGGGGTGACATATAGAAATTGGTGCCACCTCTGTATTGGTCAGTGAAGCCACCCATCATATTAAAGAACCAATAGGGAGGACTGAGAAGTTGGTAGGAGGAGGGTATAGGAAAAGTCAGGATGTAGATAAAGCTGTCTGTCTGGATCTATAACACATCCACTGAAGGAGGTCTCTGGGTATTTCATTGTATACTCAGATGGGACTGCCCAGGTTTGTGACAGGTTCACTTTAATAGAAAAGGCCATTTTCAGTATCTTTCCCGGACCCCTCCCCTTCTGTGCACCCATCCTCCACAGTCCCCTTCCCTTCTGTGCACCCATCCTCCAAAGTCCCCTCCCCTTCTGTGTACCCATCTTCCATAGCCCCCTCCCCTTCTGTGCACCCATCCTCCAAAGTCCCCTCCCCTTCTGTGTACCCATCTTCCATAGTCCCCTCCCCTTCTGTTTACCTATCCTCCACAGTCCCCTCCCCTTCTGTCTACCCATCCTCCACAGTCCCCTCCCCTTCTGTCTACCCATCCTCCACAGTCCCCTCCCCTTCTGTGTACCCATCTTCCACAGTCCCCTTCCCTTCTGTTTACCTATCCTCCACAGTCCCCTCCCCTTCTGTCTACCCATCCTCCAAAGTCCCCTCCCCTTCTGTGTACCCATCTTCCATAGTCCCCTCCCCTTCTGTTTACCTATCCTCCACAGTCCCCTCCCCTTCTGTCTACCCATCCTCCACAGTCCCCTCCCCTTCTGTCTACCCATCCTCCACAGTCCCCTCCCCTTCTGTGTACCCATCCTCCACAGTCCCCTTCCCTTCTGTGTACCCATCCTCCACAGTCCCCTCCCCTTCTGTGTACCCATCCTCCACAGTCTCCCCCCATTTCCAGTTCATCTATACTTCTGCGCTGTTTTTGTCCCAATATTGTGTATATTGCACATTTGAACTGCAGCTCTTGTTAGCTTTAATCTAGCGCAGTGTTTTTTGTTTCTCATCTATACTTCTCACTTCCCTCCCTGGAGTGCACCTATCCTTAACAGTCTCCTCCCCTGCATTGCATCCATTCTTCTTAATCCCCTTCAGTGTCCCCATCCTTCTCAGAACCCTCCCCTGCAGTTCACCTGTCCTTCTTAGGCCCCTTCAGTGTACCCATCCTTCTCAAATCCCTAGGCCCTCCTCTTCAGTATACTTATCCTTCTAGTTCTCCTCTTCTGTGGTGCACCTCTTCTTCTCAGTTTCCTCCTCTGCAGTGCAGTTGTCTTTCTTAGACCCCCTTCAGACTTGTACCCATCCTTCTCAGGGTCCTCCCCTTCAGTGCACCTATCCTTCTCAGTCTCCTCCTCCGCAGTGCATCTATCTTTCTCAGTCTCCTTCTCTGCAGTGCACCTATACTTCTTCTTAGTCTCCTCCTCTACAGTGAATATTTCCTTCTCAGTCTCCTCCTACACAGTACACCTATCCTTCTAAGAACCCTCCCCTGCAGTGCACCTATCCTTCCCAGAACTCTCCTCTGCAGTGCACCTATCCTTCTTAGTCTCCTCCTCTGCAGTATACTTATCCTTCTTGGACCTCTACAGACTTGTACCCATCCTTCTCAGGGCCCTCCCCTTCAGTGCACCTATCCTTCTCAGTCTCCTCCTCTGCAGTGCATCTATCTTTCTTAGTCTCCTTTTCTGCAATGCACCTATACTTTTCAGAACCCTCCCCGACCTATCCTTCTTAGGCTCCTCCCCTTCAGTGCACCTATCCTTCTTAAGCCCCTCCGCTTTAGTGCATTCATCCTTCTCAATTCCTTCCCCTTCAGTGAGCCCAACATTCTCAGCCCCCTCCTCTGCTCTATTACATGGTTCCCAGCTATCTCTGTGGACTACATAACACCGCCCCCATGTTATAAAGATGAGGAAAGGAGAAGGTGTTCTGTAGTCCTGTCCCCATGTGACAACGCGGCTCCTGTAAACATATGATACAGTCGGTGAGTGTTACCACCTTAGGACAGGATGTGCATTACTGGCAGGATCACCAGGTGAGATTAAAGGAAAAACACCTAAAAAAGAAAACAAATGCAGCTGCCCCTCTAAAGATGGGTGAGGTGTACTATATGACATTTAAGAAACGCCTGTGCCTTATGGCTTTTGGGTGCCATTCTAAATAAATAGCATTGCATTAAACATAATGTGCATTGACATGCATTGTGCTGAACCTTTTTTTTTTACAACAAGGCACCTCTGGGTTCCCTCCATCCCTCTGCTCTGCTGAGTTCCCAGGTCAGTACACCAGCTGTGCCCATTATGAGGGGTTCCCACCCTCCATATGCTGAGTTCTTGGGTCTGTACACCTTCTGTGCCCATTATGAGGAGTTCCTCCGGGGGGGGTCTTCTTCCGTCTTCGGGGGTCCCTCCGCTTCATCTTCTCCCGGCGTCCGGTTGGTTCTTCTCCGCTCTCTTCACCCGGTGTTCCAGTTCTTCGGCCGGCTCCTCTGCTGTGTTCAGGTAGCTCTCTTGCCAGCAGAGGTCCGGACTTCTGAGCTGCTGGGCTTCTTGTCTTCTCTTCTCTTCTCTTCCCCCAGATGTTGACACGACGCTCTCTCCGGCTGGACTGGTCTCTGAGGGCTGCGTTGTGACTTATATAGGCGGAGACCCCGCCCCCTTTTGATGTCACAGTCCCTGGGCATGCTGGGACTGTGACGTTTTAGGGCCTAAGGGCCTGCGATGGGGCTCGCAAGGTTTCAATCTCGCCAAAAAAAGCGGCGAGATTGAATTCCTTTTCTAGTCCCGTCGTACCCGAGTCACGTTCAAAATGAACGGACTTGTCCGTGTGTGGGAAAGTCCGTTCATTCTGAAAGTCCGGCGGAAGTCCGTCGGGAAGACCGGATTCCGGAAAGTCCGGCCGTGTGTAGGCAAGTCCGGCCATTCAGAAAGTCCGGCGGTAGTCCGCCGGAAGTCTGGCGGCAAGTACGTCGGACCTAGCTTTCTAGAAAGTCCGACCGTGTGTACGCGGCATTAGGGATCATTTGATTTCTCCCTAAGTCTGGCACTGCTGCACTTTCTCTTCTGCCGCTGGGTGGCCGGGTACCTGGTTGCATTAGATACGAGAAGGGCAATGCAAGGTCAGGTTATGGAAATATGGGATATCTCAGCCAATAGTTAGGGGTTTTCTTGGATTACTTGGCCTGCTGGGAGAACCTATATATTCGGGTGGAGTCAGGTGATCTGTGCCACCTGGACGGCTATCTGGGTGGAGGTGTATTGTATTGCCCGGGCTGCTAGGGCGAAGTTTGGGCCTACCCCGGGCACATCTGGCTGCTAGGCTAAGGTGACCAGATTTTTAAAATGAAATCCAGGGACATATTTTTTTTTTTTACTAGTAATGGCAGCAATCGACGACTCTTTGCCCGTCTCCACCGCCACCGCCCGCCTCACAGCCTGTCAAGTCTAAAGCCCCATACACACTATCAGATTTTCTGCTGATTTTTTCCTTCAGATTTACCAAAACCATATAATATGAGGTCAAACCTTAGGAGTTTCAATTTGAATGCAATCAGGCCGGACCTTGCACTACATGGTTTTGGTAAATCTGAAGACAAAAATCAGCAGAAAATCTGATAGTGTGTATGGGGCTTTACTCTTCGGGCCCTGGCTACTACTGGGTGGGGAGCAGAGGAAGATCACTCCACCAGGGAAGGCAAGGAGATAAGCAGGCAGGCGGCTGGCCGAGACTTGAGCCAAAGCAGAAGATCATGAGAGTGGAGCTGAATGGGCATGCGCCCGAAACTGAAGAAATAGTCCCTCAGCTCCCACCAGCACATGATCATCATAAAGGGGCACAGATAATGGAAAAAAAAAAGCCCCATAAGCTAGTAGGAGCGGCAGAGGAGGGGGGTTTATTCTGCACGGGCTGTCTTTGAAATTGCCCCAGCCCCTGTTCAAATCCAATCCGGGGACAAAACTGGGGACAGACTTGGTCCGGGGACAGTGTCCTCAATCCGGGGACTGTCCCCAGAAACCGGGGATGTCTGGTCACCCTATGCTAGGCTGTCTGAGTGGCTATTTAGAAGTGAGAGAGCAGCGTGGGGTTGGGATTGTGGCTTGCAGTCCAACCAGAAGTGAAGGTTCTGCCAGCCGAAGAACCTGTCGTGGTCAGAGGTAGAGGGGAAGCTGTCACCACTAAGGGACCAACCACCTTATCACCAGGGACCACAGTGAGTAACTGAAGCAAGTACCGGACCAGTATTCTCACCAACCGGGGACGGTGAGGAATCTGGAAACTTCAGTGGGTATCAAGCCAGGGACCCAACCAGCAAAGGTGATGCTTGCAGAGCAGCCTTGAGGGATTAAGCCAGGGACCAAGCAGGCCAGCGGGGGTGAAGCTTGAGAAGTGTCTTGAGTGCCAAGCTAGGAACCCAGCAGAGAAGGGGGGTGACGCTCGAGGAAGATACTACCGTGAAGATTGGAGGAGCTCAAGGGATTTAGTGACAGTGACTCATCTAGTCTAGTCTAGTCTAGTCTAGTGAGAGAGACCGGGAGCTCAGTGGGCTGAAGAACTACAAGAAAAGGAGGGGGTTGGGACTTTAAATGAGGTGGGTAGGTGGGGGGCCAAATGATCAGTCACCATTGTAAAAAATCATTTTATTTGTAAAAAAATAAATAATGATATGATAACAGTCCAATTGTAGGATAACAGTCACATAATGTATACACAATGATAGATACATAGTGAACAAGGTAACAGCCCATATGTGATGCAGGGCAATGATCCTTAATAGATGATAAAACTATTCTAAAATGTACATAGTCACACAACTGTTGGATAGAGCCATATTGGTATAAAAGACCTTATTAGAAAAATGGTTATTATGGTGCATGTCGTAAGGCCGACGCGTTTCGTGTAACAAACACTCTTCAGGGGCAATCTGCCTCAAAATCTACAAAAAAAATGATATATATATATAGATAGATAGATAGATAGATAGATAGATAGATAGATAGATAGATAGATAGAGTACAGTGGGCATTATTAAAAGGGAGGGTATACATGTGGGGGAAGAGAGAGAATCACTCATCCCCAATGGATACTCACATGCCAGTGGAGTGCAAACCACATGGGGTCAGTAGCTGCAGGCCGCCAAATAGGTCAAGTCCGGGAGCTGAGGGAAGAGCTCAATGAGGGAATGCCAGGCACACAAAGAGATCCCCATGAAATGCGCTGGTGATAATCCACACTAGTGATGTGTAGCGATATGGAGTTACTAGAACCTAAAATCACAAATATTAAAGATGAGTGCCAGTGTTGTGGAATGTCTAAAGTCAAGAAAAGAAAAAAGAGAAAAGGGAAGAAAAAGAAAAGAGAAAAAGGAAGCCATATCCACGTTGAAAAAAGAGAAAAAACAGATTGTAGTAGTTTGCCCAGATAGAAAACACATCACCAACGCCGGATCGTCCAGCGGACATCATGTGCATGGCGTGGGGGCGTGACGCTGATGCACGGAGGGCAGACCCACCTGATCCCCCGCATCCGCCAAAGGGGGAGGGGCCCTGACGTGCCTCGCAGCTCCCGCATGATTGACAACCAGGACAGCCAATCAGCCCCAGACCCCACCAGGATACACAGAAACTGACTGCACCACTAATGGCAAAAGGACTAAATACCAATAATGATTAATGAAAAACCATAAAAGAAATATATAATAATACATCCCCCATAAGGGGCAGGTAATTTGGGGCAAATGCCTTATAGATCAACGTCTATAATGATAGACTTCCTGATGGCCCCACAACACACCTCCATCCCTATTAAAGAAGAACTACAAGAAGCGATTGTAGTGGAGGTGAACTGTTACGCTTTGTGTTAGGAACTGTTCAAGACTGTTGCCATAGAAGACAGCATTCCTACACATGCAGATGTGGCGTCTCGCTGGATGACTTTCCCTGCATGGCTGTCCTTCTGTTGAAGTCTTGGAGTCTGCCAATTAATCTTGCAACTACTTAAGGGTGTCCTGGCCCTAACCCTCTCTCCCAAAGCTCTGTTAAGAGAAATAAAATGTATTTTGCATTCAAGAAGTGTCTGGCGCCCAATGAACCTAACTGCTTTGCACCCACCATGCCTCACAACACACCATATACAGAAGGATGTCGGCTTTCTCTGGCCCTGGAGGTTCTCATTAGACCGCAGGAGGCGTGGGACCTTGCTACAGAGGAGTTCCCACCATCCCTGTGATGAGTTCCCAGGTTTGTACATCTGCTGTACCCATTATAAGGGATTTCCACCATCCCTGTGCTGAGTTCCCGGGTCTGTACACCTGCTGTGCCCATTATGAGGGGTTCCCACCATCCCTGTGCTGAGTTCCCGGGTCTGTACACCTGCTGTGCCCATTATGAGGGGTTCCCACCATCCCTGTGCTGAGTTCCCGGGTCTGTACACCTGCTGTGCCCATTATGAGGGGTTCCCACATCCCTGTGCTGAGTTCCTGGGTCTGTACACCCGCTGTGCCCATTATGAGGGGTTCCCACCATCCCTGTGCTGAGTTCCCGGGTCTGTACATCTGCTGTGCCCATTATGAGGGGTTAATTTTGTTTATTGAAAATCTTACAAACAACAACTTATATACAATAAAACCATAATAAATAAATAAAACATATTTACAAAATAATTGAATATGATAATACAAAACAAGAACCAAATAAATGGTACAAACCAAATTGCGCACAACACAATCCCTACGGGAGAGCCAGACTAAGGAACATCACCGTCACCATGCATGTAGCCTTTTATCAAAAATATATTTCATCTTGAAAATCTAGGGGAGTGAGTGCCCATTATGAGGGGTTCTCACCATCCCTGTGCTATTGAGCCCTATAATAAATCTCTCCTGTTGGTGTGAGTGACATTAATATTATGGTGTAGTATCAGTTGTATGTGATCCAATCATTGTGTATCCTTGTGAGATTCCTCTTCTCCATGCTGCTTGTGTAGCACACTCCATGTGGACCTGTCTCTCTCATCTGATTTCAGTATAAGGATGAATCTAGTCATCTTCTCCAGTGGATCTCCAGGGGGATGAGGTGACCTCCATTAGTGGTTCCATCTCCCATCCATCATGTATCATCATCCCAGCCATTGGGTGTGGTAATGATTAGCTCCAGCTGGGGGTATCAGTGGTTGGTGGGAGGGGTATAAAGGACAGCTCTCGCTCCCTCATTCCTTGTGTTGTGTTTCTTATGGGCAGGATGGATTTTCTGGTGAAAGGTGGTTGGGTGCTGCTCCTGGCTGTGGCCTATTGGTCAGGATTTGGCTGTGATGGAGTCTTGGTGAGACAAGGCCGCCAGTCAGATTGGTGGAGGAGCAACCAGCGGGCTCTACCTGGCCAGGGCTCTTCTAGATGGGGCTCAAGAGAATGGAATGCTAATCGCCCTGTTGTGGGTGTTGGGGCTCCTAGGGGTTCACTTGCTGGACGTATTGGTGGGATTCCACGAGATCTGCCACAGCCTGGGACCTCCCCTATTAGCATCCAGTGTGGAGAGGACAACATGGTGGTCAATGTTCAGAGGGATTTCTATGGGATTGGGAAGCTGGTTCAACCTTCTGACCTGAGCCTGGGGCCCCGTGGCTGCAAACCCAGCCCCCAGAGTACAGACACCACTGTTGCCTTCCAGATCAACCTCCAGGACTGCGGCAACACAGTGCAGGTAATCTTCAAATGTTCCCCTGTGTCCATGTGTTCTCGTCAATGGCGTACTATAGTGTCTCTCCCCTCCCAAGTCCTCATCTCCCAGTTAAGTGTGTATAGAACCTTCTCTGCTGCTTTTTTTTGGCCTCACCTGAAACCAGCTAGTTCCTAATGACCCTGTAGCTGATGTTCCATTGAAAAGGACTAACCCCCCCACCACCCAAATTTCAATAATATATTGCTGCAGCCCATCCACTCTTTAGCTTTTTCCCCTCACTTACCCACCAGCCAGAGAAGAATTCAAATCTCTGCTTACCAGAGTAAGACTTGTACCATCCCTTCAAGGCTTGATTCATATGGCCTCCCCTTTGCGAGTGGGGGGGGGGGGGGGGGGGTACAGGAACTTTAAAGCTCCACTTTGGGAAGATGAAGGTAGAAGTGAAGACATAATGTTTTTGAATAGGGACGGGAGGGTTAAAACCTCTCTTGGGCATTTTGGTTTTTTTTTTTTTTTTTTTTTTTTTTTTTTTTTTTTTTGTCCTATTGGGGGATTTCCTTACACTTCCTGCCTTGTAGCCACCTCAGTAAGTGAGGAAATCCCTGGCTGTTAACAGAGTGGGTGTGGTAGAATGCAGACAGAAATAAAAACCCAACAGGGTTCTAACCCATGCTTTATCACTTTATCAGATTTCCTTTTAGTTACACTTTAAACACAAATCCTATGGGGTCCCTTCTTGTTTGCCGAGGGGGGTAGCACTTCAAGATATTGCCCAGATCTGTGGCAATACCCCTGTTCAACCATACTGTTTTGGTAGGGATCTGGAATGTGGCGTACAGATGGAGAACCACCTGGAGTGTCCGGTGGGAGAGGACTCTCCAGACCGATAGTAGGGATGATTGTATGCGTAGCTGAACAGGTAGTGGGAACTCTCTGTTGTGGGGTTACTTCAAGTAGGTGTTAGCAGACTGAAGACTTGCCTTTTGTAGACTGATTCTTAGAAGACCAGTCAACAAATCTTATCATAATTTTTATTCAGGTTTACTTTTATGGAGACTGCTGTTGGGTGCCGCCATCTTGAGTGTGATGTCAGAAGCCTCGGAGTTGCCACTCCTCCCCTGAAGGCTACAATGGTTTATGTAGGAAGAGGTGGAGGAGCTGGGCCAGCACAAACTAATTGTGCACTCCAGAATGGAAGGGCTGTACCAGGTTGATTTCTGGAATGTCAAATTAACTAGCAAGTCAATGAAATTCCACATGGGAAGGGAAAACCTTGCATGTGTGGTGGGGCACAGCATAATGTTGGGGGGGGGGGGGTCAGGGCCCCCTCTAGCCCCCCCCCCCCCCCAGGGACGCCTTTGTACTGGACAGGTGGCAACCCTAGTCCTAACACTATGTGTTTGAGAGCCTCCACAGTGGAAGTGCATGCGTAATGGCTAGAGGGCAGGTAGAGCTGGAGGGACCCCCCCCTCAAATGCATAGGGAAGCACTGGACACCCAGCATATAGAAAATGTGTGCAAACTAAACCCTGATTTATAATGCAGGCTGTCAGATAGAATAATTTGATTGTTTGCAAGCTGGTTGAGGTTTTGTTTTAGATTTGTTTGCAGGGTAAACGGGGGGGGGGGGGCTTTTGGGCCTGGCCTTCCAAAACCGGGGTCAGGCAATGGTGGGCTTGGGGCCTGGTCTCGGAAAATGGACTAAACAATGTCAGCTTGTTTTTAGGTCTGTATCATTCTCCTCTTCTCTGCACAGATGACTCAAGACTGGCTAATCTACACCACCAACCTGACCTACAGCCCAACCTCCTCCATTCCAATCATCAGAACCAACGCGGCTGTGGTCCCCATAATGTGCTTCTACTACCGGTGAGTTAACACTACTGGATCAGCTTACACTAGGGTGCCATGCAGGTCCCAGCTGGTGTTCAGCATCTGGTCAATGTTTGGCCAGAGTGGGCAGAAAAACACAACTAGGGGTTTAACCTACATCTTTCCTTGACAAGAGATTTTCATGTACAGTATTACCTTTCCTGGTTAGGGGGTGTGTTGGCAGCCTATTTTGATGTAGGGGCTGCTGAGTGTAGTAGTCTGTCTGTTGCCCAGCCAGGCACACTACCCCCTGTTGGGGTGATCACAAAGTTATATTGTCCTAACAAGGTTCAAAAGAGAATCTGGGGACAAATATAGTAGCTGCTCCTGGTCACTTAAATATTCAGGGATCCTGTCCTAATAATGGCTTTACTATCTGGCTTCATTTGGTCACTGTCCCACAGGAATGGAATCAACCAGCCATCCTTTAGTAACCTGCTGGATAGTGTAATTGTAACCAGGATTTGACCCTGTATTCCAAGTCGGTAATGGACAAGAAATGAGTAATATGAATTTGTGACATTAATTTACATTTGACTCATTACTGACCTTGATCCTGTTTTGTGTAGGCACGGTAATGTGAGCAGCCAGGCCATTAAGCCAACATGGGCTCCATTCAGCACCACCGTGTCTTTAGAAGAAAGGTTGTCCTTCTCTTTGGTCCTGATGACTGGTGAGGAAGATGGGTGATCAGGAGGGAGGGGTGATTGTTGGGCCTTTTACTAATCCCCCTTTCCTTATGTATACAGAGGACTGGAGTGGTCCCAGAAGTTCTCCCATCTATCAGTTGGGGGATATTCTCTACATACAGGCCTCTGTGGATACTCGCAACCAAATTGATATGATCCTGTATGTGGACCGCTGTGTGGCCACCATATCTCCTGATGCCACCTCTTCTCCAAGTTACGACATCATTACAGACAATGGGTATGGGGTGTTTTTTTTTTTTTTTTTTTTTTTGGGGGGGGGGGGGGGGGTTGAGTTTCTATGTGACCCAAATTGTAAGTGACCATCTTCCGCAGGTGTCTGGTGGATGGAACACAAGCTGATGCCTCCTCAGCCTTCATCGCTCCAAGGGTCCAGACAAACACTCTACAGTTCACGGTGGATGCCTTCCGGTTCCTAGGAAATTATGTATCTCTGGTGAGGACTGTTTGAATTGGTTGCACAAATTGGTGCCTTCTAGGAATATTTAACCTACTAAAACCTTTTATTCCAGATCTACTTGACCTGTTACCTGAGAGCTGCTGCTGCCACCCAGGTCCCAGATCCCATTAACAAGGCCTGTTCCTATAGTAAAGCCACCAACAGGTGAGACTATTTAAAATGCCAGTTGGGTGTCCATGGGTTGCTGCTCTTCCCCCTAGCATTTGTCTGTCTATAATCACTTCTGCATGGATCTAGTAATCAGTGATTGGTTCAAATTTTTTTAGACCCAACATGGTGAATTCCTAAAACAATGGTTTGGAAAATGCCCCAGAGAGTCTGTACCATCACATATTTACACCGTGTATATTGGTAAAATGGCTAGCCAGGTAAATGGCCTCATGGGGCTGAAGGTTGGTCAAAACAGGGGTAGGCAACCTTGGCCCTCATGGGACTTGTAGTTTCACCACAGCATGAGACATTGTCAGGGTCTTGCAATCACAGGCATTAATCCTAGAGGCATGATGGGATTTGTAGTTTCACCACAGCTGGAGGGCCAAGGTTGCCTACCCCTGGTCTAAAAGATCTCAGGTGCCAGCATAATCAGAAATATGGGTATGGTTCTCTGAATCTGCTGCTTGGACACCTTAGTCAGCTGTAAATTCCATCCAAGGGGATCAACCTGGCATTGTAAGTAGTACTACAGACAAAACTTTCATTTTGGATAGTGCCAGGGAGGGTTATAACCAATCAAACTTTTCTCGCCTGTATACTGTTGCAGAGATTTGCCTTCACTTCCTGTCCCATAGCCAGACAGGAGGTGAGAGGAAATCCCTGCAAATGAATAGAATTCCTCAAACCGCCAACCCAAAAATTGGTATTCTCTCACTTTTAATTATGGTAAACCGGACAAATGGTGTGAATCTCCTTAACAGGACTCAGAAGGCAAACTGTAATCTTCACTGCATCTAGAGGGATAAGCCCTAAGTAGGGTTGCCACATCATCCCTTTTAATCCAGGACACACTTATTACACGGGTCCTGTGGCTGATTATGGTGGTAATTAAACTTGCTTGGTGCCTTATCTGCATTAAATCGGCCTCAGAACCTGTGTAATGTGTCCTGGATTAAAGGGATGATGTGGCAACCCTAGCCCTAAGTCCTCTTTCAAGGTAAATGTCTAACTACCTATACAGTATTGGCCTTTCACCAAGGTTCCAGTGCATCTTCTAAACACAGGTTGACATACATACTTTGGTTTGTATTCTCTAGCTGGTCTGCATTCTCTAGCTGGTCTGCAGTTGAGGGCCCCAGCAGTATCTGCCAGTGTTGTGAGACACCAGGCACCTGTAGCAACCCTACTGGTTTGACGGCAGGAGGAAGGAGCCGATTTGGGAAAAGGGAAGCCTTGGATGGTGAGTCTTAACCATGCTGCTGCATAAAATAATGGTGTGGCTGCATCTTGTATTACAACAGGAGGGTGGGGGGTCCTGACTGGTTGGGGTTATTCAACCTGGCACTGATTCTTGCCCCCACCAGGGTTCTGAGGGACACGGGTGGCAATGAAGGGGGAAGGCTAGAACCTGGATGGCCTTCATAGTGCTGCTTCTGTTCCCATAGAGATGTTTCCCTCACTTGTTTCAGAACTAGAACAGGAAGGTAGATCTCCTGCATAGCCTTTTCTTAGCAATGCAAATCTTGAGGGTACAAACCATCCTCTCCCCCATAGTGTTCAATTGGTTAACATAATTTGATTCATGAGGGTCTACAGTGGACACCACCGCTACACACTTGAGTAGGAGTTGCGTTATCACCTGAAAGCCCTTAGTTGCATTGTATAGAGATGTATATGTGCCTCCTGATCCTCCAATGTTTCCCCTGCAGAACCCAACACTGAAGAGGAACAGTCGGTGACCACCTTGGGACCTCTGCTTGTGATTGGACCAAAACAAAGCGACCTTGCAGCTGCAGTGATGAAGGAAGAGTCCACCCCCACAGAGCTCTGGTGGTTGGTGGCTGTCGGGTGTGTCAGTGTTCTTGTAGTCACTGTGTGCACAGTGCTCATTGTGAAGTCTCTAAAAATGCCGCAATATGTATTGTCTGAGAAATAAAAAAAGAATTATTTAATATGGTCTTTTGCTTATTTATAGACAGTTATATGGTATGATTTGGTGCTTTTCTAGGGGCTCTAAATATCCAGATCATGGGTCTAGCCTCCTGCCCCACCCCTTGTCTCATGTGTTATAAGAAGTTCGGAGGTTCCTTTAATCTTAATGGGGACAGAAGTTGTGGCTGGGTGTATAGGGTCACAAGGGCCACAGGATACTATATAGACTAATAGGGATCATGACTCGTACTGACCCTTTATGCATCAATGAGTCCTCACTTAGGCTTCCTACATCCCTCTTAAAAATGACTTGTTCCACATTTTGAGGATGGAGAATAGGGGGGGGGGGTGTAAATAAAGGACAGTGTGGTGAGAAATGGCAGGAAGAGGGGGGTGCAGAAAAAACGAGAGGGACAAAATAGAGAGGAGAGTCGAAAGTGCAGAGTGGATATTGTTGGGAGATGACAGAGAATGTAGGAAAGTAAGATTACAAGGGGAGGGGACAGTGCAAAGAGGAGTGCACAGGGAGAAGGAAGAGGGCGAATGTAGGAAGATGAAGTGCATAAGAAGAGATGGTGCGCAGGGAGAAGGAAGAGGACAGAATGGAGGAGTGAATGGAGTGGACACAGTGCAGGAAGAGGAGCAACATTGCAAAGAGTGCAGGGAGAAGGAAGGGTACTGAGAATGTAGGAGAGGCAAGTGGAGAGAATGCAAGAAGAGTGGAAGGAAAACGGTCAAAGAGGAAGTCATGGCCTATGTGTCGGTAGCAGTGCTTGTTCCATCACAACACTGGTAGATACTGCTGCTGGGGCCCTCAACTGCAGACCAGCTAGAGAATAGAAGCCAAAGTATGTATGTCAACCTGTGTTTAGAAGATGCACTGGAACCTTGGCTTCTACCCCCCCCCCCCCCCCTCTTTCTCTTCCCTCCCGTTTCTTCTCTCCCATACCTTCCCCTCCCGTCTCTTTCACTTTTCCCCCCTCCCCGTCACACCACCTTCCGGTTATATCTGTTTACGCTTGTGTTAAGTGCGGTGTATTTAATTTGCTTTTAGTATTCTATATATCTGGGAAAAAATGCAGCACTAAAATATTGGAAAGTTAGGGTGTAGTGAAACAATTAAGTAAGAGATGCTGTACTGAACAGTAAAGCATATGTGCAAAAACCATAAGTGAAGTGAAATGAACAAACACAGTATAAAGTGTCCACATATGGTAAATGGATGATTCCAAACTCAAATTAATAAGAGGAACTGGTATGGACCAAAAAATGTGAGACTGGAAATTAAAGTCAATGGTGCACGGTGTGGATCTGTGACTGTGAGTCAACAACGGGGTACAGAACTTCCGTAGCTGTAAAGCAACATCTCGATATGGGGCATCAGAATGAAAACATCAGGAAGTAAGATATGATGGGTACTCTTACCAGATGACGTGGACTCCACTGTCATATGACATGGAGCCAAACCTAGGCTGGAAAACGATATCCGGAACAGTGGAACCTCTGTCTCACTTCTCTGGTGGGGTGAAGAAACATCAGGAAGGGCCGCCAACTGGATATCAGCCAATAGACCTCAAGGATGTGTTCCAATGAGAAGCCGGGGACAGATTTGATCCAGACCCCGTGATGGAAGTAGGGCTACTGGAAGGCAGTTTCTTGCATCGGGATAATATGCAAATAAAAAGCTTCTGCATAGTGCAGGTAAACCAGGGATTTTTATTTCTAAAAATACCATACAAAAAATGGATAAAAGTGATCACAATTGAAATAAAATCTAAGCAGCGTTACCAGTTATTGTTTGTCACAATGTATGCAGCTGCTGGCTCACATATTTTATTTTTGCTATTAGAGCGCAGTGTTTTCATATTCTCTAGTATTCTATGTATGTACTGGTATGTGGTATGTGTTTTGTATTAAAGGTTATACGTTTTTTTATATAACTCTCTTGAACTACTTGTTACTAACGGCTGCCGAGATAGTCCCAACTCACAGGTGTGGTTCAGGCAAGTGGCAGCAACTGCCTCCACACTTCCACTCCTATAATTTTTAGTCACTCTAGCACCTACCTATGTAGCATACTCTACCTTATCTAGTCTTCTCCTCATAGTAAATAACGAGAATATTGGAAAGTGCGGAATCCTACAGAGGGGAGAAGAGGGAATTCACAAAGAAGGCCAAACATTATATCCATTAAAGTGGTGTTCCACCCTAAAAAAAAAAAAATTGGAAATTTTTTTTTTAACTTACCTCTAAATGCCTGTTGCTAGGGGGTCCCTCGTAGTCTGCCTCTTCCAGTGCCTGGGCTGGTGACATCACTTCCCCCTCGGCACAGGAAGGGCTCTGCTCCCTCCCTCCTGTCAATCATCTGGGACCCATTACAGGTCCCAGGTGACTGGCCAATCACGGTGCACCACTTGCGCATGCCAGGCTGTGAAGCCACAGCCCGGCGCCCACAGTTGCAATACCGGCGCCGCTGAACGGAGCGGGAGACGAGCGGGGCTTCGATCCCCCGCATCGCCCGACCCTGGGACAGGTAAGTGTCCAATTAAAAGTCAGCAGCTGCAGTATTTGTAGCTGCTGACTTTTAATTTTTTTTTTTCATGGGCCCTCCTCTTTAAAGTGGTGTTTCACCAAAAAAAAAAAAATTAGATGTCAGCAGCTGCAAATACTGCAGCTGCTGACTTTTAAAATAAGGACACTTACCTGTCCCGGGGTCCAGCGATGTCGGCACCCGAGACCGAGCCGTCCCTCGATCCTCGGGTGCTGCCGCCGCCATTCACGCTGAGGGAATCAGGAAGCGAAGCGTTGCCGCTTCACTGCCCGGTTCCCTACTGCGCATGCGCGAGTCGCGCTGCGCGTCTTCACTGGTCCCCGTTGTGTTGTGGGAACTGTGTATTTCCCACAACACAACGGGGGTGGGCGGGGAGTCTGCGGCTAGCTGCGGCTAGCTGTACCCGGAAGTGGGTGCAGATACCTGTATTATACAGGTATCTGCACCCCCCTCCCCCCTGAAAGGTGCCAATTGTGACACCGGAGGGGGGGAGGAATCCGATGAGCGGAAGTTCCACTTTAGGGTGGAACTCCGCTTTAAGAGTAGAAGTTTCCTTTTAGAGGATTCCAGAAAACCTCCGCCCGTGTACACACGAGCGGACTTTTCAACCGGACTGGTCCGACGGACTTCCCGAATGACTGGACTTGCCTAGACACGATCACACAAGTCCGGATTCGTACGTGATGACCCCTGGCCTATCTGGAAGCAGCAGAGAGCAGCGCAGGGTTGGGGATTGTGGCTTGCAGTACAACCAGAAGTGACCGTTCTGTCGGCCGGAGAACCTGTCGTGGTCAGAGGTAGAGGGGAAGCTGTCACCAGTAAGGGACTTTATCCACCTTATTACTAGGGACCAGGAGCTCAGTGTATTTAAGAACTACAAGGAGAAGTTGTAGTGAAGGTGAAAGAACTGTTACGCTTTGTGTTAGGAACTGTTAAAGACTGTTGCCATAGGAGACAGCATTTCTGCGCGTGCAGATGTGGCTTCTTCCTGGAGGCCTTTCCCTGCACAGCTGTCCAAGTCTCAAGGTCTGCTAATTGAACTTGCAACTACTTAAGGGTGTCCTGGTCCTAACCTCTCCCCCCCCACCCAAAAAAAAAAATACAAAACAGACTGTTAAAAAAAATAAAACCTCTTTTGCATCCAAGAAGTGTCTGGCACCCAATAACTTTATCCATCTTACACCCACTATGCCTCACAACCCGTCACATACAGAAGGATGTCAGCTATCCCTGGCCCAAAGGTTCTCATCAGACCAAAGGAGGCCTTTGACCTTGCTACATTTGGTGCCCAACGTGGGGCTAAGGCGCTGTCCTTGCAGCAGTCACCCATAGCAACCGGCTTCAGCTCCATCGGGACTCCGTGGGAGGGTGGCGAGTAACATTTACACTTCTAATGGACTGTGTTGTCGTGTGTACTATCAATGTGGGGAAAAAAACCAACCAAGTCTCACTGCTCAGAGGAGAGGACTAGCCTGGTCTTATGACACTTCCCACCAGCGCTGTGAAGGTTAATACAAACTCCAAAATGGACTCCAGTACGTTAAGGGAAAATATGTTGCGCTTTAATTAACCTTTCAATCAATGCTTAAATCCGTGTTAAAAATAACTCATAGTGATGGTGAAAATAGATAAATATACAAATGTTAATACAAGCTGTACACTCACTACTTTACATTGTAGCAAAGTGACATTTCTTCAGTGTTGTCACATGAAAAGATAGAAGAAAATATTTACTGAAATGTGAGGGGTGTACTGACTTGTGTGAGATAATGTATATATATATATCACATGACAAAGGACTCCCAGAGTTCTGTGTCTTAACCGCTTGCTGACCAGCCGGCGTCATTATACTGCGGCAGGTCGGCACGATCCCGTGAGCTGTCGTAGCTATACGTTGGCTGCTTTAAGCGGGATAGCGGGCACGCGCCCGCTGCTCTGCGGGGGTGCCAATGCTCGTGTCTGGCGGTCGCGATGACCACTGGCCACGAACGATCGCGGGCACGAGAGGCAGAACAGGGATGTGTGTGTGTGTAAACACACAAATCCCTGTTCTGTTCTATGAGGAGAGGAGATGCAGATCGTGAGTTCATAATAGCTAGGAATCATGATCTGTCATTTCCTCTAGGACAGTCCCCTCCCCCCCCCCACAGTTAGAAACACACATAAGGGAACACATTTAACCCCTTGATCGCCCCCTAGTGTTCCCTGCCAGTGACATTTATACAGTAATCAGTGCATTTTTATAGCACTGATCGCTGTATAATTGTCAATGGTCCCAAAAATGTGTCAAAAGTGTCTGATGTGTCCCCCATAATGTCGCAGCCCCAATAAAAATCGCAGATCGCTGCCATGACTAGTAAAAAAAAAAAATAATAAAAAAAATGCTAAAAATCTATCCCCTATTTTGTAGACGCTATAACTTTTGCGCAAACCAATCAATATACACTTATTGCGATTTTTATTACCAAAAATATGTAGAAGAATATATATCGGCCTAAACTGAGAAAAAAATTAGCTTTTTTTAAAAAAAATGGGGATATTTATTATAGTAAAAAGTACAAAAGATTGTGTTTTTTTCAAAATTGTTGCTCTTTTTTTGTTTATAGCGCAAAAAAATAAAAACCGCAGAGATGATCAAATACCACCAAAAGAAAGCTCTATTTGTGGGGAAAAAAAGGACGTCAATTTTGTTTGGGTGCAACGTCGCACGACCGCGCAATTGTCAGTTAAAGCGATGCAGTGCCCAATCGCAAACAATGGCCTGGTCATTCATCTTCCGGGGCTGAAGTGGTTAACTAAAGAATACAATTGCTTGCTTTGAGACTTGGTCTGTCTGGTTGAAACTGCTGCTGCTGTAATAAAAATATGGACTGTGTAAATAACGATAAATTCCTGCAGCAAAGCAGAGAATGATGGAAGGTTTACAGGCTGAAAGAACTAGAGTGCCACCTGCTGGCTGAAAATAAAACCTAAATATTCACTTAAAGCGGGGTTCCACCCAAATTTTGAACATTATCTCTATGCATTCTCTTCCTTGCCTAGATGCTGACATGCTGTGTAAAAAAATTTAAATCGCCGTAATTACCTTTTTTTTTCTAATCTTCTTAGCACTTCCTGGTTTTCCTCCCATGGGAGTAGACGTGTTTCTAGCCTCTCCCAGACCTTCCACAGTCCCCTGGGAGCTAGTCCCAGGCTTCCCAGCATGCATTGTGCAACAGCATCATCACAACATCTCGGTGAATGCTGGGAGCACAGCATTCACTGCATCCAGGAAATACATGCTTGTGGGCTTCAAATGCCCACAATGAAGATGGAAACCGCCTTCAGTGAATTTTATAAGTTATTCTTTACAACGAAATCGGACACAGGCGGACTTATTACACAGAACATGTGAGTAGATAATCATGAGAAGAAAAGTTTGTGAATGAACTCCAAAAAAGAAAAAACGATAGATAGGTGAACCCCCGCTTTAAGATGTGTCATATTGATCTGATACATGAAGGGTATATACTGTGTGTATGTGTATATATGAATAGATTTTTTTTTTCTCTTTAGTTCTGATCAGAATAAACAAATACAATTTGTCCAATTGCTGCTCCAATAAATGGAAAGAAAACTTGTTATTTAGACCAAAACGTAGAGGATTGGACAGTCCCGAGTCTGAGGAGATAGTCCCGATTCAGAAGGGACAGTCCAGATTCAGAAGGGACAGTCCCGATTCGGAGGGGACAGTCTATATTATGGTCCACTCTCCTGCAGTGTATGTGCATTCCAGGGGCCTGAACACAGCAGGGGGTGGAGGGGGGTGCTATATCAGAAATAGCATTGTTATATGGAGGGGGGAGTGATAGGAGCATCAACAAAAGGTCTTTCCAGTAGTGACATATAGAAATTGGTGCAACCTCTGTATTGGTCAGTGAAGCCAACTATCATATTAAAGAACGAATAGGGAGGACAGGGAAGTTGTAGGAGGAGGGTATAGGAAAAGTCAGGATGTAGATAAATATTAAATATCTTGCCTGGGGGTCCCGTTAGTCTGCCTGTAAAGTAGCACATCTTTCCCGTGTTTATAACAGTAGCACAGCAAAATGACATTTCTACAGGAAAAAATTTTATTTAACCGCTTCAGCCCCAAAAGATTTGGCTGCTGAATGACCAGGCCATTATTTGCGTCGCTTTAACTGACAATTGCGCGGTCGTGCGATGTTGTACCCAAACAAAATTGACGTCCTTTTTTTTCCACAAATAGAGCTTGCTTTTGGTGGTATTTGATCATCTCTGCGGTTTTTATTTTCTGCACTATAAACAAAAAAAGAGCAACAATTTTGAAAAAAAAAACACAATATTTTGTACTTTTTGCTATAATAAATGTCCCCTTTAAAAAAAGAAATAAAAAAAAATTTTCCTCAGTTTAGGCCGATATATATTCTTCCACATATTTTTGGTAATAAAAATCGCAATAAGCGTATATTGATTGGTTTGCGCAAAAGTTATAGCGTCTACAAAATAGGGGATATATTTATAACATTTTTATTATTATGGTGGTGATCTGTGATTTTTATCGTGACTGAGACTTTACGGCGGACACATCGGACAATTTTGACACATTTTTGGGACCATTGGCATTTATACAGAGATCAGTGCTATAAAAATTGTTTACTGTAAAAATGTCACTGGAAGTGAAGGGGTTAACACTAGGGGGCGATCAAGGGGTTAACTGTGTTCCCTGCTACATGTTCTAACTGAAAGGGGGATGGGACTTGCTAGGGGAAAAGAGATAGATCGGTGTACATACGTTTACACACAGAGATCCCGGTTCTCGCCTGTCATGAACGATCGCGGGAGCCCGAAGGTTATCGCAACCGCCGGGCACTCGCATCAGCCCTAGTGGCCACAATAAGAAGCGGCGTGACATGACGACGATTTGCGCAGCCGTGTGAAACTGCGGCGACTGGTCGGCAATCGGTTAAAATTGCTTGCTGCTGTAATGTATTGCCGGATCCCGGCAATATAGATAAAAAAAATATTGAAAAAAACAACGTGTGGTCCTCCCCCATTCCATACCAGGCCCTTCAGGTCTGGTATGGATATTAAGGGGAACTCCATGCCAAAATAAAAAAAAACAGCGTGGGGGGGCCCCCCCAAATCCATACCAGACCCTTATCCGAGCAAGCATCCTGGCAGGCCACGATAGGGGGAGACGAGCGAGCGCCCCCCCCCCCCCCCCCCCAGAACCATACCAGGCCACATGCCCTCAACATGGGGATGGTGCTTTGGGGTCCCCACAAGTCAATGGGGACAAGGGCCTCGTCCCCACAACCCTTGCCAGTGGTTGTGGGGGTCTGCGGGCGGGGGTTTATCGGAATCTGGAAGCCCCCTTTAACAAGGGAGACCCCAGGTACTGCCCCCCCATTTATTAATTTTTTTTTTAAAAAGTGTCCCGCAATCTCCATCCATCTTCAATCACGCCTCCCTACGGACCCGAAAATAGAAAGAAAAGAAAAGCTCCGCCTCCATGGGAGGCCTCCCAGTGACAGCTGTCTCTTGGCTGTGACAGCTGTTATATTGGCAAGGACGGTGCCACCCGGTGTTGTAAAACGGATGACCCATCGCCCTCTAACGTCAGAAGGGCAGGGGTCACTCGGTTACGTCACCTGGTGGCCCCGGCCTTTGCGTATATAACAGCTGTAACAGCCAAGAGACAGCAGTCGGCGGGACGCCTCCCATCGAGGTGGAGCTTTTCTTTTTCTAGTTTTCAGGTCCGTTGGTGCCATGATTGAAGATAGATGGACATTGCGGGACACTTTATTATTTTTTTTTAATAAAGGAATTGTCCAAAACTGTTGTTTTTACCTTTTTGTCACTTTTTTGGTGAATGGGTAGGGGTACAATGTACCCCTACCCATTCACATAGGGGGGCTTAAAGGGGGTTTCCAGATTCCCCCCGCCCGCAGACCCCTACAACCACCGGGCAAGGGTTGTGAGGATGAGGCCTTTGGGGACCCCAAAGCACCCTCCCATGTTGAGGGCATGTAGCCTGGTATGGTTCAGGAGGGGGGGGGGGCACTCTCTCGTCCCCTCGTCTATCCTGACCTGCAAGGTTGTATGCTTGGATGAGGGTCTGGTATGGATTTTATGGGGGACCCCCATGCCATTTTTTACACTTTTGCACTTTAACACACTGTGTTAAATTTACTACACTACCTGCACTGAATGAATATAGAGTCTACACTGAATATGAGTCTATACTAAATGCAGAGCATATATACTCATATATACTCTATATATATATATATATATATATATATATATTTATATTTATTAAATACACTGCCTTCACTAACTAACCTGCCTGCCTAATCTAGCTCAATCAATCTCCATCCACACACTATACACGGCCGTTATGTAAACAGCCTTATATAGTGTGGGTGTTTTATGGGGGACCCCCATGCCATTTTTTACACTTTTGCACTTTAACACACTGTGTTAAATTTACTACACTACCTGCACTGAATGAATATAAGAGTCTACACTGAATATGAGTCTATACTAAATGCAGAGCATATATACTCATATATATATATATATATATATATTTATATTTATTAAATACACTGCCTTCACTAACTAACCTGCCTGCCTAATCTAGCTCAATCAATCTCCATCCACACACTATACACGGCCGTTATGTAAACAGCCTTATATAGTGTGGGTGTCTCCCTGAGCCATGATTGGCCAAAAGATGCAGGTTGGGTGTATGCTTTGGCCAATCATCAGATGTCAATGCACTGCGCAGATGTGTATCACTGGCAGGATCACCTTTCATCCAAATCTCAAATTGCTGCATTTGGAAATTTTAAAAGCCAATATGAAGTGTGAGTGTGATCGCGGGTCCCGCGGATTCGATGTCCGCGGGGATACCCGCGATCGTCTCACGGAGAGGAAGAACGGGGAAATGCTGATGTAAACAAGAATTTCCCCATTCTGCCTAATGACACTGACCTGTAATCGGGAGCGGTGATCAGTGTCGTGTCACACGTAGCCCCTCCCCCCCACAGTGAGAATCACTCCCTAGGACACACTTAACCCTTACAGCGCCCCTTAGTGTTTAACCCCTTCACTGCCAGTCACATTTACACAGCAATCAATGCATTTTTAATTGCACTGATCGCTGTATAACCAAATCAATAAACGCTTATTGCGATTTTTTTTTTACCAAAAATATGTAGAAGAATACATATCTGCCTAAACTAAGGAAGAAAAATGTTTTTTTTATATATTTTTTGGTTATATTTATTATAGTAAAAAAAAATTGCTTTTTTTTCAAAATTGTCGCTATTTTTTTGTTTATAGCGCAAAAAATAAAAACCGCAGAGGCGATCAAATACCACCAAAAGAAAGCTCTATTTGTGGGGATAAAAGGACTTCAATTTTGTTTGGGAGCCACGTCGCACGACCGCGCAATTGTCAGTTAAAGTGACGCAGTGCCGAATCGCAAAAAGTGCTCTGGTCTTTGGGCAGCCAAATGGTTTAATGGCTTAAGGGGTTAAGAGGGGTTCCCACCATCCCCGTGCTGAGTTCTCAGGTCTATACACCTGCTGTACCCATTATGAGGGGTTCCCACCATCCCTGTGCTATTGAGCCCTACAATAAATCTCTCCTGTTGGCGTGAGTGACATTAATATTATGGTGTAGTATCAGTTGTATGTGATCCAATCATTGTGTATCCTTGTGAGATTCCTCTTCTCCATGCAGTTTGTGTAGCACACTCCAGGTGGACCTGTCTCTCCTATTTGATTCCAGTATGAGGATGAATCTAGTCATCTTCTCCGGTGGATCTCCAGGGGGATGAGGTGACATCCATTATTGGTTCCATCTCCCATTCATCATGTATACTCCCAGCCATTGGGTGTGGTGATGATTGGCCCCAGCTGGGGGTATCAGTGGTTGGTGGGAGGGGTATAAAGGACAGCTCTTTCTCCTCCTCATTCATTGTGTTGTGTCTCTTATGGGCAGGATGGGTTTTCTGATGAAGGGTTGTTGGGTGCTGCTCCTGGCTGTGGCCTATTGGTCAGGGTTTGGCTGTGATGGAGTCTTGGTGAGACATGGCCGCCAGTCAGATTGGTGGAGGAGCAACCAGCGGGCTCTACCTGGCCAGGGCTCTTCTAGATGGGGCTCAAGAGACTGGAATGCTAATCGCCCTGTTGTGGGTGTTGGGGCTCCTAGGGGTTCACTTGCTGGACGTGTTGGAGGGGTTCCACGAGATCTGCCGCAGCCTGGGACCTCCCCTATCAGCATCCAGTGTGGAGAGGACAACATGGTAGTCAATGTTAAGAGGGATTTCTATGGGATTGGGAAGCTGGTTCAACCTTCTGACCTGAGCTTGGGGACCCGTGGCTGCAAACCCAACCCCCAGAGTACAGACACCAATGTTACCTTCCAGATCAACCTCCAGGACTGCGGCAACACAGTGCAGGTAATCTTCAAATGTTCCCCTGTGTCCATGTATTCTAGTCAATGGCGTCCCATAGTGTCTCTCCCCTCCCAAGTCCTCATCTTCCAGTAGTCTTGTGTATAGAACCTTCTCTGATGCTTTTTTTGGCCTCCCCTGGAACCAGCTTGTTCCTAATGACCCTGTATCTGATGTTCCATTGATAAGGATTAAAACCCCCCAAAATTCCAGTAATATATTGTTGCAGCCTATCCACTCTAACTTCCCCCCTCACTTCCCCATCAGCCAGAGTAGAATTCAAATCTCTGCTTACCAGAGTAAGACGTATACCATCCCTTCAAGGCCTGATTCATATGGCCTCCCCTTTGCGAGTAGGGGAGGGGGTGTACCGGATCTTTAAAGTTCCACTTTGGGAAGATGAAGGTAAGTGAAGACGTAATGCTTTTGAATAGGTTATGGGAGAGCTAAAACCTCCTGTTGGGCATTTTGCTATTTTTGTCCTATTGGGGGATTTCCTTTCACTTCCTGCCTCATAGCCACAACAGTAAGTGAGGAAATCCCTGGCTGTTCAACCATACTGTTTGGTAGGGATCTGGAATGCGGGGTACAGATGGAGAACCACCAGCAGTGTCTGGGAGAGGACTCTCCAGACCATTAGTAGGGATCATTGTATGCGTAGCTGGATAGGTAGTGGGAACTCTGTTGTGGGGTTACTTTAAAGTGGTTGGGGGGGAGAGGAAAAAAAAACCCTGCAAAGGCATAATGAGCTTGGCCTGGTCTCAGAAAATGGACTAAACGATGTCAGCTTTCCATGTTTGTAAGTCTGTATCATTCTCTTCTCTGCACAGATGACTCAAGACTGGCTAATCTACACCACCAACCTGACCTACAGCCCAACCTCCTCCATTCCAATCATTAGAACCAATGCGGCTGTGGTCCCCATAATGTGCTTCTACTACCGGTGAGTCAGCACTACTAGATCAGATTACACTAGGGTGCCATGCAGGTCCCAGCTGGTGTTCAGCATCTGGTCAATATGTTTGGCCAGATTGGGGGAAGGTTAAACCCCTAGGTGGGTTTTTCTGCCTTCTGTCCTTACCAAGAGATTTTCATGTATCACCTTTCTGGTTAGGGGTGTGTTAGCAGCCCCTACATCAAAATGGGCTGCCGAGTGTACTAGTCAGTCTGTTGCCCAGCCAGGCACACTTTTTTTCCAGAGACATGAAAGCAGTCCTTGCGCTTTTTCCTTGTATTTTATTGAAAAGAATTTAACTTGGATAGGGAATTTGAGTTGCCTAGATTTAGTCAATAGAGGGACCAACTATATACACCACAGTATATACAATCTCCTTCTCTCCCCCTGCACTTCCTTGCTTGCAGACTTCTCTCCCCCTGCACATCACTTGTTTGCACTTCCTGGACCAGCCAAGCCTGGAAATGTTACCTACTCTCAAACTTGTACTATTCTTCTAGCACACTAGAGGGTGCAACATTGACATTATGGCTTCAAGTGTTGGTTTTAGTTACTTTAGCTACTTGAACTTCTCTTGACATCTTTGGACTTGGTGTCTGTGCCTATAACCTAATTCTTCTACTGCAGTAATGATATATTTCCTCTTACGAAGTGTGATCATGGGAGAATCTGCACTGACAATGGTGGGATTACTTTGAGTTTCTGAACTATAGAGAACCTTGTGGTCAAGATTGTGGGACTCCCTTTTATTGTCCCTGGAATCTAATATAATTTTTTTTTATTTTTATTTTGGCAATGTTGGGGTAATCACAGAGATGGTTGATATAACAACAAGGTTCTAAAGAGAATCTGAGGACAAATATAGTAGTTGCTCCTGGTAACTTAAAAGTTCAGGGATCCTGTCCTATTGATGGCTTTACTATCTGGCTTCATTTGGTCACTGTCCAACAGGAATGTAATCAACCAGACAGCCATCCTTTAGTAACTTGCTGAATAGTGTAATTGTAACCAGGATTTGACCCTGTATTCCAAGTCGGTAATGGACAAGAAAAGAGTAATATGAATTTGTGACATTAATTTACATTTGACTCATTACTGACCTTGATCTGGTTCTGTGTAGGCACGGTAATGTGAGCAGCCAGGCCATTAATCCAACGTGGGTTCCGTTCAGCACCACCGTGTCTTTAGAAGAAAGGTTGTCCTTCTCTTTGGTCTTGATGACTGGTGAGGAAGATGGGTGATCAGGAGGGAGGGGTTATTGTTGGGCCTTTACTAATCCCCTCTTTCTTTGTATATACAGAGGACTGGAGTGGTCCCAGAAGTTCTCCCATCTATCAGTTGGGGGATATTCTCTACATACAGGCCTCTGTGGATACTCGCAACCAAATTGCTATGATCCTGTATGTGGACCGCTGTGTGGCCACCATATCTCCTGATGCCACCTCTTCTCCAAGTTACGACATCATTACAGACAATGGGTATGTGGTTGTGTGGGGTTTTTTTTTGGGGGGAGGGGTTGAGTTTCCATGTGACCCAAATTGTAAGTGACCATCTTCCGCAGGTGTCTGGTGGATGGAACACAAGCTGATGCCTCCTCAGCCTTCATCACTCCAAGGGTCCAGACAAACACTCTACAGTTCACGGTGGATGCCTTCCGGTTCCTAGGAAATGATGTATCTCTGGTGAGGACTGTTTGAATTGTTTGCACAAATTGTTGCCTTCTAGGAATATTTAACCTAATAACTTATATTCCAGATCTACTTGACCTGTTACCTGAGAGCTGCTGCTGCCACCCAGGTCCCAGATCCCATTAACAAGGCCTGTTCCTACAGTAAAGCCACCAACAGGTGAGACTATTTAAAATGCCAGTTGAGTGTTCATGGATCACTGCTCTCACCTGTGTACCATTGCAGAGATTTGCCTTCACTTCCTGTCCCATAGCCAGACCGGAGGTGAGAGGAAATCCCTGCAAATGAATGGTATTTTCTCACTTTCAATTATGGTAAACCAGACAAATGGTGTGAATCTCCCTAACGGGACACACAGGAGGCAATAAAAACTAATCGATCTGCATTGTGCATCTAGAGGGATGATCCCTAGGTAGGGTTGCCACATCATCCCTTTAATCCAGGACACACATTAATTACACAGGTTCTGTGGCTGATTATGGTGGTAATTAAACTCACTTGGTGCCTTATCTGCATTAAATCTGCCTCAGAACCTGTGTAATGTGTCCTGGATTAAAGGGAAGATGTGGCAACCCTAGCCCTAAGCCCTTTCAAGGTAAATGTCTAACTACCTATAGTGTTGGCCTTTCACCAAGCTCCCAGTGCATCTTCTAAACACAGGTTGTCATACATACTTTGGTTTGTTTTTTCTCTAGCTGGTCTGCATTCTCTAGCTGGTCTGCAGTTGAGGGCCCCAGCAGTATCTGCCAGTGTTGTGAGACACCAGGCACCTGTAGCAACCCTACTGGTTTGACGGCAGGAGGAAGGAGCCGATTTGGAAGACCGAGAGCCTTTGGGAAAAGGGAAGCCTTGGATGGTGAGTCTTAACCATGCAGCTGCTGCATACAACAATGGTGTGGCCACATCTGCATCTTGCATTACAACAGGAGGGTGAGTGGGGTCCTGACTGGGGTTATTCAACCTGGCACTGATTCTTGCACCCACCAGGGTTCTGAGGGACATGGGTGGCAATGAAGGGGGAAGGCTAGAACCTGGATGGCCTTCATAGTGCTGCTTCTATCCCCATAGAGATGTTTCCCTCACTTGTTTCAGAACTAGAACAGGAAGGTAGATCTCCTGCATAGCCTTTTCTTTGCAATGCAAATCTTGAGGGTTCAAACCATCCTCTCCCCCATAGTGTTCAATTGGTTACCATAATTGATTCATGAGGGTCTACAGTGGACACCACCTCTGCACACTTGAGTAGGAGTTGTGTTATCACCTGAAAGCCCTTAGTTGCATTGTATAGAAATGTGTATGTGCCTCCTGATCCGCCAATGTTTCTCCTGCAGAACCTAACATGGAAGAGGAACAGTCGGTGACCACCTTGGGACCTCTGCTTGTGATTGGACCAAAACAAAATGACCTTGCAGCTGCAGTGATGAAGGAAGAGTCCACCCCCACAGAGCTCTGGATGTTGGTGGCTGTCGGGTGTGTCAGTCTTCTTGTAGTTGCTGTGTGTACAGTGCTCATTGTGAAGTCTCTAAAAATGCCGCAATATGTATTGTCTGAGAAATAAAAGAAAATGATCATTTAATATGGTCTTTTGCTTATTTAAAGACCGTTATACGGTATGATTTGGTGCTTTTCTAGGGGCTCTAAATATCTAGATTGTGGCTCTCATGTGGCAGCCTCCTGCCCCACCCCTTGTCTCATGTGTTATATGAAGGTCGGAGGTTCCTCAATCTTAATGGGGACAGAAGTTGTGGCTGGGTGTATAGGGCTACAGGATACTAAATAGAAGACTAATGGGGATCATGACTCATACTGACCCTTTTATGCATCATTGAGTCCTCACTTAGGCTTCCTACTCTTAAAAATGACTCCCACATTTTGAGGATCAAGAGTGCAGAGAGGATGGAGAATGTAGGGGGGGGGGGGGGTGCAAGGAGAGGGAGGGTGCAAATAAAGGACAGTGCGGGGAGAAATGGCAGGAGAGGGAGCAGGTTAAAACAAGAGGGAGAGAGGAGTCCAAAAGTGGATAGTGTTAGATGACAGAATATATGCAGCGGCTCGCTCTATGGGCCCTACTGACACTGTCCACATTTAAGGTAGGCTAGTTTCGTATTTTAACGAGAGAGCAGGCCAAGGGACCCAAGAAAATCCCTGCCCATTGGCTGAGACACCCCAGGCATTCCTAATCTGTCCTTGCAATGCCCTTGTCTTATCCAATGTCACCAGCCACAATGCCCCCAAACAAAAAACACCAGCTGCCACTGTTGGCATTCATGGTTCCCTCGAACTGTAGCTCTCCAGTGCCGGCAGCACTCGTATAGCCCCAGACCATGACACTCCCACCACCATGCTTGACTGTAGGCAAGACACACTTGTCTTTGTCCTCACCTGGTTGCCCCCCCCCCCATGCTTGTCACCATCTGAACCAAATAAGTTTATCTTGGTCTCATCAGACCACAGGACATGGTTCCAGTAATCCATGTCCTTAGTCTGCTTGTCTTCAGCAAACTTTGCAGGCTTTGCTGTGCATCTTTAGAAGAGGCTTCCTCCTGGGACGACAGCCATGCGACTGATGCTGGCAAGAGAGCGGCCTGAAGACAGCGGAGGAGCCGGCCGAAGAACTGGGAGAAGAGGAACCAGAGGGACCCCCGAAGCCTGCGGAAGACACCCCCCCCCCCCCCCGGAGCTATTTAATAAATTATTTTAAAAACCTGTGTAGTGTGTTTTATTATTGACACTTTTTTTCCTAGGTAATTGAGTAGGGGTACCATGTACCCCATACTCATTCACATAGGGTGGGGGGCTGGGATCTGGGGGCCCTCTTATTATAGGGGGCTCCCGGATTCCGATAAGCCCGCAGACCAGGACAACCAATGGCCAAGGTTGTCGGGAAGAGGCCCTTGTCCTCATCAACATGGGGACAAGGAGCTTTGGGGTTGGGGGGGGGCCCGCAGGGCCCCCCCTCCCCCAAAGCACCCACCCCCCCCATGTTGAGGGCATGCGGCCTGGTATGGTTCAGGAATGGGGGGGGGGGCGCTTGCTCGTCCCCACCCCTTTTCCTGACCGGCCGGGCTGCGTGCTCGGATCGGGGTCTGGTATGGATTTTAGGGGGGGCCCCCATGCCGTTTTTTCGGTGTGGGGGGGGCTTCCATTTAAAATCCATACTAGACCTAAGGGCCTGGTATGACCCGCAAGGTGTCAATCTCGCCGATAAAAGCGGCAAGATTGACTTCCTTTTCTAGTCCCGTCGCACCTGAGTCACGTTCAAAATGAACGGACTTGTCCATGTGTGGGCAAGTCCGTTCATTCTGAAAGTCCGTCGGAAAGACGGGCAGACTTAGCCCGCCGGAAAGTCCGGTCGTGTGGGCAAGTCCGTCCGTTTTAAAGTCCGGCGCACCTGGCGGACAAAGTCCGTCAGAAAGTGTGCCAGACCAAGTATGCCAGAAAGTCCGATCGTGTGTACGCGGCATTAGAGTCTGCAAAAGACTTGAGACTGGGGCGGAGGTTCACCTTCCAGCAGGACAATGGCCCTAAACATACAGCCAGAGCTACAATGGAATGGTTTAGATCAAAGCATATTCATGTTTTAGAATGGCCCAGTCACTGTCCAGACCTAAATCCAATTGAGAATCTGTGGCAAGACTTGGAAACTGCTGTTCACAGACGCTCTCCATCCAATCTGACAGAGCTTGAGATATTTCGCAAAGAAGAATGAGCAAAAATGTCCCTCTCTAGATGTGCAAAGCTGGTAGAGACATCCCCAAAAAAGGCTTGCAGCTGTAATTGCAGAGAAAGAGGGTTCTACAAAGTATTGACTCGGGGGGGGGGGGGGGGCGCCATAAAAATGCCCTCCCACACTTTCACATATTTATTTATATAATTTATCATTTTCCTTCCACTTCACAATTATGTGCCACTTTGTGTTGGTCTATCGCATAAAACCCCAATTAAAATACATTTACATTTCAGGTTGTAACCTGAGAAAATGTGCAAAATTTCAGGGGGTATGAATACTTTTTCCAGGCACTGTATCCTTCTTAGACTCCTCCTCTGCACCTTCTCAGGTCCTACTCATTCAGTGCACTCATCCTACTCGATCCTATGCCCTTCAGTGCACCTATCCTTCTTAGGCTCCTCCCCTTCAGTGCACCTATCCTTCTTAGACTCCTCCCCCTCAGTGCACCTTTCCTTCTTAAGCCCCTCCACTTTAGTGCATTCATCCTTCTTAGGCTCCTCCCCTTCGGTGCACCTATCCTTCTTATGCTCCTCCCCTTCAGTGCACCTATCCTTCTTAAGCCCCTCCACTTTAGTGCATTCATCCTTCTTAATTCCTTCCCCTTCAGTGAACTACAGAACACCGCCCCCATGTTATAAAGATGAGGAGGTGTTCTGTAGTCCTGTCGCCATGTGACAACGCGGCTCCTGTAAACATACGATACAGTCGGTGAGTGGTGTCACCTTAGGACAGGATGTGTATCACTGGCAGGATCACCAGGTGAGAATAAAGGAAAAACACCTGAAAAAAAAACAAATGCAGCCGCCCCTCTAAAGTCGGGTGAGATGTACTATATGACATTTAAGAATCGCCTGTGCCTTATGGCTTTTGGGTGCCATTCCAAATAAATTACATTGCATTAAACACATAGCTCCCAACTGTTCCTGATTTCGAGGGACTGTCCCTGATTTGGAGAAATGTCCCTCTGTCCCTCATTCCTCCTCATTTGTCCCTCATTTTGGTCTGATCTATATAGATGTATATAAAATTCACTTTTTATCTTTCAAAAAGTGTTCCCCAGTGCTAAACCTTTCATCCAAATTCTAAATTGCTGCATTTGGAAATTTTAAAAGCCAATATGAAGTGTGAGTGTGATCGCGGGTCCCGCGGATTCGATGTCCGCGGGGATACCCGCGATCGTCTCACGGAGAGGAAGAACGGGGAAATGCTGATGTAAACAAGAATTTCCCCATTCTGCCTAATGACACTGACCTGTAATCAGGAGCGGTGATCAGTGTCGTGTCACACGTAGCCCCTCCCCCCACAGTTAGAATCACTCCCTAGGACACACTTAACCCCTACAGCGCCCCCTAGTGTTTAACCCCTTCACTGCCAGTCACATTTACACAGTAATCAATGCATTTTTAATTGCACTGATCGCTGTATAAATGTGAATGGTCCCAACATTGCACCAAAAATGTCCGATCTGTCCGCCATAATGTCGCAGTCACGATAAAAATCTCTGATCGCTGCCATTACTAGTAAAAAAAAAACCAAAGATTAAAAAAAAGCCATAAAACTATTCCCTATTTTGTAGACGCTATAACTTTTGCGCAAACCAATCAATAAACGCTTATTGCGATTTTTTTTTACCAAAAATATGTAAAAGAATACGTATCGGCCTAAACTGAGGAAAAAAATGTTTTGTTTTTTTTATATATATTTTTGGGGGATATTTATTATAGCAAAAAGTTTAAAAAATTGCTTTTTTTTTCAAAATTGTCACTATTTTTTTGTTTATAGCGCAAAAAATAAAAACAGCAGAGGCGATCAAATACCACCAAAAGAAAGCTCTATTTGTGGGGATAAAAGGATTTCAATTTTATTTGGGAGCCACGTCGCACGACCGCGCAATTGTCAGTTAAAGCGACGCAGTGCCGAATCGCAAAAAGTGCTCTGGTCTTTGGGCAGCCAAATGGTTTAATGGCTTAAGGGGTTAAGAGGGGTTCCCACCATCCCTGTGCTGAGTTCTCAGGTCTGTATACCTGCTGTACCCATTATGAGGGGTTCCCACCATCCCTGTGCTATTGAGCCCTACAATAAATCTCTCCTGTTTGTGTGAGTGACATTAATATTATGGTGTAGTATCAGTTGTATGTGATCCAATCATTGTGTATCCTTGTGAGGTTGCTCTCCTCCATGCAGCTTGTGTAGCACACTCCAGGTGGACCTGTCTCTCCCATCTGATTCCAGTATGAGGATGAATCTAGTGATCTTCTCTGGTGGATCTCCAGGTGATGATTTACCTCCATTAGTGGTTCCATCTCCCATCCATCATGTATAGTCCCAGCCATTGGGTGTGGTGATGATTGTCCCCAGCTGGGGGTATCAGTGGTTGGTGGGAGGGGTATAAAGGACAGCTCTCTCTCCCTCATTCCTTGTGTTGTGTTTCTTATGGGCAGGATGGGTTTTCTGATGAAAGGTGGTTGGGTGCTTCTCCTGGCTGTGGCCTATTGGTCAGGATTTGGCTGTGATGGAGTCTTGGTGAGACATGGCCACCAGTCAGATTGGTGGAGGAGCAACCAGCGGGCTCTACCTGGCCAGGGCTCTTCTAGATGGGGCTCAAGAGACTGGAATGCTAATCGCCCTGTTGTGGGTGTTGGGGCTCCTAGGGGTTCACTTGCTGGACGTGTTGGTGGGGTTCCACGAGATCTGCCGCAGCCTGGGACCTCCCCTATCAGCATCCAGTGTGGAGAGGACAACATGGTGGTCAATGTTCAGAGGGATTTCTATGGGATTGGGAAGCTGGTTCAACCTTCTGACCTGAGCCTGGGGCCCCGTGGCTGCAAACCCAACCCCCAGAGTACAGACACCACTGTTACCTTCCAGATCAACCTCCAGGACTGCGGCAACACAGTGCAGGTAATCTTCAAATGTTCCCCTGTGTCCATGTATTCTAGTCAATGGCGTCCCACAGTGTCTCTCCCCTCCCAAGTCCTCATCTTCCAGTAGTCTTGTGTATAGAACCTTCTCTGCTGCTTTTTTTTGGCCTCCCCTGGAACCAGCTTGTTCCTAAGGACTCTGTATCTGATATTCCATTGAAAAGGACTAACACCCCCACAAAATTCCAGTAATATATTGCTGCAGCCTATCCACTCTTAACTTTCCCCCTCACTTCCCCACCAGCCAGAGTAGAATTCAAATCTCTGCTTACCAGAGTAGGATGTGTACCATCCCTTCAATGCTTGATTCATAAGCCCTTTTCAACCATACTGTTTGGTAGGGATCTGGAATGTGGGGTACAGATAGAGAACCACCAGCAGTGTCTGATGGGAGAGGACTCTCCAGACCACTAGTAGGGATGATTGTATGCGTAGCTGGACAGGTAGTGGGAACTCTTTTGTGGGGTGACTTTAAAGTGGTCGGGGAGGGAAAAAAAAACCTGCAAAGGCATGAGCTAGTATGCATAGCATACTAGCTCATTATGAATTACTTGCCTTAGATCAAAGCTCCCGCAGCAGTTCTCGTTCACCGCTCCGGCGGCCGACATCTCTCCCGGGTGTTACTTCTGGGTAATCGTGGTTCTGGTGCTGTGATTGGCCAGAGCCGTGATTACGTCACCTGCGCGTGGGAGCCACCAGTAACGGCACAGTATAACTGAAGCAACAGCACGTACGTGCCATTGCTTCAGTTTGCTTAAGTGCCGATGACATCGGCACATGCAAACACAGGGATATCTCCTAAACCTGCACGGTTTAGGAGATATCCAGTGTAGCTAGAGGTAAGCCTAATTATAGGCTTGCCTGTAGTATAAAGTAGTTGTGAAGGGTTTACAACCACTTTTTTTTTAAGTAGGTGCCAGCAGACTGAAGACTTGCCTTTGTAGACTGATTCTTGGAAGACCAGTCACCAGGTCAACAAATCTTTTTATCATTTTATTCAGGTTTACTTTTGTGGAGACTGCTGTTGAGTGCCGCCATCTTGGGTGCGATGTAAGCAGACTTGGAGTTGCCACTTCTCCCTTGACAGCTGCATGAGGTTTATGTAGGAAGAGATGGAGGAGCTGGGCCAGCACAAACTAATTTCTTCCTCCAGAAGAGGAGAGGGCTATACTAGGTTGATTTCTGGAATGTCAATTTACCTAGCAAGCCACTAAAATTCCACATGGAAAGGGAAAACCCTGCGTGTAAACATTTGATTCACTTTGAAGTGTTTAACCCTAAGAATCCTGTCCCTTTAAAGCATGTTTATACTGCATAGGGGAGCATTGGCTACCCAGAATATAGAAAATGCGTGCAAACTAAACCCCGATTTGTAATGCAGACTGTCAGATGGAATAATTTGGTTGTTTGCAAGCTGGTTGGTGAGTTGAGATGGGAACTTTCTTTAGTTTTGTTTGCAAGCAAGGTAAATAAGAGCTTTTGGGCCTGGCCTTCCAAAACTGGGACCATGCAATGGTGGGCTTGGGGCCTTGTCTCAGAAAATGGACTAAACAATGTCAGCTTTCCATGTTTGTAAGTCTGTATCCTTCTCTTCTCTGCACAGATGACTCAAGACTGGCTAATCTACACCACCAACCTGACCTACAGCCCAACCTCCTCCATTCCAATCATTAGAACCAATGCGGCTGTGGTCCCCATAATGTGCTTCTACTACCGGTGAGCCAACACTACTAGATCAGATTACACTAGGGTGCCATGCAGGTCCCAGCTGGTGTTCAGCATCTGGTCAATATGTTTGGCCAGATTGGGGGAAGGTTAAACCCCTAGTTGGGTTTTTCTGCTTTCTGTCCTTACCAAGAGATTTTCACGTATCACCTTTCTGGTTAGGGGTGTGTTAGCAGCCCCTACATCAAAATGGGATGCCGAGTGTAGTAGTCCGTCTGTTGCCCAGCCAGGCACACTTTTTTTTCAGAGACATGAAAGCAGTCCTTGCGCTTTTTCCTTGTATTTTATTGAAAAGAATTTAACTTGGATAGGGAATTTGAGTTGCCTAGATTGAGTCAATAGAGGGACCAACTATATACACCACAGTATATACAATCTCCTTCTCTCCCCCTGCACTTCCTTGCTTGCAGACTTCTCTCCCCCTGCACATCACTTGTTTGCACTTCCTGGACCAGCCAAGCCTGGAAATGTTACCTACTCTCAAACTTGTACTTTTCTTCTTCTAGCACACTAGAGGGTGCAACATTGACATTATGGCTTCAAGTGTTGGTTTTAGCTACTTGAACTACTCTTGACATCTGTGGACTTGGTGTCTGTGCCTATAACCCAATCCTTCTACTACAGTAATGATATAATTCCTCTTACGAAGTGTGATCATGGGAGGATCTGCACTGACAATGGTGGGATTACTTTGAGTTTCTGAACTATAGAGAACCTCGTGGTCAAGATTGTGGGACTCCCTTTTTATTGTCCCTGGAATCTTTTTTTATATATTTTTGGTAGAGGGGGAGATCCTGGTCACTTAAAAGTTCAGGGATCCTGTCCTATTGATGGCTTTACTATCTGGCTTCATTTGGTTGATTCCATTCCTGTTGGACAGTGACCAGACAGCCATCCTTTAGTAACTTGCTGGATAGTTTAATTGTAACTAGGATTTGACCCTGTATTCCAAGTCAGTAATGGACAGGAAAAGAGTAATATGAATTTGTGACATTAAATTACATTTGACTCATTACTGACCTTGATCTGGTTCTGTGTAGGCACGGTAATGTGAGCAGCCAGGCCATTAAGCCAACGTGGGTTCCGTTCAGCACCACTGTGTCTTTAGAAGAAAGGTTGTCCTTCTCTTTGGTCCTGATGACTGGTGAGGAAGATGGGTGATCAGGAGGGAGGGGTTATTGTTGGGCCTTTACTAATCCCCTCTTTCTTTGTATATACAGAGGACTGGCGTGGTCCCAGAAGTTCTCCCATCTATCAGTTGGGGGATATTCTCTACATACAGGGCTCTGTGGATACTCACAACCAAATTGATATGATCCTGTATGTGGACCGCTGTGTGGCCACCATATCTCCTGATGCCACCTCTTCTCCAAGTTACGACATCATTACAGACAATGGGTATGGGGTGTTTTTGGTTTTTTTTTTGGGGGGGGGGTTGAGTTGCCATGTGACCCAAATTGTAAGTGACCATCTTCCGCAGGTGTCTGGTGGATGGAACACAAGCTGATGCCTCCTCAGCCTTCATCGCTCCAAGGGTCCAGACAAACACTCTACAGTTCACGGTGGATGCCTTCCGGTTCCTAGGAAATGATGCATCTCTGGTGAGGACTGTTTGAATTGGTTGCACAAATTGGTGCCTTCTAGGAATATTTAACCTACTAAAACCTTATATTCCAGATCTACTTGACCTGTTACCTGAGAGCTGCTGCTGCCACCCAGGTCCCAGATCCCATTAACAAGGCCTGTTCCTATAGTAAAGCCACAAACAGGTGAGACTATTTAAAATGCCAGTTGGGTGTCCATGGGTTGCTGCTCTTCCCCCTAGCATTTGTCTATAATCAATTCTACATGGATCTAATAACCAGTGATTGGTTCAAATTTTTTTTTAGACCCAACATGGTGAATTCCTAAAACAATGATTTGGAAAGGGCCTCACAGAGTGTCTGTGTACTATTACATATTTACACCATGTACATTGGTAAAATGGCTAGCCAGGTAGGTGGCCTCATGGGGCTGAAGGTTGGTCAAAACAGGGGTAGGCAACCTTGGCCCTCATGCTGTGGTGAAACTACAAGTCCCATGAGACATTGTCAGGGTCTTGCAATCACAGGCATGACTCCTAGAGGCATGATGGGATTTGTAGTTTCACCACAGCTGGAGGGCCAAGGTTGCATACCCCTGGTCTAAAAGATCTCAGGTACCAGCATTATAAGAAATATGGGTATGGTTCTCTGAATCTGCTGCTTGGACACCTTGGGTCAGCTGTAAATTCCATCCAAAGGGATCAACCTGGCACTGTAAGTAGAACTATAGACAAAACTTTTTCATTTTGGATAGTGCCAGGGAGGGTTATAACCCATAACCCATCAGACTTTTCTCACCTGTGTACCATTGCAGAGATTTGCCTTCACTTCCTGTCCTGTAGCCAGACAGGAGGTGAGGAAATCTCTGCAAATGAATGGAATTCCTCTGACCCCCACCCAAAAATTAGTATTTTCAGTCTTTCAATTATGGTAAACCAGACAAATGGTGTGAATCTCCCTAACGGGACACAGAAGGCAATAAAAACTGTAATCTATCCCCACTGTGCATCTGGAGGGATGAGCCCTAGGTAGGGTTGCCATATCATCCCTTTAATCCAGGACACACATTAATTACACAGGTTCTGTGGCTGATTATGGTGGTAATTCAACTCGGTGCCTTATCTGCATTAAATCAGCCTCAGAACCTCTGTAAAATGCGTCCTGGATTAAAGGGATGATGTGGCAACCCTAGCCCTAAGTCCTCTTTTTAAGGTAAATGTCTAACTACCTATACAGTGTTGGCCTTTCACCAAGCATCCAGTGCATCCTCTAAACACAGGTTGCCATACATTGTTTTTGTTTTTTTTTCCTCTAGCTGGTCTGCAGTTGAGGGCCCCAGCAGTATCTGCCAGTGTTGTGAGACACCAGGCACCTGTAGCAACCCTACTGGTCTGACGGCAGGAGGAAGGAGCCGATTTGGAAGACCGAGAGCCTTTGGGAAAAGGGAAGCCTTGGATGGTGAGTCTTAACCATGCAGCTGCTGCATACAACAATGGTGTGGCTACATCTGCATCTTGCATTACAACAGGAGGGTTTGGGGGGGGGGGGGTCCTGACTGGTTGGGGTTATTCAACCTGGCACTGATTCTTGCACCCACCAGGGTTCTGAGGGACCCGGGTGGCAATGAAGGGGGAAGGCTAGAACCTGGATGACCTTCATAGTGCTGCTTCTATTCCCATAGAGATGTTTCCCAAACTAGAACAGGAAGGTAGCTCTCCTGCATAGCCTTTTCTTAGCAATGCAAATCTTGAGGGTTCAAACCATCCTCTCCCCCATAGTGTTCAATTGGTTAACATAATTTGATTCATGAGGGTCTACAGTGGACACCACCTCTGCACACTTAAGTAGAATTTGCGTTATCACCTGAAAGCCCTTAGTTGCATTGTATAGAGATGTGTATGTGCCTCCTGATCCTCCAATGTTTCTCCCGCAGAACCTAACATGGAAGAGGGACAGTCGGTGACCACCTTGGGACCTCTGCTTGTGATTGGACCAAAACAACAAAGCGACCTTGCAGCTGCAGTGATGAAGGAAGAGTCCACTCCCACAGAGCTCTGGATGTTGGTGGCTGTCGGGTGTGTCAGTCTTCTTGTAGTTGCTGTGTGCACAGTGCTCATTGTGAAGTCTCTAAAAATGCCGCAATATGTTTTGTCTGTTGAGAAATAAAAAAATGATCATTTAATATGGTATTTTGCTTATTTATAGACGGTTATACGGTATGATTTGGTGCTTTTCTAGGGGCTCTAAATATCTAGATCGTGGCTCTCATGTGGCAGCCTCCTGCCCCACCACTTGTCTCATGTGTTATATGAAGGTCAGAGGTTCCTCAATCTTAATGGGGACAGAAGTTGTGGCTGGGTGTATAGGGTCACAAGGGCCACAGGATATTCTATAGAAGACTAATAGGGATCATGACTCATACTGACCCTTTTATGCTTCGAGTCCTCACTTAGGCTTCCTACATCCCTCTTAAAAATGACTTGTCCCACATTGTGGAGAATATCTGGGGGGGGGGGGTTGGGTGTGATGGAGGGTGCAAATAAAGGACAGTGCGGCGAGAAATGCCAGGAGGAGAGGGTGCAGGAAAAAAACGAGAGGGAGAAAATAGAGGGAGAGGAGAGTCGAAAGTGCAGAGTGGGAGATGACAGAGAATGTAGGAAAGTAAGAGTGCAAGGAGAGGGGACAGTGCAGAGAGGAGTGCACAGGGAGGAGGACAAATGTAGGAAGATTAAGTGCCTAGAAGAGATGGTGTGCAGGGAGAAGGAAGAGGACAGAATGGAGAAGAGTGCATGGAGTGGATACAGTGCAGGAAGAGGAGCGACATTGCGAAGAGTACAAGGGAGAGGATGGAGTGCAGGGAGAAGGAAGGGTACTGAGAATGTAGGAGAGGCAAGTGGAGAGAATGCAAGAAGAGTGGAAGGAAAACAGTAAGAGGAAGTAATGGCCTATGTGTTGGCAGCAGTACTTGTTCCATCAGTGAGTTAATGACACTTTTGAAGACTTTTTTTTTTTCCCCCAGTTGTCTTCCAGGACAGCCCTTGAGAGATGGAGTCCCTCCCATCGACCCAGGAAACACATTGCCAAAACAGTTCAAAAGGCGGTCCCTCAGGTCCCTGGTCAGTCATTTGTGTTTCCTCCGTCGGAGGAACATGTTGCCAGGAACCAGAGAAGGACTCTATCTCTCAGGGGCTGCCTGAGGGGAGCGGAGCCGCACAGGGGGACCGGGTCCTATCCAGCGGCTCCAATCTAGTCCTACCTTTTCTAATTGGGGCTCGGGTACCGTCCAGCTGATTAGGAGCCGACCCGTTACACCCCCCCCCCCCCCCCTCCTTCCAGTGCCGAGGTGTGCCAGGGACAGGTTGGCGCAGGTTCCCCCAGAAGCAGTGCAGATGGATTCTCCCATCACAGCTCCTTGCTATACGCAGCGGTGGGGGTCGGAGACGCCGAGCGTCATTTCCGGCGGAACCGCGTCATCCTGTGTGCCGAGACTTCCGGTTCTGGGTCTCTACAGGCACAAGGAGGAGGGGAAGGCCCACGCTGAGGCCTGCAGTTCCGACCAGCGTCCAGCTATACCGGACTAGCGGCGGGACACGGAGCGTGAGGGGGACCATGGAGGCTACTTCCCAGGACACTCCGGTGGAGGCAGGCACCAGCCAAACCCAGGTAGGCTGCTGGGCAAGCCCTTACTGTGGTTTTTTTTCTGGGGTTTTTTGTTGTAAGGCTGGGATTTGTAGTACCCCATGGTGGTGGTTTCCTCACAGTCCCGGGTGGATGCAGTGGTGGTTGCAGCACAGGTGTTTTGAGAGTTTAAGGGTTCCTGATGCTAAAAAAGTCTATTCTTTATTTTTAGGGGAAGGAAGCTCCAAGGGAAGACAAGTCAGGCCGCAAAAAATGCCTTAACTGTGGAAATAAGTTGTCCTCAGGCTCTAACAAAGCCTTATGCAAGCAATGTATTGCAGGCTTACTTAAAACAGAGGCAGACTCTCCTTTGGCAAAATTCCTTGGCTCCTTTAAAGATGAGATGGCATCAACCTTTAAATCTCTCCGCGAGTTAATCGCAGATGTAGGCACGTCTGCTTCCACCAGTAAAGCAGCTGCGATTCCCTCCTCACCATGCCTTACAACACCCAGCTCTGGGGAGCCCCGTACAGTCAGGGAGCATAGCCCCGTGTTAGTTAGCCCTGAATCCTCTGACGCAGATTCAGATGAGGATCAGGCTGTAGCTAACAAAGTCGCAAAATACAAGCTGTCTCTGGAGGATGTAGACGAGCTGTTGAGCGCCATTTATGATACGCTGGAAATTGATGAGGAAGAAACTCAATTGACCAGACATGATAAAATGTATGAGGCTCTGGGGAAAAAGAAAGCTAAGGTATTCCCTATACATAATGTGCTTTCTGACCTTGTCCGCAAGGAATGGGCCGAGCCAGATAAAAAGGTCTTCTTCCCAAATTCCCTAAAAAGGAGATTCCCCTTTGATGAGAGCCCAGAGGCGGTCTGGAATAAAAATCCTAAACTAGACGCCCCCCTGTCCAAAGTCTCAAAGCAGTCTGACCTTGCCTTTGAGGATATGGGTCATTTAAAGGACCCCATGGACAGGAAAACAGACATAGTCTTAAAGAGGGCCTGGGATGCTTCTATGGCAGGTTTAAAACCAGCTCTGGCCACTTCTTGTGTAGCCAGGAACCTAGAGTTCTGGTTAGCCCAACTAGAAGAACATCTAAAGGCAGGCACGCCTAGGGGGGAGATCTTAAAAACCTTCCCTATGCTTTTTAAGGCGACAAGTTTCATCTCTGACGCCTCCACTGATGCCATTAAATTTACGGCTAAAACAGCAGCGCTTTCGGTCGCAGCTAGGAGGTCAGTCTGGATGAAAACTTGGGGGGGGAGACACGGCGTCTAAAACACGTTTGTGCAGTGTCCCCTTTACAGGAGACTTAGTCTTCGGGCCTGAACTAGATACCGCCTTGGAAAGAACGGCGGATAAAAAGAAAACCTTTCCCATTAAAAAGAAAAATTTTCAAAGAAAGTTTTTTTCGTCCCTCAAAAGAACCCTCTAAGTCAGAGAAGGAGTTCAAGCCCAAAAAGCATTGGACAGGACAAAAAGGGAAAGGAAAAGGGGGCATACTTTTTAACCGCCCCAATTCAAACCCCAAACCCCAGTGACATCAGGGTCCCGGTGGGAGGAAGATTAATGAACTTTCTCCCACAGTGGGAAAAGACAACCTCAAACGAGTTTGTCTTGAACATTATAAAAAGGGGGTATGCGCTGGAGTTTCACAGCGACCCACCCTCAAAGTTTCTTGTGACAAAGCTTCCAAGAGACTCAGAAAAGGCCAGGGCCTTGCCTCTGTTAATAGGGGAAATGGTGGATCAAGAGGTATTGACACCAGTCCCTATTCAGGAACAGGGGGACGGTTTTTACTCGCACATTTTTGTAGTAAAAAAGCCGTCCGGGAGATTCAGACTAATAATGAACCTCCGACCTCTGAACCGCTCCATCCGATACAAAAAATTCCGGATGGAGTCTATTTACTCAATAAGGAATCTACTCCAAAAAGAGGTGTTCATGGCTACCCTGGATTTAAGGGACGCCTATCTGCATATCCCAATAAGGAAGGAATGCCAGAAATTTCTTCGGGTGGCGATTCAGATGGACACCAAGGTTTATCATTTCCAGTGCAGAGCACTTCCTTTCGGACTGTCGTCCTCCCCGAGAATCTTTACCAGTTGACTCAGTTCAACCTGAGGCAGCTGGGGTGGATAGTCAGTCTGGAAAAGTCCAAGACTACCCCAACACAGGAAATTTTGTATTTGGGGTACAAGATCCTGTCAGTAGAGCAGAGGATAGTCCTGCCAGAAGAGAAGATATTGAATTTACGCCAATGTCTTTTCTTCAAAGCAGCGCCAAGTGTACAGTGAGGGAGGTGATGTCGGTCTTAGGACTGATGACAGCGGCCATTCCAGCTGTACAATGGGCCAGGTTCCACCAAAGAGACCTTCAGAGTTTTCTGTTGGAAAAATTAAAGGACAGGGATCTGGAAGAAGAGGTTTCAATCCCCACCAGAGTAAAACGCTCCCTCTGGTGGTGGAAAGACTCAGAGAATTTGAACAAAGGGGTTCTCTGGATCTCTCCCATCACGTCCATACTAACTACGGATGCGAGCAGCTGGGGGTGGGGAGCCCACCTCAACTCAGATTGGGCACAAGGCAGGTGGACGGCAGAGGAGAAGCTCCTCTCGTCCAATTGGAAAGGGCTAACAGCGGTCCTCAGGGCTCTGTTATTCTTTCAGAATGCAATACAAGGTCATCATCTACAGGTCCGTTCAGACAATATGACGGCTGTAGCGTACATAAACAAGCAAGGGGGCACCAGAAGTCGTCGACTAATGCTGGTGGCCAATCGCATGTTTCTATGGGCAGAATCCAATCTGACTTCCATCTCTGCAGTTCACCTGAAAGGGGAGCTCAACAACATGGCAGATTTCTTGAGTCGACAACAAGTGTCGAATCAAGAATGGTCTCTACACCCAGAGGTGTTCAAATATATAGCAGCTTACTGGGGAAAACCAGTAGTGGGCCTGTTTGCAAGCAAGGTGAATGCAAAAGTTCCAAATTTCTGCTCGCTACACCCAGGAGATCAGCCCTGGGCAGTAGACGCCTTACAGACCCCATGGAGCTTCAGTTTAGCGTATGCGTTTCCTCCGCTTCACCTCATCCCAAGAGTTTTAGCGAAATTTCTAGTAGAGGAAACGTGTCTAATCTTAGTGGCACCATTTTGGCCCAAGAGACCATGGTTCACAACGTTGCTACAGTTGACAGACCAACCTCCTCTGAGGCTTCCCTGCAGACCAGACCTGCTGTCGCAGGGACCTCTCTTTCATCCACAAGTATCCATGCTGAACCTCTCAGCGTGGTTACTGAGGAGGAAATTTTGAGGAGCAAGGGCCTGTCTGACAGAGTGATTCAGACCCTGCTACAAAGTAGAAAACCTGTCACTCAGGCCATTTACAGGAAGGTCTGGAGAAAATTTAACAGCTGGTTGAACAGACGAGGGGAGGTAAATACGGATACAGCAAATATCCTGCAGTTTCTCCAGGAGGGGATAGATAAAGGGCTAACTCCTAGTACTATTAAGGTCCAGATAGCGGCCTTAAGTGTGTACTTAGAGAAAAGGTTGCAGGAAGATCCTTTTATTGCTAGGTTCTGTAAAGCAATCTCCAGACGCAAACCAGTTAGACTTAACATCGCCCCATCCTGGGATCTATCAGTTGTTCTAAGGGCATTTTTGGGGTCACCTTTTGAACCTATCTCAGAGGCCTCTCTAAGACTAGTCACTTTCAAGACAGTACTGCTTGTGGCAATCACTTCAGCACGCAGAGTTAGTGAGATCCAAGCTCTCTCTGTCAGAGAGCCATTCCTCCAAATTCTGGAAGACAGAGTCATCCTAAAGACAGACCCTGGGTTCTTACCAAAGGTTGCATCTAATTTCCATAGATCACAAGATATTGTCCTCCCTTCTTTCTGTCAAAAGGCTTCAAACGAGAAAGAAAGGCGTTTTCATTTATTAGATGTGAGGAGGTGTATCCTAGAGTATCTTAGGGTAACCAATCCATTTAGAATCTCAGATTCACTTTTTGTTCTTTTTTCTGGACAACGTAAGGGGCAAAAAGCTTCTAAAGTCACCATAGCTAGGTGGATTAGGCTAGCTATAGCAGAGGGCTATAAGACAGTAAACAAAGATCCTCCTGGGGGTATTAAAGCCCACTCCACAAGGGCATTATCAGCATCCTGGGCAGAAAGAGCTGGTGCCACCCCGGAGCAAATATGTAAAGCAGCCACGTGGTCAAGCTTTTCCACCTTTACAAGGCATTATCGACTGGACTTAATGTCCAGTCAGGATCAGGCTTTTGGGAGAAAAGTTCTCCAAGCCGTGGTCCCCCCCTAATCTGGTGAGTACTTGGGGATCCTCTCAAGGGCTGTCCTGGAAGACAACTGGGGAAAACTGGAGTTAGACTTACCGGTAACTCCTTTTCCAGTGGTCTTCCAGGACAGCACGATCCCACCCTTTTTTGATTATGTGAATGTACTAACATTATTACCTGTTATGGTTATGTTTTTTGCAGTTCCATCCTTCGGTTCTTGGTGAATGACTGACCAGGGACCTGAGGGACCGCCTTTTGAACTGTTTTGGCAATGTGTTTCCTGGGTCGATGGGAGGGACTCCATCTCTCAAGGGCTGTCCTGGAAGACCACTGGAAAAGGAGTTACCGGTAAGTCTAACTCCAGTTTTCTTTTTTTTTTTTTTTTTTTTATTTACTTCAGGTATTTAGCTGGCACTTTTTTTTATTTTTATTTTTTTTTGAGGGATTAGAACTTGGATGGGGTTAAGGAATTCATGGGATGCCCAGAAAGATTCTTGCATGGTTTGGGACAAGTTGGATATTCTCCTCCTGCACAACACTTGCTGCACAACACTTGCTGCAGACTATCTCTCCTTCTCCCTCCAGCACAATTCTTCAGGTGCAGCTAGCACATGGTTGGGCCTAACTCTGGTTTCATCCAGGCCTTAGCAAAGTTCCTTAGTACAGGCAGGGACCACAGGCCCCTACCGTGTAGCAAATAAAGTTCTGGTGCTAGCGGCTTTCTTTAATGAACTACTGATCCCAGTCGGCCCCTTGCAGACCCTGACAGCTCTCCCAGCTGCAGCATCCTGACTTTGCCAGTAAAATTAGTCTCTTTCCTGCTGGGGCTATATCATCTGACTGCCTCTCTGGCATGGCTCTGACTGTGCCTGCCACTCACCGACACCTGATGGATCCCTCCTGGAGACTTGTCTAGCAGTTTTCTCTGCTGTCCTCTCTTGTTCAGGACACCCCCTGGGTTGTATGGGGTTTCTGTTCAGCTCCAAACCCCTGGCCCAAAGTCGCTCCCAGACTGGGGGCTCCCTCCAAGGCTCTGACAGCCTTACACTCCTCGTTCTTCTACCCAAACAACTTCACCCAGCTGGGATGACCCTGGGTATTTAAGGAGGCCTGCCAATCTAGGTTGGGGATTGGTCAGGGCTCCTCAGAACACCCCAGACAGATCCACCCTTCTTCCCCACCTTCCTTCTAGAAGCAGAAGGGAGGTAACCGACAGATGAAACCGGCTGTGAGTCACCAGCCTACTCCTAGCCACTCCCAGCGCCAGAGATAAAAAAAAAAACAAAAAAAAAACAGGCCTAGCTTCTAGATAGGCCTGCTTTTAAATTTACCTGTTCTACAAAAATCTCACTCTAGCACCTACCTATGTAGCATACTCTACATATGAGGAGTCTTCTCATAGTAAATAACGAGAATATTGGAAAGTGCGGAATCCTACAGAGGGGAGAAGTGGGAATTCATGAAGAAGGCCAAACATTATATCCATTAAGAGTAGAAGTTTCCTTTTAGAGGATTCCAGGAAATCTAAGGCCGTGTACACACGAGTGGACTTTTCGAACGGACTTCCCAAATGACCGGACTTGCCTAGACACGATCACACAAGTCTGGATTCGTACGTGATGACTTACAACCGGACTAAAATAAGGAAGTTGGTAGCCAATAGCTGACCTAGCATCGGTTTTAGCCCGTTGGACTAGCCTACAGACGAGCGGATTTTTCGACCGGACTCGAGTCCGTCGGAAAGATTTGACACATGTTTTATTTCTAGGTCCGTCAGACTTTTGGGAAAAAAAGTCTGCTGGAGCCCACACACACGATCGAATTTTTCGACAGAGTCTGGTCCTCTGGACCAAGTCTGCCGGAAAGTCTGCTCGTGTGTATGCAGCATAAGGTGTCAGTGTAGTCACAGGGATCAGGCAGAACCAATGTCGACACACAATCACCAGCCAAATCTCTGGCAGTCTACAAGAAATGATTGTACAATTACACCAAGCTATTATAGATATTACTGTAGCACCCTGGAGTTTAGGCAGGGCAAATTTACTTACCAGGAGTAGTTCTCCTAATTGGGAAAAAAAAAAATCAATAGATCTCCAAGTTTGGCCTTGTTGCACTTTTCTCTTCTACCACTAGGTGGCCGGGTACTTGGTGGTACTAGATACAAAAAGGGCAACCCATGGTCAGGTTATGGACATAATGGGGTATGTCAGCCAATGGGCAGGGGTTTTCTTAAATCCCTTAGCCTGCTGGGAGAGCCTATATATTTGGGTGAGGTCAGGTGATCTATGTTCTGTGCCACTTGGCTCTCTGGGTGGACGTGTGTGTCGTATTGCCCGGGCTGCTAGGCTGGAGATTGGGCCTATTCTGGACACATCTGGCTGCTAGGCTGTCTGAGGGCCTATCCCAGGGATTCTCAAACTACAGGCCTCCAGCTGTTGCAGAACTACACTTCCCATGAGGCATTGTAAAATGCTGACATTCACAGACATGACTAGGCATGATGGGAATTGAAGTTCATGAACAACTGGAGGGCCATAGTTTGAAGACCCCTGGCCTATCCGGAAGCAGCAGAGAGCAGCGCAGGGTTGGGGATTGTGGCTTGCAGTACAACCAATAGTGACCGTTCTGTCGGCCGGAGAACCTGTCGTGGTCAGAGGTAGAGGGGAAGCTGTCACCAGTAAGGGACTATCCGCCTTATTACCAGGGACCAGGAGCTCAGTGTATTTAAGAACTACAAGGAGAAGTTGTAGTGAAGGTGAAAGAACTGTTACGCTTTGTGTTAGGAACTGTTAAGACTGTTGCCATAGGAGACAGCATTTCTGCACGTGCAGATGTGGCTTCTTGCTGGAGGCCTTTCCCTGCACAGCTGTCCTATTGAAGTCTCAAGGTCTGCTAATTGAACTTGCAACTACTCAAGGGTGTCCTGGTTCTAACCTTCTCCCGCCCCCCCCCCCCCCAAAAAAAATACAAAACGGACTATTAAAAAATAAAAATAAAACCTCTTTTGCATCCAAGAAGTGTCTGGCACCCAATAACTTTATCCATCTTACACCCACTATGCCTCACAACCCATCACATACAGAAGGATGTCAGCTATCCCTGGCCCAAAGGTTCTCATCAGACCAAAGGAGGCCTTTGACCTTGCTACATTTGGTGCCCAACGTGGGGCTAAGGCGCTGTCCTTGCAGCAGTCACCCATAGCAACCGGCTTCAGCTCCATCGGGACTCCGTGGGAGGGTGGCGAGTAACATTTACACTTCTAATGGACTGTGTTGTCATGTGTACTATCAATGTGGGGAAAAAACCAACCAAGTCTCACTGCTCAGGGGAGAGGACTAGCCTGGTCTTATGACACTTCCCACCAGCGCTGTGAAGGTTAATACAAACTCCAAAATGGACTCCAGTACAGTTTTGGCACGCCGCAGCATGAAGAAGGTGGGCATCGCAGTTCTGAGAACAATTGCACCAATCCGTTGGCAGGGGGAGGGGTTCCCGCTCTGCAGAGGAGGATAAGGAAGTGCTGCCACTTGTGTCTGGTTGTGGGTTGAAGAGAAAGATGGCGCAGTTCGTGAGTGAGATGGTGGATTGGAGAAAGTATGCCCCAGGTGTTCGTTAAGTGAAAATATGTTGCACTTTAATTAACCTTTCAATCAATGCTTAAATCCCGTGACAAATAAATATACAAATGTTAATACAAGCTGTACAACTCACTACTTTACATTGTAGCAAAGTGTCATTTCTTCAGTGTTGTCACATGAACAGATAGAAGAAAAGATTTACAAACATGTGAGGGGTGTACTTACTTGTGTGAGATACTGTATATATATCACATGACAAAGGACTCCCAGAGTTCTGTGTCTTAACCGCTTGCCGACCAGCCGGCTTCATTATACTGCGGCAGGTCGGCACGATCCCGTGAGCTGTCGTAGCTATACGTCGGCTCCTTTAAGCGGGATAGCGGGCACGCGCCCACTGCTCTGCGGGGGGTGCCAATTCTCGTGTCTGGCGGTCGCGATGACCACTGGCCACGAACGATCATGGGCACGAGAGGCAAAACAGGGATGTGTGTGTGTGTGTGTGTGTGTGTGTGTGTGTGTAAACACACAAATCCCTGTTCTGTTCTGTGAGGAGAGGAGATGCAGATCGTGAGTTCATAATAGCTAGGAATCATGATCTGTCATTTCCTCTAGGACAGTGTCCCCCCCCCCCCCACAGTTAGAAACACACATAAGGGAACACATTTAACCCCTTGATCGCCCCCTAGTGTTCCCTGCCAGTGACATTAATACAGTAATCAGTGCATTTTTATAGCGCTGATCGCTGTATAATTGTCAATGGTCCCAAAAATGTGTCTGATGTGTCCCCCATAATGTCGCAGTCCCAATAAAAATCGCAGATCGCCGCCATTACTAGTAAAAAAAAAAAAAATAATAAAAAAAATGCTATAAATCTATCCCCTATTTTTTAGACGCTATAACTTTTGCGCAAACCAATCAATATACGCTTATTGCAATTTTTATTACCAAAAATATGTAGAAGAATACATATCGGCCTAAACTGAGAAAAAATTAGCTTTTTTTAAAAAAATGGGGATATTTATTATAGCAAAAAGTACAAAAGATTGTGTTTTTTTTTTTTCAAAATTGTCGCTCTTTTTTTGTTTATAGCGCAAAAAAAATAAAAACCGCAGAGATGATCAAATGCCACCAAAAGAAAGCTCTATTTGTGAGAAAAAAGGGTGTCAATTTTGTTTGGGTGCAACGTCGCACGACCGCGCAATTGTCAGTTAAAGCGATGCAGTGCCCAATCGCAAACAATGGCCTGGTCATTCAGCAGCCAAATCTTCCGGGGCTGAAGTGGTTAACTAAAGAGTACAATTGCTTGCTTTGAGACTTGGTCTGTCTGGTTGAAACTTTCTGTTATGTGATAAAGGTGGAGTCACTGCTGTAATAAAAATATGGACGTGTAAATAACGATAAATTCCTGCAGCACAGCAGAGAATGATGGAAGGTTTACAGGCTGAAAGAACTAGAGTGCCACCTGCTGGCTGAAAATAAAACCAAAATATTCACCTACGATGTGTCATATTGATCTGATACATGAAGGGTATATACTGTGTGTATGTGTATATATCAATAGATTTATTTGTTCTCTTTAGTTCTGATCAGAATAAATAAATACAATTTTTCCAATTGCTGCTCCAATAAATAGAAAGAAAACGTGTTCTTTGGACCAAAACGTAGAGGATTGGACAGTCCCGAGTCTGAGGAGATAGTCCCGATTCAGAAGGGACAGTCCCGATTCAGAAGGGACAGTCCCGATTCGGAGGGGACAGTCTATATTATGGTCCTCTCTCCTGCAGTGTATGTGCATTCCAGGGGCCTGAACACAGCAAGGGGTGGAGGGGGTGCTATATCAGAAATAGCACTGTTATATGGGGGGGGGGGGGTGATAGGAGGATCAACAAAGGGTCTTTTTTCAAGAGTGACGAATAGAAATTGGTGCAACCTCTGTATTGGTCGGTGAAGCCAACTATCATATTAAAGAACCAATAGGGAGGACTGGGAAGTTGTAGGAGGGGAGGGTATAGGAAAAGTCAGGATGTAGATAAAGCTGTCTGTCTGGATGTACAGATTATCTCTACTGAAGGAGGTCTCTGGGTATTTCATTGTATACTCAGATGGGATCGAGTGACAGGTTCACTTTAAAAGAAAAGGTAATTTTCAGTATCTTTTCCAATCCCATCCCTCTTCTGTGCACCCATCCTCCACAGTCCCCTCCCCTTCTGTGCACCCATCCTCCACAATCCCCTCCCCTTCTGTGCACCCATCCTCCACAGTTCTCCCCCCTTCTGTGCACCCATCCTCCACAGTCCCCTCCCCTTCTGTGTACCCATCCTCCACAGTCCCCCCCCTTCTGTGCACCCATCCTCCACAGTCCCCTCCCCTTCTGTGTACCCATCCCCCACAGTCTCCCCCCCCCCCCCATCTCCAGTCCATCTATACTTATCACTTCCCTCCGCGGAAGTGCACCTATCCTTCTCAGTCTCCTCCCCTGCATTGCATCTATTCTTCTTAATCCCCTTCAGTGTCCCCATCCTTCTCAAATCCCTAAAACTCTCTTCCTCAGTATACTTATCCTTCTAATTCTCCTCTTCTGTGGTGCACCTCTTCTTCTCAGTTATCTCCTCTGCAGTGCAGTTGTCTTTCTTAGACCCATTCAGACTTGTACCCATCCTTCTCAGGGTCCTCCCCTTCAGTGCACCTATCCTTCTCAGTCTCCTCCTCCGCAGTGCATCTATCTTTCTCAGTCTCCTTCCCTGCACTGCATCTATCTTTCTCAGTCTCCTTCTCTGCAGTGCACCTATCCTTCTTAGTCTCCTCTTCTACAGTGCATCCATCCTTCTTCTTAGTCTCCTCCTCTACAGTGCATCTATCCTTCTTCTTAGTCTCCTCCTCTACAGTGCATCTATCCTTCTTCTTAGTCTCCTCCTCTACAGTGTAATATAGATAGCAATATAGATTTTTATCTATAGCAATATAGATAAAAAAAATCATTGAAAAAAATGACGTGCTGTCCTCCCCCAGTCCATACCAGGCCCTCCAGGTCTGGTATGGATATTAAGGGGAACTCCACGCCAAAATTAAAAAATGTTGTGGGGGCCCCCGAAAAATCCATACCAGACCCTTTCCCGAGCACGCAACCTGGCAGGCCAGGATAAGGGAGGATGAGCGAGCCCCCACCTCCTTCAGAACCATACCAGGCCACATGCCCTCAACATGAGGATGGTGCTTTGGGGTCCCCACAAGTTAATGGGGACAAGGGCCTCGTTCCCACAACCCTTGCCAGTGGTTATGGAGGTCTGCGGGCGGGGGGGGGTTATCGGAATCTGGAAGCTCCCTTTAACAAGGGGGCCCCTAGGTACTGCCCCCCCATTTATTTTTATTTTTTTTAAAAAGTGTCCCATGACATCCATCTTCAATCACGCCACCTGACGGACCCGAAAAATAGAAAAAAAAAAACTCTGCCTCCATGGGAGACCTCCCGGCGACAGCTGTCTCTTGGCTGTGACAGCTGTTATATAGGCAAGGGTGGGGCAACCCGTGTTGTAAAACGGATGACCCATCCCCCTCTAACGTCAGAAGGGGAGGGGTCACTCAGTTATATCACCTGGTGGCCCCGCCCCTGCCTATATAACAGCTGTCACAGCCAGGAGACAGCAGTCGGCAGGACGCCTCCCATCGAGGCAGAGCTTTTTTTTTTTTCTAGTTTTCGGGTCAGTTGGCGCCGTGATTGAAGATGGATGGACATTGCTGGACAATTTATTATTTTTTTTTTTAATAAAGGAATTGCCCAAAGCTGTTGTTTTTACCTTTTTGACACTTTTTTGGTGAATGGGTAGGGGTACAATGTACCCGATACCTATTTACATGGGGGGGGCTTAAAGGGAGCTTCCAGATTCCCTCCGCCCGCAGATCCCTACAACCACCGGGCACGGGTTGTCGGGATGAGGCCGTAGGGACCCCAAAGCACCCTTCCATGTTGAGGGCATGTGGCCTGGTATGGTTCAGGAGGGGGGGGCACTCTCTCGTCCCCCCATCTATCCTGACCTGCCAGGTTGTATGCTTGGAAAAGGGTCTGGTAAGAATTTTATGGGCGATCTTGCAGTGCATTATGGGGCGTTCCATGAACGCCCCATATGTTTGGGTCGTTTGCGAGCAAACGAACACCCGATGTTTGAGTCAAACTTATGTTTGACTCAGGGGCGGACTGACAACTCATGGGGCCCCTGGACAATAGGAGATTATGGGGGCCCCCAGGCAATCAGAGATGATGGGGACACACAGTATACAATCACACAGTATACACATACAGTACATGTACACACAGTATACACAGACATGTTTTTATTGGCTGAGAAGGTACTGGAGAGGTGGGGTAGCTATAATCTCTGGATTTTTAGACCAAAAAGATGTCGGTAAGGGACATTTCAGAGACAGATGTAAAAAAAAAAATGATTTTTACATACTGTCCCTGGTTTTACTGAGGCTGGCAACCCTGATGGGGCCCCCGGGCAGTGCCCGAGTGGCTGAATGGTCAGTCTGCCCCTGGTTTGACTCAAACATCGGGCTCATCCCTCATTAGAACTCTCCTCTGCAGTGAATATACAGTGCCTTGAAAAAGTATTCACACCCCTTGAAATTTTCCACATTTTGTCATGTTACAACCAAAAACCTAAATGTATTTTATTGGGATTTTATGGGATAGACCAACACAAAGTGGCACATAATTGTGAAGTTGAAGGAAAATGATAAATGATACAAATAAATATGTAAAAAGTGTGGGGGGGGGGGCATTTGTATTCAGCCCCCTTTACTCTGATACCCCTAACTAAAATCTAGTGGAACCAATTGCTTTCAGAAGTCACCTAATTAGTAAATAGATTCCACCTGTGTGTAATTTAATCTCAGTAGAAATACAGCTGTTCTGTGAAGCCCTCAGAGGTTTGTTAGAGAACCTTAGTGAACAAACAGCTTCATGAAGGCCAAGGAACACACCAGACAGGTCAGGGATAAAGTTGTGGAGAAGTTTAAAGCAGGGTTAGGTTCTAAAAAAATCTCCCAAGCTTTGAACATCTCACGGAGCTCTGTTCAATCCATCATCCGAAAATGGAAAGAGTATGGCACAACTGCAAACCTACCAAGATATGGCCGTCCACCTAAACTGACCGGCCGGGCAAGGAGAGCATTCATCAGAGAAGAGCCAAGAGGACCATGGTAACTCTGGAGGAGTTGCAGAGATCCACAGCTCAGGTGGGAGAATCTGTCTACAGGACAACTATTAGTCGTGTTCTCCACAAATCTGCCCTTTATGGAAGAGTGACAAGAAGAAAGACATTGGTGAAAGAAAGTCATAAGAAGTCCTGTTTGTAGTTTGTGAGAAGCCATGTGGGGGACACAGCAAACATGTGGAAGAAGATTCTCTGGTCAGATGAGACCAAAATTGAACTTTTTGGCCTAAAAACAAAACGCTATGTGTGGTGGAAAACTAACACTGCACATCACCCTGAACACACCATCCCCACCGTGAAACATGGTGGTGGCATCCTGTGGTGGGGATGCTTTTCCTCAGCAAAGACTGGGAAGCTGGTCAGAGTTGATAGGAAGATGGATGTATCCAAATACAGGGCAATCTTAGAAGAAAACCTGTTAACCCCCATACACACTTTCATATTTTCTGCTGATTTTTTCCTTCAGATTTACCAAAACCATATAATATGAGGTCAATCCTTAGGAGTTTCAATTTGTATGCAATCAGGCAGGCCCTTGCACTACATGGTTCTGGTAAATATGAAGACAAAAATCAGCAGAAAATCTGATAGTGTGTATGGGGCTTTATACCGCGTACACACGGTCGGACATTTCCAGCATACTTGGTCCGGCGAACCAGAGTCCGCCGAACAATCAGACCATGTGTAGGCTCCGGCGGACTTTTCCGGCGGACTTTTTCCCAAAAGCCCGCCGGACCTAGATTTGAAACACGTTTCAAATCTTTCCGTCGGACAGTTTCTGGCGGAAAGTCCGCTCGTCTATGTGCTGGTCCGACGGAAAGCCCGCTCGTCTGTATGCTGGTCCAACGGACCAGATACGATGCAAGGGCAGGGTATTGCATTTCGCGCTCACTGCAATAGGAAAAACAAATTTTCCTATTGCGGTGAGCGCGGGGCATACCAGGCCCTTAGGTCTGGTATGGATTATAAAGGGAAGCCCCCCTACGACGAAAAAAAGGCGTGGGGTCCCCCCCTAAAATCCATACCAGACTCCGATCCGAGCACGCAGCCCGGCCGGTCAGGAAAGGGGGTGGGGACGAGTGAGCGCCCCCCCCCTCCTGAACCGTACCAGGCCGCATGCCCTCAACATGGGGGGGTGGGTGCTTTGGGGGAGGGGCGCCATGTGGGGCCCCCCCACCCCAAAGCACCTTGTCCCCATGTTGATGAGGACAAGGGCCTCTTCCCGACAACCCTGGCCGTTGGTTGTCGGGGTCTGCGGGGGGGCTTATCGGAATCCGGGAGCCCCCTATAATAAGAGGGCCCCCCACCCTATGTGAATGAGTATGGGGTACATGGTACCCCTACCTATTCACCTAGGGAAAAAGTGTCAATAATATTATATAATAATAATAATAATAATAATAATAATAATAATCTAATTATAATAATATAATAATAATAATAATAATAATAATAATAATAATAATAATAATAATATATAATGGGCATGCTGGGACTGTGACGTTTTAGGTGGCGTGGTCACCGGGTGATTTTGACCACACCCCTAAAACGTCACAGTCCCAGCATGCCCAGGGACTGTGACATCATAAGGGGGCGGGGTCTCCGCCTATATAAGTCACAACGGAGCCCTCAGAGAGCAGTCCAGCCGGAGAGAGCGTCGTGTCAACATCTGGGGAAGAGAAGAGGGAAGAAGACAAGAAGACAAGAAGCCCGGACCTCCGCTGGCAAGAGAGCGGCCTGAAGACAGCGGAGGAGCCAGCCGAAGAACTGGAACACCGGGAGAAGAGGCTGGAGAAGAACCAACCGGACGCCGGGAGAAGAGGAACCAGAGGGACCCCCAAAGCCTGAGGAAGACCCCCCCGGAGCTGTTTAATAAATTATTTTAAAAACCTGTGTAGTGTGTTTTATTATTGACACTTTTTCCCTAGGTGAATGGGTAGGGGTACCATGTACCTCATACTCATTCACATAGGGTGGGGTGCTGGGATCTGGGGGCACTTTTATTATAGGGGGCTCCCGGATTCCGATAAGCCCCCCGCCCGCAGACCCCGACAACCAACGGCCAGGGTTGTCGGGAAGAGGCCCTTGTCCTCATCAACATGGGGACAAGGAGCTTTGGGGTGGGGGGGGCCCCGCAGGGCACCCCCTCCCCCAAAGCACCCACCCCCCCATGTTGAGGGCATGCGGCCTGGTACGGTTCAGGAGGGGGGGGGGGGCGCTCGCTCGTCCCCACCCCCTTTCCTGACCGGCCGGGCTGCGTGCTCGGATCGGGGTCTGGTATGGATTTTAGGGGGGACCCCACGCCGTTTTTTCGGGCTTCCCTTTAAAATCCATACTAGACCTAAGGGCCTGGTATGACCCGCAACAGGGCTCGCAAGGTGTCAATCTCGCCGATAAAAGCAGCAAGATTGACTTCCTTTTCTAGTCCCGTCGCACCTGAGTCACGTTCAAAATGAATGGACTTGTCCATGTGTGGGCAAGTCCGTTCATTCTGAAAGTTCGCCGTAACTCCGGCGAAAGTCCGTCGGAAAGACGGGCGGACTTAGCCTGCCGGAAAGTCCGGTCGTGTGTGGGCAAGTCCGTCCTTTTTAAAGTCCGGCGCACCTGGCGGACAAAGTCCGTCAGAAAGTGCGCCGGACCAAGTATGCCAGAAAGTCCGACCGTGTGTACGCGGCATTAGAGTCTGCAAAAGACTCGAGACTGGGGCGGAGGTTCACCTTCCAGCAGGACAAATGCCCTAAACATTCAGCCAGAGCTACAATGGAATGGTTTAGATCAAAGCATATTCATGTTTTAGAATGGCCCACTCAAAGTCTTAACCTAAATCCAATTGAGAATCTGTGGCAAGACTTGAAAATTGCTGTTCACAGACGGTCTCCATCCAATCTGACAGAGCTTGAGATATTTTGCAAAGAAGAATGGGCAAAAATGTCCCTCTCTAGATGTGCAAAGCTGGTAGAGACATCCCCATAAAGACTTGTAGCTGTAATTGCAGAGAAAGGGGGTTCTACAAAGTATTGACTCTGGGGGGCGCCATACAAATGCCCCCCCCCCACACACACACTTTTCACATATTTATTTGTATCATTTATCATTTTCCTTCCACTTCACAATTATGTGCCACTTTGTGTTGGTCTATCACATAAAACCCCAATTAAAATACATTTACATTTCAGGTTGTAACATGAGAAAATGTGCAAAATTTCAAGGGGTATGAATACTTTTTCCAGGCACTGTATCCTTCTTAGACTCCTCCTCTGCACCTTCTCAGGTCCTACTCATTCAGTGCACTCATCCTACTCGATCCTATGCCCTTCAGTGCACCTATCCTTCTTAGGCTCCTCCCCCTCAGTGCACCTATCCTTCTTAGGCTCCTCCCCCTCAGTGCACCTATCCTTCTTAGGCTCCTCCCCTTCAGTGCACCTATCCTTCTTAGGCTCCTCCCCTTCAGTGCACCTATCCTTCTTAGGCTCCTCCCTTCAGTGCACCTATCCTTCTTAAGCTCCTCCCCTTCAGTGCACCTATCCTTCTTAGGCTCCTCCCCTTCAGTGCACCTATCCTTCTTAAGCCCCTCCACTTTAGTGCATTCATCCTTCTCAATTCCTTCCCCTTCAGTGAGCCCAACCTTCTCAGCCCCCTCCTCTGCTCTATTACATGGTTCCCAGCTATCTCTGTGGACTACAGAACATGTTATAAAGATGAAGAAAAGAGGAAGTGTTCTGTAGTCCTGTCCCCATGTGACAACGCGGCTTCTGTAAACATATAATACAGTTGGTGAGTGTTACCACCCTAGGACAGGATGTGTATCACCGGCAGGATCACCAGGTGAGAATAAAGGAAAAACACCTGAAAAAAACAAACAAATGCAGCCGCCCCTCTAAAGTCGGGTGAGATGTACTATATGATATTTAAGACTCGCCTGTGCCTTATGGCTTTTGGGTGCCATTCCAAATAAATTACATTGCATTAAACACATAGCTCCCAACTGTCCCTGATTTGGAGCAATGTCCCTCTGTCCCTCTTTCCTCCTCATTGTCCCTCTTTTTGGTCTGATCCATATAGATGTATATAAAATTCACTTTTTATCTTTCAAAAAGTGTTCCCAGTGCTAAACCTTTCATCCAAATTCTAAATTGCTACATTAGTAAATTTTAAAAGCCAATATACAGGAATAGTAGTGGTAAAAAAAAAAGCCCTTGTGGATTTGATTAACCTTTTTTTTGTTTAATTCTCCTTTAAGGGGGTGTGGTAAGGGGCGTGTCCTACGCCTACATACGTTTGGTAGTAGGTGTCCCTCTTTCCCATCCCAAAATTTTGGAAGGTATGCTAAACATAATGTGCATTGACATGCATTGTGCTGACTTGTTTGCTTTTTTTCTCAAAATTGTCGCTATTTTTTTGTTTATAGCGCAAAAAATAAAAACCGCAGAGGTGATCAAATACCACCAAAAGAAAGCTCTATTTGTGGGAAAAAAAGGGCGTCAATTTTGTTTGGCAGCCACGTCGCACGACCACGCAATTGTTAGTTAAAGAGACGCAGTGCCGAATCACAAAAAGTGCTCTGGTCTTTGGGCAGCCAAATGGTTTAATGGCTTAAGTGGTTAAGAGGGGTTGCCACCATCCCTGTGCTGAGTTCTCATGTCTGCATACCTACTGTGCCCATTATGAGGGGTTCCCACCATCCCTGTGCTGAGTTCCCAGGTCTGTACACCTACTGTGCCCATTATGAGGGGTTCCCACCATCCCTGTGCTGAGTTCCCGGGTCTGTACACCTACTGTGCCCATTATGAGGGGTTCCCACCATCCCTGTGCTGAGATCCCGGGTCTGTACACCTACTGTGCCCATTATGAGGGGCTCCCACCATCCCTGTGCTGAGATCCCGGGTCTGTACACCTACTGTGCCCATTATGAGGGGTTCCCACCATCCCTGTGCTGAGATCCCGGGTCTGTACACCTGCTGTGCCCATTATTAGGGGCTCCCACCATCCCTGTGCTGAGATCCCGGGTCTGTACACCTACTGTGCCCATTATGAGGGGTTCCCACCATCCCTGTGCTGAGATCCCGGGTCTGTACACCTACTGTGCCCATTATGAGGGGTTGCCACCATCCCTGTGCTGAGTTCTCATGTCTGCATACCTACTGTGCCCATTATGAGGGGTTCCCACCATCCCTGTGCTGAGTTCCCAGGTCTGTACACCCGCTGTGCCCATTATGAGGGGTTCCCACCATCCCTGTGCTGAGTTCTCAGGTCTATACACCTGCTGTACCCATTATAAGGGGTTCCCACCATCCCTGTGCTATTGAGCCCTACAATAAATCTCTCCTGTTGGTGTGAGTGACATTAATATTATGGTGTAGTATCAGTTGTATGTGATCCAATCATTGTGTATCCTTGTGAGATTCCTCTCCTCCATGCAGCTTGTGTAGCACACTCCATGTGGACCTGTCTCTCTCATCTGATTCCAGTATGAGGATGAATCTAGTCATCTTCTCCAGTGGATCTCCAGGGGGATGAGGTGACCTTCATTATTGGTTCCATTTCCCATCCATCATGTATCATCATCCCAGCCATTGGGTGTGGTGATGATTGTCCCCAGCTGGGGGCATCAGTGGTTGGTGGGAGGGGTATAAAGGACAGCTCTCTCTCCCTCTTTCATTGTATTGTGTCTCTTATGGGCAGGATGGGTTTTCTGATGAAGGGTTGTTGGGTGCTGCTCCTGGCTGTGGCCTGTTGGTCAGAGTTTGGCTGTGATGGAGTCTTGGTGAGACATGGCCGCCAGTCAGATTGGTGGAGGAGCAACCAGCGGGCTCTACCTGGCCAGGGCTCTTCTAGATGGGGCTCAAGAGACTGGAATGCTAATCGCCCTGTTGTGGGTGTTGGGGCTCCTAGGGGTTCACTTGCTGGAAGTGTTGGTGGGATACCACGAGATCTGCCACAGCCTGAGACCTCCCCTATCAGCATCCAGTGTGGAGAGGACAACATGGTGGTCAACGTCAAGAGGGATTTCTATGGGATTGGGAAGCTGGTTCAACCTTCTGACCTGAGCCTGGGGCCCCGTGGCTGCAAACCCAGCCCCCAGAGTACAGACACCACTGTTACCTTCCAGATCAACCTCCAGGACTGCGGCAACACAGTGCAGGTAATCTTCAAATGTTCCCCTGTGTCCATGTATTCTAGTCAATGGCGTCCCACAGTGTCTCTCCCCTCCCAAGTCCTCATCTTCCAGTTATGTGTCTGTGTGTATAGAACCTTCTCTGCTGCTTTTTTGGCCTCTTACCTGGAACCAGCTTGTTCTGTATCTGATGTTCCATTTGAAAAGGATTACCACCCCCCCAAAATTCCAGTAATATATTGCTGCAGCCTATCCACTCTTAACTTTCCCCCTCACTTCCCCACCAGCCAGAGTAGAATTCAAATCCCTGCTTACCAGAGTAAGACGTATACCATCCCTTCAAGGCTTGATTCATATGGCCTCCCCTTTGCGAGTAGGGGAGGGGATGTACCGGAACTTTAAAGCTCCACTTTGGGAAGATGAAGGTGGAATTTGAAGACGTAATGCTTTTGAATAGGTTATGGGAGAGCTAAAACCTCTGTTGGGCATTTTGCTATTTTTGTCCTGTTGGGGGATTTCCTTTCACTTCCTGCCTCATAGCCACAACAGTAAGTGAGGAAATTCCTGGCTGTTACCAGAGCAGGTGTCCCCATAGAATACAGATAAACAAAAACCCAACGGGGTTCTAACCCATGCCACTTTATCAAAGGTTTTTTTTTTTTTTTTTTTTTTTTTTTAATCAAAGTGGCTGCATGAGGTTTATGTAATAAAAGGTGGAGGAGCTGGGCCAGCACAAACTAATTGGACACTCCAGGAGAGGGCTATACTAGGTTGATTTCTGGAATGTCAATTTACCTAGCAAGCCACTAAAATTCCACATGGAAAGGGAAAACCCTGCGTGTAAACATTTGATTCACTTTGAAGTGTTTAACCCTAAGAATCCTGTCCCTTTAAAGCATGTTTATACTGCATAGGGGAGCATTGGCTACCCAGAATATAGAAAATGCGTGCAAACTAAACCCCGATTTGTAATGCAGACTGTCAGATGGAATAATTTGGTTGTTTGCAAGCTGGTTGGTGAGTTGAGATGGGAACTTTCTTTAGTTTTGTTTGCAAGCAAGGTAAATAAGAGCTTTTGGGCCTGGCCTTCCAAAACTGGGACCATGCAATGGTGGGCTTGGGGCCTTGTCTCAGAAAATGGACTAAACAATGTCAGCTTTCCATGTTTGTAAGTCTGTATCCTTCTCTTCTCTGCACAGATGACTCAAGACTGGCTAATCTACACCACCAACCTGACCTACAGCCCAACCTCCTCCATTCCAATCATCAGAACCAATGCGGCTGTGGTCCCCATAATGTGCTTCTACTACCGGTGAGCCAACACTACTAGATCAGATTACACTAGGGTGCCATGCAGGTCCCAGCTGGTGTTCAGCATCTGGTCAATATGTTTGGCCAGATTGGGGGAAGGTTAAACCCCTAGTTGGGTTTTTCTGCCTTCTGTCCTTACCAAGAGATTTTCATGTATCACCTTTCTGGTTAGGGGTGTGTTGGCAGCCCCTACATCAAAATGGGCTGCCGAGTGTAGTAGTCCGTCTGTTGCCCAGCCAGGCACACTTTTTTTTTTCCAGAGACATGAAAGCAGTCCTTGTGCAATCCTTCTACTGCAGTAATGATAGATTTCCTCTTACGAAGTGTGATCATGGGAGGATCTGCACTGACAATGGTGGGATTACTTTGAGTGTCTGAACTATAGAGAACCTTGTGGTCCAGATTGTGGGACTCCCTTTTATTGTCTCTGGAATCTAATGTATATAATTTTTTTTTTTTTTTTTTTTTTTTTTTGGCAATGTTGGGGTAATCACAGAGATGGTGATATAACAAGGTTCTAAAGGGAATCTGAGGACAAATATAGTAGCTTCTCCTGGTAACTTAAAAGTTCAGGGATCCTGTCCTATTGATGGCTTTACTATCTGGCTTCATTTGGTCACTGTCCAACAGAATGGAATCAACCAGACAGCCATCCTTTAGTAACTTGCTGGATAGTTTCATTGTAACCAGGATTTGACCCTGTATTCCAAGTCAGTAATGGACAGGAAAAGAGTAATATGAATTTGTGACATTACATTTGTTGACTCATTACTGACCTTGATCCTGTTCTTTGTAGGCACGGTAATGTGAGCAGCCAGGCCATTAAGCCAACGTGGGTTCCATTCAGCACCACCGTGTCTTTAGAAGAAAGGTTGTCCTTTTCTTTGGTCCTGATGACTGGTGAGGAAGATGGGTGATCAGGAGGGAGGGGTTATTGTTGGGCCTTTTTACTAATCCCCCTTTCTTTATGTATACAGAGGACTGGAGTGGTCCCAGAAGTTCTCCCATCTATCAGTTGGGGGATATTCTCTACATACAGGCCTCTGTGGATACTCGCAACCAAATTGCTATGATCCTGTATGTGGACCGCTGTGTGGCCACCATATCTCCTGATGCCACCTCTTCTCCAAGTTACGACATCATTACAGACAATGGGTATGTGGTTGTGTGTGTGTGGGTTTTTTTTTTTGTTTTTTTTTTGGGGGGTTGGATTTCTATGTGACCCAAATTGTAAATGACCATCTTCCGCAGGTGTCTGGTGGATGGAACACAAGCTGATGCCTCCTCAGCCTTCATCGCCCCAAGGGTCCAGACAAACACTCTACAGTTCACGGTGGATGCCTTCCGGTTCCTAGGAAATGATGTATCTCTGGTGAGGACTGTTTGAATTGGTTGCACAAATTGGTGCCTTCCAGGAATATTTAACCTACTAAAACCTTTTTATTCCAGATCTACTTGACCTGTTACCTGAGAGCTGCTGCTGCCACCCAGGTCCCAGATCCCATTAACAAGGCCTGTTCCTATAGTAAAGCCACTAACAGGTGAGACTATTTAAAATGCCAGTTGGGTGTCCATGGGTTGCTGCTCTTCCCCCTAGCATTTGTCTGTCTGTAATCACTTCTGCATGGATCTAGTAACCAGTGATTGGTTCAAAATTTTTTAGAACCAACATGGTGAATTCCTAAAACAATGGTATGGAAAGGGGCCCCATAGAGTGTCTGTCTGTGTACCATTACATATTTACACCATGTACATTGGTAAAATGGTTAGCCAGGTAAGTGGCCTCATGGGGCTGAAAGTTGGTCTAAAACAGGGGTAGGCATCCTTGGCCCTCCAGCTGTGGTGAAACTACAAGTCCCATGAGACATTGTCAGGGTCTTGCAATCACAGGCATGACTCCTAGAGGTATGATGGGATTTGTAGTTTCAACACAGCTGGAGGGCCAAGGTTGCCTACCCTTGGTCTAAAATATCTAGGGTGCCATGCAGATCCCAGCTGGTGTCAGAAATATGGGTAAGGGTCTCTGAATCTGCTTCTTGGACACCTTGGGTTGGCTGTAAATTCCATCCAAGGGGGATGTAAGTAGAACTGTAGACAAAAACTTTTTCATTTTGGATAGTCTCAGGGAGGGTTAAAACCATCAGACTTTTCTCACCTGTGTACCATTGCAGAGATTTGCCTTCACTTCCTGTCCCATAGCCAGACCGGAGGTGAGAGGGAATTCCTCTGACCCCCCCCCCCCCCCAAAAAAAATGGTATTTTCTCACTTTCAATTATGGTAAACCAGACAAAGTGTGAATCTCCCTAACGGGACACAGAAGGCAATAAAAACTAATCAATCTGCATTGTGCATCTAGAGGGATGAGCCCTAGGTAGGGTTGCCACATCATCCCTTTAATCCAGGACACACATTAATTACACAGGTTCTGTGGCTGATTATGTTAATTCAACTCACTTTGTGCCTTATCTGCATTAAATCTGCCTCAGAACCTGTGTAATGTGTCCTGGATTAAAGGGATGATGTGGCAACCCTAGCCCTAAGCCCTTTCAAGGTAAATGTCTAACTACCTATAGTGTTGGCCTTTCACCAAGCTCCCAGTGCATCTTCTAAACACAGGTTGTCATACATACTTTGGTTTGTTTTTTTTTTTTTTTTTTGTTTTTTTCTCTAGCTGGTCTGCAGTTGAGGGCCCCAGCAGTATCTGCCAGTGTTGTGAGACACCAGGCACCTGTAGCAACCCTACTGGTTTGACGGCAGGAGGAAGGAGCCGATTTGGAAGACCGAGAGCCTTTGGGAAAAGGGAAGCCTTGGATGGTGAGTCTTAACCATGCAGCTGCTGCATACAATAACGGTGTGGCCACATCTGCATCTTGCATTACAACAGGAGGGTGGGTGTGATCCTGACTGGGGTTATTCAACCTGGCACTGATTCTTGCACCCACCAGGGTTCTGAGGGACATGGGTGGCAATGAAGGGGGAAGGCTAGAACCTGGATGGCCTTCATAGTGCTGCTTCTATTCCCATAGAGATGTTTCCCTCACTTGTTTCAGAACTAGAACAGGAAGGTAGATCTCCTGCATAGCCTTTTCTTGGCAATGCAAATCTTGAGGGTTCAAACCATCCTCTCCCCCATAGTGTCTAATTGGTTAACATAATTTGATTCATGAGGGTCTACAGTGGACACCACCTCTACACACTTGAGTAGGAGTTGAGTTATCACCTGAAAGCCCTTAGTTGCCTTGTATAGATGTGTATGTGCTTCCTGATCCTCCAATGTTTCTCCCGCAGAACCTAACATGGAAGAGGAACAGTCGGTGACCACCTTGGGACCTCTGCTTGTGATTGGACCAAAACAAAATGACCTTGCAGCTGCAGTGATGAAGGAAGAGTCCACCCCCACAGAGCTCTGGTTGTTGGTGGCTGTCGGGTGTGTCAGTCTTCTTGTAGTTGCTGTGTGTACAGTGCTCATTGTGAAGTCTCTAAAAATGCCGCAATATGTATTGTCTGTTGAGAAATAAAAGAAAATGATTTAATATGGTCTTTTGCTTATTTATAGACCGTTATATGGTATGATTTGGTGCTTTTCTTAGGGGCTCTAAATGTCTAGATCGTGGGTCTCATGTGGCAGCCTCCTGCCCCACCCCTTGTCTCATGTGTTATATGAAGGTCGGAGGTTCCTCAATCTTAATGGGGACAGAAGTTGTGGCTGGGTGTATAGGGCCACAGGATACTAAATAGGATACTAAATAGGATCATGACTCCTGACCCTTTTATGCATCATTGAGTCCTCACTTAGGCTTCCTACTCTTAAAAATGACTTGTTCCACATTTTGAGGATCAAGAGTGCAGAGAGGGTGGTGGTGGTGGGGGGGGGGGGGTGCACACAAGGAGAGGGAGGGTGCAAATAAAGGACAGTGCGGGAGAAATGGCAGGAGAGGGAGCAGGTTAAAACAAGAGGGAGAGAGAGGAGTCCAAAAGTGGATAGTGTTGGGAGATGACAGAATATATACAGCGGCTCGCTCTATGGAGGCCTCTATGGGCCCTACTGACACCGTCCACTGCCCCACAGATACTGTCCACTTTTAAGGTAGGCTAGTTTCGTATTTTAACGAGAGAGATCACCCAGCAGGCCAAGGGACCCAAGAAAATCCCTGCCCATTGGCTGAGACACCCCAGGCATTCCTAATCTGTCCTTGCAATGCCCTTGTCTTATCCAATGTCACCAGCCACAATGCCCCCAAACAAAAGAAACACCAGCTGCCAATGTTGGCATTCATGGTTCCCTCGAACTGTAGCTCCCCAGTGCCGGCAGCACTCATGCAGCCCGAGACCATGACACTCCCACCACCATGTTTGACTGTAGACAAGACACACTTTTCTTTGTACTCCTCACCTGGTTGCCGCCACACACGCTTGTCACCATCTGAACCAAATAAGTTTATCTTGGTCTCATCAGACCACAGGACATACTTCCAGTAATCCATGTCCTTAGTCTGTCTTCAGCAAACTTTGCGGGCTTTGCTGTGCATCTTTAGAAGAGGCTTCCTTCTGGGACGACAGTCATGCAGACCAATTTGATGCAGTGATGCAGACCTCAACTTCTTTGGTTGACCATGGTGAGGCCTGTTCTGAGTGGAACCTGTCCTGTTATACCGCTGTATGGTCTTGGCCACCGTGCTGCAGCTCAGTTTCAGGGTCTTAGCAATCTTCTTATAGCCTAGGCATAAGCAATTAGTGGACCTCCAGCTGTTGCAAAACTACCAGTCCCATTATGCTCTGCCTCTGGATGTCATGCTGGTGTTTGTCAGTCTTGCTATGCCTCATGGGACTTGTAGTTCTGCAACAGCTGGAGGTCCGCTAATTGCATATCACTGGTCTAGGCTTTTTTTTTTTTTTTGCCATGTTGAACTTCCAGTGACCAGTAAGTGACAACACCAAATTTAATACACCTGCTCTGCATTCACACCTGAGACCTTGTAACACTAACGAGTCACATGACACTGGGGAGGGAAAATAGCTAATTGGGCCCAATTTGGACATTTTCACTTAGGGGTGTACTCACTTTTGTGCCAGCGGTTTAGACATTAATGGCTGTGTTTTGCGTTATTTTGAGGGGACAGCAAATTTACACTGTTATACAAGCTGTACACTCACTACTTTACAATGTAGCAACGTGTCATTTCTTCAGTGTTGTCACATGAAAAGAGAATAAAATATTTACAAAGATGTGAGGGGTGTACTAACTTTTCTGAGATACTGTAGGTTGACCCCCATGACAAAGTACTCCCAGAGTTCAATTGCCTGCTTTTGAGACTTGGTCTGTCTGACTTCCTTTCATGTGATCAGGGTGGAGGCAGTGCCCTGACAAAGGCGGAGTCACTGCCATGGTAAGGGTGGAGTCACTGCTGTAATGGAAATATGAGTTGTGTAAATAAGAGGAGTTTCCTTCAGCACAGCTAAGGATGGAAGGTTAAAAGAAAGGCGCCACCTGCTGGCTGAAAAATAAACAAATATTCACCTACAATGTCTCATATTGATCTGATGAAGTGTATATACTGTATGGATACAAATTTTTTTTTTTTTTTTTGTACTTAAGTTCTGATCAGAATAAATAAATACAATTTGTCCAACTGCTGCTCCAAATAAATGGAAAGAAAACTTGTTATTTAGACCAAAACGTAGAGGAGCAGACAGTCCCGAGTTGGAGGAGACAGTCCCGATTCTGGAATAGGAAGTTGTAGGAGGAGGGTATAGGAATAGCTGGGATGTAGATAAAACTGTCTGGATCTACAGAACACATCCACTGAAGGAGGACTCTGGGTATTTCATTGTATAGTCAGATTGGACTGCCCCGGTTTGCGACAAGTTTACTTTAAGAATAAAGGCCATTTTCAGTATCTTTCCCGGACCCCTCCCCTTCTGTGTACCCATCCTCCACAGTCCCCTCCCCTTCTGTGCACCCATCCTCCACAGTCCCCTCCCCTTCTGTGTACCCATCCTCCACAGTCCCCTCCCATCTCCAGTTCATCTATATCATATCAGCTCCTTTCTAAAGTGTAGAGATAGGGGAAAGGTAAAACAATATTTATAAGTAGGGATGAGCCGAACACCCCCCGGTTCGGTTCGCACCAGAACCCGCGAACGGACCGAAAGTTCGCACGAACGTTAGAACCCCATTGACGTCTATGGGACTCGAACGTTCGAAATCAAAAGTGCTCATTTTAAAGGCTAATTTGCATGGTATTGTCCTAAAAAGGGTTTGGGGACCCGGGTCCTACCCCAGGGGACATGTATCAATGCAAAAAAAACTTTTAAAAACGGCAGTTTTTTCGGGAGCAGTGATTTTAATGATGCTTAAAGTAAAAAAAAAAAAGTGAAATATTCCTTTAAATATCGTACCTGGGGGGTGTCTATAGTATGCCTGTAAAGTGACGCGTGTTTCCCGTGTTTAAAAATGACATTTGGTGCAGGCACTGTTCTAAAGGAAAAAATCTCATTTAAAACTGCTTGCGGGTTTAATGTAATGTCGGGTCTTGGCAATATGGATGAAAATCAGTGAGACAAACGGCATGGGTACCCCCCAGTCCATTACCAGGCCCTTTGGGTCTTGTATGGATATTAAGGGGAACCCCGCACCCAAATTAAAATAAGGAAAGGTGTGGGGCCACCAGGCCCTATATACTCTGAACAGCAGTATACAGGCGGTGCAAACAAGACAGGGACTGTAGGTTTGTTGTTAAGTAGAATCTCTTTGTAATTTTGAATGGGTACATTTTTAACGTGTTTAGCTCCAGCCAAAAAATCTTTTTTAAGCTTTTTGGAAAACATAGGGAAGGGTTATCACCCCTGTGACATTTGTTTTGCTGTCTTTCCTCCTCTTCAGAAGATTTCACCTCACTTTTTGTCCCAATGAAAAATGTTTTTTGAAAATTTGGGTTTTTTTGTGGAACAAGGATTGGAAAGCATCAGTGGAAAGGAGAATTTTTTTTCCCATATTAACTCTTACAGGAGAGAATTTCCCTTCCTAGGGGTAGATTTCATCTCACTTCCTGTTGTCTCCTTCCGTTTGCAAGCAGGAGTCGTTTGTAAGTTAGATGTTTGAAAGTAGGGTCCTGCCCTATATACTCAGCAGAAATTTGGGCCTTAGGTGTTGCTGTGGCCACAACACTGTAAGCCCTCACAGGGCCCTGCTGTGAAATATTAGATCAAGAATTGTAATTACACGCCCCTGTTGAACAGGAGCTGAAAAATTAGGCCTTAGGCACTGGTGCTGGTGCCACAACACTGCAACCCCTCACAGACACTCTAGTTGTAACGCAGAAACGAGCGCTGCTGCAAAGTATTGCATCAAAAATTGTAATTACATGCGGCTGAAAAATTGTGCCTTAGGCACTGGTGGTGGCACCCAGAACCAAAAATGTTCTTACAAGCTATCAGCGTGATGATTGAGGAGGAAGAGGATAATTACTTAGGGATAGTCACTCAGCATCAGCATAGGCAGTCTTTGAAGGGATCTGAGATTTCAAAAAAAATTATTCGGTTACATCAGCATCAGGTGCTTGGTAGCTGGTGGTGATCCAAGACTGATTCATTTTTATGAAGGTCAGTCGATCGACCGAGTCGGTGGACAGACGCACCCTGTGATCGGTTACCACGCCTCCAGCAGCACTGAATGTGCGTTCCGAAAGAACGCTGGATGCAGGACAGGCCAGTAGCTCAATTGCATACTGTGCAAGCTCTGGCCAGTGATCCATCTTCAAGACCCAGTAACCCAGAGGATTTTCGGTGGGAAAGGTGTCCAAGTCTGATCTTGCCCCTAGGTATTCCTGCACCATGTAAAACAGACGCTGGTGATGGTTGCTGGAACCGATCATACCTTGGGGTTGCGGACCAAAAAATTGTCTGAACGCATCGGTCAGACGGCCACCTTCTCCACTGCTCCTTCTTTGACTGACCGAAGCCTCAGCAACACGTTGTCCAGAAACAGGAGTTTGTAACCTCCCAGTCTCTGGGAACGCGTTGCACAGACCTTTCTGCAAGGCCTCCCGAAGATGTTTCATCCTCTGCTCCCTCTGCGATGGCAAGATAAGGTCCGCAACCTTACCCTTGTAACGTGGATCAAGGAGGGTTGCCAGCCAGTATTGGTCCTTCTCCTTGATACCACGAATACGAGGATCCTTACGCGGGCTTTGCAGGATCAGGGAGGCCATGCAGCGTAGGTTTGCTGAGGCATTCGGTCCGGAGTCCTCTGGGTCACTAAGGACGACATGGTCCACAGCCACCTCCTCCCAGCCACGTACAAGTCCATGTGTTTCTTGGGACTGATCCCTTAAAGACTGCTGCTGATGCTGAGTGCCAGGCTCCACCTCCATACTGACACAATCTTCCTCCTCCTCCTCCTCCTCCTCGTCCTCTTCCTGTGTGATCGGTGGGCACGCAGGAACACTGTCTGGATAAAGGGGGCCTTGAGAGCTAAGGAAGTCCTCCTCTTCCTGCCTCTGTTCTGCCTCAAGTGCCCTGTCCATTATTCCACGCAGCGTGTGCTCCAACAGGTGGACAAGGGGGACAGTGTCACTGATGCATGCACTGTCACTGCTCACCATCCTCGTGGCCTCCTCAAATGGTGACAGGACAGTGCATGCATCCCTGATCATGGCCCACTGGCGTGGGGAAAAAAAACCAAGCTCCCCTGATCCTGTCCTGGTGCCATAGTCGCACAGGTACTCATTGATGGCCCTTTGCTGCGTGTGCAGCCGCTGCAGCATGGCCAACGTTGAGTTCCACCTGGTGGGCATGTCACAGATTAGGCGGTTCTTGGGCAGGTTAAACTCCTTTTGGAGGTCCGTCAGCCGAGCACTGGCATTATATGACCGGCGGAAATGCACACAGACTTTCCTGGCCTCCCTCAGGACATCCTGTAAGCCCGGGTACCTGCCCAAGAACCGCTGCACCACCAAGTTAAGGACGTGAGCCAAACAGGGCACATGGGTCATTTGTCCCTGTCGGAGGGCAGAGAGGAGGTTGGTGCCATTGTCGCAAACCACCATTCCTGCCTTTAGTTGGCGTGGCGTCAACCACCTCTGAACCTGTCCCTGCAGAGCTGACAGAACCTCTGCCCCAGTGTGGCTCCTGTCCCCCAAGCACACCAGCTCAAGCACCGCATGGCATCTTTTGGCCTGCGTACTTGCGTAGCCCCTTGAACGACTACGGAGCACCGCTGATTCCGAGGAAGAGGCCATGGAGGAAGAAGAAGAGGAGGGGGTGGAGGAGAGAGGTGTGTCACAATCATTAGCATTTTGGAGGCGTGGTGGCGGAACAACCTCCAGCACTACTGCACCTTGTCCTGCATCCTTCCCAGCTGCCAGCAGAGTCAGCCAATGCGCCGTGAAACTTAGGTAACGTCCCTGTCCATGCCTGCTGGACCATGAGTCAGCGGTAATATGCACCTTACCACTGACCGCCCTGTCCAGCGAGGCATGGACATTGCCTTCCACATGCCGGTAGAGAGCCGGAATCGCCTTCCGTGAGAAAAAGTGGCGTTTGGGTACCTGCCACTGAGAAACCGCACATTCCACAAACTCACGGAAGGGGGCAGAGTCTACCAACTGAAAAGGCAGCAGTTGAAGTGCCAGCAATTTTGCCAAGCTAGCATTCAACCACTGGGCATGTGGATGGCTGGGAGCAAACTTCTTTCGGCGGTGCAGCAGCTGGGGCAGGGAAATTTGCCTGGTACAATCTGACGTCGGTGTACCAAAAGCAGATTGCCCACAAGAACTTGGCTGTGACACACCTAATTCTACACCTTCATTCCTCTCAGTGCAGGTCTCAGAGAGGACTGAAGGTCTAGTGGGGTTGGAAATCTCATCTGATGAGGAGCAAGGAGAGGTCCTCTTTGTTCTTTGGTGTGGGTCTTTTAGATGCGCTTGCCAACGAACTGCATGGCAGGTCAACATATGTCTGGTCAAGCATGTGGTACCCAAGCGGGAGATGTTTTGGCCACGTGAGATACGCTTGAGACATATGTTGCAAATAGCAGTGGTGCGATCTGATGCACTCGTCTCAAAAAAGGCCCACACCAAAGAACTTTTTGAATAACGCGCAGAGACTGCAGCGCCCTGCACATGTGGAGCTTTGGGGTGTGATGCAGTCAATGTGCTGCCCTTAGGCTGGCCCCTGGAGGGCATCCTGCCTCGTTGGTGATGTGCCGCCTCCTCCTCCTCTCTCCTATCAGGCACCCACGTTGAGTCAGTGACCTCATCATCCCCTCCCTCCTCATCACTGGAGCAAACCCGGCAGTATGCTGCAGCAGGGGGAGCATGACTGCCAGATTGCTGTCCTTCTTGGGCACCCCCTCTGTCCGTGCTCATGTTACTGCCTTCATCGAGCTCAGTATCATCATCAGAGCCTTCCAAACACTGGGCATCCTCCTGGAGCATGTACCCAACACTGTGGTCAAACAGTTCGAGGGACTCCTCAGGAGGACATGGTGGAGCTAGGGAAGGAGTCACTGATGACATTGAGCCGAGGGAAGAGGCCGCTGCTTTGCCAGACAAAGCACCCTGGGCATGGGTGAGAGAGGATGAGGAGGATGAGGACGGCTTGGTCATCCACTCGACCAAGTCTTCCGCATGTTGCGGCTCAACACGGCCAGCTGCCGAAAAAAAGGCCAAGCGTGTCCCATGGCCACGTGCTGATGAGGATGCACCGTCTCCACGACCAGCACTAGACACAGAGCCTGCTTGCCCTCTCTTATTGGCTTGTGACTGTCTGCCTCTCCTTCTTGGCCTTCCAGACATACTAATGGCCTGTAGCTGCACTAAGCTGGGATATATAGATATATATATATATATATATACTGCAGCTAGCAAAATCAACTACCTGCCTGTAGTATGAGAACACCACCAACCTTCTACAGGTAGCTTTAGCTGAACACTGTGAGGTGGACGCACCCCACTAACTTGTAGGTCTAGCTGAACACTGTGAGCAGGATGCACTGCACTAAATGTAAATAGTCTAGAAGATAACAGGAACGGATCTAGCTGAACACTGTGAGCAGGACGCACTGCACTAAATGTAAATAGTCTAGCTGCCTGACTGTGGTACTAATAGGATCAAAAGAACACCAGTAATTTTCTTTAGGTAGCTGTAAATACTGTAACAAGACAAGCCTGCCTGTCAGTAGGAAGATAACAGGAACGGATCTAGCTGAACACTGTGAGCAGGACGCACTGCACTAAATGTAAATAGTCTAGAAGATAACAGGAACGGATCTAGCTAAACTGAATACAGTGTATATATATATATATATGCAACACCTGGGATGCATATATATACACAATACACTGTAAGTGCAGCTAACTGACTGACTGTTCTGCCTAATCTATCTAACTCAAATCAAACACTGTCTCTCTGTCTATCTCTTTCAACGCCGGAACACACACTACACAGGGCCGCCGTGCAGGCGGCCTTATATAGTGTGGGGCGTGTTCTAAATCCACTGAGCCATAATTGGCCAAAGCCTCCTTGGCTTTGGCCAATTACGGCTCTCTGTTCAGGCGGCGCTGTGATTGGCCAAGCATGCGGGTCATAGTGCATGCTTGGCCAATCATCAGCAAGCAATGCACTGCGATGCCGCAGTGAATTATGGGCCGTGATGCGCCACACGAATTTGGCGCGAACGGCCCATATCGTTCGCAATTCGGCGAACGACCGAACAGCCGATGTTCGAGTCGAACATGGGTTCGACTCGAACACGAAGCTCATCCCTATTTATAGCTGCTTATTTCATTGCCCGAGGTACACACAACATCCATTGTTGCTTGTTTAGCCAGCTGTGTGCTCCTTCAGTCAACAGATGGTGCTTATAAATATTGTTTTACCTTTCCCCTAGCTCTACACTTGAGAAAGGAGCGCGCATGCGCCTCACGGACCTTGCGCATGCTCTGAAATGCGTTGTGTTCTCCACAGTCATTGACGTCGCAGGCTGTTTCCACGGGTTGGCTGCTCCTCTCCTCTGCAGTACAGGCCGTGTTCCGTCCCGGCTCCCCACCATATTGCAGCACAAATTTGAGACACTCTTGGGAACCGGCTCCCCCCCCCATACCACTTTCCTCTGACACACATCCACCTGCCTAGAGCACCGTTGTGTTTTTGAATGTAAGTGGCTACTTTTTATCTTGTTAACTAAAATAAACTTTTTACTTAGAGGCGCTCCTCTCCTTTTGTTTTTCTCCCAACATTTTGAGATAGGAATGAGGGACACCTACTAGCAAACGTATGTAGGCCTAGGACACGCCCCCTGTCACACCCCCTTAAAGGGGAATTAACCCCCCAAAAAAGGTAAATTAAATCCACAAGGGCTTTTTTTTTACCACTACTATTCCATTATATTGGGTTTTAAAATTTATAAATGCAGCAATTCAGAATTTGGATGAAAGATTTAACACTGGGAAACACTTTTTGAAAGATAAATAGTGCATTTTATATACATCTATATAGATCAGACCAAAATGAGGGACAAATGAGGAGGACAGAGGGACATTGCTCCAAACCAGGGACAGTCCCTCCAAATCAGGGACAGTTGGGAGCTACGTATACTTCTCACTCTCCTTCCTGGAGTGCACCTATCCTTCCCAGTCCCCTACCCTACATTGCATCCATTCTTCTTACTCTCCTCCACTTCAGTGTCCCCATTCTTCTCAGAACCCTCCCCTGCAGTTCACCTGTCCTTTTTAGGCCCCTTCAGTGTACCCATCCTTCTCAAATCCCTAGTCCCCTCTTCTTCAGTATACTTATCCTTCTAATTCTCCTCTTCTGTGGTGCACCTTCTTCTCAGTTTCCTCCTCTGCAGTGCAGTTGTCTTTCTTATACCCCTTCAGACTTGTACCCATTCTTCTTAGGGCCCTCCCCTTCAGTGCACCTACCCTTCTCAGTCTCCTCCTCCGCAGTGCATCTATCTTTCTCAGTCTCCTTCTCTGCAGTGCATCTATACTTCTTCTTAGTCTCCTCCTCTACAGTGCATCTATCCTTCTCAGTCTCCTCCTACACAGTGCACCTATCCTTCTAAGAACCCTCCCCTGCAGTGCACCTATCCTTCCCAGAACTCTCCTCTGCAGTGCACCTATCTTTCTTAGTCTCCTCCTCTGCAGTATACTTATCCTTCTTGGACCTCTACAGACTTGTACCCATCCTTCTCAGGGCCCTCCCCTTCAGTACACCTATCCTTCTCAGTCTCCTCCTCTGCAGTGCATATATCTTTCTCAGTCTTCTTCTCTGCAGTGCACCTATACATCTCAGAATCCTCCTCTGCAGTACACCTATCCTTCTCAGAATCCTCCAATGCAGTGCACCTATCATTCTCAGAACCCTCCTCTGCAGTGCACCTATACATCTCAGAATCCTCCTCTGCAGTGCACCAATCCCTCTCAGGTTCTACTCATTCAGTGTACTCATCCTACTCAATCCTATGCCCTTCAGTGCACCTATGTATCTCAGAACCCTCCCGTTCAGTGCACCTATGCATCTCAGAACACTTCCCTTCAGTGCACCTACCCTTCTCAGTCTCCTTCTCAGCAGTGCACCTATCCTTCTCAGAACCCTCCATTGCAGTGCACCTACCCTTCTCAATATCCTCCCCTGTAGTGCACCTGTCCTTCTCAGTATCCTCCCCTGCAGTGCACCTATCCTTCTCAGAACCCTCCCCTGCAGTGCACCTATCCTTCTCAGTATCCTTCTCAGCAGTGCACCTATCCTTCTCAGAACCCTCCCCTGCAGTACACCTATCCTTATCAATATCCTCCCCTGCAGTGCACCTGTCCTTCTCAGTATCCTTCTCAGCAGTGCACCTATCCTTTTCAGAACCCCCCCCTGCAGGGCACTTATTATTCTCAGAACCCCCTTCCACAGTTCATCTATCCTTCTCAGTCTCCTCCTCTGCAGTGCACCAATCCCTCTCAGGTCCTACTCATTCAGTGTACTTATCCTACTCGATCCTATGCCCTTCAGTGCACCTATCCTTCTTAGGCCCTCCCCTTCAGTGCACCTATCCTTCTTAGGCCCCTCCCCTTCAGTGCACCTATCCTCCTTATGCTCCTCCCCTTCAGTTTACCTATCCTTTTTAAGCCCCTCAGCTTTAGTGCATTTATCCTTCTTAATTCCTTCCCCTTCAGTGAACCCAACCTTCTCAGCCCCCTCCTCTTCTCAATTTCATGGTTCCCAGCTATCTACAGAACACCGCCCCCATGTTATAAAGATGAGGAAAAGAGGAAGTGTTCTGTAGTCCTGTCGCCATGTCACAACGCGGCTCCTGTAAACATATGATACAGTCAGTGAGTGGTATCACCCTAGGACAGGATGTGTATTACTGGCAGGATCACCAGGTGAGGAAAAAGGAAAAACACCTGAAAAAGAAAATGAATGCAGCCGCCCCTCTAAAGTCGGGTGAGATGTACTATATGATATTTAATTAACGTCTGTGCCTTATGGCTTTTGGGTGCCATTCCAAATACATTACATTGCATTAAACACATAGCTCCCAACTGTCCCTGATTTGGAGCAATGTCCCTCTGTCCCTCTTTCCTCCTCATTTGTCCCTCATTTTGGTCTGATCTATATAGATGTATATAAAATGCACTTATTATCTTTCAAAAAGTGTTTCCCAGCACTAAACCTTTCATCCAAATTCTAAATTGCTACATTAGTAAATTTTAAAAGCCAATATAAAGGAATAGTAATGGTAAAAAAAAAGCCCTTGTGGATTTGATTAACTTTTTTTTGGTTAATTCTCCTTTAAGGGGGTGTGGCAGGGGGCGTGTCCTACGCCTACATACGTTTGGTAGTAGGTGTCCCTCTTTCCCATCTCAAAATTTTGGGAGGTATGCTAAACATAATGTGCATTGACATGCATTGTGCTGACTTGTTTGTTACCACAAGGCATCTGCTGAGTTCCCAGATCTGTACACCTGCTGTCCCCATTAAAAGGAGTTCCCATCATCCCTGTGCTGAGTTCCCGGGTCTGTACACCTGCTGTGCCCATTATGAGGGGTTCCCACCATCCCTGTGCTGAGTTCCCGGGTCTGTACACCTGCTGTGCCCATTATGAGGGGTTCCCACCATCTCTGTGCTGAGTTCCTGGGTCTGTACACCTGCTGTACCCATTATGAGGGGTAAATTTTGTTTATTGAAAAATCTTACAAACAACAACTTATATACAATAAAACCATAATAAATAAATAAAACATATTTACAAAATAATTGAATTTGATAATACAAAACAAGAACATTATAAATGGTACAAAAACAAATTGCGCACAACACAATCCCTACGGGAGAGCCAGACTAAGGAACATCACCATCACCATGCATGTAGCCTTTTATCAAAAATATATTTCATGTTGAAAATCTAGGGGAGTGAAACAAGAATACAAAGAAAAGCCGCACACCCCGAGATCAACAGGCAGCAGCTACAGAGTCCTGATATTCCTCCACGCTCTTATCCAGGCCTCCTTCTGCCACCTGCCTTTCTCAAGACCCCGAATCTTCCCAACCTCACCCAGAATGTCCTGCACCACTACTTCGACAGGGAGGATTTTACCCCGTAAGGATACCTGACACCGTGCACTCCACGTGAAATAACGGACTACCAGACTAACTAAAAAAAGTGTTTCCAAATCATAATCCCGACGAGTCTGGAATGCCCCATACACCCACTCTGCATAACTCATATGGGGGAGGAAGGGTATACATAGAGCCCTCCCAACCCTCTTGTACACCTCTATATTAAAAGGGCATTGAAGTAGAAAGTGATCCATGGACTCCACCACTCCTCCACACTCTACTCTCGGGCAGCCCCGATCACTCATGGAAAGAAACTTCAAGTTGCCCTTCACATATAGTTTTCCATGAAAGGCAAGCCAAGCCTGATCCCTAAACTTCATTGGGATTCTCTCCAAATTAATCAATCGCAAACCCACCCCCAAAACCAGGCTTGGGCAATCCCTCAAGGCCAGTGGCTCGCAAAAAGCAGAGCTCATGATCCGCTTCTCAAGAAGTTTCCTTGGAAGAGATTTGACTTCTCCTGCTGTTACTTGCCACTGCCGAAGCATTTTCAAACACGGGGCAACATAAGCCAGGAGCTGTTCATGCTTGACCCTCAGGCTTTTCACTGGCCCACCATTTTCCCAGTCTCGCAGAAAGGGCCTAAACCAGGACTGGAAAATACCAACCCACCCAGGCGGTCTCTCTGCCAACATGTTACCAAGATTGTACTTCACAAACATCAGAGAGAAAAAGACTACAGGGTTGACCATCCCTAGACCACCCTCCCGCCTAGGAAGGTAAGTCACATTCCTTTTGACAAGGTTTATTCTGTTCCCCCATAACAGCTGGAAGAAACAACTATAGATCCTGGTATAGAGAGAAACTGGCAAAACGCAAACAAAACTGACATACAGAAAAATCGGAATCAGGTAAGTCTTGATCAGATCAACCTTTTCCCTCAAGGAAAGCTGCCAACCTTTCCAGCTTGCCACCTTGACATCGGCATTCTCCAGCCTGTTCACCCAATTTGCATGACCATAGTCACCTGGGCCGAATTCAATGCCTAGAACTCGAATTTTTTGTTGGGGCTCCGGGAAGTCATCCGGGAGAACAAAGCTCTCACCTTCCACACCCATCCAGAAAGCTTCACACTTGTCCTGGTTGACCTTTGAACCTGATGCCTCTGCATACTGCCCTATCACTGAGACCACCTCCTGCGCCTCCGCAGTCCCAGAGATAAAAACAGAAACATCATCAGCATAGGCCACAACCTTCAAAGGAGGCTCACCAGCGATGCCCAAAAGGTACCCCACACAATGGTCCACTCTCTAGCCTTCTAATGAAGGGGTCGATTGCAAACACATATAGCAGAGGACTCAATGAACACCCCTGACGCACACCCGAGCCGACTGCAAAGGGCTGCCCGACCCAACCATTAACCAGAGGAAAGCTTTCAGCCCCTTTGTACAAAATCTTGAGCCAATCAATGAAACCCCCCTCCAGGCCATATTTGTCAAGAAGGAGCCACAAGTACTCATGATTAACCCGATCAAAGGCCTTAGCCTGATCCAATGTCAGCAAAAATTTACCCCAACCAGCAGCCCTACAACGCTCCAAGGCCTCCCGGACAGCTAACAACGCTGAGAAAGTGCTTCTACCTTGGACCGAACAGTGCTGGTGGCGGGATAACAAACTGCCTGCAACTGGTGATAATCGCTAGAAGAAAATCTTTGCCAGTATCTTTCTATCGACATTAAGAAGGCTAATGGGGCGCCAATTCCCAATCATCGAAGGATCTTTACCCTTTGACAGAAGGATCACTGCAGATTGCCTCATGGAGGGAGGGAGAGAACCCTCATTCAAACAGCCATTAAAAACCTCCGCAAGGTAGGGAGCCAGGATCGTTTTAAAACATTTATAGAACTCGGCTGTCAAACCATCTGGCCCTGGAGTTTTCTTGATGGCTAGTTTATCAATAGCCTGAATTACCTCATCTGCAGTGATTTCATCTGTCAAATTCATCAAAGGAACATCACTTTCCAGTCCTGGTGTAGAGTCCAAAAAACCCAACATCCTTGTCCGATCAAGGTTCCTTCCTCCCAGGAGATCGGCATAGTATGACCTGACAACCTCCAGGATCCCTGACCTAGACTTCGTCAGAGAGCCCGTACTGTCCCTCAGGCCATTGACCGTCTTAACTGCTATGCTCTGTTTACAGTTCTGGTAAGGGTCAGGCGAATGGTATTTCCCGTAATCCCTCTCCTGAACCAAAGAGGCGTGCCGGTCATATTGATGTCTCCTAAGGAGGAGCTTCACCTCAGAGATCGCCCCTGAATCTCCTCCATTCGAAACAAGGCGGTCAAGTTTCCTCCGCAAACGCTGGTAGGTGATATACTTATCTTGCCGCTTCTTTCTTCCTATGGCCTTGAAAAGCCCAACAGTCCGCTGTTTAACAAGCTCCCACCATTCTGACTTGCTGTTGCAAAAGTCTAGGATCGTTACCTGTGCTTGAAAAAAACCCTCAAAGGATTGTCTTACTCTCTCGTCTTCCAGGAGGGCCGAATTCAATCTCCAGATACCCCTCCCCCTAGGTGGCATGTCTGGGGCATTCAGAGTCACAGATAGAATACAGTGATCAGAAAACTCCACTGCCCGACACACAGGTGCCGAAAAAGCGGAGTCTCCCTTTAAAAAAAACCTATCTATCCTACTCTGACTATTACCTCGCTGAAAAGTGAACCCCGTGCTGTCTGGGCAGCGCTTAATGTGCGCATCTACCAGACCTGCTTCCCTAACTATCGCATTAAGAAAAAAGGGTGTCATAGCCCAGCTTATCTCTGAAACCTCTCCTGTCCTTAGACCTAGTAATGGTGTTGAAATCACCTCCAAAGATAACCTGCTGGGCCGTAAAAAGAAAAGGCTTAATCTTTGTAAAGAGGCATTTCCTGTCCCACTTCGTCTGGGGACCATAGATGTTAATCAGGCGCAAGTCCTGCCCCTTCACAGAGACGTCTAAGACCATGCATCTCCCTATCTCTACCTCAATTACCCGCCGGCACGTTACCATACCAGAAAAAAGGACTGCAACTCCGCTGTAAGGCTCGGCCGCAAGAGACCAAAATGAGGGACCACGTCTCCACTCCTTCTTTGCCAGATGTATATCGGCCAGACTACTCAGATGGGTTTCTTGCAAAAACAAAATGTCAGCATCAAACTCGCTGAGCAAAAATAAGGCCATATGACGAGCACTTACTGATCTTAAGCTGGTAACATTAATGGTTGCCACTTTTAACGGAGTGGGAACTGCCATTAGGGTAGTTGAGGCAGCCGGTTCTTAGCCTGACTACTCCCTCTTCCTGGAGAACCAGCGCGCTTTGTTGCACCCTGGCACTCATCCTCCATAGAGGATGCAGAACTGAATGAGTCCCATTCATCCTCATCATCATCATCAGACAGGACCTTAAACTTATTTTCTAAAGGCAAAAATTTAGGATTTAGGGTAACTGAACCCCCTTTTTTCCTTCTTTTGCCCCTCCTCCTCCTATCCTCCAACCACTCCATATCATCCTTAGACAAACCAGACTCAACAGCCTCCCCACCCCCATCCTCCCCTTCACCCCCCACCCCCCCACTCCCCCTTCCCTTATCTACCACCAGGCCAGCCTCTCCACCATCCACCCCACTCCTCTGCACCCCACGATCCTTAATAGGAACCCTGCAGCGTCGGGGGAGGGGGGTTGGCACCACACCTGACGCACCTGCCTCAGCACCTCTTGCTGCCTCTGCAATTTTAGAAGACACAGACACAGAAGGATTGGACACATTTTTGGCAACCGATACCTTACCTACAGAAGACATGGGCACACTAGGTAAACGCACAGACTGGGGAGACACAGACACATTAGGTATTGGCACAGACTGGGGCACCACAGATTGGGGAGACACATTGGGTATTGACACAGACTCAGATGGACTCACAGGCACCCCAGCTGCTGAGCTCCGAGCATCCTCCATGTCCATGCGGAAGAACTCTCTCATGAGCTCAGGATTGTTGTGCATTGCCTCAGGACACTGACTGTAAGGATGTCCCACCGCATTGCACAGATTGCACCTGATGATATTACAGTCTTTTGCCAAATGTCCTATACCCTGACACAGAGAGCACTTCATCACTGGACAGGAGGATGCAAGATGTCCTTTATCTCCACACTTATTGCAGAGCTTTGGCTGGCCTGGATAGAAGATGGTCAGCCTGTCCCTTCCCAGGAAAGCTGAGGATGGCAGATGCTGGACAACATTATCAACAACTTTTAATTTTAGCTGCACAGACCATCCCCCCGTCCATATTCCCCGATCGTCCACAATCTTTTTTAGGGGGCTCAGGACATCTCCATACCTCCTCAACCATACAGATAAATCCCCTTGTGGTATGGATTCATTGCGGACCAAAATTGTGACCATTTTAATGAGGGGCTGGCGTGAAACAAGCTTTGGGATGAGCCCTTTCCAGTCCGGCAGGCCCCTACACACGTGCTCATACTTCTCCCAAAATATGTCCAAAGACTCTGGACGGATAAAGGACAAATCATATTCATAGGAACCTGCCGGACTGATCAGGGCGAAGATATCTGTGGGTGTAAACCCCATCTGCAGGATTTTATCCACCACTGTCCTCCTATGTGGGGGGATTCCACTGCCTTCCCATTTTAATTGCACAACATTCCTCCTTTTAAACATGGAGGAAGATAAAACACTTTCATGCTCCCTCCCTGCTTGCTGCCCCTTCCCAGATCTTGTAGCAGCAACACCAGCATAAGTTTTTCTTCCACCAGCAGCATTTTCAGTCTTGTCCTTAGACACAATCAAACCTGCTGGCAGAGAGTCTGAATCAGCTGGGATAGCAGTCTTCTGATTAGAGGCAGGACCCTCCCCCTCCCCCGAGCACATGGTTTCTTTTCTGGGATCAATCACAGTCATGGCTGCTGCAGACTCCTGGAAAGTTGTAGCATTACTGCACCCAGCATCTCCTCCACCATTCACAGGAACAGCCGCTGTGCCTGGTCCAGGCAAAGTCTCTGTATTGTCCATGAACCTCTCTGCAGACTGAAGCTGACAGTTATTAGCAGATGTTATTGCATGCTGTGTATTGTCTAATGGGTCTGGGCTTACTGCCTGCAGCACTACAACCCTCAGCAAGCACATTGTCATTAAAGTTCACACCATCATCCTGCACACACACTGTACCTGCACCTTGTCTCTCCACAAGTCTTTCTTCCACAGGGCTAGGAACGGCGTCCATCTTTTCCTCACCATCCTGGGAAGTGGATTCAAGTTTATTGATGAAATCCAGCATGGCAGAACCTTCAACCTCCTGCTCAGATGTTCCACATTGCTGGGGAGTGAAGGGGACAGAGGCCTCCACCATTGAGGGCTCAGCAGATGTCTGAGGTGTTGAAGAGCCGGGCTCATCCTCCGGGCCCACTTTCTCACTCTCTGCTGTCTGTAGCTGCATCTCCTCACTGGTCTCCTCACCCTCCATGCAGGAAGCGGCTCCTCTTCTCATTTGGCTGAATCTTTCTTCATTCTTATATTTCTCTTTAAATGCTCCACTATTCTCCTTCAGAGAATTCACCAGTTCTTTCTGCTTCCGCAGAGCTTGTTCCAGGTCTTTCAGCTCAGGCCTCAGAGCCGGTCTTTTCTTGCTGAACACTTTGGCACAAATCTGCTTTTTCTTTTTAAATTCATTTTTTAAAGCCACCAACTTCTCCTCTTCCTTCTCAATCCGCTTCAGCGTTTCAATAACCCTCCGTCTAAAGGCAGACAGGGACTCATCTTTCCTTGGGCCAGGCCCAGTGTCGTCCACAGGCTGAGGCCTATCCAGGGGGCCTCCACCAGGGTCCTCCCCAGGATCCTGCATCACTCCTGGGGCAGAGGAGCAACTCTAGCCCCTGGTCTCTGGAAGCACAGGAGCAAAGGAACTAGCAACCTCACACCTCGCTGTCAGGAAGTGGAATGGCAGTTTCCCACCATCCCTGTGCTGAGTTCCCGGGTCTGTACACCTGCTGTGCCCATTATGAGGGGTTCCCACCATCCCTGTGCTGAGTTCCCGGGTCTGTACACCTGCTGTGCCCATTATGAGGGGTTCCCACCATCCCTGTGCTGAGTTCCCGGGTCTGTACACCTGCTGTGCCCATTTTGAGGGGTTCCCACCATCCCTGTGCTGAGTTCCCGGGTCTGTACACCTGCTGTGCCCATTATGAGGGGTTCCCACCATCCCTGTGCTGAGTTCCCGGGTCTGTACACCTGCTGTACCCATTATGAGGGGTTCCCACCATCCCTGTGCTGAGTTCCCGGGTCTGTACACCTGCTGTGCCCATTTTGAGGGGTTCCCACCATCCCTGTGCTGAGTTCCCGGGTCTGTACACCTGCTGTGCCCATTATGAGGGGTTCCCACCATCCCTGTGCTGAGTTCCTGGGTCTGTACACCTGCTGTGCCCATTATGAGGGGTTCCCACCATCCCTGTGCTGAGTTCCCGGGTCTGTACACCTGCTGTGCCCATTTTGAGGGGTTCCCACCATCCCTGTGCTGAGTTCCCGGGTCTGTACACCTGCTGTGCCCATTATGAGGGGTTCCCACCATCCCTGTGCTGAGTTCCCGGGTCTGTACACCTGCTGTACCCATTATGAGGGGTTCCCACCATCCCTCTGCTGAGTTCCCGGGTCTGTACACCTGCTGTGCCCACTAACCGCTTGCCAACCGGCTCACGCCGATATACGTCAGCAGAAGAGCACGTACAGGCAGATTAACCTACCTGTACGTTGCCCTTTAAGAAGCGGTTTGTGGGCGTGCGCGCACCGCGACCTCCGTGAGTGTGATCGCGGGTCCCGCGGATTCGATGTCCGTGGGGATACCCGCGATCGTCTCACGGAGAGGAAGAACGGGGAGATGCTGATGTAAACATGAATTTCCCCATTCTGCCTAATGACACTGACCTGTAATCGGGAGCGGTGATCAGTGTCGTGTCACACGTAGCCCCTCCCCTCCACAGTTAGAATCACTCCCTAGGACAAACTTAACCCTTACAGCGCCCCTTAGTGTTTAACCCCTTCACTGCCAGTCACATTTACACAGCAATCAATGCATTTTTAATTGCACTGATCGCTGTATAAATGTGAATGGTCCCAACATTGCACCAAAAATGTCCGATGTGTCAGCCATAATGTCGCAGTCACGATAAAAATCTCTGATCGCCGCCATTACTAGTAAAAAAAAAAAAAAAAGATTAAAAAAATGCCATAAAACTATTCCCTATTTTGTAGATGCTATAACTTTTGCGCAAAACAATCAATAAACGCTTATTGCGATTTTTTTTTTTTTACCAAAAATATGTAGAAGAATACGTATCGGCCTAAACTGAGGAAAACAATTTTGTTTTTATATATTTTTTGGTTATATTTATTATAGTAAAAAAAAATTGCTTTTTTTTCAAAATTGTCGCTATTTTTTTGTTTATAGCGCAAAAAATAAAAACCGCAGAGGCAATCAAATACCACCAAAAGAAAGCTCTATTTGTGGGGATAAAAGGACTTCAATTTTGTTTGGGAGCCACTTCGCACGACCGCGCAATTGTCAGTTAAAGCGACGCAGTGCCGAATCGCAAAAAGTGCTCTGGTCTTTGGGCAGCCAAATGGTTTAATGGCTTAAGGGGTTAAGAGGGGTTCCCACCATCCTTGTGCTGAGTTCCCATGTCTGTATACCTGCTGTGCCCATTATGAGGGGTTTCCACCATCCCCGTGCTGAGTTCCCATGTCTGTATACCTGCTATACCCATTATGAGGGGTTCCCACCATCCCTGTGCTATTGAGCCCTACAATAAATCTCTCCTGTTGGTGTGAGTGACATTAATATTATGGTGTAGTATCAGTTGTATGTGATCCAATCATTGAGTATCCTTGTGAGATTCCTCTTCTCCATGCAGCTTGTGTAGCACACTCCATGTGGACCTGTCTCTCTCATCTGATTCCAGTATGAGGATGAATCTAGTGATCTTCTCTGGTGGATCTCCAGGTGATGATTTACCTCCATTATTGGTTCCATCTCCCATCCATCATGTATAGTCCCAGCCATTGGGTGTGGTGATGATTGGCCCCAGCTGGGGGCATCAGTGGTTGGTGGGAGGGGTATAAAGGACAGCTCTTTCTCTCCCTCATTCATTGTGTTGTGTCTCTTATGGGCAGGATGGGTTCTCTGATGAAGGGTTGTTGGGTGCTGCTCCTGGCTGTGACTTTTTGGTCAGAGTTTGGCTGTGATGGAGTCTTGGTGAGACATGGCCACCAGTCAGATTGGTGGAGGAGCAACCAGCGGACTCTACCTGGCCAGGGCTCTTCTAGATGGGGCTCAAGAGACTGGAATGCTAATCGCCCTGTTGTGGGTGTTGGGGCTCCTAGGGGTTCACTTGCTGGAAGTGTTGGAGGGGTTCCACGAGATCTGCCGCAGCCTGGGACCTCCGCTATTAGCATCCAGTGTGGAGAGGACAACATGGTGGTCAATGTTCAGAGGGATTTCTATGGGATTGGGAAGCTGGTTCAACCTTCTGACCTGAGCCTGGGGCCCCGTGGCTGCAAACCCAACACCCAGAGTACAGACACCACTGTTACCTTCCAGATCAACCTCCAGGACTGCGGCAACACAGTGCAGGTAATCTTCAAATGTTCCCCCGTGTCCATGTGTTCTAGTCAATGGCCCCCCCATAGTGTCTCTCCCCTCCCAAGTCCTCATCTTTCAGTAGTCTTGTGTATAGAACCTTCTCTGCTGCCTTTTTTTTTTTTTTTTTTTTTGCCTCATCTGGAACCAGCTTGTTCCTAAGGACCCTGCATCTGATGTTCCATTGATAAGGATTAACACCCCCCCAAAATTCCAGTAATATATTGCTGCAGCCTATCCACTCTAACTTTCCCCCTCACTTCCCCACCAGCCAGAGTAGAATTCAAATCTCTGCTTACCAGAGTAAGACGTGTACCATCCCTTCAAGGCCTGATTCATATGGCCTCCCCTTTGCGATTTAGGGGAGGGGGTGTACCGGATCTTTAAAGCTCCACTTTGGGAAGATGAAGGTAAGTGAAGACGTAATGCTTTTGAATAGGTTATGGGAGACCTAAAACCTCTGTTGGGCATTTTGCTATATTTATCCTATTGGGGGATTTCCTTTCACTTCCTGCCTCATAGCCACAACAGTAAGTGAGGAAATCCCCGGCTGTTAACAGAGCAGGTGTCCCCATAGAATACAGATAAACAAACAAAAACCCAACGGGGGTTCTAACCCATGCCACTTTATCAAAATTTCCCTTCAGTTACACTTTAAACACAGTTCCTATAGGGTCCCTTCTCGTTTGCTGAGGGGGGGTGGCACTTCCGTGCCCCTCCCAAAAAAAAAAAAAATCAGCCCACACCAAGGACAGGAGAAGTTATGCATATCAGATTGCTGATCAGTCACAGGACACCATGTTGCAGCACTCAGTACCCTCTGTAGTTGCCCAGATCTGTGTCAAAACCCTTTTTCAACCATACTGTTTGGTAGGGATCTGGAATGTGGGGTACAGATGGAGAACCACCATCAGTGTCTGGGAGAGGACTCTCCAGACCATTAGTAGGGATGATTGTATGCGTAGCTGGACAGGTAGTGGGAACTCTGTTGTGGGGTTACTTTAAAGTGGTTGGGGAGAAAAAACCCTGCAAAGGCATAATGAGCTAGTATGCATAGCATACTAGCTCATTATGAATTACTTGCCTTATATCAAAGCCCCCGCAGTGGTTCTCGTTCACTGCTCCAGCAGCCAACATCTCTCCCAGGGGTAACTTCTGGGTATCGTGGTTCCGGTGCTGTGATTGGCCAGAGCTGTGATTACATCACTTGCGCACTGGAGCCACCAGTAACGGCACAGTATAACTGAAGCAACCGTGAGTGCCATTGCTTCAGTTTGCTTCAGTGCCGATGACATCGGCACATGCAAACACAAGGATATCTACTAAACCGTGCAGGTTTAGGAGGTATCCAGTGTAGCTACAGGTAAGCCTATAAAGTAGTTGTAAAAGGTTTACAACACCTTTTAAGTAGGTGCCAGCAGACTGAAGACTTGCCTTTTGTAGACTGATTCTTGGAAGACCAGTCACCAGGTCAACAAATCTTTTTATCATTTTATTCAGGTTTACTTTTGTGGAGACTGCTGTTGGGTGCCGCCATCTTGGGTGCGATGTCAGCAGACTTGGAGTTGCCACTTCTCCCTTGATGGCTGCATGAGGTTTATGTAATAAAAGGTGGAGGAGCTGGGCCAGCACAAACTAATTGGACACTCCAGGAGAGGCTATATTAGGTTGATTTCTGGAATGTCAATTTACCTAGCAAGCCACTAAAATTCCACATGGAAAGGGAATACCCTGCATGTAAACATTTGATTCACTTTGAAGTGTTTAACCCTAAGAATCCTGTCCCTTTAAAGCATGTTTATACTGCATAGGGGAGCATTGGACACCCAGAATATAGAAAATGCGTGCAAACTAAACCCCGATTTGTAATGCAGACTGTCAGATGGAATAATTTGGTTGTTTGCAAGCTGGTTGGTGAGTTGAGCTGGGAACTTTCTTTAGTTTTGTTTGCAAGGTAAATAAGAGCTTTTGGGCCTGGCCTTCCAAAACTGGGACCATGCAATGGTGGGCTTGGGGCCTTGTCTCAGAAAATGGACTAAACAATGTCAGCTTTCCATGTTTGTAAGTCTGTATCCTTCTCTTCTCTGCACAGATGACTCAAGACTGGCTAATCTACACCACCAACCTGACCTACAGCCCAACCTCCTCCATTCCAATCATCAGAACCAACGCGGCTGTGGTCCCCATAATGTGCTTCTACTACCGGTGAGTCAACACTACTAGATCAGATTACACTAGGGTGCCATGCAGGTCCCAGCTGGTGTTCAGCATCTGGTCAATATGTTTGGCCAGATTGGGGGAAGGTTAAAACCCCTAGGTGGGTTTTTCTGCCTTCTGTCCTTACCAAGATATTTTCATGTATCACCTTTCCTGGTTGGGGGTGTGTTAGCAGCCCCTACATCAAAACGGGCTGCCGAGTGTAGTAGTCCGTCTGTTGCCCAGCCAGGCACACTTTTTCCAGAGACATGAAAGCAGTCCTTGTGCTTTTTCCTTGTATTTTATTGAAAAGATTTTAACTTGGATAGGGAATTTGAGTTGCCTAGATTTAGTCAATAGAGGGACCAACTATATACACCACAGTATATACAATCTCCTTCTCTCCCCCTGCACTTCCTTGCTTGCAGACTTCTCCTCCAGCACATCACTTGTTTGCACTTCCTGGACCAGCCAAGCCTGGAAATGTTACCTACTCTCAAACTTGTACTATTCTTCTAGCACACTAGAGGGTGCAACATTGACCTTATGAAGGCCTCTTGAGCCCCCTAGGGAAAGAGAGCCTTGACTGATGGGGGCATGGCTAGGTGTGTGTCAAGGGGAACGATTGGTTGGGACATGGGGAGGGGATGGGCCTGAGCTCAGGAAATCGTGTGCCCCAGGGAATTCTGGGTCTTTCGGAGGAGTCGTTGGAAGAGCTGAGAGCTGCTGTGGACCCTGCACCCTCTATCATGGACAATGACCTCATGTTGGCCGGGGTCCACAAGCTGCCTCTCCAGGGACAAGCTGACTGGGTATGCTCCCTCCTCACCCCTGAGATGTCCCCCCCCCCTTCTCCGCTGTCGCCTGGGCCCCCCCCTGCCTCAAGGCTCCGGATGTCACCCCCCCACCCTTCCAGGCCTTCATACACTGCCTCGTCCCTCTGAGGCCACTGGTCCCGGCCCCTCCTTCCCCTCATGCTGCCACCCGTCTCCAGAGTCCTCCCCGGCGGGTCTTCGCCATCAGTGCACACCGCGGCCCGGGTCTCCTCTCGCCCGGAGCCTTAGAGTCCGGCGGTCTGTACAGGCTTCTCCAGCCGCCTACCCCCCCCCCCCCCCCGCGGGCGGGAGCCGCGGCGCCTCCGATCGCCGCCAGCTACCGTTGCCCGTGGCCCGCTCCGGCGGGGGTTGCACTCGGGAGGCGTCCCGCAGTGCCAGACGCCGGGCACGCCGCCCGGAGTTTCTGCACGTGCAGCCCCTCCTGCTCCTTCCTCCACGCTGTCTCTCACAGCTGGCGTGTCACAGCCAGCCAGCGTCTCTCCCTGTGCCCAGCGGGGCAGGAGATTCAATTTTCGGCACAGTCCATACTACCTCTGTCGTGGCCACTGTGCATCCGCATCCCTCTGCACCCAGCTGGGTGAGGGATGATGGTACACCTGCCACTCATCCCCTACAATTAACCCCTGCATTACTGCATCCCTCTGCACCCAGCTGGGTGGGGGATGGCAGGGCGGCTAATGCCACTCACCCTCTGCCACTGCCCCCTACCGTCCCGCATCCCCCTGCACCCAGCCGGGTGGGGGATAGCAGGGATGCACAGGCCGCTCACCCCCCCTACCGTCCCGCATCCCCCCTGCACCCGGCTGGGTGGGGGGGTGGCAGGGCTGCACAGGCTGCTCACCCCCTGCCACTGACTCCTGCCTTCCTGTATCCCCCTGCACCCAGCTGGGTGGGGGATGGCGGGGGCGGCACATGCCACTCACCCTCTGCCGCTGCCCCCTACCGTCCCACATCCCCCTGCACCAGGCCAGGTGGGGGATGGCTGCGCTGCTCAGGCCTCTCACCCCCTGCCTTATTACATCCCCCTGCGCCCACCTGGGCGGGGGATGGCCTGCGGTCGCCTGCTCCCCTCCCCTCATCACTGACCTCTGCCCACTATCAGCTCCCTGCGCCCAGCTGGGCGCGAGATTCCGTCCAGACGTCCGCTGACACAGCCTTGCCCTGGTTTGCCGCCCTGCACCATCTCCCTGCGCCCAGCAGGGCGGGGAGATGCCCATGTGATGCCTGCCGCTGTGACCTTGTCCCTGCCTGCAGCTCGGCACCATCTCCCTGCGCCCGGCAAGGTGGGAGATGCGCACGCCATGCCCGGGATGTGGGCTGCACCTGCCATGAGTCCTACACCTGGTTGCTCTGGATGCTGCTTGGTTGCTGTCCTCGGACCCCCGGGCTCCTCAGGTTCGGTGGCCAGACCGCTAACCCCTGGACCTCCTACTATCCTTCACAGATGATTCTGTACCGGGTTTTCCTCCTGGGCTTGCTGTTGGTCGCCCTTCTTTGACTGCACACCTGCGACTCAGTGAGTATGATTTGGGTTAGATTCCGTGACGCTGCCGTATCGGGTCCACTGGATTAACGCATTGTCACGGTTGTAATATCAGTCTGGTCTCGCATGGGTGTGTCGTGTTTCAACACGTAGTCCAGCCTCTTTCGCGGGTGGCGCTTTGTGGGCGGTTTAGCCTAGCGGCACACACCTGTCGGTAGACGCCAAGGATAAAATCTGGTGATGCGAATTTATGGATTTCCTTGCCTCAGTCCCTCCCCGACCGTGAGCCGATTGAAAAATCCAGTCGGGTTGACGTGGCGGTGCAAAAAATCGAGGCAGCTTCCTCGGACAATCGGGAACTGGCTGCCAGGGTTCTGTGCTTACGCCGGTGTGCTTTGCGAGCGTTTTCCTGAGTTGGTACATCAATTTGTTATCTTGATCTCACATTTGGGGTGCCTACAAGGCGTACGGGGACCAGTTTTCCACTATGACACGCAGTTTCGCCAAAAAGAGGCATCAAGGAAGGAGTTCTGCTTGGATTGCCAGGATGGTATCCTGTGGTTATTGCTTATGCTCTTTCCCAGCCGGGGGCCAATCATGACATTTCTAAACCGGAAGACCCCAGTGATCGTCTCAGAGATGCTTCCCTGGTTAGACCGGTACTCCTCCCCCCCCCCCCCCCCCCCCCTTCATATAGGGGCCTTGGCCTTGAGGAATGGTTTAGACCGTGGTTTTTGAACCCCCCCCTACTACTGAGAGATTGCATAGTGGCTAGAGCAGCAGACTTACATTGGTGAAGTTGTGGGTTCGAATCCAGGTGAGGGAATTTTAAAACACTTACTCCTTCGGGTGTGCCGACCATGGCACCCAATTATATAAAAAAAAAAAAAAAATTCGCCTTATCCACCACTTGTCCTATCCTTCTGGCTCCTCGGTCTAGGACGGCATTGACAAGGAGACCAGGGTCCACTACGCCTCATTTTACAAGGCGCTCCACTTGATCAGGATGGCTTGGCCTTCGGCCTTTTTCTGGCCAAGGCGGATTGCGTCCGCCTCCTCCCGGCCACCCGCAATGCTTTCGTCTGCTGGGATGCTACTTTCAGGGAAGTTACTTTGACATGTGCCATTTCTTGGTATGTCTTTGAACTCTCCAGTAGTTTTCTTGATCGGGTAGTTATCCAGGCGGCTGGTTTGCAGTCCGTGTTACACATTTGGATAACTTCCTCTTCGCGGGCCCAGCTGACAGCTGTGAGTGCCATCCCGCTGTCAGCCGACAAGACCGAGGGCCCTGTGACAGTTCTGGCCTTCTTGGGTATTGTAATCGACACCGTGGAGATGGTTTTCAGCTGGCCAGGCTACTCTCCCTGGTTCGCTTGGCAATAAAAAAAAAAAAAAAAAAAAAAATTTTCTTCAGTTGAAACAACTTCAGTGTTTGCTGGGTCAATTGGTCTTTACCTGCCACGTCACCCGCATGGGACGGGCTTTCTGTAGATATCTGGCATGGGCCACAAAGGGGGTGGCTGCCCCCCACCATTATATCCGTATCACCAAGCCCATGACTTGGGGATGTGGCTGTCCTTCCTCCTGTCCTACAACGGCCAGTCATGTTGGTTGCTGGAGGAGGTAATGAACTCACAGCTGGAGCTATACGCTGATGCGGCAGGCTTCTGTGGTTTCAGTGTTTTTTCCAAGGGGAGTGGTCTGCCGAATGTTGGCCGGCCTCATGGGCCCGCATGGATTTTTTGCGCAACCTCACACGGCTGGAGCGCTTTCCGATTATTGTCGCCACTGAGCTGTGGGGCGAGCGATTGCGCAATCAATAGGTGGGTATTTTCTGGATAACATGAGCGTGGTGCAGGTGGTCAATCCAGTCTGCCAGATCCCCTCTGGTCATGTCGTTGCTGCGTTTTTTGGTTTTAAAGTGCCTGCAGTTTAACGTTTGCTTTAGAGCTAGGCATGTCCCTGGAACTGCTAATGATATTGCTGATGCTCCATCATTTCCGCACCCTCGCCCCGTCGGCTGCCCCGGAGGGCCTCTGTCCGGCCTACTTGTGGAACATCGTTTGAGGTTTGCCAGTCCTCTGGGTGTCGCCTTCCCTTCGGACGTGGGCGTTGTACTGCCGCGTGTGGGACAACTGGGTCCAGGCATTGGGCGGTCAGTTTTTTTTTTTTTTTTTTTTTTTTTTCTATCTCGTCTTCACAAAAAAAAAAGTAATACGCGTGGCTTTATTTCTTGTTTATTTACTACAAGAGGTTCTTCAGGTTGCCACGGTTTCGTTGGCCATTCCTTCTTTGTCCTTTTTGGTTTCAGCTCCTTGAGTGGGAGGACATAACAAAAGCGTTTCCAACCCGTCGGGTCCTGCGGGGTTGGAGGTGTGCGGCTTGGTCCCCTGATTCCTGGCGTCCGGTTTCCCTCCCTATTCTCTCCGGTATCCTTTCCCTGTTACCGTCTGTTTGTTTCCCCATTTGAGACCCTGCTCTTTTGGATCGTGGGAGATTCCTTCATTTACTGGGCCGCGCATCGGACAGAGGTTCGGAGCTACGGGAAGAATTGGGGTTTTACCTATGATCTCGACCGACTCTGCTGGCTTGGGCTTCACGGTTTACGCTGGCCTCTGGTCCTTCCAGAGGGTTTAGGCATTCGGTCCCATGTGTCTGGCCCCATCATCTTGATTCTTCACGCTGGAGGGAATTATGTGGGTTATACATGTTCTGTGACTTGATCTCTGCCATCAAGCGGGACATTGCTCAAGGCTATGCAGCTTACACTAATTTGGTGCCCATCTGGTTGGAATTGTGCCTCACCTGCTGTGGGCAAGGGAATTGCCCCCCCCCCCCCCCCCCAGCTAGAACGTTTTGTCAGAAAGTGAACGCTCAGGTCACCAAGTTTGTTTAGGAAATAGGGGGTTCGTCATCAGTCACAAGGACCTGGAGGGTAATAATGATGATCTGTTGAGACCGGATGGTGATAACTTTAATTACATTGGGTTGGATATATATTCAACCTTGGCCTGCAGCGAGGTGTAGAACAGGTGCTGGCTGCGGTGGGGCGCTCGTCAGTTATTAACTGACGGGCGTTTGGCGGTTTTCTTGACCTTGCCAGCAGTTAAAGTTGCTGTAATGGGCTATGCCCTTGATGGAAAATTGGAAATAGGCTGTCTGTCCAGCACTTATGGTAAGGACAGGCCCCACTTCCCTCTTTTGGTTAAGTGCTCACAGTACGACTGTGACTGGTACTGGTTAAATATGTTCACATGTTATGTGTTGGAATTTAATAAAGCTGTGGCCTTGCCCTTTCCAACCTAATGGTTGTAAGTGTCTTATTTAATGGAGTGAAGGGCAAGGGTGGTTGGGGATTTTATCCCTTGGTGTTACGTTAAGTGGAACCTAAGCCCATTGCGCCTCAGCAGTCATGGCTTCAAGTGTTGGTTTTAGTTACTTTAGCTACTTGAACTTCTCTTGACATCTGTGGACTTGGTGTCTGTGCCTATAACCTAATCCTTCTACTGCAGTAATGATAAATTTCCTCTTACGAAGTGTGATCATGGGAGGATCTGCACTGACAATGGTGGGATTACTTTGAGTTTCTGAACTATAGAGAACCTTGTGGTCAAGATTGTGGGACTCCCTTTTATTGTCTCTGGAATCTAATGTGTGTGTATATATATATATATATATATATATATATATATATATATATATATATATATATATATATATATATTATAAAATTAAATTAATTTTTTTTTTTTTTTTGGCAATGTTGGGGTAATCACAGAGATGGTGATATAACAAGGTTCTAAAGGGAATCTGAGGACAAATATAGTAGCTTCTCCTGGTAACTTAAAAGTTCAGGGATCCTGTCCTATTGATGGCTTTACTATCTGGCTTCATTTGGTCACTGTCCAACAGAATGGAATCAACCAGACAGCCATGAGCCATCCTTTAGTAACTTGCTGGATAGTTTCATTGTAACCAGGATTTGACCCTGTATTCCAAGTCAGTAATGGACAGGAAAAGAGTAATATGAATTTGTGACATTACATTTGTTGACTCATTACTGACCTTGATCCGGTTCTGTGTAGGCATGGTAATGTGAGCAGCCAGGCCATTAAGCCAACGTGGGTTCCATTCAGCACCACCGTGTCTTTAGAAGAAAGGTTGTCCTTTTCTTTGGTCCTGATGACTGGTGAGGAAGATGGGTGATCAGGAGGGAGGGGTTATTGTTGGGCCTTTTTACTAATCCCCCTTTCTTTATGTATACAGAGGACTGGAGTGGTCCCAGAAGTTCTCCCATCTATCAGTTGGGGGATATTCTCTACATACAGGCCTCTGTGGATACTCGCAACCAAATTGCTATGATCCTGTATGTGGACCGCTGTGTGGCCACCATATCTCCTGATGCCACCTCTTCTCCAAGTTACGACATCATTACAGACAATGGGTATGTGGTTGTGTGTGTTTGGGTTTTTTTTTTTTTTTTTTTTGGGGGGGTTGGATTTCTATGTGACCCAAATTGTAAGTGACCATCTTCCGCAGGTGTCTGGTGGATGGAACACAACCTGATGCCTCCTCAGCCTTCATCGCCCCAAGGGTCCAGACAAACGCTCTACAGTTCACGGTGGATGCCTTCCAGTTCCTAGGAAATGATGCATCTCTGGTGAGGACCATTTGAATTGTTTGCACAAATTGGTGCCTTCCAGGAATATTTAACCTACTAAAACCTTTTTATTCCAGATCTACTTGACCTGTTACCTGAGAGCTGCTGCTGCCACCCAGGTCCCAGATCCCATTAACAAGGCCTGTTCCTATAGTAAAGCCACTAACAGGTGAGACTATTTAAAATGCCAGTTGGGTGTCCATGGGTTGCTGCTCTTCCCCCTAGCATTTGTCTGTCTGTAATCACTTCTGCATGGATCTAGTAACCAGTGATTGGTTCAAAATTTTTTAGAACCAACATGGTGAATTCCTAAAACAATGGTATGGAAAGGGGCCCCATAGAGTGTCTGTCTGTGTACCATTACATATTTACACCATGTACATTGGTAAAATGGTTAGCCAGGTAAGTGGCCTCATGGGGCTGAAAGTTGGTCTAAAACAGGGGTAGGCATCCTTGGCCCTCCAGCTGTGGTGAAACTACAAGTCTCATGAGACATTGTCAGGGTCTTGCAATCACAGGCATGACTCCTAGAGGTATGATGGGATTTGTAGTTTCAACACAGCTGGAGGGCCAAGGTTGCCTACCCTTGGTCTAAAATATCTAGGGTGCCATGCAGATCCCAGCTGGTGTCAGAAATATGGGTAAGGGTCTCTGAATCTGCTTCTTGGACACCTTGGGTTAGCTGTAAATTCCATCCGAGGGGGATGTAAGTAGAACTGTAGACAAAACTTTTTCATTTTGGATAGTGTCAGGGAGGGTTAAAACCATCAGACTTTTCTCACCTGTGTACCATTGCAGAGATTTGCCTTCACTTCCTGTCCCATAGCCAGACCGGAGGTGAGAGGAAATCCCTGCAAATGAATGGAATTCCTCTGACACCCCCCCCCCCCCCCCCCCCCAAAAAAATGGTATTTTCTCACTTTCAATTATGGTAAACCAGACAAAGTGTGAATCTCCCTAACGGGACACAGAAGGCAATAAAACTAATCGATCTGCATTGTGCATCTAGAGGGATGAGCCCTAGGTAGGGTTGCCACATCATCCCTTTAATCCAGGACACCATTAATTACACAGGTTCTGTGGCTGATTATGGTGATAATTCAACTCACTTTGTGCCTTATCTGCATTAAATCTGCCTCAGAACCTGTGTAATGTGTCCTGGATTAAAGGGATGATGTGGCAACCCTAGCCCTAAGTCCTTTCAAGGTAAATGTCTAACTACCTATAGTGTTGGATTTTCACCAAGCTCCCAGTGCATCTTCTAAACACAGGTTGTCATACATAGTTTGGTTTTTTGTTTTTTGTTTTTTTTCTCTAGCTGGTCTGCAGTTGAGGGCCCCAGCAGTATCTGCCAGTGTTGTGAGACACCAGGCACCTGTAGTAACCCTACTGGTTTGACTGCAGGAGGAAGGAGCCGATTTGGAAGACCGAGAGCCTTTGAGAAAAGGGAAGCCTTGGATGGTGAGTCTTAACCATGCAGCTGCTGCATACAACAATGGTGTGGCCACATCTGCATCTTGTATTACAACAGGAGGGTGAGTGGGGTCCTGACTGGGGTTATTCAACCTGGCACTGATTCTTGCACCCACCAGGGTTCTGAGGGACACGGGTGGCAATGAAGGGGGAAGGCTAGAACCTGGATGGCCTTCATAGTGCTGCTTCTATTCCCATAGAGCTGTTTCCCTCACTTGTTTCAGAACTAGAACAGGAAGGTAGATCTCCTGCATAGCCTTTTCTTTGCAATGCAAATCTTGAGGGTTCAAACCATCCTCTCCCCCATAGTGCTCAATTGGTTAACATAATTGATTCATGATGGTCTACAGTGGACACCACTTCTGCACACTTGGGTAGGAGTTGAGTTATCACCTGAAAGCCCTTAGTTGCATTGTATAGAGATGTGTATGTGCCTCCTGATCCTCCAATGTTTCTCCTGCAGAACCTAACATGGAAGAGGAACAGTCGGTGACCACCTTGGGACCTCTGCTTGCGATTGGACCAAAACAGAGTGACCTTGCAGCTGCAGTGATGAAGGAAGAGTCCACCCCCACAGAGCTCTGGTTGTTGGTGGCTGTCGGGTGTGTCAGTCTTCTTGTAGTTGCTGTGTGTACAGTGCTCATTGTGAAGTCTCTAAAAATGCCGCAATATGTATTGTCTGTTGAGAAATAAAAGAAAATGATCATTTTAATATGGTCTTTTGCTTATTTATAGACTGTTTTATATGGTATGATTTGGTGCTTTTTCTAGGGGCTCTAAATGTCTAGATCATGGGTCTCATGTGGCAGTCTCCTGCCCCACCCCTTGTCTCGTGTTATATGAAGGTCGGAGGTTCCTCAATCTTAATGGGGACAAGTTGTGGCTGGGTGTATAGGGCCACAGGATACTAAATAGAAGACTAATGGGGATCATGACTCATACTGACCCTTTTATGCATCATTGAGTCCTCACTTGGGCTTCCTTCTCTTAAAAATGACTCGTTCCACATTTTGAGGTTCAAGAGTGCAGAGAGGATGGAGAATTTAGGGGGGGGGGGGGGGGTGCAAGGAGAGGGAGGGTGCAAATAAAGGACAGTGCGGGCAGAAATGACAGGAGAGGGAGGAGCAGGTTAAAACAAAAGGGAGAGAGGAGTCCAAAAGTGGTTAGTGTTGGGAGATGACAGAATATATGCAGTGGCTCGCTCTATGGAGGCCTCTATGGGCCCCACTGACACTGTCCACTTTTAAGGTAGGCTAGTTTTCGTATTTTAACGAGATGGAGAGATCTCCCAGCAGGCCAAGGGACCCAAGAAAATCCCTGCCCATTGGCTGAGACACCCCAGGCATTCCTAATCTGTCCTTGCAATGCCCTTGTCTTATCCAATGTCGCCAGCCACAATGCCCCCATACAAAAAACCACCAGCTGCCACTGTTGGCATTCATGGTTCCCTCAATGAACTGTAGCTCCCCAGTGCCGGCAGCACTCATGCAGCCCCAGACCATGACACTACCACCACCATGCTTGACTGTAGACAAGAAACCAAATAAGTTTATCTTGGTCTCATCAGATCACAGGACATGGTTCCAGTAATCCATGTCCTTAGTCTGTTTGTCTTCAGCAAACTTTGCGGGCTTTCTTGTGCATCATCTTTAGAAGAGTCTTCCTTCTGGGACGACAGCCATGCAGACCAATTTTATGCAGTGTGCGGCGTATGGTCTGAGCACTGACAGGCTGCCCCCCACCACCCCTACAACCTCTGCAGCAATGCTGGCAGCACTCGTACATCTATTTCCCAAAGACAACCTCTGGATATGACGCTGAGCACGTGACCTCAACTTCTTTGGTGGGCCATGGCGAGGCCTGTTCTGAGTGGAACCTGTCCTGTTATACCGCTGTATGGTCTTGGCCACCGTGCTGCAGCTCAGTTTCGGGGTCTTGGCAATCTTCTTATAGTCTAGGCCAGGGATAAGCAATTAGCGGACCTCCAGCTGTTGCAAAACTACAAGTCCCATTATGCTCTGCCTCTGGATGTCATGCTTGTGTTTGTCAGTCTTGCTATGCCTCATGGAACTTGTAGTTCTGCAACAGCTGGAGGTCCGCTAATTGCATATTACTGGTCTAGGCCATCTTGATGTAGAGCAACTTTTTTTTTTTTTTTGGCCATGTTGAACTTCCAATGACCAGTAAGAGAGCGATAACACCAAATTTAATACACCTGCTCTCCATTCACACCTAAGACCTTGTAACACTAACGAGTCACATGACACTGGGGAGGGAAAATGGCTAATTGGGCCCAATTTGGACATTTTCACTTAGGGGTGTACTCACTTTTGCCAGCGGTTTAGACATTAATGGTTGTGTTTTGCGTTATTTTGAGGGGACAGCAAATTTACACTGTTATACAAGCTGTACACTCACTACTTTACATTGTAGCAAAGTGTCATTTCTTCAGTGTTGTCACATGAAAAGATAGAAGAAAATATTTACAAGGATGTGAGGGGTGTACTAACTTTTGTGAGATACTGTAGGTTGACCCCATGACAAAGGACTCCCAGAGTTCAATTGCATGCTTTGAGACTTGGTCTGTCTGATTGAAACTTCCTTTCATGTGATCAGGGTGGAGGCAGTGCCCTGACAAAGGCGGAGTCACTGCCATGGTAAGGCTGGAGTCACTGCTGTAATGAAAATATGAGTTGTGTAAATAAGAGGAGTTTCCTTCAGCACAGCTAAGGATGGAAGGTTTACAGGTTAAAAGAAGGGTGCCACCTGCTGGCTGAAAAATATTCACCTACAATGTCTCATATTGATCTGAAGTGTATATACTGTATGGATACAAATGTATTTTATTTTTTTTAGTTCTGATCAGAATAAATAAATACAATTTGTCCAACTGCTGCTCCAAATAAATGGAAAGAAAACTTGTTATTTAGACCAAAACGTAGAGGAGCAGACAGTCCCGAGTTGGAGGAGACAGTCCCGATTCTGGAATAGGAAGTTGTAGGAGGAGGGTATAGGAATAGCTGGGATGTAGATAAAACTGTCTGGATCTACAGAACACATCCATTGAAGGAGGTCTCTGGGTATTTCATTGTATAGTCAGATTGGACTGCCCCGGTTTGTGACAGGTTCACTTTAAGAATAAAGGCCATTTTCAGTATCTTTCCCAGACCCCTCCCCTTCTGTGTACCCATCCTCCACAGTCCCCTCCCCTTCTGTGTACCCATCCTCCACAGTCCCCTCCCCTTCTGTTTACCTATCCTCCACAGTCCCCTCCCCTTCTGTGTACCCATCCTCCACAGTCCCCTCCCCTTCTGTGTACCCATCCTCCACAGTCCCCTCCCATCTCCAGTTCATCTATATCATACCTGCACCTTTCTCAAGTGTAGAGATAGGGGAAAGGTAAAACAATATTTATAAGCTGCTGATTGAAGGAGCACTCAGCTTCATTGCAACTTCATTGCCCGAGGTACACACAACATCCATTGTTGCTTGTTTAGCCAGCTGTTTGCTCCTTCAGTCAGCAGATGGCGCTTATAAATATTGTTTTACCTTTCCCCTAGCTCTACACTTGAGAAAGGAGCGCGCATGCGCCTCACGGACCTTGCGCATGCTCTGAAACGCGTTGTGTTCTCCACAGTCATTGACGTCGCAGGCTGTTTCCACGGGTTGGCTGCTCCTCTCCTCTGCAGGACTGGCCGTGTTCCGTCCCGGCTCCCCGCCGTATTGCAGCGCGGATTTGAGACACTCTTGGGATTCAGCTCCCCCCCCCCCCCCCCCATACCACTTTCCTCTGACACACATCCACCTGCCTAGAGCACCGTTGTGTTTTTGAATGTAAGTGGCTACTTTTTATCTTGTTAACTGAAATAAACTTTTTACTTAGAGGCGCTCCGCTCCTTTTGTTTTTCTCCCAACATTTTGAGATAGGAATGAGGGACACCTACTAGCAAACATATGTAGGCATAGGACACGCCCCCTGCCACACCCACTTAAAGGGGAATTAACCCCCAAAAAAGGTAAATTAAATCCACAAGGGCTTTTTTTTACCACTACTATTCCTTTATATTGGCTTTTAAAATTTAGAAATGCAGCAATTTAGAATTTGGATGAAAGATTTAACACTGGGAAGCACTTTTTGAAAGCTAAATAGTGCATTTTATATACATCTCTATAGATCAGACCAAAATGAGGGACAAATGAGGACAGAGGGACATTGCTCCAAATCAGGGACAGTCCCTCGAAATCAGGGACAGTTGGGAGCTACGTATACTTCTCACCTTCCTCCCTGGAGTGCACCTATCCTTCCCAGTCCCCTACCCTACATTGCATCCATTCTTCTTACTCTCCTCCACTTCAGTGTCCCCATTCTTCTCAGAACCCTCCCCTGCAGTTCACCTGTCCTTTTTAGGCCCCTCAGTGTACTCATCCTTCTCAAATCCCTAGGCCCCTCTTCTTCAGTATAGTTATCCTTCTAATTCTCCTCTTCTGTGGTGCACCTTCTTCTCAATTTCCTCCTCTTCAGTGCACTTATCCTTCTTAGACCTCTTCACACTTGTATTGATACTACTCAGGGCCCTCCCCTTCAGTGCACCTACCCTTCTCAGTCTCCTCCTCCTGCAGTGCATCTATCTTTCTCAGTCTTCTTCTCTGCAGTGCACCTATACATCTCAGAATCCTCCTCTGTAGTACACCAATCCTTTTCAGAACCCTCCCCTGCAGTACACCTATCCTTCTCAGGTTCTACTCATTCAGTGTACTCATCCTACTCGATCCTATGCCCTTCAGTGCACCGATCCTTCTCAGAACCCTCCCCTTCAGTGCACCTATGCAGTGGCGGAATTATCGGGGTCGCAACAGTCGCAGTTGCGACGGGGCCCGACATTCCGCCACTGTGGGGGGGGCCAGCAGGGTTGCTCTTCACACGCTCTGAGCGGAGATCGTGTGTCATAGAACAATAGCACAGAGATACCGGCGGCATTAATGTTCTATTTGCCCGTCCTTCCTCTCTGGCATGGATGAGAGAGGACACACAGCTGATCTTACGGCTCCCCCTTCTCCCCCCTCCCCTCTCCTGTGTGCTCCGCGGGAAATGTGAGCTCTTTAGCTTCACACTAGACTGCCCGCGGAGCACACAGGAGAGGGGAGGGGGGAGAAGGGGGAGCAGTGAGATCAGCTGTGTGTCCTCTCTCATCCGTGCCAGAGAGGACCGACAAATAGAACATTAATGCCGCTGCTGGTGTCTCTCTGTGCTATTGTTATATGACACACGAACTCCGCTCAGAGCCGTGCTGTCCGGCACTGATGGGATCTAATAGCATTCACTGTGATGGGCACTGATAGCATTCACTGATGGGCACTGATAGCATTCACTGATGGGCACTGATAGCATTCACTGATGGGCACTGATAGCATTCACTGATGGGCACTGATAGAAGGCACTGATGGGCACTGATGAGCACTGATAGAAGGCACTGATAGAAGGCACTGATGAGCACTGATAGAAGGCACTATTGGGCACTGATGAGCACTAATAGAAGGCACTGATGAGCACTGATAGAATGCACTGATGAGCATGATGAGCACTGATAGAAGGCACTGATGAGCACTGATAGAATGCACTGATGAGCATGATGAGCACTGATAGAAGGCACTGATGAGCACTGATGAGCACTAATAGAAGGCACTGATGAGCACTGATAGAAGGCACTTTTGGGCACTGATGAGCACTAATAGAAGGCACTGATGGGCACTGATGAGCACTGATAGAAGGCACTGATGAGCACTGATAGAAGGCACTGATAGGCACTGATGAGCACTTATAGAAGGCACTGATGAGCACTCATAGACGGCACTGATGAGCACTGATAGACGGCACTGATGAGCACTGATAGACGGCACTGATGAGCACTGATAGAAGGCGCTGATGAGCACTGATAGAAGGCACTGATGGGCACTGATGAGCACTGATAGAAGGCACTGATAGAAGGCACTGATGAGCACTGATAGAAGGCACTATTGGGCACTGATGAGCACTAATAGAAGGCACTGATGAGCACTGATAGAATGCACTGATGAGCATGATGAGCACTGATAGAAGGCACTGATGAGCACTGATAGAATGCACTGATGAGCATGATGAGCACTGATAGAAGGCACTGATGAGCACTGATGAGCACTAATAGAAGGCACTGATGAGCACTGATAGAAGGCACTTTTGGGCACTGATGAGCACTAATAGAAGGCACTGATGGGCACTGATGAGCACTGATAGAAGGCACTGATGAGCACTGATAGAAGGCACTGATAGGCACTGATGAGCACTTATAGAAGGCACTGATGAGCACTCATAGACGGCACTGATGAGCACTGATAGACGGCACTGATGAGCACTGATAGACGGCACTGATGAGCACTGATAGAAGGCGCTGATGAGCACTGATAGAAGGCACTGATGGGCACTGATAGGAGGCATTTATGGGCACTGATAGGAGGCACTGATAGGCCACATTGATGAGCATTGATAGGCAGCACTGATAGAAGGCACTGATGAGCACTGATAGAAGGCACTGATGGGCACTGATGAGCACTGATAGAAGGCACTGATGAGCACTGATAGAAGGCACTGATGGGCACTGATAGAAGGCACTGGTGAGCACTGATAGATGGCACTGATGAGCACTGATAGAAGGCACTGATAGAAGGCACTGATGAGCACTGATAGAAGGCACTGATGAGCACTGATAGACGGCACTGATGGGCACTGATGAGCACTAATAGAAGGCACTGATGGGCACTGATAGATGGCACTGATGAGCACTAATAGAAGGCACTGATGAGTACTGATAGAAGGCACTTTTGGGCACTGATGAGCACTAATAGAAGGCATTGATGGGCACTGATGAGCACTGATAGAAGGCACTGATGGGCACTGATAGACGGCACTGATGAGCACTGATAGAAGGCACTGATGGGCACTGATGAGCACTTATAGAAGGCACTGATGAGCACTCATAGACGGCACTGATGAGCACTGATAGAAGGCACTGATGAGCACTGATAGAAGGCACTGATGGGCACTGATCGAAGGCACTGATAGAAGGCACTGATGAGCACTGATAGAAGGCACTGATGAGCACTGATAGACGGCACTTTTGGGCACTGATGAGCACTAATAGAAGACATTGATGGGCACTGATGAGCACTGATAGAAGGCACTGATGAGCACTGATAGAAGGCACTGATAGGCACTGATGAGCACTTATAGAAGGCACTGATGAGCACTCATAGACGGCACTGATGAGCACTGATAGACGGCACTGATGAGCACTGATAGACGGCACTGATGAGCACTGATAGAAGGCACTGATGAGCACTGATAGAAGGCACTGATGGGCACTGATAGGAGGCATTTATGGGCACTGATAGGAGGCACTGATAGGAGGCACTGATGAGCACTGATAGGCCACATTGATGAGCATTGATAGGCAGCACTGATAGAAGGCACTGATGAGCACTGATAGAAGGCACTGATAGACGGCACTGATGAGCACTGATAGAAGGCACTGATGGGCACTGATGAGCACTGATAGAAGGCACTGATGAGCACTGATAGAAGGCACTGATGGGCACTGATAGAAGGCACTGGTGAGCACTGATAGATGGCACTGATGAGCACTGATAGAAGGCACTAATAGAAGGCACTGATGGGCACTGATAGATGGCACTGATGAGCACTAATAGAAGGCACTGATGAGTACTGATAGAAGGCACTTTTGGGCACTGATGAGCACTAATAGAAGGCATTGATGGGCACTGATGAGCACTGATAGAAGGCACTGATGGGCACTGATAGACGGCACTGATGAGCACTGATAGAAGGCACTGATGGGCACTGATGAGCACTTATAGAAGGCACTGATGAGCACTGATAGAAGGCACTGATGGGCACTGATGAGCACTGATAGAAGGCACTGATGAGCACTGATAGAAGGCACTGATGGGCACTGATAGAAGGCACTGATAGAAGGCACTGATGAGCACTGATAGACGGCACTGATGGGCACTGATGAGCACTTATAGAAGGCACTGATGGGCACTGATGGGTACTGATAGAAGGCACTGATGAGCACTGATAGAAGGCACTGATGGGCACTGATAGGAGGCATTTATGGGCACTGATAGGAGGCACTGATAGGAGGCACTGATGAGCACTGATAGGCCACATTGATGAGCATTGATAGGCAGCACTGATAGAAGGCACTGATGAGCACTGATAGAAGGCACTGATAGACGGCACTGATGAGCACTGATAGAAGGCACTGATGGGCACTGATGGGTACTGATAGAAGGCACTGATGAGCACTGATAGATGGCACTGATGAGCACTGATAGAAGGCACTGATGAGCACTGATAGAAGGCACTGATAGGCACTGATAGAAGGCACTGATGAGCACTGATAGAAGGCACTGATAGGCACCGATGAGCACTGATAGAAGGCACTGATGGGCACTGATGAGCACTGATAGACGGCACTGATGGGCACTGATGAGCACTTATAGAAGGCACTGATGGGCACTGATGAGCACTTATAGAAGGCACTGATGGGCACTGATGGGTACTGATAGAAGGCACTGATGAGCACTGATAGATGGCACTGATGAGCACTGATTGAAGGCACTGATGAGCACTGATAGAAGGCACTGATAGGCACTGATGAGCACTGATAGAAGGCACTGATAGGCACCGATGAGCACTCATAGACGGCACTGATGAGCACTGATAGAAGGCACTGATAGGCACTGATGAGCACTGATAGAAGGCACTGATGAGCACTGATAGACGGCACTGATGAGCACTGATAGAAGGCACTGATGAGCACTGATAGACGGCACTGATGAGCGCTGATAGACGGCACTGATGAGCGCTGATAGAAGGCACTGATAGAAGGCACTGATGAGCACTGATAAGCCACATTGATGAGCACTGATAGGCAGCAATGATAGGAGGCACTAATGTGCACTGATAGGTGGCATTGATGGGCACCTACAAATACTGATAGGCAGAACTCAGGCAGTATTGATGAGCTTTGATGGGCAGAATTGAAGAGTACTGATAGGTGACACTGATGATTTCACTGATTATCAGTGTAAACAATTTACTGACATTCTTGACAGTTAACGGCAGTCCTTTCCTCACACAGCGTGGGAGGAAAGGACTGTGGATAACCAGTCTGTGTAAATGTGATCAGCTGACATCACATGGTAAAGGCCCGATGTGATTGCGCTGGATGCACGTCCCAGGGGTCACGCAGGAAGCACGGTTTTGGGAGAATGTCCATGGACACTCTGCCAAAATTGGAAGCCCGGGGCCCGGATGGAAGGAGGGCCCATCATTGTTTCTTGCACCGGGGCCCTGAAGGTTCTAGTTACGCCTCTGCACCTATCCTTCTCAGTGCACCTACCCTGCTCAGTCTCCTCCCCTGCAGTGCACCTATCCTTCTCAGAACCCTCCCCTGCAGTGCACCTATCCTTCTCAGAACCCTCCCCTGCAGTGCACCTATCCTTCTCAGAACCCTCCCCTGCAGGGCACCTATTATTCTCAGAACCCCCTTCTGCAGTGCATCTATCCTTCTCAGTCTCCTCCTCTGCAGTGCACCAATCCCTCTCAGGTCTTACTCATTCAGTGTACTCATCCTACTCGATCCTATTCCCTTCAGTGCACCTATCCTTCTTAGGCCCCTCCCCTTCAGTGCACCTATCCTTCTTAGGCCCCTCCCCTTCAGTGCACCTATCCCCCTTATGCTCCTCCCCTTCAGTTTACCTATCCTTCTTAAGCCCCTCCACTTTAGTGCATTCATCCTTCTCAATTCCTTCCCTTTCAGTAAACCCAACCTTCTTAACCCCCTCCTCTTCTCAATTTCATGGTTCCCAGCTATCTACAGAACACCACCCCCATGTTATAAAGATGAGGAAAAGAGGAAGTGTTCTGTAGTCCTGTCGCCATGTCACAACGCGGCTCCTGTAAACATATAATACAGTCAGTGAGTGGTGTCACCCTAGGACAGGATGTGTATTACTGGCAGGATCACCAGGTGAGGAAAAAGGAAAAACACCTGAAAAAGAAAATGAATGCAGCCGCCCCTCTAAAGTCGGGTGAGATGTACTAAATGATATTTAAGTAACGCCTGTGCCTTATGGCTTTTGGGTGCCATTCCAAATAAATTACATTGCATTAAACATAATATGTATTGACATGCATTGTGCTGACTTGTTTGTTACCACAAGGCACCTCTGCTGAGTTCCCAGGTCTTTAAACCTGCTTTGCCCATTATGAGGATTTCCCACCATCCCTGTGCTGAGTTCCCGGGTCTGCACACGCGCTGTACCCATTATGAGCAGTTCCCACCATCCTTGTGATGAGTTCCCAGCAATGCACAGCTGCTGTGCCCATTATGAGGGGTTAATTTTGTTTATTAAAAATCTTACAAACAACAACTTATATACAATAAAACCATAATAAATAAAGAAAAAATATTTTCAAAATAATTGAATATGATAATACAAAACAAGAACATAATAAATGGTACAAACCAAATTGCGCACAACACAATCCCTACGGGAGAGCCAGACTAAGGAACATCACCGTCACCATGCATGGAGCCTTTTATCAAATATATATTTCATCTTGAAATTCTAGGGGAGTGAATCAAGAATACAAAGAAAAGCCGCACACCCCGAGATCAACAGGCAGCAGCTACAGAGTCCTGATATTCCTCCATGCCCTTATCCAGGCCTCCTGCTGCCACCTGTCTTTCTCAAGACCCCGAATCTTCCCAACCTCACCCAGAATGTCCTGCACCACCACTTCGACAGGGAGGATTTTACTCCGTAAGGATACCTGACACCGTGCACTCCACGTGATATAACGAACTACTAGACTAACTAAAAAAAGTGTTTCCAAATCATAATCCCGACGAGTCTGGAATGCCCCATACACCCACTCTGCATAACTCATATGGGGGAGGAAGGGTATACTCAGAGCCCTCCCCACCCTCTTGTACACCTCTATATTAAAAGGGCATTGAAGTAGAAAGTGATCCATGGACTCCACCACTCCTCCACACTCCACTCTCGGGCAGACCCGATCACTCATGGAAAGAAAATTCAAGTTGCCCTTCACATATAGTTTTCCATGAAAGGCAAGCCAAGGCCTGATCCCTAAACTTCATTGGGATTCTCTCCAAATTAATCAATCGCAAACCCACCCCCAAAACCAGGCTTGGGCATTCCCTCAAGGCCAGTGGCTCGCAAAAAGCAGAGCTCATGATCCGCTTCTCAAGAAGTTTCCTTGGAAGAGATCTGACTTCTCCTGCTGTTACTTGCCACTGCTGAAGCATTTTCAAACATGGGGTAACATAGGCCAGGAGCTGTTCATGCTTGACCCTCAGGCTTTTCACTGGCCCACCATTTTCCCAGTCTCACAGAAAGGGCCTAAACCAGGACTGGAAAATACCAACCCACTCAGGCGGTCTCTCTGCCAACATGTTACCAAGATTGTACTTCACAAACATCAGAGAGAAAAAGACTACAGGGTTGATCATCCCTAGACCACCCTCCCGCCTAGGAAGGTAAGTCAAATTCTTTTTGACAAGGTTTATTCTGTTCCCCCATAACAGCTAGAAGAAACAGCTATAGACCCTGGTATAGAGAGAGGGGTTCCCACCATCCCTGTGCTGAGTTCCTAGGTCTGTACACCTGCTGTGCCCAGTATAAGAGGTTCTCACCATCCCTGTGCTGAGTTCCCAGATCTGTACACCTGATGTACCCATTATGAGGGGTTCCCACCATCCCTGTGCTGAGTTCCCGGGTCTGTACACCTGCTGTGCCCATTATGAGGGGTTCCCACCATTCCTGTGCTGAGTTCCTGGGTCTGTACACCTGCTGTACCCATTATGAGGGGTTCAAACCATTGCTGTGCTGAGTTCCCAGATCTGTACACCTGCTGTGCCCATTATGAGGGGTTCCCACCATCCCTGTGCTGAGTTCCCAGATCTGTACACCTGCTGTGCCCATTATGAGGGGTTCCCACCATCCCTGTGCTGAGTTCCCAGATCTGTACACCTGCTGTGCCCATTATGAGGGGTTCCCACCATCCCTGTGCTGAGTTCCCGGGTCTGCAAACCTGCTGTGTCGATTATCAGGGATTCCCGCCATCCCTGTGCTACTGAGCCCTACAATAAATCTCTCATGTTGGTGTGAGTGACATTAGTATTATGGTGTAGTATCAGTTGTATGTGATCCAATCATTGTTCATCCTTGTGAGATTCCTCTTCTCCATGCAGCTTGTGTAGCACACTCCATGTGGACCTGTCTCTCTCATCTGATTCCAGTATGAGGATGAATCTAGTCATCTTCTCCAGTGGATCTCCAGGGGGATGAGGTGACCTCCATTAGTGGTTCCATCTCCCATCTATCATGTATAGTCCCAGCCATTGGGTGTGGTGATGATTGGCCCCAGCTGGGGGTATCAGTGGTTGGTGGGAGGGGTATAAAGGACAGCTCTCTCTCCCTCTTTCATTGTGTTGTGTCTCTTATGGGCAGGATGGGTTTTCTGGTGAAGAGTGGTTGGGTGCTGCTCCTGGCTGTGGCCTACTGGTCAGGATTTGGCTGTAATGGAGTCTTGGTGAGACATGGCCGCCAGTCAGATTGGTGGCGAAGCAACCAGCGGGCTCTACCTGGCCAGGGCTCTTCTAGATGGGGCTCAAGAGACTGGAATGCTAATCGCCCTGTTGTGGGTGTTGGGGCTCCTAGGGGTTCACTTGCTGGACGTGTTGGTGGAGTTCCCCGTGATCTGCTGCAGCCTGGGAGCTCCCCTATCAGCATCCAGTGTGGAGAGGACAACATGGTGGTCAACGTCAAGAGGGATTTCTATGGTATTGGGAAGATGGTCCAATCTTCTGACCTGAGCCTGGGGCCCCGTGGCTGCAAACCCAACCCCCAGAGTACAGACACCACTGTTACCTTCCAGATCAACCTCCAGGACTGCGGCAACACAGTGCAGGTAATCTTCAAATGTTCAGCTGTGTACATGTGTTCTAGTAAATACTGCGCCCACCCGGTAGTCTCATGTATAGAACCTTCTCTGTTGGCTTATAAACCCCCCACCTAGTTTCTAATGACCCTGTAGCTGATGTACCATTGAAATGGACTAACCAGCCCCCCCCCCCCATGTGTTCCACTGTCTTGGTGTTTTGGGGGCTTCTCTTCAGGGGGATGTGACCTCTACCTTTCCGATAGCAGTGGAAGGTGGCGGCGCGCAGGGCTGTCTTAATGAGTGGGCACTAGCTGCATGGGGGGGGGGCCCTCTGCACTTTCCCCAAAGCAGCTGGTCCTTGAGCCCACGCTGCCTCAAAATTGGGGGCCCCATGATGGCACTGAGTGATGGATACACAGGGAAGGCAGACTCACAGCGGTGCGCTGTACAGAAAGATGCCTACTTCACAGCAAGAAGGGAGGGGCAGTGCCAGTGATGATCTGACCCCTGCCCCATGCAGCTTGAATGCTTGGGACTCGAAGGCCATGGGGTGGGAGCTGCAGAGTCGGCATCACTGCGAGCCCACCTGCGGCAGCACCATTGTGGATGGTGTCATGGTGAGCCCAGCTGTCCAGCACTGTTTGCACCGAAGGGCTTGGAATGCCCAGAGGGATGCCTCCTCCTCCTCTCCCTCTATCTCCACTGGGAAAGGGGTACTACATGCATGGAATAATGGTGCTGGGAGATATCAAGGGTGTATCGGGGGGGGGGGGGGGATAACAATGCTGAGGGGATATCGGGGGTGCATAGGGGCAGTGGCGTCTCCCACTTTCATATTTAGGGGGGCACAGGGACAAAAGTAGGGGGGCAACTATAAAATATGTGTACTATAGCCACCCAAGATACCCCAAGCATTGCTACCCCCTATCAATAGCATTCCTGGGGGGGGGGGGGGGGGCAAGAGGGGTAACATTATGCTGTGCCCCACCAATTAAAAAATGTGCTTAATTTTTTGTTAAAGTCTTTTTGTTTGCATTCATAGCGGATGCGCCGCATCTTCCTCGGGCCGCCACTGCAGTAACAGTCTCTTCTCGCAGGAGCTGACTGGGGACGCTCTCACTGAGACTGTTACTCCAGCGGCGGCCCGAGTAAATGCGGCGCATCCGCTGTGAATGCAAACAGACATTGCTTAATTTTTCGTTAAACTAAATTTTTTTAACTGGTGGGGCACAGCATAATGTGAGGGGGGTGGGTCAGGCCCCCCTCTGCCCCCCTAGGAACGCCATTGATAGGGGGTAGCAATGCTTGGGGTATCTTGGGTGGCTATAGTGCTAGAAGTATCAGGGATGTAGAGAGGCCACAGTGTAGGGGGTATCAGAGGATGGGGTGTAGAGGGGTCAGAGGGCTGGGGAGGCATCAATCTAGCAGATATATTATGTGCATAGGACAGCTTTGTTACTTTATGTAGTGTTTTTCGCTGTACAGAATGATCATGTAGTTAATGCAGAGCTCTGCTTGTCTGCCTCCTATCTACTTGATGTCTGTTTACCTGCGCTGTCTCCATTGTAGGGGGCCCCAGAGCATTACTTTGCCCAGGGGCCCATGATGCTATTAAGACAGCCCTGGTGGCGCGTAGAGATGCAGTGGCTGGTGCGTCTACTCCAATGAGTGTATGAGAATGGGAGTGCCAAGCAGCCGATGTTGTGAGTGAGACGGGCAGCGTGCTGGAGCTGTGTAAAGCCTACTCCTTTGATATGGTGGAGTGCCAACAACCTTTCTCCTAATATCAAGCACAAACTGTGTGTAGTGTCTGGAGCCCGCAGCCTGGATTGTCTGCAGAGGTCAGAAGAAGAAACTAGTAGTGTGGTAGAACCAGCTGGAGTGTGTAAATGTCGTCATGAACTATCTTCACAGCATAAGGAAACAGTGATTGGAGTGGGAGATTTGTAGGAACCTGTGATCATTTCTGCTGATTGCCAGGAGATCGCTCCTACATCTGCTGTGTGGGATTGAAGGCATGGAAAAAGGTTCAACTTGCTAAAGTGCTGTTTTTAAACTTTAAACTAACGATTTTAACTAAGTTTATCTGGGTAGGCAAATAACAGTGATGAACAAATTGTTCAGTTGGCTAAGGACAAGGAACTGATTATTGACTAAGCCTAAATCTGGTATTACAACACAGGTCCTGGAATGTCTATGTGGTAAACGGCCACAACGTGTATTGCGGAACTAGTGACTGTTTAAATGAAATCATTAATTGGGACAACATGTTTTTTAGGAAGGATAGAGGGTTGTGGTTGCTTTTGGTACTTTTTTTTTTTTTTTTTTTTTTTTTTTTCTTGCAATTGAGATTTATTGTCTCAAGAACTGTGGGAAGAGCGGGTTAGGGCCAGGACACCCTTAAGTACATGCAATAATTGGCAGACTCTGACACTATAGGTAGACCACTATACAGTGGAAGGTCTCCAGCCAGATAACTCTTCTGTATAGGTAGGACTGCTGCCTTCTATGGCAACTAACGGTAGTTGTACATAACTCTTGGTAATGCAGAATAGTCCTTTTACTTGTCTCTCAGTATCCCACTGTAGATCTTTACTCACTAGACTTCCAGATCCAATTGCCGCTGGATCTCCTGAGCTCTTCCACAGCTATCCCGCTGTATACTCAAGTGTCATCCCCGCTAACCACCAGGGCCAGAAAATGGACTAAATGTCAGCTTTCCATGTTTGTAAGCCTGTATCCTTCTCCTCTTCTCTGCACAGATGACTCAAGACTGGCTAATCTACACCACCAACCTGACCTACAGCCCAACCTCCTCCATTCCAATCATTAGAACCAACGCAGCTGTGGTCCCCATAATGTGCTTCTACTACCGGTGAGTCAATACTACTAGATCAGATTACACTATGGTGCCATGCAGGTCCCAGCTGGTGTTTAGCATCTGGTCAATATGTTTGGCCAGAGTGGGGGAAGGTTAAACCCTAGTAGGGTTTTTCTGACATCTGTCCTTGGCAAGAGATTTCCATGTATCTACTTTCCTGGTTAGGGGTGTGTTTAACCCATAATGTCAAGATGGGCTGCCAAGTGTTGGTTTTAGGGTACTTTAGCTACTTGAACTACTCTTGACATCTGTGGACTTGGTGTCTGTGACTATAACCCAATTCTTCTACTGCAGTAATGACCAGTTGCCTCTTACAAAGTGTGATCATGGTGGGAATACTTTAGGTTTCTTAATTTTAGAGAACCTTGTGGTCAAGTTGGTTGGACTCCCTTTTTATTGTCCTTGGAATCTTTATAATGTGTGGGTTTATTTATTTTTATGGCAATGCAGGGTGATTATAAAGTGAGTATATTGGCCTAACAAGGTTCTAAAGAGAATCTGGGGACAAACATGGTAGCTGCTCCTGGTCACTTAACAGTTCAGGGATCATGTCTGATCTATGGCTTTACTATATGGTTGATTCCATATAGTGCTTGACTGTGACCAGATGAAGCCAGACAGCCATCCTTTAGTAACTTGCTTGATGGTGTGATTTGTAACCAGCCTTTGACCCTGTACTCAGTCATTGAAATAGAATAGAAAATGAGTAATATGAATTTGTGACATCAAATGACTTCTGTTGACTCATTCCTGGCCTTTATCTGGTTCTGTGTAGGCACAGTAACGTGAGCAGCCAGGCCATTAGGCCGACATGGGTTCCATTCAGCACCACTGTTTCTTTAGAAGAAAGGTTGTCCTTCTCTTTGGTCCTGATGACTGGTGAGGAAGATGGATGTTCAGGAGGGAGGGGGGGTGGTTGTTGGGCCTTTACTAATCACATTTTTCCTTATGTATACAGAGGACTGGAGCGGTCCCAGAAGTTCTCCCATCTATCAGTTGGGGGATATTCTCTACATACAGGCCTCTGTGGATACTCGCAACCAAATTGATATGATCCTGTATGTGGACCGCTGTGTGGCCACCATATCTCCTGATGCCACCTCTTCTCCAAGTTATGACATCATTACAGACAATGGGTATGTGTGTGGGGTGTTTTTTATTTTATTTTTTTTTTTTTTTTTGGGTCGGAGGGGGTTGGTTTGCCATGACCCAAGTTGTAAGTGACCATCTTCTGCAGGTGTCTGGTGGATGGGACACAAGCTGACGCCTCCTCGGCCTTCATCGCTCCAAGGGTCCAGACAAACACTCTACAGTTTACAGTAGATGCCTTCCGGTTCCTAGGAAATGATGCATCTTTGGTGAGGACTATTTGATTATGTTGCACAGGTTGGTGCCTTCTAGGAATGTTTTAACCTATTAAAACCTTCTCTTTAAGATCTACTTGACCTGTTACCTGAGAGCTGTTGCTGCCACCCAGGTCCCAGATCCCATTAACAAGGCCTGTTCCTATAGTAAAGCCACAAACAGGTGAGACTATTAAAATGGCTGTTGTGGGTCCATGGGTTGCTGCTCTTCCCCCTAGCATTTGTCTATAATTACCGTACTTCTGCATGAATCTAGTAACCAGTGACTGGGAAAACTTTATGGACATAACATGGTGGGTTCCTAAAACAATAGTGTACATATGTAATGGTACACAGGCATCCCCTGTGGAGCCCTTCCCATACCATGCACACTGGTAATATGGCTAGCCGGGTAAGAAGCCTTTGGGGCTAAAGGTTGGTCTAAAAGATATCAGGTGCCAGCATGATCAGAAATATTGGCATGGTGCTCTGAATCTGCTGCTTGGACACCTTGTGGTCAGCTGTAAATTACAGTGCCAAGTTGATCCCCCTTGGATGGAAGTAGAACTATAGGCAAAACTTTTTCATTTTGGATAGAGCAAGGAAGTGCTATAACCCGTCAGACTTTTCTCACATCTGTGTACCATTGCACAGATTTGCCTTCACTTCCTGCCCCATAGCCAAACAGGAAGTGAGAGAAAATTCCTGAAAATTAAGGGAATTCCTTGAACCTCCCTTGCGCCCCCCCCATCACCAGAACTAGTGTCCCCATTGGAAGATTTCTACCATATTACTTTTCTGGGGACAACCCAAAAAAAATGTCTGGTTTATCATCATCAAAAGTGAAAGAAAACCAACAGAGTATGAATCTCCCTAATGGGACACAGAAGGCAATAATTGTTCTAATCAATCTCCATTCTCCACTGTGCCTCTGGAGGTATAAGCCCCAAGTCTTCTTTCAAGGTAAATGTCAAACTAGCAATACAGTGTTGGCTTTTCACTGAGCTTCTAGTACATCTTCTAAAAATGCAGGTTGTCATACATACTTTGGTTTGTATTCTCTAGCTGGTCTGCATTCTCTAGCTGGTCTGCAGTTGAGGGCCCCAGCAGTATCTGCCAGTGTTGTGGGACACCAGGCACCTGTAGCAACCCTACTGGTCTGACTGCAGGAGGAAGGAGCCGATTTGGAAGACCGAGAGCCTTTGGGAAGAGGAAAGCCTTGGATGGTGAGTCTTAACCATGCAGCTGCTGCATACAATAACGGTGTGGCCACATCTGCTCCTATTAATGGGAGTGTCCTGAAAATGGATTGCCTCCTGGTGCACTATAACGGGGTGTGAGGGGGGTGGGGGATCTTGACTGGTTTGGGTTATTCCACCTGGCTTTGGTTCTTACACCCACCAGGATTCTGAGGGACACAAGCGGCAATGAAGGGGGGGGGGGGGGGGGACCTGGATGGCCTTCATATTGCTACTTCTAGTTCTGAAACAAGTGAGGGAAAAGTCTATGGGGGATAGAACAGGAGTCTTAAGGGTTCAAACTTCCCCCCCACGTAGTGTCCAATTTGGTTAACATGACAATTTGCTTTATGAGGGTCTACAGTGGATGTCCCCTCTGCACACTTGAGTAGGAGCTGAGTTATCTGAAAGCCCTTAGTTGCATTTAATGTGTGTTTCTCCCGTAGAACCTAACATGGAAGAGGGACAGTCGATGACCACCTTGGGACCTCTGCTTGTGATTGGGCCGAAACAAAGTGACCTTGCAGCTGCAGTGATGAAGGAAGAGTCCACCCCAGCAGAGCTCTGGTGGTTGGTGGCTGTCGGTTGTGTCAGTCTTCTTGTAGTCGCCGTGTGTACAGTGTTCATTGTCAAGTCTCTGAAAAAGCCGCAATATGTACTGTCTGTGGAGAAATAAAAAAAAGTATCATTTAATCTGGTCTATTTCTTTTACTTTTATAGACTTGGTTCTTTCTAGGGGCTTTAAATATCTAGACCATGGGTCTCGTATGGCATTATTCCATCTCTGGAATAGCCAGGGTGGGTTTTATTCTATTCTGTCTGGAAATGATCCAGAATTGGAGAAGCCAGGAACTGGGACTGATCAGCACCTGTGGAAAATTGGGTGGTTCTGTTTTATTGCTACTAAATATCCCCCTTTTTAGGAACCCCCCCCCCCCCCTCCTAGACAGTCAGCAACCTCACACCTCCTAGACCAGCCTTTCTCGACCTTTCTCAACCTTTTCAACACAGAGGAACCCTTGAAATAGTTCTCCGGTCTCAGGGAACCCCTGCTAAAAATTAGAAATCTACAACTTATGATTAGTCTGGTCAGTGGAAAGACTGGTCCTTACACTTGTGGTCATTGGGAAGAATTACCTCCTTACAGATAAATTAAAAAGACCAATGGTGTCAGTGGGAACTTATCTGTGAGACAGAAATTGCCCAATGCTGGAGGAACCCTAGGGTTCCACGGTACCCTTGTTGAGAATCTCTGTCCTAGACAGAGGGTCAGCAACCAAAATTGGGGCACTTGTACAATGTCCAAGAACAAAATAACGTCCATTGCTGTAAATTGTCAATTTCAGATCAGAGAAAAAAAATTAACAATTTTTATATTTGTCAAATATTCCTAAATTTTAGTTTTTTGTGTGCCGCTTACCTCTCCTGGTGTGTGTGGTTTGCAATCTTTCTGTTCAGCATTTGTAGCCCACCCAATACGTTTATACATTGTTGGTTTTTATCAGGACGGCTGGAGCCTTTAGGCCAGGTTCACACCTAATGCGGGTTTCTGGAGCTGGTTCATGTATCTATGGCGCGGAGCGCACTGCACAGAAACGCTGTGCGTCTTTGGCTCAGTTTGAGGGCCGAATTGAGGCATAGAATCGGCCCTGAAATGGGGTACAGGGACACACAGCACTCCTGTGCGATCCGCAGCGGGTTATAGTGTGAACCTGGCCTACGTCACAGATTTTGATACTTATATTTTTATAGAGAGAGAGATCACTTGAATGATGCAGGAGGGGCTTTAATGTGGCTGTCGACTACTTGTTTTATCTGCCCGCTCCTCCTGCTCGTCATCGATGTAAAGCGCAGGGAGAGAGGGGCGGGAAGTGCTGTGTCACAAGCTGGCTCATTCACAGCTTAACAGAGCAGTGCGCGAAATCCCTCTTCTAGGGCAGCTTTACCGAGCCACTGACATCCAGGGATGTTCCGGAGGATGCAGCGACCGTTGGAGGACTTCTGTGCCCGCCCACCAGTGTGACCTTTCAGACACCTATTGCAGCGGCAGAGCCTATCGGCTCTGTGCTACAGGTGGTGGGCTGGAAACAGAAGCGGTGAAGCACCATCCAGACCCAGTCCACTCCTGAATTGCCACCTCGGTCCCATGGTAGGGCCGGCCCTGGGCAGCACAGCAGTGCTCAAAATAACGGCTGCGCGGGCAGCGCGTCCATTATTTTGACAGGCTGTCACTGATACTGGCCCACTGAGCCAACGGCCCACCGGGAAACTCCCGATGGCCAGTACATGCCTGAAAGAAATCCCTGCGAAACAACATACCAATGTTGAAACTAAACCCAGTGGGACTAAACTGACCAGGATTGGAATGATTTTTACGAAAACAATTGACACGGACGACCAATTTGGGGAAAGAACAAATTATTCGAAGGGCTTGTACGAGCTACCGCAGTGTAGGAAGGCCTTGTGGTAAAGGTTGGTGTTCTGACGTGAAGAACCGAAACCAGACAAGATTGGTGGATTAAGGGCAGGTAGTTATAGGACGAGACTCCGCCTACAAATTCAGGTTGAGCTACGGTCAGCCTTCATATATAGAGAGATATATAGATGAATGTAGCACAGGGGTTGTGACCAAGTTATCATGCTAAGCAATGTGTTGTTTCTTAAGGGTTTGGCTCCCTCTAGTGGTCTCAAACTTTGGCATGACCTCTATTTTAGAAGCAAACAGTTATGCTTTATGGGATTAGTAGTTCAATGAGGAAATGACTCATGCAATTAACTCAGTCTGGGAACTACTGACCCACAATGCCAAGTCGCAGAACAGCCTGCTGGGTAAGCAGATAAAAGGACAGGCGTGGCAGGCTTTCGGCCTCTCCGGACACCATTCAACACACAGCAGGAGGTCTGTGTCTGCATGCCTGGTCTGGAAGAGCCTGTGGCCTATAGCGAAGAGTGGTTCGCCCGCCTCATAGGGATTCTTGTGAACGGCCCTGCTGATTGAGCAGGGGGATGGGTCTGCGCTTCAGAGCAGTTGCTATAGTTAACCACTTGCTGACCGCCGCACACCGATGTACGTCCAAACTGTGCCAGCAGATATCATGGTTATGGCAGCAGCTAGCTGCCATAACCCCGGTACCCCCGTTTTTCGTGCGGCGGTCAGCTTTTAAGATAAAAGTGGTCTACGTGGCGGAGTCGCCGCTAAATCACTTATCGTTGGCGGGAGAGGGGCTCCCCCCCCCCCCCCCCCTCCTGCCGCGATCCCGAGCCCTCTGCCGCTTACCGGCGGCGTCGGTAGCGGCGGAGGCGATCGAGTCCTTCTCAGTGCTGTGCCTGGAGACGAGTGAGGCTAAGATGGCGCCCACTTGTCGCTTCCGCCCAGCAGCTTCATGGAGACATCAAAACTTCACTTCCGCCCATACGTCTTAAAGGCACAATTTTTTTTCAATGTCCTTTTTTTTTTAAATGACTTTTTTTTTTCTTTTTTTTTTTTTTTTTTTTTTATTGCATTTTAGTGTAAATATGAGATGTGAAGTCTTTTTGACCACAGATCTCATATTTAAGAGGTCCTGTCATGCTTTTTTCTATTACAAGGGATGTTTACATTCCTTGTAATAGTAAAAAAAGTGACAATTTTTTTTTCTAAAGTGTAAAAATAAAATCATGTATCATGTAGAAGCGAACACATACGTGAGTAGCGCCCGCATATGATAACGGTGGTCAAAGAGTAACGTCATGTCACAGCTGAGTATAAAAAAGAAAAGAGGAGCCTCTAAGTGTAGCAATATGGTTACATTTAATGAAGGTACAACATTTAGCAACTTATTGCTACACTTAGAGATGCCTCTCTTTTCTCTTTTATACCCTGTAAAAAAAAAAAAAATAAATAAATAAAAAATAAAGCTTTGATATACAAGTGCTTTGGATTAAGCATGTTTCTGGAACGAATTATGCTCGCAATCCGAGGTTTTTACTGTATACATTGCATTGTACTGTTGCATGTTCATGACATTATACTGCAGATCTGGTGTGTGTGCTTTTGAGGTTTCAGTGAGAAGGTGCTTAATAAAAGATTTGGAGGATATTGGGTACTTGTCCCACTGTACACCTGTCTGCATAAACTCTCTATAGTGATCACTGAATCTATGGTTTCACATATACATTGACTGTTATCTGTTGTCATTTATTACTTTTAGGGTCCTTTCACACTGGGGGCGGTTTGCAGGCGCTATTGCGCTAATAATAGCGCCTGCAAACCAACCCGAAACAGCCGCTGCTGTGTCTCTAGTGTGAAAGCCCTCGGGGGCTTTCACGCTGGAGCGGTGCGCTGGCAGGACGGAGAAAAAAAGTCCTGCTAGTAGCATCTTCGGAGTGGTGAAGGAGCGGAGTGTATACCGTTCCTGCCCATTGATATCAATGGGACAGTGCGGCTATACCGCCGGCAAAGCACCTCTGCAGAGGCGCTTTTGCGGTGGTTTCTAACCCTTTCTCGGCCGCTAGCGGGGGGTAAAACCGCCCCCCGCTAGCGGCCGAATACCGACGGTAAAGCGCCGCTTACAATAGCGGCGTTTTACCGCCGACGCCGCCCCAGTGTGAAAGGGCCCTTAAGTTATCACACTGTTCCTTGTGTTTAATTTCCGTTTCAGTAAACTTTCTGAATGGTTAATTGATATCCTGTGAGTCTCTATTATCACAGCTGGTGAAGTGGCGGCTTCCAAAGTTATGGTAAATATACTGTATAGTGTATCATTACTGTGTTCTGTTTACGGCTGGGTCCCACACTCTCCTATGGGTCCAGATCATTCTTGGGGTTGAGAGGCAGGGTGCAGAATTGAACATTTATCAGCAGCTCCTTCGGGGGTAGTGAGATTATATATATATATATATATATATATATAAATTTTTATTTATCTATTACCCAAAGTATTGGGACACCTGCCTTTATACGCACATAAACTTTAATGACATACCAGCCTTAGATTGGCCATACACCTATAGATTCTCTGTGGATTTTCTATGGTCAGATGGAAAAAGTGGAACAGATTCCTCCATCTACACTGAACTGTGTGGATGGAGGAATCTCCCACTGACCCAAGCTTCCATATCTTGCTAGTCGGCTCCACTGGCTCTCACAATACCTGAACATTCTGATTGGGTGCAGGCATTGTTTAGGTTAAGAGCCAGCGGGGCCGACTAGGAAGATACTGAAGCTGGGCCCGGTGGGAGATTCCTCCATCCACACAGTTTGGCATACATGGAGAAATCTGTTGCACTTTTTCCATCTAACCATAGAAAATCTGCACATAATCTATAGGTGTTTGGCCAGCTTAAGTCTGTAGGGTTCAATATTGAGTTGGCCCACCCTCTGTAGCTATGCCAGCTGCAATTCTTCTGGGAAGGCCGTCCACAAGGTTTAGGAGTGTGTCTATGGGAATGATTGACCATTCTTCCAGAAGTGCATTTGTGAGGTCAGGCACTGATGTTGGATGAGAAGGCCTGGCTCCAGTCTCCGCTCTAATGCATCCCAAAGGTGTTCTATCGGGTTGAGGTCAGCACTCTGTGCAGGCCAGTCAAGTGCCTCCACCCCAAACTTTCTCATCCATGTCTTTATGGACCTTGCTTTGTGCACTGGTCCAAATCATTTGGTGGAGGGGGGATTATGGTGTGGAGTTGTTCTTCAGGAGTTGAGCTTGGCCCCTTTGTTCCAGTGAAGGGAACTCTTAAGGCGTCAGCATACCAAGACATTTTGAACCATTTCATGCTCCCAACTTTATGAGAACAATTTGGGGGTGGCCCCTTCCTGTCCCAACATGACTGTGCACAAAGCAAGGTCCATAAAGATATGGATGAGAGAGTTTGGGGTGGAGAAACTTTTGACTGACCTCTACCCAATAGAACAACTTTGGGATGAATTAGAGCGGAAAATGTGAGCCAGGCCTTCTCATCCAACATCAGTGCCTGACCTCACAAATGCACTTCTGGAAGAATGGTCAAACATTCCCATAGACACCCTCCTAAACCTTGTGTTGAAGTTGAAGCTGTTATAGCTGCAAAGGGCGGGCCAACTCAATATTGAACCCTACGGAATAAGACTGGGATGCCGTTAAAGTTCATGTAGGTGCAAAGGCAAGTGTCCCAATACTTTTGGTAATATAGTGTATATACAGTATCTCACAAAAGTAAGTACACCCCTCACATTTTTGTAAATATTTTCTTCTATCTTTTCATGTGACAACACTGAAGAAATGACACTTGTCTACAATGTAAAGTAGTGAGTGTACAGCTTGTATAACAGTGTAAATTTGCTGTCCCCTCACAATAACACAACACACAGCCATTAATGTCTAAACTGCTGGCAACAAAAGTGAGTACACCCCTAAGTGAAAATGTCCAAATTGGGCCCAAAGTGTCAATATTTTGTGTGGCCACCATTATTTTCCAGCACTGCCTTAACCCTCTTGGGCATGGAGGTCACCAGAGCTTCACAGGTTGCCACTGGAGTCCTCTTCCCCTCCTCCATGATGACATCACAGAGCTGGTGGATGTTAGAGACCTTGCGCTCCTCCACCTTCTGTTTGAGGATCCCCCACAGATGATCAATAGGGTTTAGGTCTGGAGACATGCTTGGCCAGTCCATCACCTTTACCCTCAGCTTCTTTAGCAAGGCAGTGGTCGTCTTGGAGGTGTTTTTGGGGTCGTTATGTTGGAATACTGCCCTGCGGCCCAGTCTCTGATGGGAGGGGATCATGCTCTGCTTCAGTATGTCACAGTAAATGTTGGCATTCATGGTTCCCTCAATGATCTGTAGCCCCCCAGTGCCGGCAGCACTCATGCAGCCCCAGACCATGACACTCCCACCACCATGCTTGACTGTAGGCAAGACACACTTGTCTTTGTCCTCCTCACCTGGTTGCCCCCACACACGATTGTCACTATCTGAACCAAATAAGTTTATCTTGGTCTCATCAGACCACAGGACATGGTTCCAGTAATCCATGTCCTTAGTCTGCTTGTCTTCAGCAAACTGTTTGCATGCTTTCTTGTGCATCATCTTTAGAAGAGGCTTCCTTCTGGGATGACAGCCATGCAGACCAATTTGATGCAGTGTGTGGCGTATGGTCTGAGCACTGACAGGCTGACCCCCCACCCCTTCAACCTCTGCAGCAATGCTGGCAGCACTCATACGTCTATTTCCCAAAGACAACCTCTGGATATGACGCTGAGCACGTGACCTCAACTTCTTTGGTGGACCATGGCGAGGCCTGTTGTGAGTGTATCCTGTCCTGTTATACCGCTGTATGGTCTTGGCCACCGTGCTGCAGCTCAGTTTCAGGGTCTTGGCAATCTTCTTATAGCCTAGACCATCTTTATGTAGAGCAACAATTCTTTTATCAGATCCTCAGAGAGTTCTTTGCCATGAGGTGCCATGTTGAACTTCCAGTGACCAGTATGAGAGAGTGATAGCGATTACACTAAATTTAACACACCTGCTCCCTATTCACACCTGGGACCTTGTAACACTAACTATTCGCATGATACCTGGGAGGGAAAATGGCTAATTGGGCCCAATTTGGACATTTTCACTTAGGGGTGTACTGGCTTTTGTTGCCAGCAGTTTAGACATTTATGGCTGTATGTTGAGTTATTTTGAGGGGACAGCAAATTTACACTGTTATACAAGCTGTACACTCACTACTTTACATTGTAGCAAAGTGTCATTTCTTCAGTGTTGTCACATGAAAAGATAGAAGAAAATATTTACAGAAATGTGAGGGGTGTACTCACTTTTGTGAGATAGTGTATGTTGATCCCATGACAATGGACTTCCAGAGTTCAATTGCCTGCTTTGAGACTTGGTCTGTCTGATGGAAACTTCCTTTCATGTGATCAGGGTGGAGGCAGTGGAGACATATTTACAAAAATGTGAGGGATGTACTCACTTTTGATAGATACTGTGTATATCTATATCTATATATGTATGTGTATACAGTCTGTCAGTGGGTACCAGATCCAGATAAGTTTGGCCCGAACATCGCCCGTTTGCTGAACATCCAAAATTACAGGGCGCTCTGCGGGATATTCGCCCACTGAGCGCCCCACAATGTGCTGCACAGTGCATTTAAAGCCCTGATTGCCCTTAACGGATAAGTCATCAGCTGTCAATGGGCTTCCCCGCTGACAGCTGAGAGAGAAAAAAAAAAACAATTCCCGGATGTTTGAAAAATGTGAAAAAAATGGCGTGGGAGTCCCCTTTGGGTCTGGTGTAGATTTTAAGGGGAACCCCATGCCAACATTTAAAAAAAAAAATGGCGTGGGGTCCCTTTTAAAAAAAACCATACCAAACCTTTATCTGAGCATGCAGCCTACTCCCCCCCCACCCTAAAGCACCTTGTCTCCATGTTGATGGGGACAAGGGCCTCTTCCCCACAACCCTGGGCTGTGGTTGTGGGGGTCTGCAGGCAGGGAGATTATCGGAATCTGGAAGCCCCCTTTAACCGCTTGCCGCCCACCCCACCGTTAAATGACGGAGGTGCGGCTCACGTTCTGGGACAACGTCATATGAAAGGCCGCTCTTGCGCTCTCATCGCCTCACGCTGACAGAGTTTGTGGCAAGGAGAGACCTGATCAGCGGCATCTTCTCCCAGGGGGCATCAAGACATTGTAATCAGGGCATCATTAGTGCCCTGATTACAATAACACACCAGCAGTGCCAGCAATCAGTGCCCATTAGTGATGCCAGTCAGTGCTGGCTATCAGTGCCGCCTATCATTGCTGCCCATGAATGCCCATCATTGATGCCCACCAGTGCCACCTATCAGTGCTCGTCAGTGCCACCTATTAGTGCCTATAAGTGTGGCCTCATCAGTGCCTATCAGTGTCGCGTCATCAGCGCCCATCAGTGAAGGAGAAAAATTACTTATTTACAAAATTTACTGACGGAAACTAAAACTTTTTTTTCAACATTTTTAAAAAAATTTTTTGTAAACAATAAAAACCCAGCAGTGATTAAATACCACCAAAAGAAAGCTCTATTTGTGTGAATAAAATGATAAAAATTTCACATGGTTACAGTGTAGCATGACCGCGCAATTGGCATTCAAATTGCCACAGCGCTGAATATTGGCCTGGGCAGGAAGGGGGTGAAAGTGCCCTGTAGGCAAGCGGTTAACAAGTGGGACCCCACATCCCCTCCCCATGTGAATGATTATGGGGTACATAGTACCCCTACACATTCACCAAAAAATTGTCAGGTGGCTCCGTCCCTTACCAATTTAAGAGGTATCAGATGGTGGAGCAGGCAGATGGCGGTTAGCTTTCATTGTGGGCAGATTTTCTTAATTCTTTTTTCAGGTGCGGCGGGTATCTTGATTGATGGATCCACATAGTGGGACATTGTTTTTTTATTTTTAATAAAGGAGTTGTTAAAAAACTGCGTGTGTGTTTTTATTTCTTTTTCACACTTTTTTGGTGAATAGGTAGGGGTATTATGTACCCCATACTCATTCACATAAGGGGGTTTGAAAAAGACAGTGTAGCGCTTAAAATAAACATTAAGAATTCATCAGGGACAATAAACGTTTGATCAATCGGCACAAAGTCCATTTAAGGTGTCTTCATATATGGAGGTAAAGTAAGACCATCACCATCACCCAATAAAACTGACCCTTTACCATCAGTGTATAGGGTATAAACTTTTAAATGTACTAGATAGCGGCACCATCAATCCTTCCAAGCTGATCCTCCTCATGAAAGACCATTAAGGGTAAGGAAATCACTCCACTCCCAGAAAAGATCTACCGCAGGCAAGCTCCAGCATCCACATAAGCAAAAGGATAGAAAGGAATGCTCATTACGCAATGATCGATAACAAAACGGTTTATTGAAAATAGAAACAAATCCACTCACATAAAACGCAAGTTAAACAGGCATGTAGAAACATCCAGCATTTCAAACCAGTAAAATGGCCGCTACATCACTGCCCACGATCTACATCACACGTCCCTAGCTCCACACAACGTTTCGTCACCAAAAGTGTATCACCAGGGGCGTGGTTACAACGTGTGAGACATCTATTTATACAATATGGGAAGGTGATAAGGGCGGAAGTCAGGTGCGCTCCACAGCCCAGGAAGCCAATGCCTCCTGCGCTTCAAAGAGCAAACATAGACCTATTAAATTATACATATAAAAGCGTCGGCTCCATCACTAAACCTAAAGGTCAGCAAGGAGCATACCGCACTAAGAAACCTAAAACCGGCAAAATACCAGGGAATTCATGAAAAAAATCAATACAACCCAGAAGTATTAATGGTGTATTATGTATTCCACAGACCAGAAATGTGTCTGGATCATAATCAAGAAAGAGAAATGCAAAAATATAGATCTAATAGTTTAATGATTAGTTCAGATAGTAAAAATACTCAAAAAGAACCAAAAATTAAATCGTAGAGCGGGAGTGGAGACAGAGTAAGCAGACAGTGTAAAATCAAATACACATTAAAGCGAAAGGTGAGATGTGGCGGCCTCTTGTGGTAAAGCTATCACATTACAAACAACAATACATAAAGGTACAAATGTAATGAAAAAACATATATAATAAATCCAAATTACAATCCAATATAAAAATTTAGCAAAAACATATAAATTAAAAAAAATATGAAATAGAGAAAAAAATGACTGAACAAATAAAATAAAAATAAAAATAAAAAAATGAAAAAGCAACTCAACCTAACCATTATTAATAAATGAGTTGACATCCCATTCGATATTCATACCAAAGGGATTATATGTCTGTGCTTGGTAAATCCATCTGGTCTCTAGACGGAAGACCTCCCTAACCATGTTGCTCCCCCTCCAGTGACCAGAGAACTTATCAATCCCCAAAAAAACGGTACCATCTGGCTTACAATCGCGTTTAAGGACATAGTGCTTAGAGAGGCTATGTTTGGGATAGCCTCTCTTGATGTTAGCAACATGCTCACTCAATCTGACGTGCAACATGCGTATAGTACGCCCTATATATTGCAGCCCACATGGGCATTGAATAACGTACACCACATGTTTGGTGGAGCAAGTAATAAATGGGTTTATGGGAAATGTCTCATGAGTGGAAGTAGATTGAAAGGAATCGGTCCTCCTACTCCTATTTGCATTGAGTTTACAGATTGGGCATTTCCTGCAAGGAAAAAAGAAACCATATTTTGAAAAAAAGAGAGCTGTTTCGGTGGATCTACCACATTGGGGGCTGCCTGAAACCTATAAACTACACATGGCTTGTCATAGGAGGTTATAAAAAAAAATTTAAAGGAGTCATCATGAACCTTTTAGCTTGGAGACCAATAAGTCGTCTCTATTTTATTGAGAAGCTTGTCTAAAAGCTTCATCCAACTCGGTGACCTTGTATCTCTTTTCCAAAAAGCATTTTCTAAGTATTGAGGCCTCACTCACAAAATCAACTTAATTCGTACAATTCCTCCTCAACCTCAGGAACTGGCTCTTTGGTACTGATTGTAGTCAAGCTTTATAATGGCAACTTTTGGTGTCTCTAAAGCCATTGCGGCCAGTTTCCTTGAAAAAGGTAGATGTAATGACCTCACCATCCACAATTCTGATCCTAAGATCTAAAAAATGAATTTCAGAATTGCTGGCTTCATGGGTTAGAGTAATTCCCCTATCATTAATATTAAGTCAGCAATAAAAGCATTAAGGGATTCACAGTCTCCGTCCCATAGGAGGAGGATTTCATCTATATATCTTTTCCAGAACACCAGTTCAGATCTGGGTTCCTGATAGACGACATCCTCCTCCCATTTGGCCATGAAAAGATTGGCCATACTAGGGGCGAATTTCACACCCATGGCCACACCCCTATTCTGCACATAGTACGAGCCATCGTGCCAAAAATAGTTGTGCTCCATGGCGTAGTCTAGAAGCTTCAGGATAAATTACCTCTGTCTGTCACGAAGAGTATCGGTTTTCAAAAAGTGCTCCACTGCTTCTCTCCCATGTTGGTGAGAAATCACTGTATATAGAGGAAACGTCGGCAGTGGCAAAAATATAGGTCTCCTTCCATTCCACACCTTTTGAGTACATTTATCACTTGTGTCGAGTCCCTCAAATAAGAGGGAGTCTTTACCACCAAAGGTTGCAAAAAGTGATCTACATATTTGCCCACCCTGGAAGTAACCAAATTGATGCCAGTAACAATCAGCCTTCCAGGGGAGCAAACAGGATCCTTATGCACCTTCGGCAGGTAATAGATAACTGGGACATGAGGGGCTATAGGGACCAGAAAGGCCTTTTCTTTCTTAGATATGATCTTATTTTGGAATCCTTCCTCTACCAACACAACTAATTCCTTTTTATACTTAAGGGTGGGGTTCCCCTTTAACGTAGCTGAAAAAAGAAAGGGAAGGAAAAAAAAAGAGAAAAAAACCCGTTATATGTTGACCACCACGATGCCTTATAGATACACCAGATATCTCTGGAGGAATTAAAAATGCAAGAATTTACTGTAATTTTGTGCGTTCAACATTAGTTCAAACAGTTGCATTATTAATAAGATATGGTTTACTTAAATTGAATATATTTCCATAAGATACACATTACAATCTCCTAACTTGCATGAAACGTAAACTCCCCAATACAACGGTTCCCTCTAGCCGCCAAATTACAAAATTGCATAAGATGTTTTATTTAACCTAGACCTGATTAGCTTTACATGACCTAGAGAACATGGTATATTCTTATAAAACCTGAATTGATACACTATCACATTTTCATTTAGAATTTCATCACTCCCTAACCCAAAAGATTTATTAGATATTATCCATTCAAACTAATATATTACCCTTTCACATATTCAATACATTATATCTTAATCCTGAACCATTAGGACAATACATTTAGCTAGCTGCGCCGAGGTGCTAGACAGAACATAACAAAAAGAAGATAAAGAAAAGAATAGATCTACCGTATATACTCGAGAATAAGCTCACCCGAATACAAGCCGAGGCACCTAATTTTACCACAAAAAACTGGGAAAACTTATTGACTCGAGTATAAGACGAGGGTAAGAAATGCGCAGCTACTGTAAGTGGAAAAGAGGGTCAACAATGCCCATTTGCAGCCTCACTGTGCCCATTTGCAGCCTCACTGTGCCCATTTGCAGCCATAGGTCCCCCGAACTTCAAACTCGGTAGTTAAGGGTTCCTAGATGCTCCCTAGCTGCAGCCAAAATTTGGGGTCTTTGGACCCAAGCGGTCCTGAAATGACATTGCTGCAGATGGACACAGTTGACCTTTCGGCGGACTTCCATCGTACTTTCCCAACGAACGTCGGACCAGTCCGGTCGAAAGGTCCGCTCGTGTGTACACGGCATAAGATTTAATCCAGCACAATACCTGCTACATTACAATTAAATCCCCAAAAAACAATATCTAAAATCATTATCTATGTTCATGGTAAACGCAGCAAGTCACTGGCGTTCGAACACTATCCCGTCAAAAAAAAGAATGGTTTCCGGAGAATAAACAACATAGAAAAAGTAGAAGAACTCATAAGCATTTCACAGGAGAAAATAACCAAATTTGCATCAATATGGTGGACAGAAGTCAAAAACTCTCAGGCTTTATAAAGCAACCTTTACATAATAACAGAATCAATGTGCAAGAAATGAACTTCATAGAAATATCTGAGAAACTATCACAATAACCGCATCTTATCTTTATGCTTTCCCCACCCGTTCCCCTTTTTTCTTTTACTTTTTTTTTTTTCCCCTCATCCTCAATGTGTTACATTCCACTCTAAAAATCACCACTTCCATACAAGAATGTCTAGATATTGAATACATATATGCATAAAATCAAAACGTATGCAGCGTACACACGAGCGGACTTTTCTATCGGACTGGTCCGGCGGACAATCTGATCGTGTGTGGGCTTCATCAGAACTTCAGTGGACTTTTCCAGTCGAAAATCTGACGGACTTTAGATTTGGAACTTGCTTCAAATCTTTACGTCGTAACTACGCCGGACCCAGAAATCCGCTTGTCTGTATGCTAGTCTGACGGACAAAAACCGACGCTAGGGCAGCTATTGGCTACTGGCTATCAACTTCCTTATTTTAGTCCGGTGTACGTCATCATGTACGAATCTGTCGGACTTTGGTGTGATCGCGTGTAGGCAAGTCCCTTCATTAGAAAGTCCGTCGGAAGTCCAACAAAAGTCAGTTGAAAGTCCGCCGGAAAGTCCGTCGGACCAGTCCGGTGGAAAAGTCTGCCCGTGTGTACGCGACCTTAGACAAAGTATATACCCATATTGATACCATACTATAAATTGTACTAAAACCCAATTGTTATATGTAATTTGTTTACCTGTTCATACCAACATTACGTTGTATTATGTTTTTATGTTCATCCAATAAAAACTTGGTGAAAAAAAAACAAAAAAAACATAGGGTCACTCAAGCTATGATCCACGCTAAAACTGAAGCAGTTATACTCAATAGAGTGCCCTCCTATGAAAGGGTCTGGAGACCTTGGGTTGCCCACTACTTACCTCCAGGATTTGATGTTTCCCTTTTATTACCTTAAGACTGGAACTATATTTTATCCATCCTAATCTACCTGTAACTCACTGGTAAAACTGACTATGGTTCTCCCTGGGGACCCACCCCCTTTCTCCCCTCTGACATTCTTACACCCCCTCCCCCCTTTCCTTTCTCTCTTGTTGCTCTCTAGAACTTCTCTCTTACTCTCGACATTTACTTCTCAACTTCCTCTAGATCTGTACTGTCCTCCTGTCCTTTAGCCTAAATAGACGGAGGACATGGACCTCCCTCTCCTTTCTCTGTCTTTTCCTTTTATAGGGACCTTTGGGATGGCAAAGCTCTGCTGCAACAGCATTAACTGATTATGATGGACAACGGCCATGCTATACCCCTAAAACCTTGTCATGACCAACTCCACCATACCATCTACCATGTTACTTTATAAATCTGTACAGAACTGTTTTGCTTATCAACCTTCTCTACCTGAGGCTTGCCTCTCATTTCATTTTATATGTCCTATCTTTAGGTATATCGGAAGGTTGTAAAATGCTTGATGTTATACATATTGTGATATTTATTGACTGCCTACATTTTGTACCTACAGTGCCTTCAAAAAGTATTCACACCCCTTGAAATTTTCCACATTTTGTCATGTTACAACCAAAAACGTAAATGTATTTTATTGGGATTTCATGTGATAGACCAACACAAAGTGGCACATAATTGTGAAGTGGACGGAAAATAATAAATGGTTTTCAATTTTTTTTTTTACAAATAAATATGTGAAAAGTGTGGCGTACATTTGTATTCAGCTCCCTTTGCTCTAATACCCCAAACTAAAATCTAGTGGAATAAATTGCCTTCAGAAGTCACCTAATTAGTAAATAGAGTCCACCTGTGTGTAATTTAATCTCAGTATAAATACAGCTGTTTTGTGAAGCCCTCAGATGTTTGTTAGAGAACCTTAGTGAACAAAACAACATCACGAAGGCCAAGGAGCACACTAGACAGATCAGGGATGAAGTTGTGGAAAAGTTTAAAGCAGGGTTAGGTTCTAAAAAAATATCCCAAGCTTTGAACATCTCACGGAGCTCTGTTCAATCCATCATCCCAAAATGGAAATGTATGGCACAACTGCAAACCTACCAAGACATGACCGTCCACCTAAACTGACCGGCCGAGCAAGGAGAGCATTCATCAGAGAAGAGCCAAGAGGCCCATGGTACTGTAACTCTGGAGGAGCTGCAGAGATCCACAGCTCAGGTAGGAGAATCTGTCCACAGGACAACTATTAGTCGTGCTCTCCACAAATCTGCCCTTTATGGAAGAGTGGCAAGAAGAAAACAGTTGTTGGAAGAACTCCATAAGAAGTCCTGTTTGCAGTTTGTGAGAAGCCATGTGGAGGACACAGCAAACATGTAGAAGAAGGTGATCTGGTCAGATGAGACCAAAATTTCCTTTTTGGTCCAAAAGCAAAATGCTATGTGTGGAGGAAAACTAACACTGCACATCACCCTGAACACACCATCCCCAATGTAAAACATGGTGGTGGCAGCATCATGTGGTGGGGATGCTTTTCTTCAGCAGGGACAGGAAAGCTGGTCAGAGTTGATGGGAAGATGAATGGAGCCAAATGCAGCACAATCTTAGAAGAAAACCTGTTAGAGTCTGCAAAAGACTTGAGACTGGGGCGGAGGTTCACCTTCCAGCAGGACAACGACCCGAAACATCCAGCCAGAGCTACAATGGAATGGTTTAGATCAAAGCATATTCATGTGTTAGAATGGCCCAGTCACAGTCCAGACCTAAATCCAACTGAGAATCTGTGGCAAGACTTGAAAATTGCTGTCCACAGACACTCTCCATCCAATCTGACAGAGCTTGAGATATTTTGCAAAGAAGAATGGACAAAAATGTCCCTCTCTAGATGTGCAAAGCTGGTAGAGACATCCCTGAAAAGACTTGCATCTGAAATTGCAGAGAAAGGGGGTTCTACAAAGTACTGACTCAGGGGGGCGCCATACAAATGCCCCCCACACTTTTCACATATTAATTTGTAAAAAAACCTTAAAACCATTTATCATTTTCCTTCCAATTCACAATTATGTGCCACTTTATGTTGGTCTATCACATAAAATCCCAATAAAATACATTTACGTTTTTGGTTGTAATATGACAAAATGTGGGAAATTTCAAGGGTTATGAATAATTTTTTAAGCCACTGTATCTCTTCATGACATGGTTTTGAGCTGTTTTTTACTCATTCCAATAAAACATTTGAACAAGAAAAAAAAAAAAATATTAACTTCAACTGAAAATACAGAGGAGCGGCCATTTATCTGTGCTGATCAGAACTCTTCTTCTTTTCAAGGATCTCTTCTTCTTTGCAAGGGAAGAGAAGAGGCGGGAGAGCTGACGATGAGGCTGACCATCTCCCTGAGACATGTAGAGGCCCAAACCTCTTCTTGATTTAGAGCGCCGCTGTTCTGATTCTTTATATACCCCTGATGATGTCATTTTTGATGAAACGTGTTGGGTGAAGCTTGAGGCCTTGACTTTAATACAGTATGTTACCAAGGAATTTATATGCCTCTTTTCAAGCCATTCATTTTGTAAGTGTTTTTAACCAGTTTTAATAAAAGTAGCAATCGGATTTACACTATGGGAGGTTTTATTTGAATTCCATAAAATGTATAATGCTGATGTATTGCTGCCAAATGCTGAGGGAGCGATTTGGAGGTGAATGATTTTCCCTGGGGCTGGAGCACCCCATACCCACCGCCCTTACCTCTTAACAGTGTCCACCTGTGTCATAGGTGGAGTCCTTTAGTTCTTCCATATAGAGGAGTGTATTTCTCTCATGGTTCAGAGAAGCAGAATCTCCCATTCTATGGATAGTGTAGGACCCACTGATCACGGGGTACTTTGACGCAGTAAGTGGCCTTAAGCACCATATAGCCATATGGTGTGACAAAATCCCCATATTTTTTAAATATGTTCAGGTGTTTTAAATAGCCTTGCAGGAGTTAAACATAATTTTTTTGTACTGTGTGCGTTGTAATCTTTAATGTTTGTATGGTCTTTTGGCTGCACCATCTTTGATGCATTTTTTAGGGTGTGCCCCCCAAGTCTTTGTTAGTCTTTGTTTGTTGATTTTCCCATGTGTCACAGTGTGGAGGAGCAACCTGCCTTTAAACCCACATGAACTTTAATGGCATCCCAGTCTTAGTCCGTAGAGTTCAATATTGAGTTGGCTCGCCCTTCGCAGCTATAACAACTTCAACTCTTCTGGGAAGGCCGTCCACAAGGTTTAGGAGTGTGTCTATGGGAATGTTTGACCATTCTTCCAGAAGCCCATTTGTGAGGTCAGACACTGATGTTGGGTGAGAAGGCCTGGCTCGCAGTCTCCACTCTAAATTATCCCAAAGATGTTCTATCGGGTTGAGGTCAGGACTCTGTGCAGGCCAGTCAAGTTCCTCCACCCCAAACTGGCTCATCCATGTCTTTATGGACCTTGCTTTGTGCACTGGTGGGCAGTCATGTTGGAACAGGAAGGGGCCATCGCAAAACTGTTCCCACAAAGTTGGGAGCATGAAATTGTCCAAAATGTCTTGGTATGTTGATGCCTTCATAGTTCTCTTCACTGAAACTAAGGGGTCAAGCCCAACCCCTGGAAAACAACCCCACGCCATAATCCCCCTCCACCGAATGATTTGGACCAGTGCACAAAGCAAGGTCCATAAAGACACGGGTGAGCGAGTTTGGGGTGGAGGAACTTGACTGGCCTGCTCCTAAAACAGATAGAACACCTTTGGGATGAATTAGAGTGGAGACTGTGAGCCAGGACTTCTCATCCAACAACAGTGCCTGACCTCACAAATGCACTTCTGGAAGAATGGTCAAACATTCCCATAGACTCCTAAACCTTGTGGATAGCCTTCCCAATACTTCTGGTAATATAGTGTATTTTCATCAGAGCAGTTCAGTGTCATCATAGTGACACTGTACTACTCTGGGGAGGGGAGGTATAATAGTATATGTACTGTTATCCAGCAGCAAGTGGTTAAAAACTACCGAAAATAGAACTATACACCCTATAAGTACAATGACATGATGTTAATTCAACCCTTAAATAAAACATATATTCTATCTAAGAACAAATTGAATCCAATTCAAAAATCTAAATCTGAAAATCAAATTTAGGGATTCCTAGTCTTAGAGCGCCATCTGGTGGATAGGTGAAACCAATGCCTGTGCAAAAAATCAGTTAATCGGTAATATTACTCCCTAAATATAAAGAAAGTAGTGACTCTAAAGGAATGTAGCGTAATCAAAACTTGAAATACTAATCACAAAGACATACAGTGGGGACGCAAAGTATCCAGACCCCTTACATTTTTCACTCTTTGTTATATTGCAGCCATTTACTAAGTTCATTTTTTTCCTCATTAATGTACATACAGCACCCCATATTGACAGAAAAACACAAAATTGTTGACATTTTTGAAGATTTATTAAAAAAGAAAAACTGAAATATCACATGGTCCTAAGTATTCAGACCCTTTGCTGTGACACTCATATATTTAACTCAGGTGCTGTCCATTTCTTATGATCATCCTTGAGATGGTTCTGCACCTTCATTTGAGTCCAGCTGTGTTTGATTATACTGATTGGACTTGATTAGGAAAGCCACACACCTGTCTATATAAGACCTTACAGCTCACAGTGCATGTCAGAGCAAATGAGAATCATGAGGTCAAAGGAACTGCCTGAAGAGCTCAGAGACAGAATTGTGGCAAGGCACAGATCTGGCCAAGGTTACAAAAAAATTTCTGCTGCACTTAAGGTTCCTAAGTGCACAGTGGCCTCCATAATCCTTAAATGGAAGACGTTTGGGACGACCAGAACCCTTCCTAGAGCTGGCCGTCTGGCCAAACTGAGCTATCGGGGGAGAAGAGCCTTGGTGAGAGAGGTAAAGAAGAACCCAAAGATCACTGTGGCTGAGCTCCAGAGATGCAGTCGGGAGATGGGAGAAAGTTGTAGAAAGTCAACCATCACTGCAGCCCCTTTGCTCAGTATTTAGTAGAAGCACCCTTTTGATCTAATACAGCCATGAGTCTTTTTTGGAAAGATGCAACAAGTTTTTCACCCCTTGATTTGGGGATCCTCTGCCATTCCTCCTTGCAGATCCTCTCCAGTTCTATCAGGTTGGATGGTAAACGTTGGTGGAGCCATTTTTAGGTCTCTTACGAACGGACTTGCCTACATACGATTACACAAAAGTCCGACGGATTCGTACACCGGACTAAAATAAGGAAGTTGATAGCCAGTAGCCAATAGCTGCTATAGCGTGGGTTTTTGGCCGTCGGACTAGCACACAGACGAGCGGATTTCCGACGTAGTTACGACGTAAAGATATGAAGCATGTTTCAAATCTAAACTCCGTCAGATCTGCGGTTGGAAAAGTCCGCTGAAAGTCCGGGGAAGCCCACACACGATCGGATTGTCAGCCAGCTTCAGTCCGTCGGCGTCCGTCAGACTTTTGTAGACGAAAAGTCCGATCATGTGTACGCGGCATTAGAGTGAAGAAGGCAGCTCTGTAGTTATGAAAGGTAAACACAGAGGGGCCTCAGACTACGTGCAGCATCAACGATTCTCCAGTTTATTAAAAACAAGACAAAGAGAAACTCACATCTTAGTAGATCAAATAAGCGTGTATACAATAATTCTGGTCAGTCCTCAGGCTCTCCTGGATGGTCCTGGTGGAATAGCGGCATCAGGCAGGGGAGCTGTGTTAGTGGAAGACAGTAGGAAGTGGCCTATCACCACATTAACTAGCGTGGAATTCAAGATGGTGCCGGAACCCAGACTTGACATCACTATGGAAGCCATGCTGAACTAAAGGGGCAGTAACGTGTTTTAAAGCTTCCACTTCTCCATCAGACTTCAGCACGGCCTCCGTGGTGACATCACATCCAGTCCGGCTCCATGTTACGTTCCACACTGGAACAAGGAGTCTAACCCAAGTTGTATTATCACAGCCTGTAGATAGACTTCACATCTTCATTCAGCTGCAGAGGAAGCAAAAGGGGAAGGTCTCATAAACGTGGACCTAGTTGTGTACTGGCTTAGTTTGATTATTGATGCTCTGTACCTTGGCTGTGATACCTACAAAGTGGACAGTAAATGATGCAATTCATCCTATCACTAGGCATACAGTATAAGGTGTGGTTTTTTTTGTGGAATATAAATGTTGTGTGTGTATGTCATTGGTTCAATCCTGCTGCTATACGTGGTTGTTAGTGACTTCATTGTAAAATAAATGTATTTCCTTTTTTCCGTAGTCCAATTTCACACAGTTTTATTGTGCTTGATAATATCTGCACGGAGCACGAATCCAGGGAATAAATAATTGGGTCAATGTATTTATATGTAATAATATATTGTTTTAAATATTGTAGGTAGTGTGGCATATCGACTGACTGCATAATCAATATTGCTGACTTAATCACCATAATACAGCAACATTAGCAAAACATAAGAAAATGTAAATGTATAAGAGGCATCTGCCTAAAGGGGTTTAGAGATATTGGGTGTCCTCTAGGGTTCTTCAGTGCAGGAGGTGGAAAAGGGAAAGGGATCACCGCTCCAGGTGAAAATGTGGAAATAGAACTCTCCTCGGAACTGGAACACCGGGTGCTGGCTAAGCATATAGCAACATGAGGCAAAAAGGAAGTTCTGGACAGCCGCACTCCGGAATATAGCCTTTATTAGTAGAAAGTCCAACAAATACAAGCCACAGCAAAAAATGGGACAAACGACCTGATGCGTTTCACACTTAAGAGTGCTTAGCCATGACTAAGCACTGTTAAGTGTGAAACGCGTCAGTTTGTCCCATTTTTTGCTGTGGCTTGTATTTGTTGGACTTTCTACTAATAAAGGCTATATTCCGGAGTGCAGCTGTCCAGAACTTCCTTTTTGCCTAAGGACACTGTGGTGCAGGAGGCGGAGTGATGAGTGGATGGAGATATCAGGTGTTCTCTAGGGTTCTTCAGTGCAGGTCAGGACACTGTGGTGCAGGAGGCGAAGTGATGAGCGTATGGAGATATTGGGTGTTCTCTAGGGTTTATCAGTGCAGGTCAGGACACTGTGGTGCAGGAGGCAGAGTGATGAGTGGATGGAGAGATGTTTGGTGTTTTCTAGGAGTCATCAGTGCAGGTCAGGGCACTGTGGTGCAGGAGGCGAAGTGATGAGCAGATGGAGATATTGGGTGTTCTCTAGGGTTCATCAGTGCAGGTCGGGACACTGTGGTGCAGGAGGCGAAGTGATGAGCGTATGGAGATATTGGGCGTTCTCTAGGGTTCATCAGTGCAGGTCAGGGCACTGTGGTGCAGGAGGCAGAGTGATGAGCAGATTGAGATATTGGGTGTTCTCTAGGGTTCATCAGTGCAGGTCAGGACACTGTGGTGCAGGAGGCGGAGTGATGAGTGGATGGAGATATTGGGTCTTCTCTAGGGTTCATCAGTGCAGGTCAGGACACTGTGGTGCAGGAGGCGGAGTGATGAGCAGATGCAGATATTGGGCGTTCTCTAGGGTTCATCAGTGCAGGTCAGGGCACTGTGGTGCAGGAGGCGGAGTGATGAGCATATTGAGATATTGGGCGTTCTCTAGGGTTCATCAGTGCAGGTCAGGACACTGTGGTGCAGGAGGCGGAGTGATGAGTGGATGGAGAGATATTTGGTGTTTTCTAGGAGTCATCAGTGCAGGTCAGGACACTGTGGTGCAGGAGGCGGAGTGATGAGCAGATGGAGATATTGGGCGTTCTCTAGGGTTCATCAGTGCAGGTCAGGGCACTGTGGTGCAGGAGGCGGAGTGATGAGCATATTGAGATATTGGGCGTTCTCTAGGGTTCATCAGTGCAGGTCAGGACACTGTGGTGCAGGAGGCGGAGTGATGAGTGGATGGAGAGATATTTGGTGTTTTCTAGGAGTCATCAGTGCAGGTCAGGGCACTGTGGTGCAGGAGGCGGAGTGATGAGTGGATGGAGAGATGTTTGGTGTTTTCTAGGAGTCATCAGTGCAGGTCAGGACACTGTAGTGCAGGAGGCGGAGTGATGAGTGGATGGAGAGATGTTTGGTGTTTTCTAGGAGTCATCAGTGCAGGTCAGGGCACTGTGGTGCAGGAGGCGGAGTGATGAGTGGATGGAGAGATGTTTGGTGTTTTCTAGGAGTCATCAGTGCAGGTCAGGACACTGTGGTGCAGGAGGCGAAGTGATGAGCGTATGGAGATATTGGGTGTTCTCTAGGGTTCATCAGTGCAGGTCAGGACACTGTGGTGCAGGAGGCGGAGTGATGAGTGGATGGAGAGATGTTTGGTGTTTTCTAGGAGTCATCAGTGCAGGTCAGGACACTGTAGTGCAGGAGGCGGAGTGATGAGTGGATGGAGAGATGTTTGGTGTTTTCTAGGAGTCATCAGTGCAGGTCAGGGCACTGTGGTGCAGGAGGCGGAGTGATGAGTGGATGGAGAGATGTTTGGTGTTTTCTAGGAGTCATCAGTGCAGGTCAGGACACTGTGGTGCAGGAGGCGGAGTGATGAGTGGATGGAGAGATGTTTGGTGTGTTCTAGGAGTCATTAGTGCGGGTCAGGACACTGTAGTGCAGGAGGCGGAGTGATGAGTGGATGGAGAGATGATTGGTGTTTTCTAGGAGTCATCAGTGCAGGTCAGGGCACTGTGGTGCAGGAGGCGGAGTGATGAGCAGATGGAGATATTGGGTGTTCTCTAGAGTTCATCAGTGCAGGTCAGGACACCTTCTTCTCACAGATGTATGGGAAGTTGTCGGAACAATGGGCTTGTCTAAATTGGTTTCCTTCCGCCAGCAGCCCACACTCCTCCCAGGTTCCATGTCTTTTACGCATCCATATGCTGTACCAATAAACGATCTCAATGTTCTTCCAGAACCTGCAGGAAAGAAGAGACATTACAGACCAGACTGAGGCTGTCACTGACCAGAAGCAAGGATGGAGGAAATCCACCTCTGGAGGAGTCTTTACTTCTGTCCATCCAGAATGCTCATCTGACTTTTATTATTATTATTATTTCAGGTACTTATATAGCGCCGTCGATTTACGCAGCGCTTTACATATACATTGTACATTCACATCAGTCCCCACCCTCAAGGTGCTTACAAGCTAAGGTCCCTAACTCACATTCATACATATACTAGGGCCAATTTAGACAGGATCCAATTAACCTACCAGCATGTCTTTAGAGTGTGAAAGGAAACCGGAGTACCCGGAGGAAACCCACGCAGGCACAGGGAGAACATGCAAACCCCAGGCAGATGGTGTCGTGGTCGGGATTTGAACCAGCAACCCTTTTTGCTACTAGGATGAAAGTGCTAACCACTACACCACTGTGCTGTCCCAAGTTATTCACTACAGATAAGCAATACAGCCTGGTCACCTCCCCACCCCTTGCCTGTGATTGGACAGTGAAGGAGCAGCAGCCTGATAAGCACATTGCATTGCTCTCTCGACCCTCTCCTGTCAGCACATGTACATTGTAGTATAGTCTGATTGCCGCTTCCTCTCCCAGTATGAGTGCTGCTGTACAGGACATTTCAGGGTGCATAGTCTGGCGGCTGTAACAAGCAGAGATCGGTAGGCATGTTCTTCAATCTGCTCAGAAAAGGAGACATTTCACTTTGATGGGACAATCGATTTTTGTACAGCAAGGTGAGGAACTTTAATATTTGGAGATTACGTCTCTTACTTGGAAGTTTTGTCATAAGAAGTCCCGTCCACCCATTTCCAGGCAGAGTCCTCCTCCTTCAGACCGATCCACAACCGCCAACTGGACTGCGAGAATGTGCTCAGAAAACCCTTCAGAAAGACAAATGGAACTTTTATCACATTCTGATGGCGGCCATTTCCCAATATTACTTGTATGGGTATTGACAACCAGAGGAGCTTACATTCTAAAGTCCCCCTACAGTCACACACTATTAATATTATACATTTATATAGCTCTGACATATACCACAGTGCTGTACAGAGATCACTGAGCCAGTCACATCAGTCTCTGTACCATGAACCCTCTTATTGGTGTCACTTACCAATATTTTTGTATATAGGTATTGGGTCCAGTTGAGTGACCTTTAACCCATTATACCTCTTAAAGAGGCCCCACCATCACCTCTCTATTCTCACCATTTCCTCTTCATCGTTGATGACCACCAGGTGACCCTTCCTGTCCTCGCAGTCCTTCTTAGCAGATGACCATGGCTGGACGCGTTTGATCAACAAGTAGCAGCTGGAGCCATGGTGTGCCCAACCCCAATCACACAATGGGTCAGCAGAGCCTGAAGGGGAGGGGAGAGAGGAAGGAGAGGATGCTGAGACATCTATAGGTTTCTTCTGGTCACAGTAATCAAGGTAGGTGAAGTTGATAAAATTACACTAAGCGATAAACAATGGAGACATCTGTATGGGACTGTAGAAGGAGTTTTACTATACTGGAGACTATAGAAGGTATCTCATTATTTTGGAGACTATAGAAGGGGTCTCATTATGTTGGAGACTATAGAAGGGGTCTTATTATGTTGGAGACTATAGAAGGAGTCTTATTATGTTGGAGACTATAAAATTAGTCTTATTATATTCAACACTATAGAAGGAGTCTCATTATGTTGGAGACTATAGAAGGGGTCTCATTATGTTGGAGACTATAGAGGAGGTCTCATTATGTTGGAGACTATAGAGGAGGTCTTATTATGTTGGAGATTATAGAGGAGGTCTTATTATGTTGGAGACTATAGAGGAGGTCTCATTATGTTGGAGACTATAGAGGAGGTCTTATTATGTTGGAGACTATAGAGGAGGTCTTATTATGTTGGAGACTATAGAGGAGGTCTTATTATGTTGGAGACTATAGAGGAGGTCTTATTATGTTAGAGATTATAGAGGAGGTCTTATTATGTTGGAGACTATAGAGGAGGTCTTATTATGTTGGAGACTATAGAAGGAGTCTCATTATGTTGGAGACTATAGAAGGAGTCTCATTATGTTGGAGACTATAGAAGGAGTCTCATTATGTTGATGACCATAGAGGAGGTCTCATTATGTTGGAGACTATAGAGGAGGTTTTATTATGATGGAGACTTAAGAGAAGGTCTTATTATGATGGACACTATAGAGGAGGTTTTATTATGATGGAGACTACAGAGGAGGTCTCATTATGTTGGAGACTATAGAAGGGATCTCATTATGTTGGAGACTATAGAAGGAGTCTCGTTATGTTGGAGACTATAGAAGGAGTCTCATTATGTTGCAGACTATAGAAGGGGTTTTATTATGTTGGAGACTATAGAAGGGGTCTCATTATGTTGGAGACTATAGAAGGGGTCTCATTATGTTGGAGACTATAGATGAGGTCTCATTATGTTGGAGACTATAGAGGAGATTCTATTATGCTGGAGACTATAGAGGAGATCTTAATATGGTGGAGACTATAGAGGAGGTCTCATTATGTTGGAGACTATAGAGGAGGTCTTATAATGATGGAGACTTTAGAGGAGGTCTTATTATGATGGAGACAACATAGGAGGTCTCATTATGTTGGAGACTATAGAAGGGGTCTCATTATGTTGGAGACTATAGAGGAGGTCTTATTATGTTGGAGACTATAGAAGGGGTTTCATTATGTTGGAGACTATAGAAGGAGTTTTAATATGTCGGAGACTATAGAAGGGGTTTCATTATGTTGGAGACTATAGAAGGAGTTTTATTATGTCGGAGACTATAGAAGGGGTCTCATTATGTTGGAGACTATAGAGGAGGTCTTATTATGTTGGAAACAATAGAGGAGGTCTTATTATGTAGGAGAAGTATTGTCATAATGCAGATGATAGAAGGGGCCTCATTGTATGGCAGACCATAGGGGTCTTGTAACTAGGGATGAGCTGAACACTAACCCTGCACATCACCCTGAACACACCATCTCCACCGTGAAACATGGTGGTGGCAGCATCATGTTGTGGGGATACTTTTCTTCAGCAGGGACGGGAAAGCTGTTCGCACCAGAACATGCGAACAGGCAAAAATTTTGTGCGAACATGCGAAAACCATTAAAGTCTATGGGACACGAACATGAAAAGGCTTATATGCATTTTAAAGGCTTATATGCAAGTTATTGTCATAAAAAGCATTTGGGGACCTGGGTCCTGCCCCAGGGGACATGTATCAACGCAAAAAAAAGTTTTAAAAATGGCCGTTTTTTCGGGAGCAGTGATTTTAATAATGCTTAAAGTGAAAGAATAAAAATGAAATATTCCTTTAAATATCGTGCATGGGGGGGGGGTCCTCTTAGTCTGCCTGTATATATATATAAGTATAGCATTTTTCCCATGTCTAGAACAGTACCGCAGCAATAATGACATTTCTAAAGGAAAAAAATTCAATTAAAATTGCTTGCGGCTTTAATAAAAACAATATATCATTTAGAAATAAATTATATAACATTATTCTGTTATAGTTGCACTGCACACCAGCCGTTGCGGATGGGCATCTGGCTGTTGGGGCATTAAGGAATGATTTGCATTGCTCCACTCACTGTCTTGATTGTGGTATGATCCTCTTATTTTTGGGATAAGTGATGGAATAGGACATGTGACATACCTCCTGCACTCAATGTACTTCTACTATCAGTGACAATTATATTTCAGCTGGTTGTCAGAATGGAGGTTGTGATGGTTTGAAGCCACATTTGACAAGCAGTGACTAAACCTTTATTCTGGCCTGCTGGCAGGTACCTGGTGTAACGAGCCTCTTGCTCGCTCGGTTCCACTCTCCCGACACTCCTCTGCTGCTATAGAATCAGATTGCAGATCGCAACATCTGATTGTTCGGTCATCCAATGCTCCAAGATTAGAACTACAGCTATGTGCCGTTCTAACCCAGTTGTGATAGCTCAGAACAAACACCAGGCAAGCTGTATGTAAGTTCAACCAGGAATCTCCTTTATTCAGAAATACAGGCTCTTTTATACACTAACAGTGGAGGTGCATACCTCCTGCTCATATTACTTTAACAATACACCTGTAACCTAATTGACCTAACTAACATGGGCTAATTAACTAATTCCTTTAGACAGCCTAGATGACTCAGACATGACCTTTAGGCCAGACTGGCCGTCTTGTAGTTCAGAAAATCCAATCAACATTATCACAATAGCAGAGTTAATTAAACACAAACAACAATGGGGATCTAATGACTCTTAGATCCCATACTAGAGACTTATTTACAATACACATTTTAGCAGACAACAGACAGGTAGCTGGAATTGATGACATTAGCATTTAACAGTATGAATCAGTCACTATTCCAATATGGCAAATCCAGGGTCCCCAGAGTCTGTGTGTCCTGTGGGACCAGGACCCAAATCCACAGTAATACCGCCTCAAGGGTCCCCAGGCATACAGCTCACAAAGAGCACCGTTCCCCCAAATGCCAGGGCCCACGATCGATCGGCAAGAGGCTAGCATACAGTCCTCTCCAAAAGTCTCTCTCCCAGCTAGGTCTGTCACACCTGGCAATACTCAGACTCCACTCATGACCTCCAACAGCCACCTTTAAAATTGGGATTTTAGTTTAAGATCGGTCTGGTGGCTTTTGTTGCTCAGAACAGCCTAGACCTCATGTATCTAAAGCAGGGGTCTCAAACTGGCGGCCCTCCAGCTGTTGCAAAACTACAAGTCCCATCATGCTTCTGTCTGTGGGAGTCATGCTTGTAACTGTCAGCCTTGCAATGCCTCATGGGACTTGTAGTTTCGCAACAGCTGGAGGGCCGCCAGTTTGAGACCCCTGATCTAAAGGAACCCTCAAGGCTACATACCCCAACCTGTGCACCTTCACCCCTCAGAGAGGGAACACCTACCCAGAGAGGATTGTGTCTTTCTGAGTGGGAGTTGTATTTCATCTGGTTGTCATAACGAAGGTTCTAATATATGGTGGCCACATCTAACAAACATTAACAATATCTGCCAGTTGTTCAGAATCGCACTGCGTGTCCTCAGGCAGAAGAAACCTCAATGTTCTTAGAATGAAGGCCTTATATGAAGCTTTATAAGCCTCCTCACACTTTGCTGTACGTCCACTCTTCATTACTAAATGCTCCATCCAAGGAGAACAACGATTGCAGGGCAGAGAACTTTAGGAAGATTTTGGTTTAGTGAATCGGATAAACTTACTACTGTTCGGTTTAAAGATATGGTCTGCAAGTTGTCCCAGAGCTGCCAAAATCCTCTGATTATCATTGGAAAGAGAACCTGTAATAGAAGCAAGGGTCATTATCAGCAATTTCTGTAGTTGTGGAGAATGGGAGAGATTTATTTCATGAGAGGTAGAAAGGGCGAAACAGAATCTGAGGCCAGAGATGACCCCAGACCACCTGTACTAAGTGAAAGGAGCAGCAAAGTGCAATCACTGTACAGCACTACTAACCAGAGCACAGATTTCCTTTCTATTAAGTGAGAAAACATGATTGTCCCGTGTACATATGTGATTACAATCTATACAAACAAAAAAAGGTTTATAGACAGTAAAACAAGGTACTGTGATTATTTTAATTTACAATGTTGTAGCCTCCAACCTCTGAAAAAATCCAAATATTTCCCATAATTGTTCCTATGTCATTAAAACACCATCAGCATCTGTCTTTGATTGGATGAATTTGATAAAGTGTATTGTATCCTTTTCTTAGACAGTAAACGTCTGCCTTTGGTTGGATATAAATGTTGAGGTGTTTTCCATCATGTTTTTGGACAATAATCACCTGCCTATGGTTTTATAAAGGTGCTGGGTGTTTCTTTGGGGAATCAACATTTGCCATTGGTTGGATGAAGGTGGTGAGTTGATTTATATCCTGTTCTTGGACAATCAACATCTTTCTTTGGTTGGATAAAGGTGGTGGGGTGTTTCCCATTCTGTTCTTGGACAATGTTGAAGACTATGGAAGCAGTCTCATTATGTTGCAGACTGTGGAACGGAGCTCATTATGCTTAAAGCTCTGAAAGGTCTCATTATGTTGACAACTATAGAAGGGGTCTCATTATGGTGCTTTTAGTTGGATGGAGGTGATGGGCACTCCATCCTGTTCTCCATCAATATCTTCCTTTATGCTTAGCCTGCACCTGCTGCTTCTACCTCAAGGAGAGTGCCATTTTTAACACACCCACCTGGAGCGGTGATCCCTTCTCCCCCAATATCTGCCTTTAGTTGGATGAAAATGGTGTGGTGTTTCCCATCCTGTTTATAGACGGTAAACATCTGCCTTTGGTTAGCTGAAGTTGGTAGGGTTTTCCACATCTTATTCTTGAATGATCACTTGAAAGATCAATGCCTGCCCTTGGTTGGATCAAGGTGGTGGGTGTTTCATTGGGGAATCAACACCTGCCTTTGGCTGGATGTAGGTGGTGGGGGTTTCTCTTCCTGTTCCTAAACAGTAAACATCTGCCTTTGGTTGGATGGAGGTAGTGGGGTGTTTACCATCCTGTTTTTGGACAGTTAACATCTGTCCTTGATTGTATGAAGGTAATGGGGTGTTTCCCATCCTGTTCATGGGCAGGTAACATCTGCCTTTGATTGGATGAAGGTGGTGGGGTGTTTTCCATCCTGTTTTTGGACTTTGTACAGTCAACATCTGCCTTTGATTGGATGAAGGTGGTGGGGTGTTTCCCATAATGTTCTTTGGTAGTCAACATCTGCTTTTGGTTTGATGAAGGTGGTGGGGTGCTTTCCATCATGCTCTCGGACAATCAAAATCTACCTTTGATTCAATAAAGGTGGCGAGTGCTTCCCATCCTGATCATGGACAGGTAACCCCTGCCTTTGGTTGGTTGAAGGAGATGGCATGTTTCCCATTGTGTTCATGGACAGATAACATCTGCCTTTGGTTGGATGAATGTGGTTGGGTGTTTTCCATCCTTTCTGTGGACAATCAACATCTGCTTTTGACTGGATAAAGGTGGTAGTGTGTTTCCCATCCTGTTCTTGGATAGTATCAGGGAAATTGTATGTGCGGTCATGCGCTAAGATATGCATATGTGCATTATTATTCTCGAGTGACTACTAGACGTGCCCTAACTCGTGAACAAGCAGGAATACTTGGTGCCCACTTGCCTATTTAAAGTGGCTCCAAAGACCAGAGGGTTGTTGAGTAGTCATCAGCTTTTAACATTGGTGACTTGATCCTTCACTTGCTTCTGTATTTTCCTGGCCTGTTGTGGACTCTGCTTGTTCCTGATAACGCGTTGCTGACTCCGGCTAGTGATCTGACTCTGTCTTCTGGCTGCTTTTTTGGTACTTTCTCTGCTCACCCAATACCGACCTCAGCCTGGCTCTTACTCTGTTTTGGTTCACGATTCTGCACCGCTGCTACCCGGGTGATACTGACTTTTGCCTGCCTGAGCACTGAAGATCCTGCTTCCCGGCTGCTTGCCAGCTTTCCTGTCACCTGCTGTTCTGCACCTGCTTAAGTGCCTTTGTATCTGTCAGAGTATCCTGCATCTGCCTGCTTACCAGCCTGCTTGCTGCCCACTGTTCTACACCTGCTATTGTGTCTTTGCATTGGCCAGTTCTCCAGTCTGCTGCTCAGCTATATTCTGTCATCACCTTCATGAGAAACAGGACAGGAGGTGTAAGGGAAAGCCCTCTCATCAGCTTGGCCTCATAGCTGATAGCAGATTTTCAACATCTGTCTTTGGTTGGATAAAGGTGGTGGGGTGTTTTCCATCCTTTTTGTGGACAATCAACATCTGCCTTTGATTGGATAAAGGTGGCAGTGCGTTTCCCATCCTGTTCTTGGATAGTCAACATCTGCCTTTGGTTGGATGAAGGTGGTGGGGTGCTTTCCGTCCTGCTCTTGGACAGGTAACATTTGCCTTTGATTGGATGAAGGTGGTGGGGTGTTTCCCATCCTGCTCTTGGATAGTCAACATCTGCCTTTGGTTGGATGAAGGTGGTGGGATGTTTTCCATCATGTTCTTGAACAGGTAACACCAGCCTTTGGTTGGGTGAAGGTGGTGGGGTGTTTTCCATCCTTTTTGTGGACAATCAACATCTGCCTTTGATTGGATAAAGGTGGTTGTGTGTTTCCCATCCTGCTCTTGGATAGTCAACATCTGCCTTTGGTTGGATGAAGGTGGTGGGGTGCTTTCCATCATGCTCTTGGACAGGTAACATCTGCCTTTGACTGGATAAATGTGGTGGGGTGTATTACATTCTGTTCTTGGACAGTCAGCATCTGCCTTTGCTTGGATGAAGGTGGTGGGGTGTTTCCCATCCTGTTAATGGACAGGTAACATCTATCTTTGGTTGGATGAAGGTGGTGGGGTGTTTTCCCATCCTGTTCTTAGACAGTAAAGAAGGTGACCTTCTTTAAAGGTTGAAGGGAAATTGTAATACACTCACTCAATTCCAATAAAATCTTTCTCCAACCAGCATATACTGTAGGTAACCATTACTATAGAATAGATTTAAGTTTAGGATGGCTTCTACATCAATTAATTGTAACCACCAGCCATAAATCACTGGCTGGTTTAAAACGGTTCTCTGTTCATTCTTTTTTCAGGCTAAGGAAAGGGAATGTCCTAAAAATGTTGCCCTACTAAGCATTACCTGTGGCAGTCGGTGGAGTTACCTAGCTATTGATGAGCCAAACGGCTCTGGGTTCGGTTTGGTAGAGATTCGCTGAATTTTAACCTCTTTGAAATCAATGGGAGCTGGATCTATCAAATAAAAAATGCCTGTTTTATGGGTTAATATGCAAGGGGGTGTCAAAAAAAGAACATGGGGGTGTGCCCTGTGGAACATGTACCAATGCAAAAAAAAAAAAAAATGTTTTAAAAATGATCTTTTTTTTAAATGCTTAAAGTGAAACATTTAAAATGTCCAATTTCTTTAAATAACATGCCTGGGGAGGTGTCCTAATCTCTGCGATGTACAGAAAGTGCTGCAGCAGCAATGACATTTACAAAGGGAAAAAAGAAAAATGAAAAAAAAAGGAAAAAAGAAAATACAAATAGGAAAAAGAAGGAAAATTTGAAAAAATACAATTAAAAAAAGAAAACAAATTATCAGGAAATGATATTTGCCTGCTGGCTACTCAGGAAAAGTACACAGACCCCAACAAAGGATCACTATAATGCATAGGGTCTTCTGTGTATTTTGGGGGAAACTTTTCTTACTTTTTTTTTTTACTTTTTTTTTACACAAAATATAAAGTATTATTACTTAGCTTACATTCTGAGAGTTTGGTTTTTCCTTGTACAGTAAATGTCACTTTCACTGTAGCACATCGTACAGAGGAAAAAAGCAATGTGTAGAGTCCCCCCCCCCCCAAAAAAAAAAAATGAATAGGGAGTGATATCGTTTTTAAGTGGGAATCCCATGCAACAAAAAATAAAAATGACCTGGGGTCCTCCTAAAAATTCATACCTGACAATTAATCTGATCTTTCAGCCTGGAAGGCCAGGAAAGGGGGCTGACCCCCCCACCTGAACCATACAAGACCACATGCCTTTAACATTTTGGGGTGCCATGTTGATGAAGACAAGGGCCTTTTCCCCGAAACCCTGTCTCGGTAGCTTTGGGGGGGGGTCTGTGAGCAGGGGGCGGGGGCTTAATGAGAACCTAAAAGCTTCCGCAAAAATAAGGGGCCCCTAAATACCACCCCTCTTTCCTTGCGTGAATGAGCTGGGCCATTTTTCTGAATATCCCGTGTACCATCTCCCGCACCCCGATATGTGTCTTCCACAATTACCTGCCACCTCGTCTGATACAATTCGTATCACCAGGGACTCAATCTCCTCCACGTTATTCATCACTTTGGATTCTACGGAGATAAAAAAAAAAAAAGAATTGATATATAAGAACAAAAATAATGACATCATTTTATATTCATTCCTCCAGTCTCTAGGACCCCTCTTCATTCCACATTCATTCATTTCAGATCATGGGATACAATATATTCAGGAAATGTATAAATGTCCTTCAGTCTCTATGACCCCCTAACAACTCACCTTTGATGCCATTCAAAAAGTTTTGCATGACTTTCATTCTATCCATCATCTGGGATCCTGGTGGAGGAGAACATTCATATGGTGAGTAAATGGAATAACCCCGGTCTTACCCTTCCCGCCCCAGAATTCCATCTCACCAAGTTGGCTCAGTCCCTCCACTCTGGATTGGACCCCCAGACTCAGATTCCTCAGCTTCACCTCCATGTTCTGCTCCATCTGATTCACCCCTTGACCTGCCAGAGACAAGGAACCAGAAATTAATCCAGTGCCCGAAACGGGCCGTGATGTGTATGGGATGCCCTACAACTGACTCCAAAATGGGGTCCCCTAAGGTCACCCAGTGGGGGACATCTCAGAGACATTGTAGATCTGGGAAAGGTGGTTCCTCCACCCTAGTGACCTAATCCACATTCAATTACTAAATGTGAGAGGGTAATGCTAAATTAAAGTTAAATCATTTTACCAGTGTGATGTCATATGACCAGTGTGATGTCCTGTTACCATGATGATGGTTCTAGTAGGATACTCTCATGGTTAAGCAGTACTCTTTGTCTGTCAGCTTACCTCTCCTTCTTGTGTTCACCTTTAGAGGCCAGCCACCCTCACCTGACGGCTTATATAATCCTCCCTCAGCATAGCTCCACCTCAGCCTCTAGCTTTTGTGTGCAACTTGCTGTGTCTCCTACGTCTGATTCCAGTTACCAATCTTGGCCTGTTCTCGACTATCCCTGTCTGCTTGTGACCCTGATCTTTGGCGTGTTCTATCCTTGCCTGCTAGTCGCCCCGACCTTTGGCTTATTCCTTTACTATCCTTGTTGTTCCAGCCTGCTGCTTTCTTCCTCTTCCTCCTGTAGTCTACCGTGAGCGTGAGCTGTGAGACCCTGGGGGCCGCGACCTGGAGCCAGAATGCAGCGCAGTCCATCCTCACCACTGGAGGCTCTGGTGAACACTAGACATGTGCAGGATGAAAAAATTTGTTTAGTTTAGTTTAGTTTCGTTATTTAACTAAATTTGTTTCGGAATTCGTTTCGTATTCGAATTCGAAAAAATTTGACCGCATTCGAAAAAATTCGACCGTATTCGAAAAAAACGATCAAATTCGAAAAAATTCTACCACATTCGAAAAAAACTGTCAAATTCGAAAAAATTCTACCACATTCGAAAAAAACTGTCAAATTCGAAAAAATTCTACCACATTCGAAAAAAACTGTCAAATTCAAAAAAATTCTACCACATTCGAAAAAAACTGTCAAATTCGAAAAAATTCTACCACATTCGAAAAAAACTGTCAAATTCGAAAAAATTCTACCACATTCGAAAAAAACTATAAAATTCTAAAAAATTCTACCGCATTCGAAAAAAACATTAACTGAATTTGAAAAAGTAAACTATATATAACCATTTCGCGAAATTTGAAATTCGTATAGAATGAAATCGAATTCCAAAAGAAAAGATTAGGATAGAATAGAAAATTTAAAAGTATAGCATAAAAAAATGATAGAACAGAATAGAAAAAAATATAATATATTGTATTCTAATCTTTTCTATTCGAATTCAAATTCATTAGGTACCAAATTCCAATTTCAGAAGATGGTTATATATATATATATTATATTTTTTTTCTTTTATATATATATATATATATATATAAAATATTTTTTCTATTCTGTTCTATTGTTTTTCTATTATTTTCTATTATATTATAATTTTAATCTTTTCTATTTGAATTCAAATTCATTCTATACAAAATTTGAATTTTGGAAAATGGTTATATAGAGATAGAATGAAATCAAATTCTAATAGAAAATAATAGAATAGAAAAACAATAGAACGGTAGAACAGAATAGAAAGAAATATTATAATATATATATATATATATATATATATATATATATATATATATATATATATATATATATATATATATATATATATATATATATATATATATATATATATATATATATATATATATATATATATATATATATATATATATATATATATATATATATATATATATATATATATATATATATATATATATGTATATATATATATATATATATTTATATATATATATATATATATATGTATATATATGTATATATATATATGTATATGTATGTATATATATATATATATATATATATATATATATATATATATATATACATAAAACCATCTTCCGAAATTGGAATTTGGTACAGAATGATTTATAATAGAAAAGATTAGAATAGAATATTTTATATTTTTTTCTATTCTGTTCTATTGTTTTTCTATGCTATTATTTTATATCATTTTCTGTTCTATTCTAATCTTTTCTATTTGAATTCATTCTGTAAAAAATTCCAATTTCGGAAGATGGTTATATATATATATATATATATATAATTTTTTTCTATACTGTTCTATTGTTTTTCTGTTCTAGTCTTTTCTATTAGAATTCAATTTCATTCTGTTTCTGCATAACCATTTTCAGAAATTCAAATTTCGTATAGAATGAATTCGCATTCAAATAGAAAAGATTAGAATAAAATAGAAAATAATAGAAAAGAATAGAAAAACAATAGACCAGCATAGAAAAAAAATAAAATAAAATAAATAAATATATATATAAAACCATCTTCCGAAATTTGAATTTCTTTTAAAATTAATTTGAATAGAAAAGATTAGAATAGAGTAGAAGAGAAAAGACTAGAAAAACAATAGAACAGAATAGAATAAAATATATATATATATTATATTTTATTCTGTTCTGTTCTATTGTTTGTATAGTATTATTTTCTATTCTAATCTTTTCTATTCAAATTAGAATTCATTCTTTACGAAATTCCACTTTCAGAAGCCATCTTCCAAAATTCGAATTTCGTATAGAATGAATTCAAATTCGAATAGAAAAGTTTAGAATAGAATAGAAAAGAATAGCATAGAAAAACAATGAAACAGAATAGAAAAAAATTATATATATATAAAACATCTTCCAAATTTCGAATTTCATATAGACCGAAATCAAATTTGAATATAAATGATTAGAATAGAATAAAAAAGAATAGACTAGAAAAACAATAGAACAGAATAGAAGAAAATATAATATATATATATATATATATATATATATATTATATTTTCTTCTATTCTGTTCTATTGTTTTTCTAGTCCATTCTTTTCTATTATTTTCTGTTCTAATCTTTTCTATTCAAATTTGAATTCATTCTGTACAAAATTCAAACTTCAGAAGCCATGTTCCGAAATTCGAATTTCGTATAGAATGAATTTGAATTTGAATTGAAAAGACTAATATAGAATAAAAAATAATAGAAAAGAAAAGCATAAATAAACAATAGAAGAGAATAATAAAAATATATATATATATATATTCTATTGCTTTATTATTTTATATTCTATCTTATTGTTTTTTTTAGAAAAACGTTTTCTATTTTTTTCAAATTCAATTCGAATTTGTCTTCAAATACGATTCGAATATGGTTTCAAATTCGATTCGAATATGTTTTCGAATTCGATTCGCATATGTTTTCGAATTCGTTCGTTTTTTTTCGGATTCGTTTAAATTCTTTACTTTTGTAATTCGGAAATTCAGATGCATCCGAATTTCCGAATAATGAAAAATTTGTCCGAATTTCGATTCGGAACGAAACGGAATGCACATGCCTAGTGAACACCTGCTGGCTCTTAGACTCCACGCCCTGGGGAATCTATGCTCTAGTTCCCTCTGGGATCTGTGTTAGTGCTCCAGTAGACCTGCTTCTTGAACCTCCCAGAGTTTAATCTGCAGCAGTCAGCCCTAGGGTCCACTACCTTAGCTGTGCACTCCTGACTCCTACGGAGTGCATCTGTCACCTGGCCTCAGGTGACCTGTCAGATACAATGTTACCAATGGGATGCTGATTGTGTAATGTCATATTATTACAGTGATGTCATGTGACCAATGTGATGTCATATTATCACAGTGATGTCTTGTGGGCAGTGTGATATTATGGTATTAGTGTGATGTCACATGGCTAGTATTATGTCATATTATCAGTGTGATGTCATGTTATCAGTGTGACGTCATCTTATCAGTGTGATGTCATGTGACCAGTGTGATGTCATGTGACCAGTGTGATGTCATAGAGTGGTGCAATGGTAACAATGACAGTGTGTTTATCGGCACCTTCACCAGTATCTAACGAAATCCATAATTTGGGACAGGCGACACGTCTACATTTTGGAGAGAAGCATGGTCACCCCCCATGTGACTTTATATAAGCATACATAAAAAAAAGAAAAATATAGAAATAAAAATCTAAAAACATAAAAGAAAAAAATTAAGGTGAACATGGCTGAGCTAATAGAAAACAACTAAAATACTGAACTAGTGCTGTAACTTCTTCATCTGACCAGTCACATTAGAATTGGGGTCTGTCTATAAGGGAGACCTGCCTACTGAGGAGCCCTGACACACCCCTGAGGAGCAGAATCATCAGTAATATCTCCTCACTAATAGTACAGAGTACAGAAATATGACTGTGCTTTACTGTTCCTTTGTTATCACATCTCTGTCTGCTATGGATGACCATTCCCTGGTGAACACAGCACACCCTCTGGAAGCCGTTCAGCTAGGATGCTGATTGCAGAGGTCATTGGTGGGGCTCTAATGTGAGGTGTGTGAGGAGAACTCACGTGTGAAGATGGTGAAGAGGATGATGATGATGAAGAGGAGCGCAGTGCAGAGAGATGAGAGGAAGCAGATCAGAGCAGAGGAGGGCCGAGCAGTCTGTCTGTCCATCAGGATTCCTGATATCAGAGAAAACGAGAGAGGGTCAGAAATTTACAAAACTGAATATATCATTGAGGAACCTGCAGAACAATTCGCCAACTGAGGACCGATACCGAGACTTACACCAACTGAGGACCAATACCAAGACTTACACCAACTAAGGACCGATACCGAGACTTACACCAACTGAGGATCAATACCAAGACTTACACCAACTGAGGACCGATACTGAGACTTACACCAACTGAGGACCGATACCAAGACTTACACCAACTGAGGACCAATACCAAGACTTACACCAACTGAGGACCAATACCGAGACTTACACCAACTGAGGACCGATACCGAGACTTACACCAACTGAGGACCAATACCGAGACTTACACCAACTGAGGACCAATACCAAGACTTACACCAACTGAGGACCGATACTGAGACTTACAGCAACTCAGGAATGATACCAAGACTCACACTAACTGCGGAATGATACAGAGACACAGCACAGTACAACTTCAACAGTATTCTCACTATCTGTTCTTATTCTGTATGTATGGACTCTGCACAGTACCACTTCTCTTGTCCTATATGCCGGGTGTAATTCTTGGTATCGGTCTTGCATATACTGATTATTGGTACCTTGGAGAGGCCAGGTTCCTGGAGGACTGTTGGTCGGTTTTGTGTCTTCTGGAAGGTTCTGGAAGTTCCGGTACATGACCTGTGGGTTGGACAAACAGTGAGGAATGATTGGACAGGTGGGCGGTGCTCAGCATGTTGGTGGGCGTGGATTACTGGTCATCTATGTGAAGTGACACTGGCAGATACTCTGCCGTTGTCACTGAGTAAAACAATGTAATGACGAATGGTTACATTGTATTTACTGCTTCATTAGTGTTGCATACCAAGAAATGGCACATTTTTTTCAAATGTCTCTTTTTAATTTGTAAATACCTTTGTTATGCTTTTGGAACAGAAACATCATTTTAAACTGGACAATTTATAAAATTAAATTATATTTTTTATTTATAATATTTATGTGATGGGACTCATCTTGGGCGGGGGCTTGTGAAATACCCCCATCACATCAGATGTCACCAATCACATCAGAGACCCCCATCCCATCAGAAGACTCCCCATAACAGCAGATGTACCCCCATCACAGCAGATGTACCCCCATCACATCAGATGTTCCCCCATCACATCAGAGGCCCCCATCACATCAGAAGACTCCCCATCACAGCAGATGTACCCCCATCACATCAGATGTTCCCCCATCACAGCAGATGTACCCCCATCACATTAGATGTTCCCCCATCACATCAGATGTTCCCCCATCACATCAGAGGCCCCCATCACATCAGAAGACTCCCCATCACAGCAGATGTACCCCCATCACATTAGATGTTCCCCCATCACATCAGATGTTCCCCCATCACATCAGAGGCCCCCATCACATCAGAGGTTCCCCGTCACATCAGAGTCAGAGCCAGATGTTCCCCCATCACATCAGAAGACTCCCCGTCACATAAGATGTCCCCCATCACATCAGAAGACTCTCCATCCCATCAGATGTTCCCCCATCACATCACATGTACCCCATCACATCAGATGCTCCCCTATCACATCAGATGTACCCCATCACATCAGATGCTCCCCTATCAAATCAGATGTTTCCCCATCACATCAGAGGTCCCCCATCACAACAGAAGACTCCCCATCACATCAGAAGACTCCTTATCACATCAGAAGTGCCCCATCACATCAGATGTACCCCATCACATCAGAGGTCCCCCATCACATCAGATGTTCCCCTATCACATGAGAGGTCCCCCATCACATGAGAGGTCCCCCATCACATGAGAGGTCCCCCATCACATCAGAAGACTCCCAATCCCAGCAGATGTCCCCCATCACAGTAGAGGTCCCCCATCACATCAGAGGTCCCCCATCACATCAGAAGACTCCCCATAACAGCAGATGTACCCCATCACATCAGAAGACTCCCAATCCCAGCAGATGTCCCCCATCACATCAGAGGTCCCCCATCACATCAGACGACTCCCTATCACATCAGATGTCCCCCATCATATCAGATGTCCCCTATCACATCAGAAGACTCCCCATCACAGCAGATGTACCCCCATCACATCAGAAGACTCCCCATCACAGCAGATGTTCCCCCTTCACATCAGAGGACCCCCGTTACATCAGAGGTTCCCCCTTCACAACAAAGGCCCCAATTCACAACAGAGGTCCCCCCATCACATCAGAGTCAGAGCCCCTCCTTCACATCAGAGTTCCCCTATCACATCACAGTCCCCCCCCATTGCATCAGATCCCCCCATCACATCAGAGGCCCCCCTCACATCAGAGTTCACTCATCACATCAGAGTTCCCCCATTACATCAGAGCCCCCCCCTACATCAGAGACCCCACATCACATCAGTGTTCCCCCATCACATAAGAATTCCCCATCACATCAGAAGACTTCCCAACACATCTAAATTCCCCCATCACTTTAGAGACCTCCTTATATATCAGATTCCTCCCATATATCAGGATCCCTACAAAAGATCCCCCATACATCAGGATTCCCATCAGAGTCTCCACTTAAATTAGGATCCATATCAGAGTTTCCCCTTACAACAGAGTGTATGTTAGAGTTCTCCCTCACATCAGAGTCCCCATCAGAACTCCCTCTCACATCAGTGTCCCTATCAGAGTACACCCCTTACATCGGCATCTCTACCAGAATTCCCTCCTACATCAGGGTCTCTATCAGAGTTCCTCTTACATCAGTGTCCCTATCAAAGTCCTCCCTTACATCAGGGTCCCCACCAGAATTCCCCCTTATATCATGGTCGCTATCAGAGTTTCCCCTTATGTCAGCGTCCACATCATAGTTCCCCCTTACATCATCGTCCCTATCAGCGTTCCCCCTTACATTAGAGTCCCTATCAGAAATCCCCCATACATCAGGGTCCCTATCAGCGTTCCCCCTTACATTAGAGTGCCTATCAGAGTTCACCCTTACATCAGGGTCCCTGTCAGAGTCCCCTCTTATATTAGAGTCCCTATTAGAGTTCTATCTTACATCAGAGTCCCTGTCAGAGTTCCCCCCTACATTAGAGCCCCTATTAGAGTTTCCCTATTAGAGTTTCCCCTACATTAAAGTCCCTATCAGAATCGGAGACCAACTGACCTGAACACTGAGTCTGTGCACTTGGTCTGTGGATATGCCATCAGCCCTAGCTGTGTGAGCAACAGTGGGGTATTTTACACACAAAAGCAGCTGGGTATGCATGGAAACATAACAAGCTGTGTCACTTCCACGGTCCCACGGTATGGGCACACCCCCACTACGCAAACTCAACCCCCCCCATGCTTTCCAGGTTCTAGGAAATCAGCAAACATTTGCTCACTGATGTCCCCTAGATAGTAAGAAGCCAGTAGCTACAAGGACTTTGTCACTTTTGGTTTCTGAGGTGGCCTCATGGTCCGGGAAGAAGCCAATAAAGTGCCATCTGCTCAACTATAGTTTCTGTGGAGTGCCAGGAGACACCTAGGGTCTAAAAGGACTATTGGTCCTCTATGTAATAACAATAAAGCTAATTAAAAAAGTGTAGAAAAATGAATGCACAACTTTAGAATTCTGGGAGCTTCATTTCAAAGTACGTGGGGGTATGGAGAATGGATGTATGAAGAACAATGATTTGGAAAACAAAGGTATGGAGAATGGATCCATGGAGGATGAAGGTATGGAGAATGGTGGTATAGAAAATGGAAATATAGAAAATGAATGTATGGAGTATGAAAGTATGGAAAATGGTGGTATGGAGAATGAATGTACATATATATATAAATCTGGAGGAGGCTGAGATCTCGAAGGTGATGGTATATTGTGATATGATATGAAGGGTTGTTGGAGATTTCAGAGAGGATGGTGTAGAATTATAAAGTTCTGGTGGAGATCTCAGAGGGGATGGTGAAGTATAATATGAATTTCTGGTGGTGATTTTAGAGGGGATGGTGTAGTATGATATGAAGTTCTCTTGGAGATCCCCGAGGGGATGGTGTAGTATGATATGATATGAAGGGTTGGTGGAGATCTCAGTGGGGATGGTGTAGTATGATATGATATGAAGGGTTGGTGTAGATCTCAGAGGTAATGATGTAGTATGATATGATATAAAGTGTTGGTGGAGATCTTGGAGGTGATGGCGTAGTATGATATGATATGAAGGGTCGGTGGAGATCTCGGAGAAGATGGTGTAGTATGATATGATATGAAATGTTGGTGGAGATTTCAGAGGGGATGGTGTAGTATGAAATGATATGAAGGATTGGTGGAGATCTCAGAGGGGATGGTGCAGTATGATATGAAGGGTTGGTGGAGATCACGGAGGGGATGGTGTAGTATGATACGATATGAAGGTTTGGAAGAGATCTCGGAGGTGGTGCTGTAGTATGATATAATTTGAAGGGTTGGTGGAGATCTTGGAGGTGATGGTGTAGTATGATATGATATAAAGTGTTGGTGGAGATCTCAGAGGTGATGGTGTAGTATAATATGATGTGTTGGTGGATATATGGCAAGTGAGGATGTAGTATGATATGATATGAAGGCTTGGTGGAGATCTCAGAGAGTATGGTGTGTTATGACATGATATAAAGTTCTGGTGGAGATCTCAGGGGGATGGTGTAGTATGATATGGTATGAAGTGTTGGTGGAGATCTCAGAGGTGATGGTGTAGTATAATATGATGTGTTGGTGGATATATGGCAAGTGAGGATGTAGTATGATATGATATGAAGGGTTGGTGGAGATCTCAGAGAGGACGGTGTGTTATGACATGATATAAAGTTCTGGTGGAGATCTCAGGGGGATGGTGTAGTATGATATGGTATGAAGTGTTGGTGGAGATCCCAGAGGTGATGGTAAAGTATAGTATGCCTGGTATAGTATAGCATAGTTTAGTATTGTATTGTATGGTATGGTAAGGGATAGTATAGTTAAGTTTGGTATAGTGTAGAATCTTTCTCGTCCCTCTTACCTTCTAGTGATGTCTCTCCAGTCTCTGGAGTTGTAAGTGGAATACTGTAAGTTGCTAATTTTTTCGTCTAGATATTTTATCCGGGTTCTTCTTATGAAAGGGCCTATCATCTTCATCCTCCTCTGCTCAGCTGACACCCTTTCCAGCTAATATTTCATCATCTAGGGGGACAATCACTGTCTTAACATTGTACTGTTGTGGTCATTCCTGAAGTCACAGCAGTAATATGGAATTATTTTGGGTTCCTTTTCTGTCTCATGACTTAAGGCAGCTCTCTGCGGTGGGGATATTATGGTAAAATAATGTGAACTGTCTAACCTCCTACCATACGGAAGTATTAGTAAATATCTGTCTCGTGGTGACTTTCACAATATGAACTGAAAAGCTTCTGTTCTGCATTGGACTTCAGTAGATGGAAGTGGCCACCAGGTGGGGTCAGATCTTAGTGCTGCTATGAATGGAATCTGAGCTCAGAACTAGTGCTGCACACCCTGCTTTCTCCTGGAAAATACAGATGGTCCTTACTTTGTATTACTCTTACAAAGTTTACAAATCTACATGAATAAATCTCTGACATGTTACAATATACAGGGACAGTATCACTTTTAGGAAAAGATCTATCTTTTATCATTAGAATGTTAATATCATTAACATGTGACCCAGTATGGTTCAGGAAGGGGGGCTGCTCGCTCGTACCCTATCCCTTTTCCTGGCCTGCCAGGCTGCACTCTCGGGTTAAGGGCCTGGCATGGATTTAGGGATGGGACCCCCACACCAATTTTTTTTTCTAATTTTGGCGTGAGGTTCCCCTTAAAGTCCATAAATCTTTTTTTTTTGCTTGTTGATTTAAATCACATAGACTAATTTTTTCCTTATAAATGTCAGTTTTTCTGCAGCAGGTTCTATACATGGTACAGATGCGCCACTTTACAGGTATGCTAAGGGGACCCCCCAGGCACTATATTTAAAGGAATTTTTCATTTTTATTGTTTCATTTTAAAGGGTTTGTAAACCCTCAGGGTTTTTCAGTTTAATAAATTCTATGCATTAAGGTGAAAAACCTCCTGCGATGCAGCTGCCCCCCCCAGACCCCCCCCCCCCTTTTACCTACCTGAACCCGGTCTTTCCAGCAATGGGGACGAGCATACCAGCTCTAGCCGGTGTCTCGGGTCCCGATTGGATAGATTGATACCAGCACAGCCATTGGCTCCCACTGTTGTCAATCAAATCCAATGACGCAGGAGCCGGGGGGCAGGGCCAAGTCCTGCTGTCTGTGTCAATAGGCGCAGCAGCAGGACATGGGAGCACACCCGCAAATACCCCGAGGGAGAGCGGCTCTCCAACGGGGCACTCGAGAAGAGGAGGAGCCAGGAGCACTGCTGAGGGACCCCAGAAGAGGAGGATCGGGGCCACTCTCTGCAAAACCAACTGCACACAGGAGATAAGGTAAGTTTTTAAAAAAAACAAACCTTTAGATATCCTTTAAGCATCATTAAAATAACTGTTCCTTTAAAAATTATCTTTTTTACAAGTTATTTTTGCATTGATACATGTCCCCCAGGGCAGTACCCGGACCCCCATACCCCTTTTTTATGGCCAATAACTTACATATAAGCCTTCAAAATGGGGGCTTTAGATTTTTCACCTTCTGGTCCCATAGACTTCAATGGGTTTGATGCTCGGGTCTGAACTTTTGCTATGTTCGGGAGTTCTGGTGCGAACCGAACCGAGAGGTGTTCGGTCCATCTCTAATCCTGAGTACTAGCCCATTTTAGTGTCATGCGTTGCTGAGCATTCCTATGTGTGGCAATATGTATGGGCATGAGCGTGTGCATATCACCTATGTGCACGTGAAGAGTAAGGATGAGCCGAACACCCCCCAGTTCGGTACGCACCAGAATGCGAACAGGCAAAAAATTTGGCTGAACACGCGAACACCAGTAAAGTCTATGGGACTTGAACATGAAAAATCAAAAGTGCTCATTGTAAAGGCTTATATGCAAGTTATTGTCATAAACGTGTTTGGGGACCTGGGGAGGGGGGGGAGGAAGGGGGAGGAGGAAAGGGGGAGAATGGGGGAAGAGGGGGAAAAATGGCCGGGAGTTTTTGGTAGAAGAGAGGGAAAAGAGAGGGGGGAAACGGTGGAAGGGAGGGAAGGGGGGGAGGGGTGGAAAAAAGAAAGCAAAAAGGGGGAGGGGACGAGAAAGGGGGAGGAGAGAAGATGGAAAGGGGGGCAACGAACTGTGGGTGAGGGAAACAGGTAGTGAGGAAAAGGAAGTGCAAATATACCTAATGGTTAAAAAGGGGCATAATCCACCTGCTTAGAGATCTTGAAAGAGCTATTCAAAAATGATGTACAAACCTCCAGGAGGGAAAAAAATAGCATGGCAGGCAGAGGGAGGGAATACAGGCGATGAGACCATATAAAGGGTATCACAGATGGTGGGGTGACTGGACTATGTAGTCATTTCTAGACCACCAGTAGATAATTGCAAGCTGAGAGTTCATTGGACATAAAACGAGTGCCTGGTGAGGGGTCCCTCTGTCTGTGGCCAAGCTGGAGCCTATGGGCGTTAGACGAGTCTATAAAAGTAAAATGAATGGGGCATTGATACAAGAGAGGCAGGGAGTAAACCCGCCCAGGCCTGGCTGCAAAGGTCCTGGTCCTACCTTTCCACTGTCTTCTGTTCAGAACCCCCCTGGAGAGAGACATCCGCAGTGCTCACTGGTGGGCCGAGGCCCTATAAATGAGCTCCCCAACCCGGAAGCCATACACACGCCGCCTGACGGTGGCTTGGACGTCAACGGGTCTGGCTCCCCGCACTGCGCAGGTGCGAGATACCATGCTACTGTGCAAGCGGCGCCGTCTGTGCCAATTGAGCTGGAAGGCCTAAAACTCAGACAACGCAAGAGAAGGGAGGTTCCCACAGGGGAACTCGTCCTCACCAGGGGAGTCACATGCCCGCCACTGGGGAGAAAAAACAAACAGCCAGGAAAAGACTGGCTAGATGGGAAAGAAACAGCTCAAATTGATTATATGGTTGAATAAAGACACCAATCCATCCAGTTCAACCTGAGTAAGTACGTGCCTACAATTGTCCCTATCCCTGTACATTATGTCTCATTAAGATGCTCATCTATTATATAATTATTTATGGTAGCCATATAGCACCGTCAATTTTACGCAGCGCTCCACACATACATTGCACACTCACATCGGTCCCTACCCTCAAGGAGCCCACAATCCAAGGTCCCCAACTCACATTCATATACTAGAGCCAATTTTGGAGAGAAGCCAATTAACCTACCAGCATGTCTTTGGAGTATGGGAGGAAACCCATGCAGACACAGTGAGAACATGCAAACACGGTTGGGATTTGAACCAGCAACCCGTTTTACTGCTAAGCGAAAGTGCTATCCACTACACCAAGACAATAATACAAGACAATAGTACAAGACAAAACATTTATTACGAGAAATAATGAGGGGCTACATAGTCCCAATTCTATAATAAAGCTTTATTAACAAATAAAAAATAAATTGGAAATTTGACTAGTACTGACCTAGTTCAAGGGCAGCTATGGACAGCCAGGTGACCTGAGATGTCATAGGCCAGTGGAGAATGGCTGCAATGATTGACAGGGGCACACAAAGGGAACCCATAGAATAAAGGCGGGGAGGATGGATAGGGAACGGGATGGAAATGCGAGGGGGGCGGAGATAACCTACAAAAAACGGTTTATAAGATATCATCTCGTTGAGACCGGGAGGGGGAGTAGTGTTGAGACGTTCGATCCACAGAGTTTCTCTCTGAAGAATCGTCCTATCCCAATCACCCCCTCTAGGGCTCTGTTGGACTACTTCAAGGACCAGAAATTTGACAGCCGTAACATTGAAGTGGTGGTGCAGTCCAATATGTCGGCCTACGGTGGTAAGTTTGCCATTGCCAGAATAATATAATTGGTCTCCGATTCTCTGTCGGCGTTCTCGTATTGTTTTGCCTACATAGAAGGCATTACACTAGCAAAGCATCAGGTAAATCACCCCCATAGTGCCGCAATTGGAAAAGGTGAGAAAGTCTTGCCGTTGGGAAACTGGAACCTCCTCCCCTCAAAAATCCAGGGGCAGCGGGGACAGTCCCCACATTTGAAGGTTTCACTAGGTCCTGCAACAGATCGCTTGGATGGTTGGTAGTGGCTGCTAGTCAAGCGGTCTCTTAACGAGGAAGCTCTGCGGAACACCAGTTCTGGATTAGATTTCACGTCTGCTCAGGACATGGTGGTCCTCCAGTAAATGCCAGTGGTTCCATAGTACCATTCTAAGTTGTTGATAATGGGCAAAGTACTTAGTGATGAATTTGACTGTATCTGTTGATGGAGGTTTGGGTGAGGTATATAATAAAGAGCTCCTAGTATGTGCTAGTGCTCGATTAAATGCTTTCCTTAGATTAGTATGTGTATAGCCTCTGAGTAGCAGGCGGTCACGCAAGGCATTGGCTTGAATCCTGAAATCTGTCTCTAGAGTACAATTTCTTCGTAGGCGCAAGTATTGTGCGTACGGAATACTCCGCACTAGTGGCTTTGGGTGAGCACTAGACGTGTGAAGAAGCATATTACCAGATGTTCCGAACTTGTTATTAATCAATTGGATAAAGACACACACCCAGCATCAATCAATGTGCTTGACTGTCTTAAATAATCACAACTGGAATGCACTTGGGGAGAGGGCTGACTGAGATGGACGTGCGGTGAGCCTGCTCCTCCTTGCCCAGGCAATCAGCTGTATCAACTCCCAAATGATTGTATGGACTCTCCCCGATCCTCTCTGTTGCGTGCAGCATACTACTGCTATGGAGTGATCTGATCTGATCTATTGCCAGCTCTGCTTGTATTTCCTATTGGTATAAAGAATCCTCCCACAGACGCGAACTGCTGACAACGAATCCGCCGGGAACGTAGGAGCCGAGGTGTAATCCACCGAACCTCGTTGAAAAGAAACGAGTCTTTCCGAGTGTCCTGTACCCCGCTGAAAACCTACGAACGAAGCCGAGTGACTCTATAGGCGTCCGCCGAACCTCGCCGAAAGTAAACGAGTTCCCCCGAGCGGCTTGTTCCCGAGGAAACGGGAGACGTCACTGTTCCAACTTTCCAATACCTGGTGAGGTATTGATTCATGTATTGCTATGGAGACACCCCTAGATTTTGAGTACATAAAGGAGTCATGGTACCAGGTTGTATAATATCTACTTTGTATGTTAGGTGTATGGTCTACCCGAAAATGCGTCTCCTTGGAAGAGGGCGATATCAACCTTTTGTTTATGAAGAGAGTACAGGATCTGTGATCTTTTTATTGCAGAGTTTAAACCTCTAACATTATAGGAACAAATTTTTATTGTACCCATAAAAAAAAAAAAAGAAAATCCACCCCCCTATAAAAATACACTCACAAACCCTCAATTTTGAGTGGGACCCTACGTCAATTTTTTTTTAAATTTTATAAATTTTCCAACCACTACTTTTAACATACAAAATAGATATTATACAACCTGGTACCATGACTCCTTTATGTACTCAAAATCTAGGGGTGTCTCCATAGCAATACATGAATCAATACCTCACCAGGTATTGGAAAGTTGGAGGAATAGAGATGGAAGAGAACTACTAGTAAAACTTTCCATATATGGCAAAAAAAAAACTTTTAATAATTTATATTTACCCAATTATGAATAGATTAAAATAGGAACATTCACTTATTAACAGACCTTATGAAAAAAGCAGAAGGAGTAGTAATAACAGGAGGAGACCTTAATTTCGTTCTAGACCGGGATATGGACACTACAGCATCTCCAACGTCCCAGAAAAGTAGGGATAAAAAGAAATTTAAAGATATGTTGGACCAGAAGTTCTCAACTCCAGTCCTCAGGACCCACTAACAGGCCAGGGTTGCAGGATAACTGAGATACATCACAGGTGATATCATTTGCTGCTCAGTGATTGTAGTATTCTAGTCTGCATCTCCCCCAAGGTAATACTTAAATTCTGGCCTGTTAGTGGGTCCTGAGGACCGGAGTTGAGTACCACTGTGTTGGACAAATATCAATTGGTGGATATATGGAGGGCCCTTCATCCATCAGAACGGGACTATACGTTCCACTCTAAAGTCCATGGCACCTATCATAGACTTGATTATTTCTTGATTAACTGGCTAGGAACTGCGGTAACCTCCTCTACAGATATTGGCAGTGCGGTATGGTCAGATAATATGCCTATATTTTTTGGTGATGACAGTATCTAATGGGATTGGTGGCAGGGGCTTTTGGAAATTAGATGATAACTTATAATTTGATGAGGCCTGCGTAGCAGAGATTAGAGCAGCAATACTGAATTTCACAAAGAACCATGTAAGGGATACGACTTCCCTATCTAATCAGCAGGAAACACTGAAATGCATAGTAAGGGGTCTATTTATAAAACACGGATCTAGACTAAAAAAAAAGTAAAAGGGAATCGAATAACTGAGCTTCAAAGGGAAATAACTGAGTTAGAAACGCAACAACAAAAGAAGAGGCCAGTACCGGGAAAATCAGTGGAACTAACAGAAAAAAGATCAGAGCTGCGAGCTTTGCTGAATGAGAAAACATTACGGGTTAGAGATAAAAATTGTGCGCTGTATTACCAGTGCGGTAATAAACCTGGCAAATTACTAGCCAGAGCATTGCGCCAGCGAGTTAATACTTCCTCTATTTTAACCACCTCAATACCGGGCCTATTCTGGCACTTCTCTCCTACATGTAAAAGATCATCATTTTTTTGCTAGAAAATTACTCAGAACCCCCCAATATTATATACATTTTTTTTAGCAGACACCCTAGGGAATAAAATGGCGCTCATTGCAACATTTTATCTCGTACGGTATTTGCGCAATAATTTTTCAAACGCCTTTTTTTTTGGAAAAAAAACGGTTTCATGAATTAAAAAAAAACAAAACAGTAAAGTTAGCCTAATTTTTTTGTATAATGTGAAATATGATGTTATGCCGAGTAAATAGATACCTAACATGTCACGCTTTAAAATTGCGCACAATCATGGAATGGCGCCAAACTTCATAACTTAAAAATCTCCATAGGCGACGCTTTAAAATTTTTTACAGGTTACCAATTTAGCGTTACAGAGGAGGTCTAGTGCTAGAATTGTTGCACACGCTATACCGCACGCGGCGATACCTCACATGTATGGTTTGAGCGGCGTTTACATATGTGGGCGGGGCTTACGTGTGCGTTCGCTTCTGATCGCGAGCTACCGGGGACAGGGGCCTTTTACATTTTTTTTTTATTATTTTTTTTTATTTTACCTAATTTTTTTTATTTTTACACTTGTTTTTACATTTTTTTTTTTTTTGATCACTTTTATTCCTATTACAAGGAATGTAAACATCCCTTGTAATAGGAATCTATGTGACAGGTCCTCTTTATGGAGAGATGCGGGGTCAATAAGACCCCACATCTCTCCTCCAGGCTGGAAAGCATGAGATCGGGAAAAAAAAATTCACCGATCTCATGCTGACAGCCGCAATTGCGGCTTCGGTAATTTCCGGGATCCCGGGCGTGACGTCATAACATCGCGCCCGGGCCTCCGACGGTCATGGAGATGACCTAAACCCGAGAAGGATCATACCATATGCGGTAATTATCCACCTTTTTCTTTGACGAATATAGATCTTAGAATATACTCAAAAATTATTGCTAACAGACTTACTCCGATAATGCAGACATACATACATTTAGATCAAGCGGGATTTATAAAAGGACGAGAGGCGAGAGATAACACTCTGAAGACCCTGTCACTTGTTGAACATGCCCGGAGACACACCATCCCATCCTGCCTTCTAGCAATAGATGCCGAGAAGGCGTTTGATAGGGTGGAATGGTGTTTTCTTCGGGAGACACTGAAACAGTGGGGATTGGGTCCAGTGCTCCTGGAAAAAATAATGGTGTTATACCAGTAATTCAACCGCTAGAATATGTGCGAATGGCGATATATCTGATACAGTAACTATAGCGAATGGAACCCGGCAAGGACGCCCGCTGTCCCCACTGTTGTATGTATTAGTTATGGAACATCTGGCAACAGCCCTACGCAATAACAGTGACATACAAGGAATGAAAGTAGGGGACATCGAGTATAAAATGTCAATTTAGGCAGACGATCTGCTACTCTATACCACAAATCCTTTAATAACGCTACCAAATTTAATACAGGAACTTAAGCGCTTTGGTGAGGTGAGTAACTTTAAAGTAAATTTTAATAAGTCAGAGGCTCTGAGTATTATGCCCTGTACACAATGTGTGATAGGACCTTGTTGTCGGAAATTCCGACCGTGTGTGGGCTCCATCACACATTTTCCATCGAAATTTCCGACACACAAAGAACGCTTCCATTAGAGCAGTGGTTCTCAACCTTCCTAGTGTCGTGACCCCTTGTTAAAATTTCCCAAGTTGTGGGGGCCCCTAACAGTAAAATTATTTTCGTAGTGTGGGTTTTCAGGACCCAAAGCAAGACAAGTAACTTGTGCCCCTAACCAACGGAAATTTAGCGCTCCCTGAGTCGCTTCCACTCGTACAGTATTAAAACCCCTTATGGTACATTTTAGGATGTACCACTCTTTCTCTTTTTTTCTCCTTTCTTTCCCTTATATCTCTCTCTATCCTAATTTCATTTTTTTTCCCCCATCCCTCTCTCTAGCCATCTTTCTTGTTCTTTCTCTTATTCTTTCTCCCCCTTTTTCTTTGTTCCTGCCCCTCTTTCCCTCTCCCTTCCATGTATTCTCTATTTGTATTCCTTCTCTTACTCCTTGGTGGGGGGGAATGGGATGAGTGGTAGTGCTGGGGGGAGTTACGATCAGCCAACTTCAGCCTTGATGAAGGCCATCTGCTGATCTGAGAACTGTAGTGGGGACTTTTATTGGCAACTATAATCACAGGTAGTGTTACTCACTGTGTCTCCAACTTTGTGGTGTCTCGTAGCAGTGACACCTATGCCGAAATCAGGAGATAGGGTCTCCTCCTGCCCCTCCCACTTCACATTCCTCACCAGTCAGCTGACCTCTAGTCTCTGCCCCCCCAGCCATGCCGTGAACTGAATGGGCGGCTGAGTGGGTGGCCGTGGGCTCCAGGAACAGCCTGAAAAGGCTGAGACAGCAGTGCACGCTTCAGGAACAGCCCAGGATTTGGTGACCCCTGGCAAATCATAATTTGACCCCCGAGGGGGTCCCGACCCCCAGGTTGAGAACCGCTGCATTGGAGGCTCTGGGTCTGGAGTGTAGAACAAAATGGATGCAATATCGGCAGCTCCAGGAATACATCCTCTCTCTGATGAAAGAGACGATCTTGGACAGACCAGTCGCGGAATTTGAAAAATTGCTCCTGCAGGAGCAAAAACCAATACATACCCTATCTAAGATATACAAGTACTTAATTTCAAAAAATAAGGATCAAGAGGTAATATATATAAAAAGATGGGAAGAAGAGTTGGGGATAACTATCCCTAAAACAAGATGGGGAAAAAGCAATAATATTAACATGTAAGCTATCAATCTCAGGTAGACACCAAGAGAGAAACTTTAAGATATTAGCAAGATGGTATAGATGCCCAGTGGATCTGCATAAGATAAATCCAGACAATGAGGAGGTATGCTGGAGATGTCGGGGAGCAAAAGGGTACAACGTCACACATATGGTTCTACCGTCCGGGGGTCCAGACTTTTTGGAAAAAAATATTTAAAGTATATATGGCAGTAACAGGAATTAATTTACAGCCCGATATATTTATAACAGTACTATCAATGATTCCAGGATCAGTGAAAAACATAAAAAAAAGGTATCCTTAAGCATTTTCTTACAGCAGCACGCACAATCATAGCTAGCATAGGTGTGCGCAGCCTATTGCATTAGGGGTGTGCACCCTTAAGCTCAAACACACATGCATTGTGCGGGTGTCTACATATATATATATATATATGACCCCGGCACATTGATCTCCCTGCCGGCACAGTGAAAGAGAAGAGCATAAACACTTCTCTTATGGCAGAGCCGGTAAGAGGGAGATCTTTCCCCTGTTTCTGCTGCTACACAGAGAGCGATAACACTAATGTGCACGGGGTGATCAGGGTGTGCATGGGCACACCCGGCACACCCTGTGCGCACGCCTATGATAGCTAGGAAATGGAAAAGTGGAATAGAGCTTTCTATAGAGGAGTGGGAATGTGAAATGGGTGAAATGCGTTCACTGAAAGAGAGGATGGTAGTGGAAACAGATCTAAAAAAAACAGATTACCGTATATACTCGAGTATAAGTCGAGTTTTTCAGCACATTTTTTTGTACTGAAAGTGCCCCCCTCGACTTATACTCGAGTCAAGCACTTTTCTGCAGCAAAAAACTTCATTTTCTGAACCGAATTTGGGGCCCTGTATCTCAGGGCCACCTGGTTCTAGGAACCCCAAATTTGGTCTGCAAACCCAGTGGAACTGGTACTACAACATATCCAAGGATGGAGGTCCTAGCGCTAAGTGGCCCTGAGATACGGGGCCCCAAAATCGGTTTGGAAAATGTAATTCTCTGCTATAGAAAAGTGCTTGACATTTTCTGAACTGATTTTTGGGGCCCTGTATCTCGGGGCCACTTGGTGCTAGAAACCCCAGCTTTGGATATTTTATGGTGCTAGTTCCACTGGGTTTGCACACCAAATTTGGGGTTCTTAGCACTAAGTGGCCCCAAGATACGGGGCCCCAAATTCAGTCAACTTTGTCCATCTGCAGCAATGTCATTTTGGGACCCTTTGGGTTCAGAGACCCCAAATTTTGGAGGGACCCCTCACCAGGCACCCGTTTTATGTCCAATGAACTCTCAGCTTGAAATTATCTACTGGTGGTCTAAGATTACTACATAGTCCAGTCACCCCACCATCTGTGATACCCTTTATATGATCTCATCGCCTGTATTCCCTCCCTCTGCCTGCCATGCTCTTTTTTTCTCCCCTGGAGGTTTGTACAATATTTTTGAATAGATCCTTCAAGATCTCTAAGCAGGTGGGTTATGCCCCTTTTTAACCATTAGGTATATTTGAACTTCCTTTTCCTCACTACCTGTTTCCCTCACCCACACTTCATTCCCCCCTTTCCCCCACCTTTTCCCCTTCTCCCCTCTCTCCTCTTTCCCCCCTCCCCCCCCTTCCCCCCCCCCCCTCTTCCCTTTCTTTCTTTTTCCACTCCTCCTCCTTCCCTCCCTTCCACCGTTCTCCCGCCCCCTCTCTTTTCCCTCCCTTCTGTCCCAAATCCCAGCCCTTTTTCCCCTCTTCCCCCCTCCCCCTTCTTTCCCCGCCCCCCCCTCCCCCCGGTGCACCATACATCCCCTTTATGGGTATCATTTGCTTTGTATATATCTACTCTTACACCTTTTTAGATTTAATTCCGCATAATCCCTCTTGTCTGCCGCGAGGGGGGAGCCTTTTGAGAAGCTGGGCCCTGTACCTGGCGATTGACCTGTTGGGTAAGCGACCTCTTAATGTTACCGCTGAGCTCTATCTGTGTATATACTATGCCTCTGTAATCTTTTGATTATGTGTTTTTTGTGTTTTATTTGATTATTTGATTTATAGATTACTCCTCCTGACGAAGCGGTCTAAGTACCGTGAAACTAGTAGAGGACTGGTTTATCTATGAGAAAAACTCCATCAGCAGATTTCTCTTGGGGAAACCTTTGAGTATTTGTATATTGTTTTTTGAAACCGTTTTAATGTGATTTTATTTATGTCTCTTTTTTATATGTAATAAATGAATTAATTTTTATCTAAGAATTATCTTTCTGTGTATAAGTACCAAAATAGTCCACCACGAATTCTGTGGGTTAGAGTATACGTTTGGCCATCCTCAGTAACTGTCCCTCACGCTCTTACCCCTTCCCTTTTTCTCCTATATCATTTTTTGGATGATGGTACTTTTTTATGCCTAGGTTTAGGCCTTGCTATTTGAGGCTATACTCAAAAATCTTCTTCAAGAAAACATATGAATTTTTTTATACAAATATAAAAAGATTTTTATTTACTACATAAAAAATAGCATATCAGCGTGGTAGGGGCACACAAAAGCCCACATGTATAAAAACAAAGATGCCACACAGACCCGTATGCAATGTCCGGGTCTCCGGAGGACCCTCAGATCCCGCAAAAAAAAAGAAAAAAAGCTTTTTTAATTATACTTATACTTATTTTTTTCATATTTTTTCATATTTTTTAGCCTTCAGAAGAACAAACCACAAAGCATTTTGTTTTTAATTAAACCCATGTATGTAGATACATCTTTATAATCAAGGTCATCGGTGTCAGCTGTGAGGAGGATTATAGAGAAAACTAGAAAAGAAATGAACTTCTGAGAAATTACATCTGATAACACGCCTATGTCTTTTTTAAAATTCTGGATAAGATTAAACAGGAACTGAGATTAATCATTTTCTGAGGTAGAAAGTGTGAAAACACTCTATTGGTGCCAGATAATATGATTGTTGTGTAATAGAAATACAGCAGAAACACAGGAGCGTGATGGCAGAAAAAGACCTAGCTGAATAATATTTATTAGGTTAATTGTGAAATTTCCTCCTGCTACTTTGAAGTCCTGTCCCCATGTTCTTGATCTTAGATTCGTAGAGAAATTCCTGCCCGGGAACCTAATTTATACCCTCCATATATTGAAAGGTTACAGTCATGTTCATCAATTCCCCTCCTTTCCTCCAAACTGTACATATTAAATTCCTGTATTCTTTCCTCATCTGTTTAATCCTTCAAACCTTTCATCATTTATTATTGCTCATCGCTGGACTCATTCTGTCTTATCTTTCCTCAATTTAGATATTTTTTATATCACTAGAGTGGTCACCAGCAGGAGGAAGGAGGTCCCAATTCCCCTATATAGATATTTATATCGCTGGAGGGATCGCCAGTGGGAGGAAGGGGGTCCTGATTCCTCTATAAAGATCTTACTATCACCAGAGGGGTCACCAGCAAGAGGAAGGAGGTCCCAATTCCTCTATATAGATCTTTAGTTATCACTAGAGGGGTCACCAGATGGAGAAAAGAGGTCCTTCTTCCTCTATGTAGATCTTTATATCACTAGAGGGATCACCAGCAGGAGGATGGAGGTCCAAATTCCTCTATATAGATCTTTATATCGCTGGAGGGATCACCAGCGAGAGGAAGGAGGTCCTGAATCCTCTATATAAATCGGGTCACCTGCGGGTGGAAGGAGATCCTGATTGCTCTATATAGATCTTTATATCACCAGAGGGTTCACCAGCAAGAGGAATGAGGTCCTGATTCCTCTATATAGATCTTTATATCATTAGAGGGATCACCAGCAGGAGGTCCTGATTCCCCTATATAGATCTTTATATGACTAGAGGGGTCACCAACAGGAGAAAGGAGGTCCTGATTCCTCTATATAGATCTTTATATCACTAGAGGGGTCACCAGCAGGAGGAAGGAGGTCCTGTCATCTCTATATAGATCTGTATATCACTAGAAGGGTCACCAGTGGGCTTCATGAGAGTAGTCACATAGCTTGGGGGGAGCCTACAGGAGGGGGTATTACTCCTTATCCTTCCACCTTTAGACTTACCAAGTGGTTAAGTAAGGGTAATTAATTGTTTCCCTGTGCCCAGAGTTGGGCTTTAAATCAGAATACATTTCAGCTTTAAACCATTGTAAATGCAAGCTCTTGTTTTATTGTGCCATCAGTAGCATCAGTCTCTACAAAGGAATGAGATTTACAGAAGTTCATTTTATTTAATATCTATGCAACAATGTGCATCTCATATTAAATCTCACCACTCCAGTCAGCCTATGTGTGTGGCTTCCTCCATGGCCAACCAGACTCTGCCATGGAGATGATGGTAGGTACATAGAGAGTGTCTGTCTGTATACATTTATTTACAATGCTCATCCCGGTACACGGGACTCCAAAACACAATGATACAAGGGGAAGAGACGCCCATACCGTGTTTTCCCGAAAATAAGACCTAGCGTTATTTTCCAGGAGGGCTGCAATATAAGCCCTACCCAGAAAATAAGCCCTAGTTTAAAATACTTGTAAAAAGCCTATAATCCACTCTATTATAGTAGTATATAATGTAAAATTTGTGTGTTTCTGTAATATAAATGCGTAGAAGAGAGCTTCGGCGGGTCACAGTAGTGCAGAGAGGCGCTATAACAAAGGCATTTGGCACAATTATATTACAGAAACACACACATTGTACATGATATAATACTGTAATAGAGTGGATTATAGGATTTTACAAGCATTTTAACTCAGTTCACACTGAGGATTCCTGTCAGCAGTGGCGTTGCTAGGGGGTAGCTATTGGGGCTATAGCTCAGAATCTGGGGCCCATAGCCCCGAGTCTCTTACCGCAGGGATCCCTGCCTAACCAGCAGGCCGTGGCCTCTCTGCAGCTGGGCGGATGGACTGCATGAGAGAGCTGGGCAGGGGGATGAGAGAAGCGAGCGGGCGGACAAGCAGAGATGACATCATCTCTCTCCGCCCGCCCCGCCCCACATCACTGCATTTCTGCCCTCACTCAGAACCGACAACTGCACCTGCCTCTGTGCTAAATGGACCAGTGCTGTTCACCTGCCACCAATGCAGCGACAATGCACATTTGGTGGCACTGGCTGACATGGCAAGTGAGAATCCGCAAATAGTGGCAGGTGACGTGGCAAGCGATCATCCACATCTGGTGGCAGGCGACAATCCGCATCTGGTGGCAGGCGATGTGGCAGGTGACAATCCGCAAATGGTGGCAGGTGACATGGCAAGTGACAATCCACATCAGGTGGCAGGCGACGGTGGCGAGTGACAATCCACATCTGGTGCTGGGAGACAGTGGCAAGTAACAAGATGCATCTGTGACAGGCGATGGTGGCAAGTGACAAGCTGCATCTGGTGGCAGGAGATGTGGCAGGTGACACACTCAGGGCTCCCACTGATTCTGCATTATGTTGAGTTGAACCACTTCATTATATATTACAAAGTAACAATAGAAACAATGCACTTCAATCACCCTGACACCATATCAACCATGTCATGATGATTAAAGTGCCAACACCAGCCTTTGCTCGCGAAAAATTGCTTACCACCCGTGTGCCCCCCCCCCCCCCCCCCCCCGGCCTGCAAAAAGGTTGGTGACCGCTGCTATGGGCTCCAGCCCCAGATTTTTTTCAGACCCTGCCTGTAAGGGAGAGAGAAGGGTAGAGAAGACAGCATATTACATGGCAAGACCTACCCCGAAAATAAGCTCTACTGTGTCTTTTGTTGCCAAAATGAATATAAGACCCGGGCTTATTTTTGGGGAAACACGGTAGAAACATTGCCCGCCCCCAAATCACAATGGATGGATAAGTCTAAGATAAGATTGCCCGCCCCTGAGGAGCACACAGCCCATTTTGGTCTACTCTTTTTTTTTTTTTTTAAAGGGCCAGTTATACTCTGCTGCCCAAAAATAAAGCAACTTTGATGAATGGTCTTCTTGTTTTCATCTTCTTATTGGAATATGGCAAGGGTCACAGGTAGGGATGGGCGAACGGTTCGGCCTGAGCATAAGTTCGGGCCGAACATTTGTTGTTCGGACGTTCGGCAAACAGCCGAACAAACGGGTCATTTGTTCGGCCCCCCAAACCGACCACAATGCATTGTGGCGTTGAACAGTGCATTGCAAGCCCTGATTGGCTGAAGCAGTGAAAACTTCAGCCAATCAGGGCACAGAGCACTCTCAGAGTCATGTTTGGACACTGTCATAATGACTTTATCCAATCATGGCTCATTCCCGCCCCACAGTATAAAAGTATTCTTTCAATGGCCGCCATTTTCAGTGTGATTTTGGTGTGGAGAGAGATAGAACAGGGCTCTGTTCAGTGCTATCAGTTAGTGTGCAATACTGTGCTATTTTGATTCAATTGTCAGTGTAGAATATTAGTTTAGTGTCAGTCTAGGGATAGTGTTAGTGTAGTGAGGAGGACCATCGTTCAGCTTTTCATAGTGTGCAGCTAGAGTGGGGACAGCTCAGATAGATTCAGTGTAGTGTAGTGAGACCGTGTCAGTAATCTTTACATTAGTGTATAGCTAAAGTAGGGACAGTTCAGATAGCGTCAGTGTAGTGACAGTTGAACACCGTCTATTTGATTGTGTTACTGCCAGTTTGACGCCATATAGTTTTGCGTGCGTTACTGCCAGTTTAACACTATATAGTTTTGCGTGCGTTAATGCCTGTTTAATGCCATATAGTTTTACGTGCGTTACTGACAGTTTAACGCCATATAGTTCTGTGTGCGTTACTACACGTTTAACGCCATATAGTTTTGTGTGTTACTGCCAGTTTAACGCCATTTACTTCTGTGTGCGTTACTGCCAGTTTAACGCCCTATAGTTCCGTGCATCACTGTACGTTTGGCGCATTATATTGCAGTATATTATATTGTATCCGTGGAGTGTGTCTGTGTAGTGTGAGTACTCAAATTAAAGGGCACCAAACACCTTTTTACATTGATTAAAGTGTATCTATGTACAGATTTCAACTTCTCCTTTACATTTGCTTATAAGCACCGCCCCCTCCCTCCCAATAATGTCTGGGAGAACAACAAGGAGAGGCAGAGATTCCTTTTGGCACTGTAAGGGGGCCAGCAACAAATGTGTCCACAGGCAAAGGTGGACGTGGTGGTCAGTCCTCAGGCAGGGCATCATTTCCTCTGTTTAGTGATGTTGCCCGTGCTATCCAGCCAGAGCATTCAGGGGAGGTGGTGGACTGGCTTACTAAACCTTCCTCATCCTCCTCATCCTCTGTCACACAAGCAGAGACAGGTGCAGCAAGGCAAATTCTTGTTTTCATCAAGAGTACCGCTATAGGGTTACGGTGGGAAGGCACCACCGACACCCAAAGACCAATTTTAACGCACCCGTTACTTCTATCCAAAGTCAAAGTGACACCAGAATGTATCCAAAAAATCTCTAATCTTGTTCCCAGTGCACTACATTGTGGCCTCATCATACACACTGGCTCCCCAGCTGTTGCTGAGCAAAATAAAGGCAGGTTTCAGGGAAAATGTCATTTTTTTTGGCTTTATAAATTCAATTATTGCTGCATCAGATTCTAGACATGCTACAGATCTGCCACTTTACAGTTAGACTAAGGGGACCCCCCTGGCACTATATTGGAAGGAATTTTTCATTTTTAGGCTTTCACTTTAAAATAAAATATTCACTGTTTATTTAAAAATGATGTCTTTCACAAACTTTTTTTATTGATCCATGTCCCCCGGGGCAGGACCCAGACCCCTATAATCATTGTATACCCAATTACTTGCATTTAAGCCTTCAAAATGGGCACTTTTGATATTTGACGTTTGGGTCCCATTGACTTTAATGGGGTTCATTATTCGGGTCCGAAGTCGCCGGGTTTTTTTAAGTTCTGGTCCAAACCGAACAGGGGTCCATTCGGCCCATCCCTAGTCACAGGTTTTGTTGATGTGGTGGCCCATGAGTTTATGAGGAAGTCTGCATTAGGTTGATGTTTTTTTTTCCCAATAAGTTTTTTATTATATTAGAAGAAACATGCAGTATTCAGATGAGAATAGCATATAAAAGCATATACAATGCAAAATGGGTAAATGGTTACATAGCATACAAGTAGATATGTGTCAGGAATTAGTAACAAGAACATAGAACAGAGAAGAGGGCTATATAGCCCCTTGGAAATACTATGGCAGTACAAATGGTCAAAAGAGAGGAGGGAAGAAGTAGAATGTAAACTATCCCAGAGTTATTACATATTTTTATACCAGCTAATCCAGGGATTCCTAGGTTGATGGCTTTGGTGAGATTTATGCCATGTACATACGACCGGTTTTCCCGTCAGAGTAAACTCTGAAGGTTTTTCCGACGGAATCCCGCTCAAGCGGTCTTGCCTACACACGGTCACACCAAATTCCGACCGTCCAGAACGCGGTGACGTACAACACGTAGGACGGAACTAGAAGAACGGAAGTTCAATAGCCAGTAGCTTCCGTCTCGTACTTGCTTCAGAGCATGCGTCGTTTTTGGTACGTCGGAACAGCATACAGACGAGCGGTTTTCCCGATAGGAATTGGTTCAGTCGGAAAAATTTAAAACATGTTCTCTTTCTAGGTCCGTCAGAATTTTAGACGTAAAAAGTCCGATGGGGCCTACACACGATCGGAATATACGATGAAAAGCTCCTATCTGACTTTTTCTGTCGGACATTCCGCTCGTGTGTATGTGGCATTAGAGTTAGAGGCTAGGTTGAGGATTATGGTTAAAGTTTAGGGTTTGATGTTAAACCCTTGGGGCTAGGTTGTGTTAATTAGCAATTTGATATGGTGTATAGTGTTATAGCCCTTAGTGCTTATAAAGGATAAAAGATCATGTTTTCCTTTACATTAACATCTAAACATTTAAGATTTTTGTTGTATTTTCTTAGCTTTCCTGTCTCCTATGGGACAAAGTACATGTACTTGCCCTTTATCCCATGTTTCAAGCTGCTTCCTAACCCTAATTACGAGATCTGACCTGCACCCCCTCTCCTGCTCCCTTGACCCATCCAACAACAGCTAGGAAGGAGATGGTTGCTTCATATCAGCTGCTTGCCTTTGCTCTGAGCAACTGCAAAAGGAATGCAGAGGATGACACACACTCCCTACCTCTGCTTTCCTCTTGCCTGGGCTTGTCTCTGGAAAGTGAACTGAGCTGAGACTAGTGGCTGTTGTGGAGCAGCCATCTCCTTCCTAGCTGTTGTTGGATCGGCCATGGTAGGAGAGGAGTGGATGCAGGTCTGACCTCACTAAGGTTAGGAAGCAACTAGCAATAGGGGACAAGGTACGTCATGTACTTTTTTCCATAGGAGACAGAACTTTAAAAACATTATATAATGATAACTCGTATTTAAGTGTTTATATCAGCCATTCTCAACCAGGGTTCCTCCAGAGGTTCTTAGAGGTTCCTTGACCTGTGTCTGATTCACTTCCCATTTGATGGTCCCAGGGCCAAATCCTCTTGGCAGAGATGCCAGCTGCATGACACCAATGATCTTTTTAGCTGTCTGTAAGAATGGCTTTCTGACCAACACTGTAAGTGTTGCTGGCCACCAATGTACGGGGCATTTTTCCTTACTGACTGCCAATGATTTGTTTCAAACAGGGGTTCCCCAACACTTGAAAATTATTTTAAGGGTTCCTCTAGGGTGAAAAAGACTAGCTTATATGCTAATGTCGGTTTCTTTATATAATAACAGGCTGAGGTTGCAAAACTGATTTTGCAGAAAGATGTTATTAGAATAAATTGCTGTTGTCTGGATTTTTTGGAATGCTTTGGTGTGTAACGTGGAGACAATTCATCTCCTTGTCCTACAATGAGACATTTTGGAGTCTATAGGTCGGTCAGGTTGATTAGGTGTCCTAAGGTAGCAGAAATGAATGTCTCTTGTTATTTAATATGCAAAATGTTTATGCAAGGGAGGGTCCTAAGTGTCAACCGTCCAGAAATGCTACAAACCAGAGACAAGAGAGTCCCCATCTTCAACACATGGCTCCTAGATACAGGTGCATTGTTAGAATTGATGCCACATACCTTTAATGGTGAAAATTGGGGTGTGATCTTATTGTGGTGTTTGAGGGAATAAGTAACTGCTCCGGGTAAAAGGATAAAACAAATACCACATATGAATAGCTGGTACCTAAAGGCAATATATGTCTTCCAGAGCATCCCAGGAGCCCTAGACTTCTAATGATCTACATTTCAAAACTATGAGATCTCCTCCCAGACCGATAGAAAGGTGGTGGGAATGGAAGAGAATGGGTCGAAATTCTTGACCATAGCAACTGAACATGTAGTGCTCTGGCCCCCGCAACTTTCTGGAGGACATTTTGTGGTGGTTCCTTATATATCTGCTTCATCATTGTTAGGGGAGGTATTCTTTAAATGCTTTTTTAAATGGTAAGTCTTACATGCCATAGACATATCACATGATTTAGGGCACATGTGTCAAACACAAGGCTCAGGGCTCAAATCTGGCCTTCTAGACAATTTCATGAGGCCCTCACACCTCTCCTGCAGCTGGGGCACCCCCCTTTTGTCTGCCCCTACCTTGTCACAGCAGACAACAGAGAGGACAGAACTCCTCCACCAGATCATGTGCTTCTCCATGCAGACAAGGAGAGGCTTGTCTGTGTTTTCCCCCTAATCCATCTCAGAAGTCGACAGCAGAGAGGACAGAACTCCTCCACCAGATCCTGTGCTTCTCTATGCGGACAAGGAGAGGCTTGTCTGTGTTTTCCCCCTAATCCATCTCAGAAGTCGACAGCAGAGAGGACAGAACTCCTCCACCAGATCCTGTGCTTCTCTATGTGGACAAGGAGAGACTTGTCTGTGTTTTCCCCCTAATCCATCTCAGAAGTCGACAGCAGAGAGGACAAAACTCCTCCACCAGATCCTGTGCTTCTCTATATGGACAAGGAGAGGCTTGTCTGTGTTTTCCCCCTAACCCTTCTCAAAAGTTGACAGCAGAGAGGACAGAACCCCTCCACCAGATCCTGTGCTTCTCCCTGCAGACAAGGAGAGGCTTGTCTGTGTTTTTCTCCTAACCCATCTCAGAAGTCGACAGCAGAGAGGAGGACAGAACTCCTACAGATCCTGGGCTGCTCTGTGCAGCTGCAGCACCCCATTCGTCTCTGCCTCCCCTGGTCTCAGCATTCAGGCAGCTGACTCCAGCCCTCCTCTGGTCCTCCTCCAGACCCTGCACTTTCTGATTCTCAGCTCCGCCCACAGCTTCTTCCTAGCAGCAGAACAATGGGGATGCACTGTTATGTAAGGGAGGGTGGAGGACTCTTGACTTCTGATGGTGGGGCAGCCTTTGACATCTGATCTAAGGTGAGGCATCTGATTATAATTATTTTGAGAATAATACAATTCAATGCCAGTTAAAAATGAGGGTCGCACACTGCAGGTATCATCCACAAGAAACTTTACCATGGCACAACCATGTTCTGTCTAAGCAGTCTTCAACAAATTTTCTTCTGGAAGATACAAGTGGTGTGCGACCCTCCTTTTCAGACTTGCATCATCTGCTACAGGAGTGTGAGGGGGATCCATGCTGGTCAGCAACCTGCCCTTTACAGCTTAAGTCTTAAGTTATTACTAAAACCAGTAATAATCGAATGCAGAGCAATTTTTATTATGATAAAGTGTAGATACATTTAGATCTTAGTCTCAAAGATACAACCGGCCCTTTTGAAGGCAACCATAATGCTGATGCGGCCCTTGATAAAATGAGAAGCTGGGAAGTCTCCAAAGGTTTGATTATTGTTATGACTATGGGCGGTCACTGAAGAATAGTGGGTGGCAGTTTTGACAGTGTCTCCCCATCCTCACTTTTAATTAAGTGGGGTTTAGTTGATTCATGACTTGAAGGCTGGAGATGGGTTGTAGACATTTTGAGGAACCCTCATCACAAGGCACTTCAAGTCCCAGAATGTCCAGCAGGATACATTTTCTTCTGTTAGTAGATTCCCCCTCACTGTAGTATGGTGAAGGAGAGATGAGGAGATGGAGAAATCAGGAGATGTCTGATGGTCATCATTGCAGGTCACAATGTCTTCTTCTCACAGACGTATTGGTAACTATAAGTGCAAGAAGAAGTGTGCCAATTCTCTCCATATTCCAAATGAGCACAGTATCTAAAACTCTTAAAACTGATTGAAGGCTGACCATCTTCCCAGAACCTGAGGGGTAAAAAAATAAAAAATAAAACATTAGTGACCGGGCCAGCACTGATATTAACCAGAACAGATGGCAAAGCCTAGATGGCCAATGCAGGAGCAGGCAGCTCCTAAATCCTGAAAGTATTTTAGCTAAGAGGTCCAACATTTGCACATAAAAAGGATATTTAAACATTTTTTTTTCTATTGCAGGTAATGTAAGAAGGAAAAGATCGGTTTCATACATTGGAGATCTCTCATAGGATGTGCCGTCCACCCAATTCCAGATTTCTTTCTCATATGAAAGACCGATCCACAAACTCTGTGACTGTGAAATGTTACCTAGAAAATTCTGTAGAAAAACAAAAACAGTCACTACATATTATTTTATATAATCACCAGAGGAGCTTACACTCTAATGTCCTCACCACAGTCACCCACTATTATTATTATACATTTATATAGCTCTGACATATACCGCAGTGCTGTACAGAGAACACTGAGCCAGTCACATCAGTCTCTGTACCAGAGGAGCTCACACTCCCCCACAGTCAAACACAGCAGATATAGTATTTACCAGGGGCGTTGCTAGGTCTACAAAAGATCTGGGGCTAGAGCCCATAGCAGCGTAGTAAAGAAAGTCATACGCTTGGGCGGGCATACACATGTATATACAGTAATATATGTGTGGGTGTATATATATCCCCAGAGAGCCCCCCGCTTACATCAGGGTCCCCAGAGAGCCCCCCCTTACATCACCTTACATCAGGGTCCCCAGAGAGCCTCCTCCTTACATCAGAGTCCTCAGAGAGCCTCCCCCTTCCATCAGGGTACCCAGAGGACCCCCCCCCCTTACATTAGGGTCCCCAGAGTGCCCCCCCCTTAAATCTGGGTCCCTAGAGAGCCTAGGCCTTAAAATCAGGGTCCCCAGAGAGCCTCTCCCTTACATCAGGGTCCCCAGAGAGCCCCCCCACTTACATAAGGGTCCCCAGAGAGCCTCCCCTCCCCTTGGGGACCCCTGCAGAGACTCAGGGCTATAGGCCTCAGATTCGGGGCTATAGCCCCAAAAGCCACCCCCTAGCAACGCCCCTGGTATTTACTGTAATTAATCTAAAAAAAGTAGAGACACATTTATAAAGAGGTGACAGGTGCTCTTCATATGCCTTTTATGTGTGTGGATGGGTGTTCTTCTCTCTGCAGGAATCCATGCCAAGTTAAGGATGTAGCAGGAGGTTCCTTAGGTGAAGCCTTGGGCTAAAAGAGAATGTCATTGGTCAAAAGGGAGGACAGATATTGTGTCTGTATGAGCAAAGTCACCAGCCAACAAGAATTGAGGATTACATTGAGTGCTTTCCTGTATAAAAGCCCATCAGTAATTTATATCTACAAGGGATTCCTTATAAAGGTGCAAAGCAAGCTGCCCAGTTCAGAGAAGGATAGTCCTTTTACATGGGAATGGAATACAATCCCGTATCTGCAATTCTTCAATCTCAGAGTGCTCTCGGCTTTGAGTTTATATCAGGGGACACAATGGCATCTTTCATCTTTCCCTTGGTACCTACCCATGGCTTACAGGAAGGAACAGATTTTTGCAAAGCCAACATAGACCATGGTGTTTGGACAGGACTGCCAGAGATGGAGTACAGTCCCCACATATATTACAAAGTTTCATACAACTGTGTATAATAAAATAATTTTCTGGTTGCCTTGCACAATTTGTGTGGGCTTACGCTAGTGGAAAGTAGTGTGCCGCCAAATAAAGGATCACCCATTTGGGGTCTGTACATCTGCAATTTAAATTCCATTAGGTGGGGGTGATGTGCAGCTGGCTCTACTCTTCCCGGCATCATTCTAGGGGCATTTATAGAGAGTGGGCAGAAGGTCTTTTTTAAGTCTTTCTGCCTAATCTTCTTGTTCCATCTGTGGCCATGTTGTCTAGTCTTGTTTCATATTGATGGAGAGTGGAAAGATTGTCCCTCTCGGTTTCTCTGCCCCAGTCTTGGGGTTCTATCTCTGGCTACACTGTTTAACCTTGCCATTTATTGATGGGAATTGGGCAGAATGCCTCTCTTAGCCTTTATTCCCGAGTTTTGGTATTCCTTCTCTGGCTATGTTTTCTAGACCTGTTATGGATTGATGGAGAGTGGGCTAAATGGAGCTCCAAGTCTTTCTTCCCCCGTCTCGAGGTTCCTTTTGTGGTTATGTGGTCTTGTCTTGTTGTGTATTGATGGAGAGTGGGAAGAATGTCTCTCTCCAAGTCTTTCTGGTCCAGTCTTAAGCCACTTACACTTGGGCCGAATGTCGGGAGGCAACGGCCTGTTCAAAAAAAGCTGAGTGACATTCTGCCCGTGTGTAATTTCGGTCTGTCCGACAGAAGCCGGCTGTTTAGCCAGCTTCCATTGGATGTGCATGCTGGAAAACCACCATCTGACCAACTCCCGATCAGCACTCTCAGCCAATGGCATGTTCTGGTGGGGGGGGATCCCCTTGTCAGAACACAACAGCTCAGTGGGTGAGATCGCTGAATTAACCTCATATGATTAGTACAGTGTCTCCGACCGGAGCTGACAGTTTTTTTTTCCATGGGTTGGAGGAAAAACGAATAGTGTGTACCAGGCTTTAGGGTTCTATCTGTGACCATATTGTTTAATCATGTTGTGTATTGATGGGGAGTAGGCAGAATGTCTCTTTTAGCCTTTATGCCCAAGTTTTAGTGTTCCTTCAGTGTGTTCTGCACCTGTTATGTATCGATGGAGAGTGGGCAAAATGGTGCCAGTCTTAATTCCTCAGTCTGATGGTTCCTTTTGTGGCTATGTTGTGAATGGATGGAGAGTGGGAAGAATGCCAATGCCCACTCTCTGTAAATATACAAGACTGGACAGTGTAGTCACAGGAGGAACTCTAGGCCAGGGCAGAAAGACTAATGCCCCGTACACACGGTCGGATTGTCCGAAAATGTCCGATCGGAGCGTGTTGTCGGAAATTCCGACCGTGTGTGGGCTCCATCGGACATTTTCCATCGGATTTTCCGACACACAAAGTTGGAGAGCAGGAGATAAAATTTTCCGACAACAAAATCCGTTGTCGGAAATTCCGATCGTGTGTACATAAATCCGACGGACAAAGTGCCACGCATGCTCAGAATAAATAAAGAGATGAAAGCTATTGGCCACTGCCCCGTTTATAGTCCCGACTAACGTGTTTTACGTCACCGCGTTCAGAACGATCGGATTTTCCGACAACTTTGTGCGACCGTGTGTAGACAAAACAAGTTTGAGCCAACATCCGTCGGAAAAAATCCTAGGATTTTGTTGTCGGAATGTCCGAACAATGTCCGACCGTGTGTACGCCCTATAAGAGATACATTTTGCACATCAATACACAACAAAACTAGGCAACATGGCCACAGAGGGAACACCAAGGCTGTATCAGCCGTTCTACCCCAGGCTCGGCATTCCTTCTGGGGTTTTGTTGTTTTATCTTGTTGTCTTCTCTCTCGCAGTCTTTCTACCACAGCCTTGGTGTTCCTTCTGTGATTTTGTTGTCTAGTCTTGTTGTGTATTGATGGAGACTGTGCAAATTGTATGTCTCAGTTTTTTTGCCCCAGCCTAGAGTTCCTCCTGTGTCTACACTGTCCAGTCCTGTGTATTTACAGAGAGTGGGCATTGGCATTCTTCCCACTCTCCATCCATTCACAACATAGCCACAAAAGGAACCATCAGACTGAGGAATTAAGATTGTGACTATGCTGATCATTCTTGTTGTCTATTTACGGAGAGAGGACAGCCTTGGGGTTCCTTGTTTGTCCATGTTGCCAAGTTTTGTTGTATATTGATGGATAGTGGGCAGAATATCTCTCTTTGTGTTTCTGCCCCAGCTTTGGTGTTCCTTCTTTGGCTATGTTGTCTAGTCTTGTTAGTGTGATGCTGGAGTAGGTTAGCTGGGGTCTGGAGGATGCAATACAAAATACTAGTTCAAGGGTAAAATGGTATAAATCCAGCCTGGGGCACAGCTCATAGTGTCGGGAAGTTTCTATATGTCAATGAGGACATTTGGTGCTCACCTAGTTCTATGGAGTCCCTCTGTGATTCTAGAAGGGGTATATGATGTTTGAGGACTCTCTGAAACACCTGCTGAGGGAGACTGTTCTGTCACCTTCTGGGAAGGATTTTTGAGGTACTGGGGTTAGGTCGCCCCAGGCCTGCTGAAGGATGAGTCAGGATTGTCTACCTATGTGCTGTAACTTCTCTATATTGACTCATGTGAAGGAACTGGTAGAGGCCAGTGTATGGGATTTGTGGTTTTCTGTGAAGAGTGGACATTGCGTTATCCTGCCTGGGGTGTGCAGTAACTCTGTTAGCACCATGCATGTAATTATTTTCATGTGTCCTTCAATGGTCACCGACCATCAGCACCTTGTTACACATCATAGTTCCCAAATCTGCTTCACTTATTCCAAGCATTAACATTTAGCTTCTCCAATGAAACAGTAAAAAGATCAGAGAGCCAAATGAGGTAATCTGCAGCAACCAACCACATTACTTCTGATTGCTGACCTCCCTCTGCCATGAGCGCTCTCCCCAATGGACTGGTTTATCAAGGCACACCATAATTATCTATAAGGCGTAAGCTGCAATATGTGAAATTTTATTGGGTTCATATGGGTTTGTGAATCACTGGGGTTGATTTACTGAAGGAAAACATGTCATTAATTTTTCAAGAGAAGTTGCACTTTGCAAGGGAATATTCTCAAGAGCTTGTTGAATGTGGTGAAGTTTCAATTTGCCCAGAATACCCAATCACAGGCAGGGGAAATGAAAACAAAGACGTGATTAGATTTATGATAGTCAGCAGAGCTTCACCTCATACTCTAAGCTCGGGGGGGGGGGGGGGCATTCCCTTGCAAAGTTCAACTTCCCTTGCAAAGTCAACAGTCTATTTCTCTTTAGTAAACCAACCCTAATAATTCCAGGGCAAATGTCATCTGGACATCTATGTTTCTCAGTTTCATCATGTGTGTACTTGTTTTGGGTCAGCAACTCACAATGTAGCCAAACAATTGTGTCGGTGGCCAACATCTACAGAGGGATGTCAGTAATGGCAGCCCCCATGTGACAGCCCCATTTACACCTTGTTATCCTCACCATCTCATCCAGACCTTTAATGACCACAAGTTGACCCTTCTTATCCTCACAGTGTTTCTTGGCATAATCCCATGGCCTCGCGTTCCGGGACAGGTAGTAGCAGTTTAGGCCAAAGTGTGTCCATTCTGAACCACATAATGGATCAACAGTGTCTGGGAGGAGGAAAAAGAAAGAGTGGAGGAGAAAATTAGCAAAAGAAAGGAAGGAGAGAGGAAGAGGAGAGAGAAAGAGTGGAGGAGAAAAATGGAGAAAGAAAGGGAGGAGAGAGGAAGGGGGAGAGGAAGAGTGAAGGAGAAAAGTAGAGAAAGAATAGAGGAGAAAGGAAAAGGAGAAAGAAAGTGTGGAGGAGAAAAATAGAGAAAGAAAGGAAGTAGAGAGAAAGAGGAGAGAGAAAGAGTGGAGGAGAAAAGTATTGAAAGAAAGGTAGGAGAGAGGAAGAGGAGAGAGAAAGAGTGAAGGAGAAAAGTAGAGAAATAATAGAGGAGAGAGGAAGAGGAGAGAGAATGAGTGGCGGAGAAAAGTAGAGAAAGAACAGAGAAGAGAGGAAGGGAGAAGAGAAAGAGTGGAGGATAAAATAGAGAAAGGAAAGAAAAGGGGGGAGAGAGGAAGAGGAGAGAGAAAGAGTGGAGGAAAAAAATAGAGAAAGAAAGGGAGGAGAGAGGTACAGGGAAAAATAAAGCGTGGAGGATAAAAATAGAGAAAGAATGGAAGGGAGAGGAAGAGGAGAGAGAAAGAGTGAAGGCGAAAAGTAGAGAAAGAATAGAGGAGAGAGGAAGACGAGTAAGAAAGTGTGGAGGAGAAAAATAGAGAAAGAAAGGGAGGAGAGAGGAAGAGTGAAGGAGAAAAGTAGAGAAAGAATAGAGGAGAGAGGAAGGGGAGAAAGAAAGTGTGGAGGGGAAAAATAGAGAGAGAAAGGGAGGAGAGAGGAAGAGGAGAGAGAACGAGTGAAGGAGAAAAGTAGAGAAAAAATAGAGGAGAGAGGAAGAGTAGAGAGAACGAGTGGAGGAGAAAAGTAGAGAAAGAACAGAGAAGAGAGGAAGGGAGAAGAGAAAGAGTGGAGGATAAAATAGAGAAAGGAAAGAAAAGGGGGGAGAGAGGAAGAGGAGAGAGAACGAGTGGAGGAGAAAAGTAGAGAAAGAACAGAGAAGAGAGGAAGAGAGAAGAGAAAGAGTGGAGGAGAAAAATAGAGAAAGGAAAGAAAAGGGAGGAGAGAGGAAGAGTGGAGGAAAAAAGCAGAGAAAGAATAGAGGAGAGAGGAAGGGGAGAGAGAAAGTGTGGAGGAGAAAAGTATAGAAAGAAAGGGAGGTGAGAGGAAGAGGGCAAAGAAAGTGTGGAGGAGAAAAATAGAGAAATAGAGGGAGGAGAGAGGAAGAGGAGAGAGAAAGAGTGGAGGAGAAAAGTAGAGAAAGAATAGAGGAGAGAGGAAGGGGAGAAAGAAAGAGTGGAGGAGAAAAGTAGAGAAAGAATAGAGGAGAGAGGAAGAGGAGAGAGAAAGAGTGGAGGAGAAAAATAGAGAAATAGAGGGAGGAGAGAGGAAGAGGAGAGAGAATGAGTGGAGGAGAAAAGTAGAGAAAGTATAGAGGAGAGAGAACAAGTGGAGGAGAAAAGTAGAGAAAGAACGGAGAAGAGAGGAAGGGAGAAGAGAAAGAGTGGAGGAGAAAAATAGAGAAAGGAAAGAAAAGGGAGGAGAGAGGAAGAGGAGAGAGAAAGAGTGGAGGAAAAAAATAGAGAAAGAAAGGGAGGAGAGAGGTACGGGGAAAAATAAAGCATGGAGGAGAAAAATAGAGAAATAATGGAAGTGAGAGGAAGAGGAGAGAGAAAGAGTGGAGGAGAAAAATAGAGAAAGAAAGGAGGAGAGAGGAAGAGGAGAGAGAAAGAGTGGAGGAGAAAAATAGAGACAGAAGGGAGGAGAGAGGAAGAGGAGAGAGAAAGAGTGGAGGAGAAAAATAGAGAAAGAATGGAAGGGAGAGGAAGAGGATAGAGAAAGAGTGAAGGAGAAAAGTAGAGAAAGAACAGAGGAGAGAGGAAGAGGAGAGAGAAAGAGTGGAGGAGAAAAATAGAGACAGAAGGGAGGAGAGAGGAAGGGGGGAGATATAAGTTGAAAGAAAAGAAGGGGAAGGAGGGAGAGAGAGAGAGAAAGAAGAGGAGAAAGAGAAGTGACAGAGAAGGAGGAGGGAGACTTATATTAATTTGTCTCAGCAGCCTATTTTAAGTAACAGAAAATCTGAAAAGGTCTCATTAGGTTGGAGACTAGGGGGTGGGGTTACCTCCTGCGTTTTGTACAGGAAGCCAGGGGTCAAATGATAATTGTGGAAAATCATGCCTTAGAAAGTTAGGGAAAATGAAGGTGTAGAGGAGGATAAGTGATTGCCGAAATAGGATAAATGTACCATTGCTGTTGCGGAGTCCATCTGTTAGTTTCCCCACTGCGGCCAAAATCCTCTGATTGTCACTTGAAAGAGAACCTGCAATATGAGCAATGCAAATATCAATATGTCTGTGTCTTCATTAGCAGGGAAGAAAGAAGAGAGGAACACCAGATGTATCTCCCAGTCTCTGGGCTCCTTGTGAGGGACCTTTTATCTCCAACGTTAAAAAGCCAACTCTAGTTGGGAAAAGTTTAGATTCTCAGCCTGGGATAATGGACTCAGTAGAAAAGTTTCCATTCCCCTCAACATCTGCACACAGTAGATGGGTTTGATCTGTAAATGGTTATTTATAAATTGTATGATTTTCTGTAAGCTCATATCACCATAATCTCATATTCAGGAGGATAAAAACATTTTCAGATTCATCTGATTTTTATGACCAATTTGCTCGTCATCATTGGTGATGACAAAGTGGGGAGAGATGCCTCCAACAGGGACACATATTGATGTAATCCACCAGGTTCTGCCCCTTCCTGTTTTCTCTTATTGCTGTTTGCCTTCCTGTTGAAAAAAAAAATACAACTTGTTTCCTCGAAGAGCTCTCCCCCCTGGGGGGTCACTGGAATAAAAAATGTACGGGGGATCTAATCCTGCCTCACTCCACCCAAAAAATGGAAAGTTTTGTTAGAAGTCAGGCTTCCAAGGTAGATTGCATTATATTGATGAACATTTAATTCTCCAGTTTTCATGAAATGTTCCAATATCTTGTAGAAAGCATTCCCTGATGAATGGCGTATGTTATGACCACAAAGTGGGGGCAACTCCACATTCATGCCTATGGTTTGAGATGGTCAGGTGTTTACAAATTTTGGTCATATATCCATATCTTCCCACTTTTATATGCTGTTCACAAATGTTTTGTTTGTGTGCTGATCGGTTATACCAGCCTCTTTCAACCTTTTCAACATGAAGGAACCCTTGCAATAACTTTTTGTCTCCAGGGAACCCCTGATAAAAAAATATTATAAAATGAACAGCTTGTGGTACATTAATGTGATGGTCAGTGGGAAGAATGCTCCTTACCAGTGATTTAACTATGCCTACAGGGCCCCAGTGCAAGAAACCATAAAGGGCCCACCTGACTCCCATCGGGCCCTTCCCTCCGAGCCCTTTGGTGGAACACATGTACAACCTTTGTGACCCTGGTAGTTCTGCCACTGGTGTCAGTAGTTTATTTTATTCTTTTATTATTTTTTTTACAAGATTATCTTTTAAATTATATTTTAAAAATGTTTAGTAGCCCCATTAGGGGGCTTTGTTGAGATATCAGGGGTCTAAACAGACTTTTGAGACAGAGAAAGGAGATTGAGGACACGGCGATCAATCTCCTCTGCAGCCTCAGTTGCACAGAATGAATGGACAGGAATAGCTCTGTACAGAGGCTTCCCGTTCATTCACAAACTGAAGCATAGTAACACAGTTTACTATGTTTCAGTTATGAATGGACAGATTCAGTGATCGGTACAGCTCACTGATTCTCCATTCAGAAAAGGAAGGGGCCGGTATATGACACATTTACCGGCCCCTTCCCCACTCTCCATCCTGACAGATCCCCCGCAGCAGCCAGGGGAAGAGGGGAGGGGAGAACCTGGCAGAGCTGCAGGGGGACAATGAGGGGGCCAGGAAGAGTACATGGGGGGGCAGCAGGAAGCTGAATAGGAGGAGCGGGGCAGCTATATATAGTGGACTTGATCTCTCCATTTTCCTCCTACATCCGCTGAATGCCACTTCTCCTCTTCCTATTGTGGGTGATCAGCAGATGAAGGAGAAAAATGGAGAGATCATCTCCTCTATAGGCAGCCGTCCCCGCGGCTCCTCTTATACAGGTGTACAAGGGGGCCATGCAGGTCCCCCTGCAGCATGGGCCCAAGTCGCGATTACGACCCCTGTAGGTACGTCCATGCTTCTTACACTTGTGGTCACTGGGAAGAATCCTCCCTTACAGATAGCTAAAAAGACGATTGGTGTCAGTGGTTACTGACTCTGGATAAACCCTAGGGTTCCATGGAATAGTGGTTGAGAAACCCTGGGTTATACAACTGAACATTGACCTCAGTGATCTCCATTCCTCCAGGAGTTGGCTATCATAGAGCTTATTTTAGCGTCTAAGAAGGGCCCAGGGACGGAAACCCAAGAATCTTGGTGCAAGCATTGGCCATGACCACTGGAAGGAAATAAAGTATTCATCGGTTGGGATCCCTGTATCTTATGTCTGAAAAGAGAGAAGCTCATGTGGAGATGAACGCTCAGTATGATTGATGATAATCGAAACCTGAAATTAAGTTCAGTTCTACAAAGTAGACCTGGGCACCAAGCAACTGAGAATTGCTAGGTCAGAGAGGGCAAAGACCACCCTCATAAACAGACCCTTTTCCTAGGTCCTGGGTGAAAAAAACAAAACAATGGGATGGGGGTTAGTTGAGACGTTATGAATGAATGAAACATGTTGGCCTTTAATAAGAATAATAGAAATTCCAGACATTTGTTGCTATACAGTTATCTCTAACACCTGAAAATGTCCAGCCTCCAATCAGATTGATCCTAATGAATACAATACCTGCTACAAATGTCCAGGCAGGCCCAGATGTCAACACAACCCATTATTCTTACAGGGCACAGTTACCTGTGATTTCGTCAGACAGAAAAAGGTTCACCAGCGACTTGATATTCGTCACTTTGGTTGCCACGGCTTGTTCTGAGGAGACAGGAAATCAGTCTTTATTCCTCTAAACTGTACACATGTTCATCTTCTCAGATGTTTCTGCTGCCCACATAAACCATTAAAGAGGAGAGCTGAACCATATACAGATTCTTCCCCTCTGGGATGACAACAACATTGCTTGGGGCTTCAGGGCAGTAGAGTCACTGTGCTTACTATAGTTAGGAGCTCACTGGATTTTAAGGAGACCAGCAGGTTAAATGATACCTAGACATGTACTTTAACTGAACGTTGACCTCAGTGAACTGGCATCTATGCTAGTTGCTATGAACATTTCTGGTTACAAATAGAGCTGCGCTGAAATACCAACACAAATTATAATATATGAATCAAGAAATAGTCCAAATAATGGAAACAAAGTCCTCATGTAAAATGACAATCCCTGAAGCAGCAATCATTAGTTGCTAAATCACCAGTGCAAATAGTGAAAAATAACAAAAGGGTTGAAGTTCAAGTTATGATAAGAGGAGTCCTTCCAATGATGTTGACGCCATCAAACACCCAAATTGAAGTGTGACCTCCACCATATAAAGTGCTCACTTACCGGCTTATATGGACCTCCTATAACCGGAGGCCAGAAACACTTGTGGCTTATACCCAGCCAGGGCCTTTATCCATCCAGGAGGGGTATGAAGATGGCAACTCCCACCATATGTGGATTTCCAAGGCAAAAGGGTCAGAAATGATCTTAGCTCAAACTTGTCCAGAATCCTCCACAGAGCCTTAACGATATGGAATCCAATGGGTGTGATATCCTGAGGGTGGATCCATGTCGTATGGGCTCTGTGGAGGGTTCCAGCTAAGATTGAGCTGAGATCGTTTCTGACCCTTTTGCCTTGGGAATCCTTGTATGGGGGGAGTTGCCATTTTCATACCCCTCCTGGATGGATAAAGGCCCTGGCTGGGTATAAGACACAAGTGTTTCTGACCTCCCGTTATAGAAGATCCATATGAGCTGGTAATTGAACACTTAATATGGTGGAGCTCACATTTCAATTTGGGCGTTTGATGGTGTCAATATCATTGGAAGGACTCCTCTCATCATAACTTTGACTTAAAAACCTTTTATTATTTTTCACTATTTGCATTGGACTTTTTTTTCCATTATTTGGACTATTTTTTGATTCATATATTATCATTTGTATTGGTATTTCAGTGCAGCTCTATTTGTAACTATTTATTATTGACTATATATATATATATATATATATATATATACAGTATATATATCTCACATCAGAGTTGCTGCTCTCAAAGATCACTTGGAGTTCATAGTGCAGGTTCTTCTTTTTTTGCTTATATGCACATTTCTGTTATCCCAAGTAGGGATGAGCTGAATGTATCTAGTTCAAGCAGGGTTTGGCGAACAATAGTGAATCCGAAACCCCATTGAAGTCAATAGGAGTCAAAAGCTGAAAACTGGTATTGGTCATTTTCTAAGATTATTGGCAAATGGCATGGAGGGGTGCACTGCCCTGGGGAAAATGGACCAAAACAAAAAAATGTTTACTAAATTCCATTTAACGGAGATCAGCAATTTTATTAATACGTAAGAGTCAAATATTGGAATTGCAAAATTCCCCTAAATAACATGCCTGGGGATGGCCAGACCCAGCCTGTGAAGTGACCCATCTGTACGATGTATAGAACCTATCACAGCAACACTGACACATTTGCACATAGATAAAAAATTCTGAAATTCTATTTATCTATACCAGACCGTTATCCTAGTTTCAGGGTTTGATATGAATTCTAAGGGGAAACCTCATACAACAGACAAGAACAAAAAGCACAATCCATGCCACACTTTTATCAGGGCCAGAATGGGGGGTAGACAAGTGTGTGCCCCCCCAATCCTGAACCATATTAGTCCACATGCCCTCAACTTGGGAGGTACTTTGGCAGTGCACCTCATCCCCATGTGGATAGGAGAAGGCAGTGGTGGCTGGTGGTATATTTTTTGGGTGGGGCAGCAAACAATACGCCCGCCAACAGCCCCCTGGTTGGTCAGTCAGTCGGTCACCAGCCCCGCACTTACCCCATCTAGGTCATGGGCAGCAGGCGGTGGCTTCACCCTACGTCTCCTCTCCTCCTCGGCTTCGGCGGCTTCCCCTGCATCTCCCCCCTCCTCCTCAGAGGCCAATAGGATCACTTCTCCTCTCAGCCAATCGGGTAACGGGTCTCAGGACCCACATCCCGAGATTTAGGAAGACAATAGCAAATATTCATTTGCTATCGTCACACAACTGGGTGGGCTCGGGGCGCAGTGCCTCAGGTTCTAATCACATGCTTCTGAAAAAAATAAAATAAAGATTGGAACCCATGTGTCCGGTGCCCTGCATGCAGTTTAGGGGGCCGGGTGCATGGATTAAGGGGATCGCGCCCCTGCGGCCCTTATGGACGGGCCGCCACTGGGAGAAGGGCCTCTTCCCAACAACCCTGGCCCGGTGTTTGTAGGGGGCTGTGGGTGGGTTGGGGGGCTTATTGTAATCTAGAAGTTCCCTTTAACAATAAGTGGACCACCAGATACCGTACCCCTACTCATTCACAAAATAAGGAAACAAGTTTAACAGGACCTACAAAAAAAAATTAAAAATGTGCTACGATGTACACCCCTCATCAATCATGTCACCCAGCAATAAAAGTGTACTTCAATCACAATGTATGATGCCCACCAATCCACTGAAAGACAAAAATCTTGCTAACATGACCTGCCCCATCACTCACACGCACCAAATGACATTGTGAGAGGAACACTCATCCACCCCTGGAGAAACCATAGGGTTCCACTGAACCCTGGATGAGATTGTCTGGTATAGACAATGGATCACTCAGCCTCCAAAAAAATGATCAAGGGAATACTTAAATTGCAGATCTGTAACTGGTTTATTTGGTGCCCAGGAGAAGATAAAGAGGCCACAGAGAACGCTCATGTTCAGTGAATGAGGCCCTGTTGGTCTTCGCATCTCCTCCATGACCTGAGGATCTCATCAACAGAGAGAACTTTTTTTTTTGGCTCAACCGCCCATTGTTTACATGGAAGTTATCACTACCCACATAGATAACAGGGTGCAGCTTATGCTCTGCCGACCGTCAAACCCCCAAAACCTACTACTGAAGTCCTTCATGAAGCTTTCAAAGTCAGTCAGTTTCTCCGCCATCCCTGAATCTGGATAAGGGAAACAATAACAGGTTGAAAAGACTAGTACCCCCACATTATCCCACTGTAACCCCCCCCCCATAGAACCCAAAGTCCCCACTTACTTTCCACATATAATTGGTCCACTCTGGAGTGCACCTCAATACTCATATTCCTCAGCTTCACCTCCAGGCTCTGCTCTGTCTCATCCACCCCCTGACCTGCCACATAAAAACAAAGAAAGAGCAGGGCATTGTCACCCTATAACAGGAAATGTTTGAACAAGAACCTTTGTGGCAGGATCACTATGGATTGTTTTAACCAGCTTAGGACAATGGAAATACTACAGGCATCCAAAAAAGTGTATTAGGCCTGCCCTTGTGTCCTGCTGCCATTTCCCCCTTGTATTTGCTATCAATTCCCTTTTGTCAAAATGATAAACAGGAGATGCTGTGCAAATACTACAAATGTATAAGCTGCAGCTATGAGAACCTGACCTAATCAGACAGGGGAGATACAAAGTAACATTGTTTATAAACATTGATTAGTCATGAGATAGAGAGATACAAAGTAACATTGTTTATAAACATTGATCAGACAAGAGATAGAGAGATACAAAGCAACATTGTTTATAAACATTGATCAGACAGGAGATAGAGAGATACAATGTAACATTGTTTATAAACATTGATCAGACAAGAGATAGAGAGATACAAAGTAACATTGTTTATAAACATTGATCAGATTGGAGATCGAGAGATACAAAGTAACATTGTTTATAAATATTGATCAGATTGGAGACAGAGAGATATAAAGTAACACTGGAGATGGATACAGTACAACGTAACATTGTTCATTAACATTGTCAATCTATATACCCTGACAAGTAAAACATTTTTTTTTTAATTTGTTGCTACTTAATCTTTTATTAACTTTTAGTTCCCCCCCAATCATCCCTCATTAACACCTAATTCCCCTCTCACTTTAACTATTTTTTTCTAAACCGTGTTTTTATTTTACAATATTTAAATGTTTTTTTTTGTTTTGTTTTTAGCCCTTTTAGTGATCTTTTTTTTTGCTTTTCCTGTTACATTAACATAAAAGAGCTAAACATTTAAAATATAAATAAAACAAACTCTTGATTCAATGTGTGTATATCTTTCCAATTCTTTGCATGGGAATCATAGTTTAAGTGTCTATTTTAAACAGAACAATTTGTGTTTTTTAAATAATACTTTTATCTACAATAGTAATATTTTTTGAACACTCAGTAATGTTCCTGAACTGTGGCAATGTGGTGGGAAGATGGTGGGAACTCACGTGTGATGGTGACAATGAGGATGATGATGATGAAGATGAGTCCAGTGCAGACTGCTGACAGGGAGCAGATGAGGGTGGAGGAAGGTTCCGGGACCCCTCTCTTCATCATGATTGCTGATAAAAGAAGAAAATGATGACCGTTCAATGCTAAATATGTACAACCAATCATAGGACAAACCACTTCTCCTGTCCTGTATGTCGGGTGTGATTCTCAGTATCTGTTCTTATTCTGTATGTATGGACTCTGCACAGTACCACTTCTCTTGTCCTGTATGTCGGGTGTAATTCTCGGTATCTGTTCTTATTCTGTATGTATGGACTCTGCACAGTACTACTTCTCTTGTCCTGTATGCCGGGTGTAATTCTCGGTATCTGTTCTTATTCTGTATGTATGGACTCTGCACAGTACCACTTCTCTTGTCCTGTATGTCGGGTGTAATTCTCGGTATCTGTTCTTATTCTGTATGTATGGACTCTGCACAGTACCACTTCTCTTGTCCTGTATGTCGGGTGTAATTCTCGGTATCTGTTCTTATTCTGTATGTATGGACTCTGCACAGTACTACTTCTCTTGTCCTGTATGTCGGGTGTAATTCTCGGTATCTGTTCTTATTCTGTATGTATGGACTCTGCACAGTACTACTTTTCTTGTCTTGTATGTCGGGTGTGATTCTCGGTATCTGTTCTTATTCTGTATGTATGGACTCTGCACAGTACTACTTCTCTTGTCCTGTATGTCGGGTGTAATTCTCGGTATCTGTTCTTATTCTGTATGTATGGACTCTGCACAGTACCACTTCTCTTGTCCTGTGTGCCGGGTGTAATTATCAGTATCAGATTTTCATACCTTGACGTATCTGGTTGGTTACTCCAGCTCCATTAGTTTGTTTTGTGTCCTCCTGAAGAGTTTGTAAATCCTCGTATTTCACAGACATGATCTGAATAGTAGATAGATAGATAGTGTAGATGATGGATTCTTCTCTGACCTCGAAGTGTTGGGTTATGAGGATAGAAGGAGCTTCTCCTCTGATTTTCTTTCCTCCATATTATTTCTCCTCCCTCCTTACCAGTGAAATATTTCATCATCCTGGAGGCCACATGACTAATATTATTTTTGTGGTCATTCCTAATCACACCCGGCAGATGCCTCCTCTTAATACACAAGTAAAAATAAATAATTACACGGCTTGACCACTGTGAGTCATGTTGGGCCACCAAGACGTAGGTGTCCACCATAACACTGGTCTGTCACACCGCACAGCATGTAAGTTTTCCAATCAATATAGAGCCAATAGCAAGGCTCCAAAAGAGTCAGCGCCCAAACTGCAGGTGTGTCCATCAAATAAAAATGTTTAATTATAAAAAAAATGATTTTGTTTTTCAAGCATGGGTCCAAAAGCTTTAACAATAAAATTAGAATGATAATAATATGAGAATAAAAGCTCAGACAGAGGCAAAGATGGAGATGTAGACAGAAAAATATATATAGAGACAAAGATGGAGATAGAGATAGAGACAGAAATTGAGAGAGACGGAGATGGAGACAGAGATGGAGACAGAGATTGAGATAGAGATGGAGACAGAGATGGAGATAGAGATGGAGACAGAGATGGAGATAGAGATGGAGACAGAGATGGAGATAGAGATGGAGATGAAAATGGAGATGTGGATAGAGATGGAGATAGAAATGAAGATAGAAATGGAGATGGAGATGTGGATAGAGATGGAGATGGAGATCAAAATGAAGATAGAGATAGGAATGGAGATAGAGATGTGGCTAGAGATGGAGATGAAAATGGAGATAGAAATGGAGATAGAGATGGAAATAGAGGTAGAAATAGAGATATAAATGGAGATAAAGATAGAGATGTGGATAGAGATGGAGATAGAAATGAAGATAGAAATGGAGATGGAGATGGAGATGTGGCTAGGGATGGAGATGGAGATCAAAATGAAGATAGAGATAAGAATGGAGATGGAGATGTGGATAGAGATGGAGACGAAAATGGAGATGGAGATGCAAATAGAGGTAGAAATAGAGATACAAATGGAGATAAAGTTGGAGATGTGGATAGAGATGTGGATAGAGATGGAGATGGAGATGGAAATGAAGATAGATATGGAGATGGAGATGTGGATAGTGATGGAGATGAAAATAGAGATGGAAATAAAGGAAGAAATAGAGATAGAAATGGAGATAAAGATGGAGATAGAGATAGAGATGTGGATAGAGATGGAGATGGAGATGGAAATGAAGAGAGAGATAGAAATGGAGATGTGGTTAGTGATGCAGATGAAAATGTAGATAGAAATGGAGATGGAGATGGAGATGGAAATAGAGATGAAGATGGAAATAGAGAAATAAATAGTGAAAGGAAGTTGAGATGGAGATAGAGATGGAGATGGAGACTGAGATGAGAGAGAGATGGAAATAGAGACAGAGATAAAGTTAGAGATAAAAATAGAGATAGAGATGGCAGGTTGCCTGCTTCTGATATAAATGCTGCCTATACAACAAAAACCAGCATACTGCCATTCAGAAGCCTTGAGCCTAACTTAATTCCCATAGACTCATGGGAATCGTTCCCACCAAATAGTACACAGCAACGGCCCTGAAGAAGTGTGAGTCTATTCCCCCGAAACGCGTTGGTATGATGTGCATGATGCTAATGTTTATAAAAAAGATCCATAAACCAGATTTTCTGAATCACATTTCTCCGTACACCGGGCACTCCTTCCTTTTTATCTAAGTCTACATGCTGAAACGACCTTGAGGTCGCACAGAAAAGGCAGCAGCCCAACGAGCAGGCCCATCACCACCATCCATCACTGGACACTATAAACCGGAAGGCATTTTTTCATTTTTGCCCACATAAATGCCCGCTCAGAACCAGTGACCAATCCAGTCAGTCCAGTGTCTCTAACACAAGCTAGATCAGGGGTCTCAAACTGGTGGCCCTCCAGCTGTTGCAAGTCCCATGAAGCATTGCAAGGCTGACAGTTACAAGCATGACTCCCACAGGCAGAGGCATGATGGGACTTGTAGTTTTGCAACAGCTGGAGGGCCACCAGTTTGAGACCCCTGAGCTATATACTGTTAAACAATGGATATGTGATGTTTGTATCCTCCCTCCCCGTTACTGACAAATAGTGTTAGACGAACGGTTTCGGCCAAGCTAAATTTCAGCCCAAACTGCACCTGTTCAGGTGTTCTCTGAACACTCAAATTTTCTGTGCGTTTCGAACATATAGTCATATGTTGTTAAGAAGCAGAGCTGGGAAGCTGCCTGCTGGTTCATTAACAACGGATGAATAATCAGCTGTCAGCGGGCTTTCCAGCTGACAGCTGAAAGAAAAAAAATGTCCTTAAAAAAAAAAAAAAGAAGAAAAAAAAATGGTGGGTCTGGTATGGATTTTAAGGAGAACCCCAGGCCAAAAAAAATGGCGTGGGGTCCTCCCTAAAATCCATAACAGACTCTTATCTGAACATGCAGCGAGCGCCCCCCTCCTGAACCATACTAGGCCACATGCTCTCAACATAGGGGGGTGGGTGTTTTGGGGTGGGAGGGGCAAGCTGCATGCTCGGATAAGGGTCTGTTATGTATTTTGGGGGGGCACGCCATTTTTTTGAAAATTTTGGCATGAATTTCCTTTAAAATCTAGACCCAAAGGGCCTGGTATTGATGGGGGGGGGGGGGGGTGGAACCCCATGCCGTTTTTTTCAGATTTCTTTATTGCCGGCAATTTAAATTTCTATTTTGTTATGTCAGTTTTGCTGCAGCATGTTCTATACGTGGTACCAATGCCTCACTTTACAGGCAGACTAAAGGGACCTCCCATGCACTATATTTAAAGGAATTTTTCCTTTTTTTTTGTTTCACATTAAAATCACTGCTCAATTAAAAATGATCTTTTTTAAACGTTTTTTTTGCATTGATACATGTCCCCCAGGGTAGTACCCGGGCCGCCATACCCTTTTTATGGCCAATTACTTGCATATAAGCCTTCAAAATAGGGACTTTTGACTTTTCACGTTCGGGTCCCATAGATTTTCATAGGTTTTCGATGTTTGGGTTCGAACTTTTGCTATGTTTGGGGACCCGTGGTGCAAGCTGAACCGAGCGGTGTTTGACCCATCACTACCGACAAAGACTTCTCACTCCCACCAGTTTCTCCACAATGATTGGATTCTGGGTTTGTTTGTTTGTTTTTTTTGTAACAGACTTCATTAGTATGAAAATGTCATAGTTACATATGGCCTTCTACCGCCCCCTGTTCCCCGCCCTGTACATCGGCCTCTGTCTACATCCTCCCCTCGGTTGCTGGCATGTCCCCGCCACTTAGGTTAGGCTCAATTGCGGCCACGCCCATGATTGCCTGCGTCGCTTGGTCTTGGTCTCGTGGCGCTAGACATCTGGCGCTTGGCCCCCTGGGCATTCTAGGCATCGCGCGGTGGACGGTGAGCAGGCGCACTGGCCATCTCATTGTCTGCTCCTGATTTTACGTCGCCAATCAGGTGGGGGGCTTTAAGGGCCGAGCACACCCGTCCTCTATTGCTGAGGTACTGGGGCGCTGTATGTCCGGACTATGCTCTCATAGATAAACGTTCGTTTTGTATTCTGGGAACTTTTGTTATCTTGCTGTAGTACTTTTTGGTATAGATTTATTTTATATTTTTTCTCATTGGGATATTTTTCGTTTCACAAACCAGGCTTTGGCACAACAGTAGTGCGATGAACCTCTTATTACTGTCTACCATTCGGTCCACCTACATTATCCCCGGACTGTCTCTATTTGATTCTGAAATCCGGCTTTGAACCTTATACAGTGGCCTTTTTGTTTTTTCCTGTTTGCATTTTCTGATAATTGCCTCTCATTTATTACAATCTTATAGTTCTTTGTTCCGTGGCTTAACATAAAACTTTTCCCCCCTTCCTTAGTAAATCATACCAAACCTTCAGCGTAACCGGCGGCTTTCCTGCAGTAAGGCCTCATGCACACGAGACGCTGTTAAACGCGCGTTCAGAGGAAGTTGGACACTTTTTTCAGCTGCCCCAGAACTCATTCAATGTTATCCTATGTGTCCATGTACACAGTCTCGTTTTTTTGTCGTTTTTAGTCAGTTGCGTTTAACCTCGTTTTTCCAGAAGCAAAAAAATGGGTTCAGACGCAAAAGTTTTCCACATTTCAGACTCCAAACGCGGCTAAATGTGGCTAAACGCTGGTACCGCGTGTAGCCGCGTTTGCGTTTATAAGCGTTTTTAAAGGTTCCCTATTTTTTTTACATTAAAAATCTCAAAAATGATGGCAAATGATGAAAAAGCATTAAAAAAAACATTTTAAACAATTATAATTGCTTGCAATGATTCATAGGCCATTTATATACCCTAATGAGCCCTTCATCCAATCCAATACACCACTAGCATTGCTGTTATCCAAAGTATAATTGGAATTTGACCCACATCTTGTTAGATTTGAACAAGCAACTTGTGGCAGGTGACGTGGCAAGTGGAAAATCCACAATTTGTGGCAGGTGATGTGGCAAGTGGACAATGCACAATTTGTGGCAGGTGACGTGGCAAATGACAATCCAACTTGTGGCAGGTGACGTGGCAAATGACAATCCAACTTGTGGCACGTGACGTGGCAAGTGGACCATCCGCAACTTGTGGCAAATGACATGGCAGGTGCGTGGCAAGTGAGGTGGCAAGTGGACAATCCACAACTTGTGGCAGGTCACGTGGCAAGTGACGTGGCAACTTGTAGCAAGTGACGTGGCAAGTGGACAATCCACAACTTGTGGCAGGTGATGTGGTAAGTGACGTGGCAACTTGAGGCAGGTGCGTGGCAAGTGACGTGGCAAGTGGACAATCCACAACTTGTGGCAAATGACATGGCAGGTGCGTGGCAAGTGACGTGGCAAGTGGACAATCCACAACTTGTGGCAGGTCACGTGGCAAGTGACGTGGCAACTTGTAGCAAGTGACGTGGCAAGTGGACAATCCACAACTTGTGGCAAATGACATGGCAGGTGACGTGGCAAGTGGACCATCCGCAACTTGTGGCAAATGACATGGCAGGTGCGTGGCAAGTGACGTGGCAAGTGGACAATCCACAACTTGTGGCAGGTCACGTGGCAAGTGACGTGGCAACTTGTAGCAAGTGACGTGGCAAGTGGACAATCCACAACTTGTGGCAGGTGATGTGGTAAGTGACGTGGCAACTTGAGGCAGGTGATGTGGCAAGTAACGTGGCAAGTGGACAATCCACAACTTGTGGCAGGTGATGTGGCAAGTAACGTGTCAAGTGGACAATCCACAACTTGTGGCAGATGATGTGGCAAGTGACGTGGCAAGTGGACAATCCACAACTTGTGGCAGGTGACGTGGCAAGTGACGTGGCAAGTGGACAATCCACAACTTGTGGCAGATGACGTGGCAGGTGACGTGGCAAGTGACGTGGTAAGTGGACAATCCACAACTTGTGGCAGGTGACGTGGCAAATGACAATCCGCAACTTGTAGTAGGTGACGTGGCAAATGACAATCCAACTTGTGGCAGGTGACGTGGCAAGTGGACCATCCGCAACTTGGGGCAAATGACATGGCAGGTGCGTGGCAAGTGACGTGGCAAGTGGACAATCCACAACTTGTGGCAGGTCACGTGGCAAGTGACGTGGCAACTTGTAGCAAGTGACGTGGCAAGTGGACAATCCACAACTTGTGGCAGGTGATGTGGTAAGTGACGTGGCAACTTGTGGCAGGTGATGTGGCAAGTAACATGTCAAGTGGACAATCCACAACTTGTGGCAGGTGATGTGGCAAGTAACGTGTCAAGTGGACAATCCACAACTTGTGGCAGATGATGTGGCAAGTGACGTGGCAAGTGGACAATCCACAACTTGTGGCAGGTGACGTGTCAAGTGACGTGGCAAGTGGACAATCCACAACTTGTGGCAGATGACGTGGCAGGTGACGTGGCAAGTGACGTGGTAAATGACAATCCGCAACTTGTGGTAGGTGACGTGGCAAGTGACATGCTAAATACAAGGACACTGCTGCTCTCTCAGCTGCTGCTACTCACTCTGGTCTCACAAAATGGCTGAAAGAGTTAAATAATACTGTTTTTTGAGCTTGGGGAGGGTCTTATGATGTTATCTTAACTAAACCCTTCTAGACGCAAAAGCAGTAAAACGCGGCTAAATGCGACATGCAAACGCGGCAAAACGGGCGTTTCTAAATGCCGGTTTCAGCTTTTAAAAACGTGTGTTCAGCAGAGTTTGCACCGGCCTCTCGTGTGCATGGGGCCTAACATCCTATAGTACTGGCTTCTGCAGCGCCCCTCATACACCATATTACATTTTGTGCTTGGTAGGTACTAAGAGACTTTCTGCTTTCTCTGCTTTATAAACTTTAACTGAGCTTTTATAGCCGTGTGCATCTTATGCTTATTCTGCGTATTTACTTTTTATGTCTTCCCAGTTTTTATTAGGCTCTCCCTTTGGCCCCCTGCAGTCATATATTGGCAGTGTGGGGTGGATGCGCCCTTGACGGCGGAGCAAGCTCGTCCTGCCTCGTTGGGCTTCCAGGGTATGTTTGGGTGACTATTGGTTGGATCATTTCCATCACATGGTGCCTTGTCTGGGGGATGGGTTGAATGGGAGGGGACCGGACATGTTTTATCCTGATGCTTAATTATCCAGTGATGCTCACGGCACTGTTTTCATCATTTTTGTCTGCTGTCATTGATTTTTCCTTTTCCTTTTCAGAGCAACAGCTGCATTGTCATGTTCTACACACCTGATGAAGCCAATGTTTTGGCGAAACTAGTAGGGACTCACTGATTTGCTGTTGTAATATACCACCACCTCACATTTTGATATACATTATTGTATTATGCTCCCCTATATGTATGTTTTTCATGAAATCCTTTTTAACGAATTGTAATAAAGTCAATATATTTTTTTATCAATATTGTACTAATTTACTTTGTGGCACCACAATAATCCCTCTTTCCTTGTTCTTTATTGTAGTCATAGTTACATAGTAGGTGAGGTTGAAAAAAGACACAAGTCCATCAAGTCCAACCTATGTGTGTGATTATGTGTCAGTATTACATTGTATATCCCTGTATGTTGCGGTCATTCAGGTGATTATCTAATAGTTTCTTGAAGCTATCAATGCTCCCCGCTGAGACCACCGCCTGTGGAAGGGAATTCCACATCCTTGCCGCTCTTACAGTAAAGAACCCTCTACGTAGTTTAAGGTTAAACCTCTTTTCTTCTAATTTTAATGCGTGGCCATGAGTCTTGTTAAACTCCCTTCCTTAAAAAAGTTTTCTCCCTATTGTGGGGTCACCAGTACGGTATTTGTATATTGAAATCATATCCCCTCTCAAGCGCCTCTTCTCCAGAGAGAATAAGTTCAGTGCTCACAACCTTTCCTCATAACTAAGATCCTCCAGACCCTTTATTAGCTTTGTTGCCCTTCTTTGTACTCGCTTCATTTCCAGTACATCCTTCCTGAGGACTGGTGCCCAGAACTGGACAGCATACTCCAGGTGCGGCCGGACCAGAGTCTTGTAGAGCGGGAGAATTATCGTTTTATCTCTGGAGTTGATCCCTTTTTAATGCCAATATTCTGTTTGCTTTGTTAGCAGCAGCTTGGCATTGCATGCCATTGCTGAGCCTATCATCTACTAGGACCCCCAGGTCCTTTTCCATCCTAGATTCCCCCAGAGGTTCTCCCCCCAGTGTATAGATTGCATTCAGATTTTTGCCTCCCAAATGCATTATTTTACATTTTTCTACATTGAACCTCATTTGCCATGTAGTCGCCGACCCCATTAATTTGTTCAGGTCTTTTTGCAAGGTTTCCACATCCTGCGGAGAAGTTATTGCCCTGCTTAGCTTAGTATCGTCTGCAAATACAGAGATTGAACTCTTTATTCCATCCTCCAGGTCGTTTATAAACAAATTAAATAGGATTGGTCCCAGCACAGAACCCTGGGGAACCCCACTACCCACCCCTGACCATTCCGAGTACTTCCCATTAATCAACACCCTCTGAACTCGCTCTTGTAGTCAGTTTTCAATCCATGTACTCACCCTATGGTCCATGCCAACGGACCTTACTTTGTACAGTAAACGTTTATGGGGAACTGTGTCAAATTCTTTTCCAAAATCCAGGTACACCACGTCTACGGGCCTTCCTTTATCTAGATGGCAACTCACCTCCTCATAGAAGGTTAATAGATTGGTTTGGCAAGAACGATTCTTCATGAATCCATGCTGATTGCTGCTAATTATATCATTCTCGTTACTAAAATCTTGTATATAGTCCCTTATCATCCCCTCCAAGAGTTTACATACTATTGATGTTAGGCTAACTGGTCTGTAATTCCCAGGGATGTATTTTGGGCCCTTTTAAATATTGGTGCTACATTGGCTTTTCTCCAATCAGCTGGTACCATTCCAGTCAGTAGACTGTCTGTAAAAATTAGGAACAATGGTCTGGCAATTACTTGACTGAGTTCCCTAAGTACCCTCGGATGCAAGCCATCTGGTCCCGGTGATTTATTAATGTTAAGTTTCCCAAGTCTAATTTTAATTCTGTCCTCTGTTAACCATGGAGGTGCTTCCTGTGACGTGTCATGAGGATAAACACGGCAGTTTTGGTTACTGAAGCCCCCCGATTCCCTTGTGAAGACAGAGGAGAAGAATAAATTCAATACCTTTGCCATCTCCCCATCCTTTGTAACCAGATGTCCTTCCTCGTTCTTTATGGGGCCAATATGGTCTGTCCTCCCTTTTTTACTGTTTACATACTTAAAGAATTTCTTGGGATTTTTTTTGCTCTCCTCCGCTGTGTGTCTTTCATGTTCTATCTTAGCCGCTCTAATTGCACCCTTACATTTCTTGTTGCATTCTTTATAAAGTCTGAATGCTGATGATGATCCCTCAGCCTTGTATTTTTGAAGGCCTTCTTTGCTTTTATATGCATTTTTAGATTGGAGTTAAGCCATCCAGGACAAAATGGCAGTCATTCTGTGCTTATTTTACCTAAAGTCCCATTGATAAAAGTCAATGTTTTTTTCAATGGAACATCATATAAGTGGTCTTTAATGCACCATTATTTAAACACAGAGAAGTTGAAATAGAGACATTCCTTCTTTCACATGAGCTACAGATGTCATGAGTCATTTAGGTACTAGAATATTGCAGTAGCAAAGGACACTTTCTATCCTATAAAATAAACTGTATTGACTGGAAAACTGGTTCCCCTCAAAACTGCTTTCTGCCCTACATGTTGTGGGGCACCAGACCAAGAACACCAATGATTCTTTCACCTGAGGATCCCCAAGTGACTGGCAGCATGGGGTCAGTAGAGGGAACAGTGGTGCCAAGTGAGGTGCTGAGGTCCTTCAAGCTGGGTGGCCAAAAAGGTGAGTGGCTGTGATGTATGGGACTGACTGCATGCTGGTCATTAATTTGTATCCAGGATTCCTGGGAATAAATCGCCTCCATAGTGAGCCTTGGGTATTGGGTAATTACAATGTTGTTAATTATACATATTCATTAGGTTTAGGGGAAGCTGAAGAGGATGGATTACTTACCTTACACCTGCTCTTCCGACTCCTGTGCTGGCCTCTTCTCACCTCCTGTCAGAAACCATGAATCAGGCCGAGACAAAAGTACAGTTAAATCGCACTTGTTTAATAATAAAAGTAAAAAGAACAAACTTAGTCAAAACATAGCCAAAGTTCAGTAACCGGAACTGATAGTCAGCCAAGCCAAAAGTCAGGGATCAATGTAGTGGAACAGCAAGCAGTATCTGGAGCCAGAAGGGATGTCAGCAAGGCAAGTCTTGAATGAGATCGCAGAAGATAGTTTCTGTGATGTTACCAAGGCGAAGACAGAGCTCCTCTGGACTGGACGGTTTAAGTAGGCAGAACTGACGAGCAGGATATCATCAACAGCTGAGTAACTGTGGAGAGATAGGAGCTGGCAATTAGCCGACAGCTGAGCGGCCAGCTCAGAGAAGGAAGGGCTGAGCCCAGCCCTGACACCTCCACACTAGGCTGTGTGTAAGGGGACTTGTGAGTGGCTAGTCAAATGGCACCAAGAGCACAAGTCCCTACCTCACTTCTTGCCTTCCAAAACAACATCTCACCTGCTTGAGGCTTTAACCCTCCACCATCTTTTGGCCCTCTGCCAGAGGCCTCCTCATGACATTCCTGATCATTAACCTTTATATCCCCAAGGAAGGAATGTCCACTCAAAAATAGAACTGCTGCACTTTACCAATGTTACTTTAAAGATGGCATTCACAGTCACATCACATAAACATACTATCTGGGATCACGTCACAGTATCTTATCAATCACATATAGAGGATGGTCCACAGTAGTCGCTTGTGAAAGGGCACGCAGCACATATTAGTAAGCTATATTCCCTGACTCTCTCCACCGGAGGTCATTAGTACTCACTCAAGGGGTTCTGGTTCGCCTTAGTTGTCTGTGTCTACTCACTGTTCCTTACAGGTATTCCCACCAAGTTAGAATCACTGTAGATACCTCTAGCTTGGGTACACCTCTCACAGGTCCTTCTGGGGAATAGCCTCACTCTAGGGAACACTTGGTCTGCCCTTAAAAGCCTTCTGCATCCTGTCCTAGCCTCCACCACCGTAAAAGTCAGGAAGTCTACAGCTGCCTCTTCTGGGTGTAGGTCTACCTCTCCCTGTGCAGGGACTTCCACTTGCTGACTACCTGATGGTGGGGTCTCTGGCTCCCATACCCCAACTGCACTATGGCTCCTCCCAACCTGGCCTAAGGGGCCTAGCACCTGAGGACACTACTCTCTGTAACCAGACACTGTTCTGGAACAAAGCCACCTAGTGGCAGACTAGCTAACTGCACCTATTTACATGTAGATGATACCTCGGTGCCATCACATGCAATGCAGAGCTGTCAACTCTGCATTGTACATGGAAGAAACAGGCATGCTATCGAGGCCAGAATCACATTGAGAAGTAACTTTGTGGGAATTGGGGAGGCTACAGGCGCAGAAAGTAAGATACTGCTCTTCATCCCTATACACCTAGACTTAACAATCAATTAATCCTTGCAGTCTGAGGGTGAGCACTAGAAGGATAATTGTTGGAGTTGGACTTTAATTACTTTTTTGTTACAAGTTACTCCAGGGAGCCCTGGACCGTGGACATTGACTTCCACAGGAACTCAGGGAACATCCATTCCTTAAGCCCTCCTATGTCTAATGATCCCAGAAACAAGGTGCATTACATTACATTGCATTACATTACGTCCGGGGTCTCAGCAGTCATTCCTTGGCAAGCATGATTGGATCTAACAGCTACCTCAGAGGTTCAGGGGAGACATTGAGAATTTAATAGAATAGACCCCAAATGTCTCTAGAAAGAGTACCTGTCACCTACCCATGGCACCACATACAGGGCCTTTAACTCCTTTGTGATAGCAATAAAGCCCAAAAAATATATATTTAAATATATATATATATATATATATATATATATATATATATATATATATATATATATAGTGGGCAGTAGGGATGGGCGAACGGTTTGGCCCGAGCATAAGTTCGGGCCAAACTTTGGTTTTACGGCTGTTCGGCGAAAACGAACATTATACAGAACACTGTTAAAGTGTCAAAAATAGTAAAAAAGACAGGAGACACTTAGGGACAAGTCCTTTATTAAAACATAAAAAAAATAAAAATGTCCCACAATGTTCATTTATCTTTTATCACACCACCCGATGAGCCAAAAAAGAAAAAAAAAGCCACATCAGATCCGCCTCCATGGGAGGCTCCCACCAAGTGACGCTTCTTCTTGGTGACACTTGTTATACAGCTGAGACAGGGCCACTCTGTGATGTAAACGTCACGTGGGGTCAGAGGGGGGCTGGGTCTCCCGTTTACGTCACTGAGTGGCCCCACCCTCAGCTATATAACAAGTGTCACCGGCGGGAGCCTCCCATGGAGGCCAATCTGTTGCGGCATTTTGTTTTTTTCTTTTTTCGGCTCATTGGGTGGTGTGATAGAAGATAAATGAACATTGTGGGACATTTTTATTTTTTTTCTGTTATCGGCTCATCGTGGGACATTTTTATTTTTTTATCTTTTAATAAAGGACTTGTCCCTAAGTGTATAAAGCTTACGCAATCAGAAAGGGTCAATCGTAGGACCAAACACATCGACGTCAAGTATCACCTACTGAGGGACAACCAAGAGCAAGGTGTTATTGACATTCAATACTTCCCGTCAGAGGAGATGACTGCTGATGCACTCACCAAGCCTCTGTTGAAGGAACGTCATAGTTATATCCAGAAGAAGCTGAATATAATTTGACAAAGCGCTTGCTGTTGAGAAGGGGTGTTGTAAGAACAACAGCAATCTGCTTTTATATATATATATATATATATATATATATATATATATATATATATATATATATATATATATATATTTATTTATATATAAAAGCAGATTGCTGCTGTATATATACTGTGAACTATGTACTGTGTGCATTATACCGATCTATCCAGCAGGTGGCACTGTAGTGTGTATCTATGGTGATGTATTTAGAGGAAGTGTTGTCTATCTAAGTGCATGTAATTGTATCCTCCTGTTTCCTGTAAAGACATGTTCTGATATTTCTCCAGCACGTTGGGCTCTCGCAACTTTCTGGAGGAGATCTAAGGGAGGTTCTATTCATCAGCTGCCACTTCACTACTGTTAGTGGGAGTTGAGGTATACATTAAATGCTTTATACATTTTGAGGCCTACATGCTTTAGACATACTACATGATCTATGGCTGCATGGGAAGCTGGGAAGTGGCTGACTTTAGTCTCTGCTGGGTCATCTGCTGATGAGGTTTTATTAAAATAATGGATATGGGAGTCACTGAAGAGCCATGGTTGGCAGTTGTGAGAGTGTTTCCCATCCCTCACTTTTTGTGTGAATAAACTAGCTAAAGGACAATTGGCAGGTGGAGTTTAGTTGTTTAATAAATTGAAGGCTGGAGATAGGGTGTAGACATTTTGAGGAACCCTCTTCACAAGGTACTCCAAGTTCCAGAGTGCCCAGCAGGATACATTTTGCTTTGTTATTAGATTCTCCAAGTCTATAGGTCACAATGTCTTCTTCTCACAGACATATTGGTAACTATTGGAGCAGGAAGAAGAGCTCCAGCTCTCTCCGTCTTCCAAACAACCACAGTTATCAAGGTGGAGTACAGGGAATAATTGAGAGCTATCCCAGAAACGTTCAAAGTGGAGGTCACCGTCATCCCAGATAAAAGGCTCCCCCTCGTTCCAGAACCTGCCAGAAAAAAAAAGGACATTAGTCACTGGGTCACTTGGCCACTGCTGATACTGACTGTAACTGTTGACAAAGTCTAAAAAGTCAAAGCAGGTGACTTTTAAAGCTCGATTAAAGCCTAAAAGTAGACTGTTTTAGGTAAAAGGTCCAACATCTGCACAGAAAAGGGAACATTGTTTTGTTTATTGAAGGTAATGTGAGAAGGAAGAAGATCAGTGTCTTACTTTGGAGATCTCTCATAAGGTGTGCCGTCCACCCACTTCCAGATTCCCTTATCATTTGAAAGACCGATCCACAAACTCTGGGACTGTGCAATGTCTCGTAGAAAATTCTATATAAAAAAAAAAATTCACTACATAATATTTTATATAATCCCCAGAAGAGCTTACACTCTAATGTCTACAACTAGAACAAAACCACTAGTAGAGTAGTGTGGGTGTAGATAGCTTGCTCTTCCATGTGTTATTGTAGGAGTATTGATGACGAGTGGGCACTGGGCAGGATGTCTATCAGTCTTCTCTCTATTAATGAGAAGTGGGCAGAATTTATCTTTATGACCCGTGTTTCTTCTGTGGCTGTCCTAGTCTTGTGTATTGATACAGAGCAGGTGGAATTTCTCTCTCAGTCTTTTTGCCCCAGTCTTAGGGTTCTATCTGTGGCTACATTGTTTAATCTTGTTCTGTATTGATGGGGGGGGGGGGGGGGGGGTGTTCATAATGTCTCTCGGTCTTTCATAATATCTCTCAGTCTTTCTTTCCCATTCTTTGAGTTTTATCTGTGACTATATTGTCTAATCTTGTTGTGTATTGATAGAGGGTGGGCAGAATGTGTCTCTCAGCCTTTATGCCCAAGTTTTGGTGTTCCTTCTGTGGCTGTATTGTTTAATCTTGTTGTGTATTGATAGAGAGTGGGCACGATGTTTCAATGTGTATCTCTTAAGCTTTCTTCCCCAGCCTTGGTGTTCCTTCTTTGGCTATGTTGTCAAGTTCTGTTGTGTATTTCCGATGGACTTGAGTCCTATTGAAAAATCAGTTCGTCTGTATGCTAGTCCGACGGACCAAAAACAATGCAAGGGCAGCTATTGGCTACTGGCTACGAACTTCCTTATTCTAGTCTGGTCGTACGTCATCATGTTCGAATCAGTCTGACTTTGGTGTGAACGTGTGTAGGCAAGTCCGTTTCGTTGGAACTCCATCGGAACTCCGTTGAAAAGTCCTTCGGAGTCCTGTCCGTCAAAGTCCGCTCGTGTGTTCACGGCATAAGGGAAATGTCTCTTTCTGCCCCAACCTTGGTGTTCTACGTCTGGATATGTTTTTAGGTCTTGAGTTATATTGATGATGGGTGGGTGGAATGACTTTCTTAGGATTTTTGCCCCAGCCTTGGTGTTCTTTCTGTGTCTGTGTTGTCAAATCTAATGCCATGTACACACGGGCGGACTTTCCGACGGACTTTCGACGGACTTTCAGCGGACTCTCTAACAAACGGACTTGCCTACACACGATCACACTAAAGTCAGACGGATTCATATGTGATGACGTACGACCGGACTAAAATAAGGAAGTGCATAGCCAGTCGCCAATAGCTGCCCTAGCGTCGTTTTTCGTCCGTCGGACTAGCATACAGACGACCGGATTTTTCGACTGGACTCGAGTCCGTCGGACAAATTTGAAACATGTTTCAAATCTAAAGTCTGTCAGATTTTCAACTGAAAAAGTCAGCTGCAGGTCCAATGGAGCCCACACATGGTCGGATTGTCCGCCGGATTCGGTCCGTCGGACCAGTTCAGTCTAAAAGTCCGCTCGTATGGCATTATTGTGTATTGATGGATAGGGAGTGGATTGTCTCTCTTAGGATTTCTGCCCAAGCCTTGGTTTTCCTTCTTTAGCTATGTTGTCTACTCTTGTTAGTGTGCACAAAATAGTACAAAGAAATGGCCATTGCCCTCACCTATAACTGGCCTTTGCAGGAAGGAGCACATTGAAAGGCAATGCATTGAAAATAAAACCAAAGAAATTCCAAGCTCAACTTACCGACCAGCCTGCTAACCAACCGTATTGTCCTGTCTAACAGTATGCGTTAAAAACAGGAGTTTAGTCTACACCAGTGGCGGCTGGTGCTCAAAATCTTTGGGGGGGGCGCAAACAAACTGAAAAAATTCTAAATAAAAACCATCAAATGCAGCCACTGTGCCCATCAAACGCAGCCACTGTGCCCATCAGATGCAGCCACTGTGCCCATCAAACACAGCCACTGTGCCATCAAATGCAGTTACTATGCCCATTAAACGCAGCCACTGTGCCCATCAAACACAGCCACTGTGTCCATCAGACGCTGCCACTGTGCCATCAAACGCAGCCACTGTGCCCATCAAACACAGCCGCTGTGCCCATCAATGCAGCCACTGTGCCCATCAAAAGCAGCCACTGTGCCCATCAAATGCAGCCATTGCGTCCATCAAACGCAGCCGCTGTGCCCATCAAACACAGCCGCTGTGCCCATCAGTGCAGCCACTGTGCCCATCAAAAGCAGCCACTGTGCCCATCAAATGCAGCCATTGTGTCCATCAAACGCAGCCACTGTGCCCATCAAATGCAGCCACTGTGCCCATCAAACACTGCCACTGTGCCCATCAAACACTGCCACTCTGCCCATCAAACGCTGCTATTGTGCCCCATCAAATGCTGCCACTGTAACCATCAAATAGTGCCACTGTGACCCCCCTGCCCGCTCTCTGTTTGCCCGGCACTTTCCCTGTCTCGGTCAGGCAGCGGGTGATGGCGGCGGAACCTTGCAGCGGCTCCTGTGTCCTCCATGAGTCTCCTCCACTCCTCCCGATAGGCATCCAATCTTAGCACCTGTCCTTTCAGCCAATCAGGTGATAGGTAATAGACCCAGGCACCTGATTGGCTAAGAGGCGGTTCAGTGTTAGGAAAGTGAATATTCATTCTCTTCTCTAACACACCTGGGTGAACTGCGAACGCAATGCTTTGAAGCTTTTTTGAAGCCTATTAAAGCCTATGGCTCTAATCAGGTGCTTAAAAAACACCTCCCGCAGCTGTAATTCAGGCGCCTGGAGTCCGTAAAGGGGCTGGGCGCCTGAATAGGGGGTGGCTACAGCAGCCCTGGATAGATTCATGCAATGCATTAATCTATCTATTATACACAGAGGGGGTGGCTGGAGAGAGGGGACGGCACCCGTGCGCCCTTAATGAACGCACCACCACCGGTCTGCACACATTTGCAAATACATGCGTAAGCTACAGAGCCCCATCAAGGCACCCCGGTGTTTTCTGTAGTCCTAACTCTAAACTGTGAGAGCTTCCACAGTAAAAGAACATGTATTATAATGTATAGGCAGAGGGCAGGTGAGCCTGGAGGGAGCCCACCCCTTCATAGAGGCACAGGGGCGCACTGGACACCCAGCATAGAGCATAATAGCAACAAAGGTGTCCAGTGTGACCCCTCACCAATATTCCAACACTACAAACAAATGGTCACTCTCAAAATTTTGAGATAGGACTACAGAAAATAGACACGTGCAATTTGTTTAGTTTGACAAATTTGTTAATTCCGAAATTCCCAAATGTCCAAATTTTTAAATTTCCGCAATTTACAATTTCCGAATATTCAAATTTCCGAATTTTCAAATTTGCGAAAATTCAAAATTTCGGAAATTGGAAAATTCTAAATTTCAGAAATTAAAAATTTCGGAGATCGTCAAGTTCGGAAATTCGAAAATTCTAAATTTCGTAAATTTGAAAATTCAAAAATTTGGAATTCGAAAATTCTAAAATAAGAATGAAAATCTGAAAATTCAAAAGAATGAAAATCTGAAATAATAACTAACTAATAATAAATATTAAATTATAGCTATTGGAATTTCCTTTCAAATTTGTCTGTTTGTGAATGTAACGAGTACGAATTTATCCGAAGTTACAAATTATCTGAAATATCGAATGCCGTATCTAAATGAATGGAACGTAATGATCTAATAATAATAAATAACAATAATGATAATAATAAAACCTTTTTATTATTATTATTTATTATTAATTTGTTCCATTCCATTTGTTTAGATGCGACATTCGTTATTTCAGATAATTCGTAACTTCGGATAAATTTGTATTCGTTACGTTCACAAAGAGCCGAATTTGAAAGGAAATTTCAATACCTATAATTTAATAGTTAGTTATTATTAGTTAGTTATTATTTCAAACTTTACTGATTTTTTTTTCTTTTTTTCAGATTTTCGGATTTTAACATTTTTGAATCTACCAAAATTCAGAAATTCGGAATTTGAAAATTTGGAAATTCGGAATTCGAATTTTTGAATTCGGAATTTCCAAATTTCCAAATTTTCGATATCCGAATTTCCGACATTCGGAAATTCAGAAATTCAGAAATTCAAAGTTTCTAAAATTTGAAAATGTGAAAATTTGAAAATTCGGAAATCCGAAAATTCTAAATTCGGAAATTCAAAAATTCGGAATTTGAAAATTTGAAAATTCAGAATTTTGAAATTCGGAAATTTGAAAACCTGATTTTTCAGATTTCTGAATTTCTGAATTCTCGAATTTTCGAATTTCTGAATTTCCGACATTCGGAAATTCAAAAATTCAGAAATTAAAAGTTTCTACAATTTGAAAATGTGAAAATTTGAAAATTCGGAAATCCGAAAATTCTAAATTCGGAAATTCAAAAATTCGGAATTCGAAAATTTGAAAATTCAGAATTTTGAAATTCGGAAATTTGAAAACCTGATTTTTCAGATTTCTGAATTTCTGAATTCGGAATTTTCGAATGTCTGAATTTCCAAAAAAAGCAAAAAAAAAAAAAAAAACGAATGAAAAGAAAAACGAAAACTAACCAATTTTTTGTCAGTGCACATGTCTAACAGAAAACACCAGGGTGCCTTGACGGGGCTCTGTAGTTTACGCATGTATTTGCAAATGTGTGCAGACTAGAGCTGCACGATTAATTGTTAAAGAATCAAGATCACGATTTCTCTGCTCAAGCCGACAGCTGTAAAAAAAAAAAAAACTGAAAAAAGAGGCAGCCTGCGAAGTTTGTAACATTTTTGTAACATTTTGTTCTTTTAGATCAAAGGGATGAACTTTGGTCTGTAAATGAGGTCAGTTCAACCACTTAAAAGGGTTGTAAAGGTTTTTTTTAAAATAACAAACAAGTTATGCTTACCTCCTCTGTGCAAGGGTTTTGCACAGAGTGGCCCGATCCTCCTCCTCTGGGGTCCCCCAGCAGTGCTCCTGGCTCCTCCTCTTCTCAAGTTCCCCCTCCCCCCACGGAGAGCCACTTTCCATGGAGGGGCACTCGTGCGGGCGCGCTCCCGAGTCCAATGGCTCCCGCTGCTATCAGTCTATCCAATGAGGACCCGAGACAGCGGCTGGAGCTTCTGTGCTCATCCCCGTCTCTGGAACGATCGTTTTCAGGTAGGTATAAGGGGGGCTCTGGGGGGCAGATGCACCACAGAAGGTTTTTCACTTTAATGTATAGAATGAAAACCTCGAGGGTTTACAACCCCTTTAAGGATTAAACCCTTTTTTGGCATTTGTTGCTTACATGTTAAAATCAGTATTTTTTTGCTAGAAAATTACATAGAACCCCCAAACATTATATATATATATTTAGCAGAGTCCCTAGAGAATAAAATGGTGATTGTTGCAATATTTTATGTCACGCTGTATTTGCACAGCAGTCTTTCAAATGTAATTTTTTTTTTGAAAAAATACACTTTAATAAATTTAAAAAAAAAAACTACACAGTAAAGTTAGTCCAATTTTTCTGTATAATGTGAAAGATGATGTTACGCGGCGAGAATTGTGATCTTTATTCTAAGCAAAAGAAATTGCGATTCTCATTTTAGCCAGAATGGTGCAGCTCTAGACTAAATCCCTGTTTTTAACGCATACTGTTATGCCCCATACACACGGTCGGATTTTCCGATGGAAAATGTCCGATCGGAGCGTGTTGTCGGAAATTCCGACCGTGTGTGGGCTCCATCGGACATTTTCTATCGGATTTTCCGACACACAAAGTTGGAGAGCAGGAGATAAAATTTTCCGACAACAAAATCCGTTGTCGGAAATTCCGATCGTGTGTACACAAATCCGACGGACAAAGTGCCACGCATGCTCAGAATAAATAAAGAGATGAAAGCTATTGGCCACTGCCCCGTTTATAGTCCCAACGTAGGTGTTTTATGTCACCGCATTTAGAACGATTGGATTTTCCGACAACTTTGTGTGACCGTGTGTATGCAAGACAAGTTTGAGCCAACATCCGTCGGAAAAAATCCTAGGATTTTGTTGTCGGAATGTCCGAACAAAGTCCGACCGTGTGTACGCCCTATTAGACAGGATCATTTAGTTGGTCACAGGCTGGTCGGTAGGGTTGCCACCTTTTCTTCAAGTCAAACCAGGCACACAACTATTTTTTTTTTATAATATAAACTATGCATAGATTTTGCTATTAAATAACATTAAATAAAGTTAATAACAAGAGTCTCCCTTTATATCAGAGTCCACAGAGTTCCCCTTTACATCAGAGTCCATAGAGTTCCCCTTTACATCAGACTCCACAGAGTTCCCCTTTACATCTGAGCTCGCAGAGTTCTCATTCACTGTAAGGGGGGACTCTGCAGACTCTGATGTAAGGGAGAACTCTGGGGACTCTAACATAAGGGATGCTCTGGGAACCCTGATTTAAGGGGGAACACTGAGAACTCTGATGTACGGAGAGGACTCTGATGTAAGGGGGAACACTGTGGCCTCTGGTGTAAAGGGGAACTCTGATGTAAGGAGTGTTCTGAGAACCCTGATTCCCCTTAGTGTACTCACTCAGAGTCAGGAGAGAGAAGGGGGGAGACTTCAGTCACAGACAGGGATGGATGGTGAGCTCACTCACCCTTTGGCAGTCAGCACCTCTCATCCAGATGTATCTGAGGCTGCTGGACTTCAAATTTCCAACCCCCCACTTTCCTATTCTGAGGTACAGCGCCAGGGATTGGAGTGTGAGCAGACACAGAGGGGGAGGGGGAAGAGGTGCAGATCGATCCCTCTCTTCTCTCCTGTCAGTGTGTGTGGGGGGAGAAGCTGGGGGAAGAGGTGCAGATCGTTCCCTCTCTCCTCTCCTGTGTGTGTGTGTGGGGGGAGGAGCTGGGGGAAGAGGTGCAGATCGATCCCTCTCTCCTCTCCCATCTGTGTGTGTGGGGGGAGGGGCGGGGGGAAGAGGTGCAGATCGATCCCTCTCTCCTCTCCTGTCAGTGTGTGTGGGGGAGGGGCGGGAGGAAGAGGTGCAGATCGATCCCTCTCTCCTCTCCTGTCAGTGTGTGGGGGGAGGGGGGATTGTTAGTGTTGGATTTGGGTAGCGTGAAACAGAATGTAACAGACACTCTCAGCTTAGACAATTGCAGCCAGCAACCCTGCTGGGAAGCCATAGTCTCGTCTGAATAATGTGTCCGGGTGTCAGGCAGTCTGAAACCCGGACGCATGATTCCAAACCTGAACTGTCCAGGTGAATTCCGGACAGGTGGTGACCCTACTGGTCGGTAAGTTTTGATGCGTTGCTCTTCCATGTGCTCCTGACTTTAAAGGCCAGTTATAAGGTGGGGGGGCGGGGGCCATTTGTTTTTACTGTTGGAATACCACTGGGAACCTTTGCTGCCATAGTGCTCTATGCTGGGTGTCCAGTGCGCCCCTGTGCCTTTAAGGAGGGGTGGGCTCCCTCCAGGCTCACCTGCCCTCTGCCTATACATTATAATGTACGTGCGTGTGGAGGCTCTCAAAATTTAGAGTTAGGACTACAGAAAATATTGGGGGGCCTTGACGGGGCTCTGTAGATTACGCACTTATTTGCAAATGTGTGCAGACTAAACCCCTGTTTTTGACGCTTCCGGTTAGACAGGATAGTTTGGTTGTTTGCAGGTTGGTCGGTAAGTTAAGCTGGGAATTTCTCTGTTTTGTTGAGCACAAAATACTAGACCTAGAGGTTAATAAAGTATAAATCCAGCCTTGGGCACGGGTCATAGTGTCAGGAAGATATCATACTAGACATGTGCAATTCGATTACTTCCAAATTCGTATTTTAACAAATTTTGACAAATTTGTTCTTTCCGAAACTTCCGAATTTCCGAATTTTTCAATTTCCGAAATCTCCAAATTTCCGGATTTCGGAAATTTGAAATTTCGGAATTTGGAAATTCGAAATATCAGAAATTGGAAAATTTCGGAAATCGGAAGTTCGGAAGTTCGGAAATTCGAAAATAAGAATGAAAATCTGAAAATTCAAAAGAATGAAAATCCGAAAACTTGAAAACTCAAAAATCTGAAATAACTAACTAATAATTACTATTAAATTATAGGTATTGGAATTTCTTTTCAAATTTGGCTGTTAGTGAACGGAACGAGTACGAATTTATCCGAAGTTACGGATTACCGTATTTATCGGCGTATAACACGCACTTTTTTTCCCCTTAATATCAGTGAAAAATCGTGGGTGCGTGTTATACGCCGATCCCCTGCGATCCCCCGCTGACTGTGAGCGGAGCGATCGCCGGCCGCCGATATACATAGATAGCCGAGTTTGAAAATGGCGCCGCCGGCGCCAAGATACATAGCCATGACTTGCGGAGGCTCTCGGCCACTTACGGCTCCACTCGTAGTCCCGCCCGGGAAGGGGCGTGACTGTGAGCGGGGCGAGCGCCGCCCATATACAGATAGCCGAGTGTACTCGGCTAGGTTCGGCTAGCTCCGCTCACAGTCACGCCCAGTCCCGCCCTATGATGGACACACAGGGACTGGGCGTGACTGAGAGCGGAGCTAGCCGAACCTAGCCGAGTATACTCGGCTATCTGTATATGGGCGGCGCTCGCCCCGCTTACAGTCACGCCCATCCCGGGCGGGACTACGAGTGGAGCCAAAAGTGGCCGAGAGCCGCCGCAAGTCACGGCTATGTATCTCGGCGCCGGCGGCGCCATTTTCAAACTGCAGTGACACTGACAAATGACTGCAAGGCTGCAAATGACACCAAGACTGCAAGGCTGCAAATGACACCAAGGCTGCAAATGACTGCAAGGCTGCAAATGACACCAAGACTGCAAGGCTGCAAATGACACCAAGGCTGCAAATGACTGCAAGGCTGCAAATGACACCAAGACTGCAAGGCTGCAAATGACACCAAGGCTGCAAGGCTGCAAATGACACCAAGGCTGCAAATGACACCAAGGCTGCAAGGCTGCAAATGACACCAAGGCTGCAAATGACACCAAGGCTGCAAGGCTGCAAATGACACCAAGGCTGCAAATGACACCAAGGCTGCAAGGCTGCAAATGAAACCAAGGCTGCAAATGACTGCAAGGCTGCAAATGACACGGGACAAGCATGCAGATGGATGCTGTGCAAGGCTGCATTGATGGGCATTTAAATGTAAGTTTTTTTCCTTAAAACATTTTTTTCCTTAAAATTTCCTCCTAAACTTGGGATGCGTGTTATAAGCTGGCGCGTTTTATACGCCGATAAATATGGAACCTGAAATAACAAATACCGTATCTAAAAGAATGGAACGTAACGATCTAATAATAATAAATAACAATAATAATAATTTTATTATTAATTTGTTCCATTCCATTTGTTTAGATGCGGAATTCGTTATTTCAGATAATAAAAAGCACTTAACTAATCTTTTTTTCTTGTAGAATTCTCCTTTAAGGGGTGTGGCAGGTGGGTGTTTACTATGCCTACATTCTTTTGTTAATAGGTGTCCCTCATTCCCATTTCAAAAAGTTGGGAGGTATGGTATAGACATGTGCACTGACCACAAAAATTTGTTCGTTTTCCTTTTCGTTTCATTCGTTTTTTTTGCTTTTTTCGAAAATTCGAAAATTTAAAAATTCAGAAATCCGAAAATCCAAAAATTTGAAATTCGAAAATTCGTAAATTTAAAAATCTGAATCTTCGAATTTCCGAAAAAAGCAAAAAAAACCGCATGAAACGAAAACGAACAATTTTTTTGTCAGTGCACATGTCTATACCATACCTCCCAACTTTTTGAAATGGGAATGAGGGACACCTATTAACAAAAGTATGTAGGCATAGGACACACCCACCTGCCACACCCCTTAAAGGAGAATTCTACAAAAAAAAAGGTTAGTTAAACCCATAAGTGCTTTTTTTTTACCACTACTATCTCTTTATATTGGCTATTGAAAAAAACATGAATGGATGATGGAAATGAACAGAGCTTTGCCACATACTCTAATTATGAAGCTCAGGACTTCTGAATTTCTCAGTTTCATCATCTGTGTACTTGTTTCAGGTCAACGGCAAAGTTGCCAAGCTATTGTACCCGGAGGTAGCATTTACAGAGGGAGGTGAGCAATGGCAACCCCCATGTGACAGGTCTATTTAAAGGGGCACCACCTACACATTGTTATGCTCACCATCTCATCCAGGCTTGTGATGACCACCAAGTGACCCTTCTTATCTTCACAGTGTTTTTTGGCATAATTCCATGGCCTTGCGTTCCGGGAGAGGTAGTAGCAGTTTAGGCCAAAGTGTGTCCATTCTGAACCGCACAATGGATCAGTGGTGCCTGGGAGGGGGAAAGAGAAAGAGTGGAGGAAAAAAGAGAAGAAATTGAGGAGAAGAGGAGAAAAAGAAGGGAGAGGAGGGAGAGAAGGAGAGAGAAGGGGGAATGAGAATCACAGGTATTTGTCTCTGTAGACTATTGTAGTTGACAGAAAAACTGGAAGGGTCTCGTTATGTTGGAGACCAGCAGGTGGATTTTTCTCATCTCTGTTTCTATTAAAGCTGACCTTTCATCAAAGGTTTGTAAATGATGTATGCATCGACAATATAATTAATCCCTGTAGCTGGAATAGCTTAATCCTGGTAGAGAGTTCATTCTCTAAGGGTGGAACCCCAAATATATTCCTATCACACTCTTTCCTCCATACGCCTTGGATTATAAGGGGGCTGCAGCAACAGCCAGCTAGTTACCTGGTGCCAACATAGAAGAAAGTATGTCACCAGTAGAGTTTGGGCCGAACATTGGCTGTTTTCCCCCAGTGAACACCCAAATTTCCAGGGTGTTTGGCGGGTGTTTGACCCGCCGAATGCCCTGCAATGCACTGCACGCTGCACAGTGCATTCTGCGCCCTTAGGGTCTGGTAGGGATTTTAAGGGGAACACAGAAGCCCCCCTCATGAACCATACCAGGCCACATTCTCTCAACATGGTGGCATGTGGTTCCCCACCCCAAAGCACCTTGTCCCCATGTGGATGGGGTCAAGGGCCTGGGGGCTTATCGGAATCTGGAAGCCCCCTTTAAGAAGGGGGGCCCCCAGATCCCGGCCCCCAATGTGAATGAGTATGGGGTCCATAGTATCCATACCCATTCACCAAAAAAGTGTCAAAAAGTAAGAGAAACACACACACAGTTTTTTTCCTTTATTAAAAAATAAAAAAACAATTTCCTCCAATGTAAATCCATTATCAATCATGATGCCCGCGGCCGCCGGCCCTGAGAAAGAAAAGAAAAATGCTCCGCACTCATTGACGAATGCCTCCTCTGCTGTTTAACAATTCTTATTTAGGTAGGGGCCACCTAGCGACGTCTCCTGGTGGCACCGCCTCCTTGTGATGTCACTGACTCAGCATGCAGTGGTCCGTGATGTTACAAGGGGGGGGCAGTGTCACCAGATGATGTCACCAGGGAGCCTGGCCCCTTACCTATATAAGAACTGTTAAGCAGCGGAGGAGGCATTTGGCAGTCGGGCATCAATGAGTGAGGAGCGTTTTTTTTTCTTTTTTTGGGTCCAGCAGCGGGAGTCATGATTGATGAGGGATTTACATCGGGGGGACATTGTTTTTTTATTTTTTAATAAAGGAACTGTCAAAACTGTCTCTGTGTTTTTATTTCTTTTTGACACTTTTTTGGTGAATGGGTAGGGGTACTATGTACCCCAAACTCATTCACATGGGGGGGGGTCTGATGTCCCCCTTCTTAAAGGGGGCTTCCAGATTCCGATAATTCCCCTGCCCACAGACCCCAACAACCACAGTCCAGGGTTGTGGGGAAGAGACCCTTGTCCCCATCAACATGGGGACAAGGTCCTTTGGGATGGGGGGACAGAGCCCCCCTGCCACTAAGCACCCACCCCCCATGTTGAGGGCATTTAGCCTGGTATGGTTCAGGAGGGGGCAATCTCTGTGCTTAGGGCTAGGTACTTTTTCACTTTTTTAAATTATTTTTAATGCACTTATTGGGGGAGTGGTGTTGGGAGGGGGTTGTGGATATAAAACCCAAAGGGTGTCACTATTGCATTTGTTTTGAGAAAGATGGGATGTGCCCCAATGAAACGTTGACTTTAATCAAAACACATTAGAAATGTCTCCTGTGACAAGGCCTGTTGAGATCACCTGGTGCCTACTTCATATTCTACATACCTCCTTCAAGGGTTGCACCTGGACCTCTACATCCATATGCTGTGGCTCACGTCTACATTGCATATACCATAACCAAATTTTTCAGACTTACACAAGCAAATCCAGTTTTTCCAGGCCATTGTTTGAGATTCGCAACCCAAACAAAGCAATTGGGGGCTAGTCGGGGACTTTACTCCTAACACAAAATGATCTGGTGCCTTGTATCTTTGAGGAAAGATGAACTATACAATGCATGATTATTATTTTTGCACAGTTACCTGACCTAAAGCACATAAAAATGGTTCTTTATTGCCCCGAGAAAATAAATAAATAAAGAGAATGTATATAAACGTATATAAAAATGACCAGGTTGGCCGGGACAGTTCCACATCTCAGTCTTCCGCCCTGATGAAGTTGTGTCCCAGGATCAAGGCATCATCCTTATTTGAGTTTCTGTGCATGTGCAGTAACTCATAAAAAGGGTATTAACTTAAAGGTTCACAGTCATGCTGGGCACTTCTAACTTATTTATAGGTTGGACCACATGGACACAGTGGGTGGGATCTGGGTTGGGCTGCCAAAAAAAGGTGGATGTGTCAAGTGTTGGTTGGGGGTGGGAGTGACAGTGTCATTGGATTGGGACCAATATTTTGGTAAGTAAGGATCAATTAATAACTGTGAAAAAGTCTGTGGTTCAGAGAAAATGAAGGTTAGGAGGGTAGGTGCCCTGATTCCCGAAATAGGAAAAAGCATACCATTTGGGTTGCGGAGTCCATCTGTTAGTTTCCCCACCGCGCCCAAAATCCTCTGATTGTCGCTGGTAAGGGAACCTGTAATATGAACAATGAAAAGATCAATATGTCTGTGTCTTCTTTATTAGGGAGGTGGCATTAACGATTCAGAAGAGAGGAACACCGGAAGTATCCCCCAATCTATTGGCTCCTTGTGAGGGACCTTTAACTTCATTGTGAAAGGCCAACTCTAGTTGGGGAAAGTTTAGATTCTCAGCCTGGGATAATGGATACAGGAGAACAGTTTCCACTCCCCTCAACATCTGCTCTAGATGAGTCTGATCTGTAAATAGCAGACATGTGCAATTTGTTTCGTTCCAAATTCGTTTTTTAATTAATTTCGACAATTTCGTTAATTCGGAAAACATCCAAATTAACGAAAACCCGTTCAACAAATTTTTTCGAATATTCGTAAATTCAAATACCGTATATACTCGAGTATAAGTCGTTTCGAGTATAAGTCGAGGCCCTAATTTACCACAAAAAAAATGGGAAAAACTTATTGACCCGAGTATAAGACGAGGGTGAGAAATGCACAGCTACTGTAAGTGGAAAAGAGGGTCAACAATGCCCATTTGCAGCATCACTGTGCCCATTTGCAGCCATAGGTCCCCTGAACTTCAAACTCGGTAGTTAAGGGTTCCTAGATGCCCCCTAGCTGCAGCAAAAATTTGGGGTCTCTGAACCCAAAGGGTCCCGAAATAACATTGCTGCAGATGGACACAGCTGACCGAATTTGGGGCCCCGTATCTCGGGGTCACTTAGTGCTAAGAACCCCAAATTTGGTGTGCAAACCCAGTGGAACTAGCAGCATAACATTTCCAAAGCTGAGGGTTTCTTGCACCAAGTGGCCCCGAGATACAGGGCCCCAAAAATCAGTTCAGAAAATGTCAAGCACTTTTCTGCAGCAGAGAATGACATTTTCCGAAGCGGTTTGGGGCCCCGTATCTCAAGGCCACTTAGAGCTAGGAACCCCAGCTTTGGATATGTTATGGTACCAATTCCAGTGGGTTTTCACACCAAATTTGGAGTTCCTAGAACCAAGTGGCCCTGAGATATGGGGCCCCAAAATCGGTTCAAAAAATGTCAAGCACTTTTCTGCAGCAGAGAATGACATTTTCCAAACCGATTTTGGGGCCCCGTATCTCGGGGCCACTTAGAGCTAGGAACATCATCTTTGGATATGTTGTGGTACCAGTTCCACTGGGTTTGCACACCAAATTTGGGGTTCCTAGCATCTAGTGGCCTGAGATACGGGGCCCCAAATTTGGTTCGGAAAATGAAATTTTTTGCTGCAGAAAAGTGCTTGACTCGAGTATAAGTCGAGGGGGGCACTTTCAGCACAAAAAAATGTGCTGATAAATTCGACTTATACTCGAGTATATACGGTATTCGAAAATTCGTAAATTAGTTAATTCGTAAATTCAAAAATTCCTGAATTCGTAAATTCAAAAATTCCTGAATTCGTAAATTCAAAAATTCCTGAATTTGAAAATCCGAAAACATGAAAATTCAAAAATCAGAAATAATAACCAACTATTAAATTTATAGCTATGGGAATTTCATTTCAAAGTTGGCTGTTAGTGAAAGTAACAAATACAAATTTATCTGAAGTTATGAATTATCCGAAATAACGAATGCCGCATCTAAATGAATAGAACGTAACAAATTAATAATAATAAATAACAATAATAATAATAAAAACTTTTGATTATTATTATTTATTATTAATTTGTTCCGTTCCATTTGTTTAGATGCGGCATTCGTTATTTCGGATAATTCGTAACTTCGGATAAATTTTTATTCGCTACGTTTACTAACAGCCAAATTTGAAAGGAAATTCCAATACCCAAAAATTTGAAAATCTGAAATAATAACTAACTATTACATTTATAGGTGCTGGAATTTCATTTCAAAGTTGGTTGTTAGTGAACGTAACGAATACAAATTTATCTGAAGTTACGAATTATCCGAAGTTAGGAATGCCGCAAAGGAACATAACGAATTAATAATAATAAAGAACAATAATAATAATAAAAAATACTTTTTATTATTATTATTTATTATTCATTTTTTTCCGTTCCATTTGTTTAGATGCGGCATTTGTTATCTCGGATAATTCGTAACTTTGGATAAATTTTTATTCGTTACGTTCACTAACAGCCAATTTGAAATGAAATTCCAATACCTATAAATTTCTTAGTTATTATTCGTTAGTTAGTATTATTTTGAATTTTCAGATTTTCGTTCTTTCGCATTTTTGTATTTATTTTCTTATTTTCAGATTTACGAATTTACGAATTTACAAATTTACGAATTTCTAAATTTACGAATTTCTAAATTTACGAATTTCTAAATTTACAAATTTTCAAATTTTTGAAGTTACGAATTGCGATCATAACGAGTGACCCGAAAAACAAAAAAAAACGAATGAAACAATAACTAACACAGTTTTGCACTTGTCACATAAATAGTCATTTGTGAATTGCATAACTTTATGCAGGCTGAACAAAATCATCTCATATTCGGGAAAATAAAACATTTTTAGATACATCTGATTTTATGACTAATTTGCTTGTCATCATTGGTGACATAACATTGTTACCAGAAGACAAAGTGGAGAAAGATGTCTTCTGAAAGGACACAGACAGAAATGAATCCCCCAGTGGAGGTCCTGCTCCTTCCTGGATCTATGAGAAAGGTACTTTTATTTTTGTTTGCTTCCCTGTTAAAGAAAATGGAACTTGTTTCCTGGAAAAAAACTCTCCCTACTGGGGGCACTAGAAAAAAAAAAAACTTACAGAAGATCTGATCCTGCTTCATTCCTTCATTCCATCCATAAAGTGGAAAGTTTTGGCTTCCAAAAGGAGATTGCATTGTGTTGAAGAACATTCAATTGCCCAGTTTTCATAAAACACTCAAACATCTTGTAGGGATGGTGGCAACACCACATTCATGCCCATGGTTTTGGACAGCCAGATGTTTAAAACATTTGGTCATATATCCATATCTTCCTACTTTTGTACACTGTTCCCCCTTGTTTTATTTTTTTGTGTACACATCGGTTCTATAACTGAACATTGACCTCTATGCCTTTTGGAGTTGCACATTTAGCTTTCCGATTGGGCATGGCCATTGAAATGACACAAAGTATTCGTGGGTCTGATTATTTGATGTGTTTTAAGACTTGCCCTTCCTCAGGGAAAACCCATTCGACCTTCACAATGACAAGAAAAAAATGTGGTTTATTGGTTGTTTGTTTATTATCACATTTTCCATTTTCATCATGAAAATCCAGCGGAAGTCTTGAAACACATCGGTCATTTGGGCATGATACAGTCTTCATAAGGTGAATTGGCACTATATCTGTAGTGTTTTCAGATTTATATATTGTCCTTTGTGCCATATTTTTGGATATACAACATGATATATACTACTCAAATAGGAGGTGCAACAATCCATGATCTATGTTAATATACACTCACTCCTTTTGCCTTCATTCTTCATATCAGTATCATAGATACAACAAGGTGTTGGAAACGTTCCTCAGAGATTTTGCTCCATAGCATAGCACACAATTGCTGCAGGTTTATCAGTTGCACATCCATGATGCCAATCTCCTGGTTCCACCACATCCCAAAGGTGCTCTATTGGATGAGATGTGGTGAGTGTGGAGGCCATTGGAGTACAGGGACCTCATTGTCCAGCGGTGAGATGATTGTAGCTTTGTGACATGGTGCATTATCCTGCTGGAAGGAGCCATCAGAAGATGGGGACACTGTAGTCATAAAGGGATGGACATGGTCAGCCACAATATTCAGATAGGCTGTGGGGTTTAAACCATGATCAATTGGTACTAAGGAGCCCAAAGTGTGCCAAGAAAATATCCCCCCCACACCATTACACCACCACCAGCCTGAACCGTTGATATGAGGCAGGATGGATCCTTGCGCCAAATTCTGACTCCACCATCTGAATGTCGCACCTGAAATTAAGACTCATCAGACCAGGCAACATTTTTCCAATCTTCTATTGTCCAATTTTGGTGATCCTGTGTGAATCGTAGCCTCAGTTTCCTATTCTTAGCTGACAGGAGTGGCACCCGGTATTGTCTTCTGCTGCTAGAGCCCATCTGCTTCACGGTTGGATGTGTTGTGCATTCAGAGATGGTATTCTGCATACCTTGGGTGTAACGAGTGGTTATTTGAGTTACTGTTGCCTTTTGTATCATCTGGAACCAGTCTGCCCATTCTCCTCTGACATCAACAAGGCATTTTCCTCCACGCAACTGCCGCTCACTGGATATTTTCTCTTTTCCCCGCCATTCTCTGTAAACCTGAGAGTTGGTGGTGTGTGAAAATCCCAGAAATACTCAGACCAGCCCGTCTGGCACCAACAACCATGCCATGTTTAAAATCACTTAAATCCCCCTTCTTCCCAATTCTGATGCTCGGTTTAAACTTCAGCAAGTCGTCTTCACCATGCCTTGATCCCTAAATGCATTGAGTTTGCTGCCATGTGATTAGCTGATTAGCAATTTGTGTTACCAAGCATTTGAACAGGTGTGCCTAATAAAGTAGCAAGTGAGTGTATACTGCATTTGTGCTTTAACTGTGGTCAATAAAGTTTTCTTGAACTTTTTATGTGCTGTTTTTGGGGATGGTGCCCTAAAAAGTCCATGCCATCTTATATTTCTATCAGGTCTACAAAGTAGACCTGGACACCAAACAACAAAGCATAGTGTGAAATATTGGTGCCGGGGAAGCTTGCATCGGACAGATCTAACACAACCCATTATTCTTACCTGTGATTTCATCCGACAGAAAAAGGTTCACCAGCGACTTGATATTCCTCACTTTGCTTGTCACGCCGTGTTCTGAGGAGACAGGAAATCAGTCTTTAGACCTCTAAACTGTACACATGCTCACCTTCTCAGATGTTTCTGCTGCCCATAAAGAACATTACCCGGGAGGGCTGAGCCATATACAGATTCTTCCCCTCTCCTCATCCCCATAACATTGGGGTTGGGGGTTCTGTAGTCCAGCAGGGGAATACTGGGCTGGGATGGCAACCTTACTTGGGGTTTCAGTATAGAAAAGTCACTGTGTTGTCAGCTCACTATAGTAAGGAATTGAATTTCAAGAAGACCAAGAGGTTAAATGATACATAGTTTACATAGTTAGTCAGGTTGAAAAAAAGACAAAGTCCATCTAGTTCAACCATAAAAATAAATAAAAAATAATATCAAATAATCCCATATACACAATCATATACCCAAAGTTGACCCAGAGGGAGCGAAAAACCTCAGCAAAGAATGATCCAATTGGCTACAGGGGAAAAAATTCCTTCCTGATCCCCAAGAGGCAATCAGATTTTCCCTGGATCAATTTTACCTATAAACATCAGTACCCAGTTATATTATGTACATTTAGGAAAGAATCCAGGTCTTTCCTAAAGCCATCTACTGAGCCGGCCAGATCCACCTCTGACCGTAAAGTGAATAGCTCAACACCAAGTTCACTACATGGACCCCTTATATATTTGTACTTGGTGATCATATCCCCCCTTATTCTCCTCTTCTCAAGAGAGAATAAATTCAGTTCATCTAATCTCTCCTCATAGCTGAGCTCCTCCATGCCTCTTATCAGTTTGGTTGCCCTTCTCTGCACTTTCTCCAGTTCCCCGATATCCTTTTTTGAGAACTGGTGCCCAAAACTGAACTGCATATTCCAGATGAGGTCTTACTAATGATTTGTACAGATGATGATGTACAGATGATATCTCTCTCTCTGGAATCCATACCTCTCTTAATACAAGAAAGGACTTTGCTTGCGTTGGAAATCACAGCTTGGCATTGCATGCCATTATTAAGCTTATGATCTACCAGAACTCCCAGATCCTTCAGATCCTTCTCCACTATGGATTCCCCAGTTGTACTCCCCCTAGTATGTATGATGCATATTCTTAGCCCCCAAGTGCATAAGTTTACATTTATCAACATTAAACCTCATCTGCCACAAAGTCGCCCAATTAGACAGTGCATTGAGATCTATCACCTAAAAACGTGACACTAAAAATAAATGCAATCAATTCCTGATGAAATAACCAAATAAATGGTGGATAAATAAGTCATGAAGTGACAGTTCACAGTGCAAATAAAGTGCATTGAGGTCCTGTAAGGACGTTATTCCACTCCATAGCTTGGTGTCATCTGCAAAAACTGAAATTATACTTTTAATCCTAGACCCAATATCATTTATAAAGATATTAAAAAGTAAGGGTCCCAGCACTGAGTCATTAACCACTACCAGTGGCGTCGGGGGGGGGGGGGGGAGTGGAAGCTGAGGGGGCCTGGAGCCCCGAGTGGGTCCCCAAAAAGCCCGGGTCTTGGGCATGCACGATTCTATTATTAGCCCTGATCGCCGCCGCTGAGTGGGGACTGATCTGAACCTTGAGCATGGCCGAGTGACATAGCAGATCCCGCCTTCTGGAGCCTGCAATGCCTATGATGGACATCCCACTGGTCCAATGCGGGGACCGTGGGATGTGTGACATCCATCATAGGCACTGCATTCTTCAGAAGGGGGGAATTACAATGTGGCCACCATGTCAATATGAGATCCCCGCTCGGTGCTCGGCTCTCCTCCTCTGGCTCTGTCTCTGGCTGCCTGCTGTGATGATGATGGGCGTACCGCACACCGCAAACTAGGGCTGAGCTGCAGGACACATGAAGTCTGTCTCCTGGTCAGGTAGGTCAGTGTATGACTGTCAGGTAGGTCCGTGTATGTATGTCAGGTACGTCAGTGTAGGTCAGTGTATGTATGTCAGGCAGGTCAGTGTATGAATGTCGGGTAGGTCAGTGTATGTATGTCAGATAGGTCAGTGTATGTATGTCAGGTAGGTCAGTGTAGGTCAGTGTATGTATGTCAGGCAGGTCAGTGTATGAATGTCGGGTAGGTCAGTGTATGTATGTCAGGTAGGTCAATGTAATGGTCAGTGTGTGTCAGGTAGGTCAGTGTAATGGTCAGTGCGGGCCAGGTGGGTCAGTGTAATGGTCAGTGTGGGTCAGATAGGTCAGTGTGTCAGGTAGGTGAGTTTAGTCAGCATTGATGGGCACTGATAAGCCAGGCAGCAACCAGCAAGTGAGCTTACCCCCCCGCCACACAACCACACAACCCCACTGCCCAGCCAAAAAAACCCGCAACCCCCCCCCCCTGCACAGTGCCTGGCTTGGACTTTGGGCTGAAGCCCCTGGTCTTTTTGCCGCCTAGCAACGCCCCTGACCATTACTCTCTGAATTCTGTCTTTTAGCCAGTTTTCTGTCCATTTACAAACTCATATTTCCAAGCCTGTAGATACCTAGACATACAATATTGTTTAACTGAACATTGACCTCAGTGATCTCCAGAATGTGACCAACTGGCTGTTATGCTTTCATAATTTTATCCAGAATACTTCCATAATTCTACTGTGTCCTGGAAGTATCTTTACGGATCTATACGGTATAAATATCTATACGGAAAGAGGCTGAGCATATGTATATATACACATTTCTGAGTAGGAATAAACCAAATGTACCTGGGTTCAATTCAAGCAGGTTTTGGCTAACATTTCTGAGTCCGAACTCCTTTGAAGTCAATGGGAGCCGAATGTTAAAAACGAGTATTGGTCACTGCTGTCTAGGCTAAGAGGCATGGATGGATGGGCATTGCCCCGGGGAGCATGTATCAAAGCCCCCCACCCCCCCAAAAAAAAATGCTTAAAAAGAAACATTATACGACAGCTGTCAGATATCTGCCATAACCTCGGTATCTTTTTTAACAGCGTGCGTTCTGCTTTCAGATAAAAGTGGTCTCTGTGGCAGACTCGCCGCAAGGTCACTTTTATTCGGCGGTGGGAGAGGTGCCCCCCCCCCCGCTCCCCACTGGTCTCACCGGTAGCGACGGAGACGATCTGGTCCTTTCCCCTTTGAGGCATGGAGTTGAGTGAGGGAAAGATGGCCCCCACTCGGCTCCATACCATTGGATGACGGAAGCAACGTAAAACTTCACTTTCACCCAATGGTCCTAAAGGGGTAAATTTTTTTTTTTGAAGAAAAAAAGAAATTTTTTTTTTTTTTTGCTTTTAAGTGTAAATGTCTTTTTGACCCCAGAGAAGGTCCTGCCATGCTATTTTTTTCTATTACAAGGGATGTTTACATTCCTTGAAATAGGAATAAAAGTGACCCAATTTTTTTTAAAGACTGTGTAAAATTAAAAATAAAAAGCAAAATAAATAAGAAAAAAAAAACTGAAAGCGCCCCGTCCCACCGAGCTCGCGCGCAGAAGCGAACACATATGAAAAAAGAGTCTAAAAATAGGTATATTACTGTATTTAAAGGAATATTCAATTTTTACACTGTCCCTCTATTTTTTTTTTTTTTACTTTTATTTCTATCACAAGAAATGTAAAGATCCCATGTGATAGAATTAAAGCACGATTGGTCCTTTCTATGGAGACATCTGGGGTCTGTAGGACCTCAGATCTCTCCACTATCCTTGAAAGCATGAGATCCAAAATAAAAACATTGATCTCATGCTTTCCAAAAAAATGACAGTGTTCACATCTGCCCTAGCTGGAAGTGACAAAAATATTTGTCGCTTACGGTCTTCTAGACCGTAGAGGTGATCAGAGACGATTTTGTTTCCAGTCACCTCTATTGTAAGCCAGCACAACTGCCGGATCAGATCCTGGGCTCCTTACTGGGACAGGCGAGCCTGAGGAGGCACAGGTGGAAGGTATGGGGGGATCCGCTTGCATTGCCTATAAAAGCGATCCAGTGGCTACTTAGCCGCTAGGATTGCTTTTACTTCTTGGAGCATCGCTGCCCAGAATTTTTGATACTGAGGTTATGGCTGACAGCTGCAGCCATAACACTGATATAACCACTTGCAGTAAATAATATACATGATTTGGTGGCAAGTGGTTAAAATAGCCAGAAAATAAAGAGCCAAAATGTAAAAAAAAATGGCGTAGAGGTCCCCCCAAAAATCGATAACAGACCCTTATCCGAGCGCGCAACCTAGCAGGCAACAGGAAGGGGGGAGGAGAGAGCACCCCCCTCTTGAACCCTACTAGGCCACACGCCCTCAACATAGGGAGGATGCTTTGGGGTCCCCCCCAAAACACCTTGTCCCCATGTTGTTGGGGACAAGGACCTCATCCCCAGAACCCTTGCCTGGTGGTTGTGGGGGTCTGCAGGCGGGGGCTTATTGGAATCTGGAAGCCCGCTTTAACAAGGGGACCCCCAGATCCCGCCCCCCCATGTGAATGGGTATCGGGTACATTGTACCCCTACACATTCACCAAAAATAGTGTCAAAAATGGTAAAAATGGCAGTAGACAATTTGGGACAAGTCCTGCAATGCCCATTCATCTTCGATCACAGCATCCGACGTACCGTGAAAGAAAAAAAAGAAAACAGAAAAAACTCCACCTCCATGGGAGGCTCCTGCTGATTGCAGGCTTTTTGCAATGACAGTAGTTATATAGCTGAGGGCGGGGCCACCCGGTGATGTAAACGGGTGACCCCACCCTCAGATATATAAGAGCTGTCAATGCAGAAAGCCTGCAATCAGCGGGAACCTTCCATGGAGGTGGAGTTTTTTCCGTTTTCTTTTTTTTTTTTTCTCGGTCCGTCAGATACTGTGATCGAAGATGAATGGGCATCACAGGACACTTTTTTTTTTAATAAAGGACTTGTCCCAAATTGTCTACTGTCATTTTTACCATTTTGACACTTTTTTTGGTGAATGTGCAGGGGTACAATGTACCCGATACCCATTCACATAGGGAGGGGGGGCCCGGGATCTGGGGGTCCCCTTGTTAAAGGGGGCTTCCAGATTCCGATAAACCCCCCCGCCCGCAGACTGCTCAGACTGCTACAACCACCGGGCAAGAGTTGTGAGGAAGAGGCCATTTTCCCCATCAACATGGGGACAAGGGGGTTTGGGGGGATCCCAAAACATCCTCCCCATGTTGAGGGCATGTGGCCTGGTACGGTTCAGGAAGCGGGGGTTCCCCCCCCTTTTTCTGCGGCCTGCCAGGTTCAATGCTCGGTTAAGAGTCTTTCTATGGATTTTGGGGGGAGCCCCTACAAGATTTTTTTTTTTCTTAATTTTGGCTCTGGGTTCCTCTTAAGGGCCTGGTATGGATTTTGGGGGGACCCCCACGCAATTTTTTTTAAATTTTGGTGCGGGGTTCCCCTTAATATCCATACCAGACCCAAAGGGCCTGGCAATGGACTGGGGGGGGACCCATGCCATTTTTTTTCAATGATTTTTATCTATATTGCCGGGATCCGGCAATACATTACAGCCGCTTTTAAATGTTTTCCTTTACAAATGTAATTTTGCGGCTCTCATTCATAAAACTATGTACGTCTGCTGTGTAGGCAGCCGTACATAGTTTGGGGCATGGACTCAGCCCCCTGAGCCATGATTGGCCAAAGGCACCCTGCCTTTGGCCAATCAAGGCTCTCACAGCAGAGCGTGCTGTGATTGACCAAAGCATGCAGGTCAGGTGCATGCTTTGGCCAATCAGCAGCCGTCAATGCACTTTGATCTCGCAATGCATTGACGGTCTCGCTGTTCATTATGGCACGTTCCGCGGGCGGTCAAATTTTCCACGAATGCCCCATAATGTTCAGTATTCGGCGAAGGGGCGTATACCCAATTTTCGACTGGAATTTACGTTCGACTCGAACCGCGGGCTCTTCCCTAGTCCTGAGCATCTCATCAACTTATAGCACTTGTTGGGGTCAACTGCCCTTTGTTTACATCCTGAATGTTATCACTGCCCAGATCACAGGTGACAGCTTATGCCCCCCAACCTCCAAACCCCCAAAACCTACCATTGAAATCAGTCATAAAGCTTTCAATGGCTGTCAGTTTCTCCATCATCCGTGAATCTGGAAAAGAAGAACATTCACAGGGTGAGAAGACAAGAACCTCCACATCACCCAGTGTCACCCCCCCTATACAACCCAAAGTCCCCACTTACTCTCTTCATATAGTTGGTCCACTCTGGAGTGCACCTCGATACTCATATTTCTCAGCTTCACCTCCAGGCTGTGTTTCGTCTCACCCACCCCCTGACCTGCCGGAAGAAAGTACACCTCATTACATTCCAGTTGATGAGAGAAGTAACAGATATTTTTTGGGCTTCTACACATGGATGGTGGGTGAACAGACCATCCTATGCCTTCTGGAAATTAGTGCACCAGCTGAAGAAAGCAGAGGAGGTTATACTAGAAGAGGAGACAAAATTATTTTGGGTCCCACGATAAATGTTTAAAGGACCCACTCAGATTGTCAAGGCCCGATGAGTTAAATTCTGCTAACCAGTGAGGGTGCAGGCTGAGGAAAGTTTCATCCCAAAGCATAATGTAGAAATAAGAAGAGATGACCCGGCCGCGCACACCTCACCCATCCCGAGAGGTTAGCGGGTAAAAGCAACCTCAGCTGCATTTATCCAGACCATGACTCCAACATGTTTTGCCCCATTCGCCATGATTAAGCCCCAGGGGCGGGGGCAAAAGGTGTTGGAGTCATCATCTGGATGAATGGAGCTGAGGCTGCTTTTACCTGCTAACCACTCGGGTCGGGTGAGGTGTGCGGCGGCCTGGCTATCTCTTCCTATTTCTGGAAAAAAAAAAATGGGTTTGAATTAAAGTTTTTTTTTTTTAATGGGTTACATTCATAAACAGCTGTGATTTACTATTGTGTGCTGTGATTGGCCCACAGCTATCAGATGGTACGGGGTGCTGTGACTGGCCCAGGTAGCATGTGACAGCTGTGGACCAATCACAGCATCACTATAGGAATCACAGCTGTTATGAATGAACCTCATTCATAACAACTTGTTTTACATTGTGATCATGTGATCGCGCAGCGGGAGCCGCAATCCGCTCTGTCCAGTGCACTGCATGCCCCTAACACGGAGGAGGCTGGTATGTGATCCAGCCTACCCGTGCCTTCCTGCTGCAGTAAATGAGAGATACAATGTAACATTGTTTATAAACATTGATCAGACAGGAGATAGAGAGATACAAAGTAACATTGTTTATAAACATTGATCAGACAGGAGATGAGAGATACAAAGTTGCAGTGTTTATAAACATCATTAATATGGGATATAGAGAGATACAAAGTAACATTGTTTATAAACATTGATCAGACAGGAGATACAAAGTAACATTGTTTATAAACATTGATCAGACTGGAGATACAAATTAACATTGTTTATAAACATTGATCAGACTGGAGATAGAGAGATACAAAGCAACATTGTTTATAAACATTGGTCAGACAGGAGATAGAGAGATACAAAGTAATATTGTTTATAAACATTGATCAGACAGGAGATAGAGAGATACAAAGTAACATTGTTTATAAACATTGGTCAGACAGGAGATACAAAGTAACATTGTTTATAAACGTTGGTCAGACAGGAGATACAAAGTAACATTGTTTATAAACATTGATCAAACAGGAGATAGAGAGATACAAAGTAATATTGTTTATAAACATTGATCAGACAGGAGATACAAAGTAACATTGTTTATAAACATTGATCAGACAGGAGATAGAGAGATACAAAGCAACATTGTTTATAAACATTGATCAGACAGGAGATAGAGAGATACAAAGTAACATTGTTTATAAACATTGATCAGACAGGAGATACAAAGTAACATTGTTTATAAACATTGATCAGACAGGAGATAGAGAGATACAAAGCAACATTGTTTATAAACATTGATCAGACTAGAGATAGGGAGATACAAAGTAACATTGTTTATAAACATTGATCAGACTAGTGATAGAGAGATACAAAGTAACATTGTTTATAAACATTGATCAGACAGGAGATAGAGAGATACAAAGTAACATTGTTTATAAACATTGATCAGACGGGAGATAGAGAGATACAAAGTAATGTTCTAAAAATTATACTTTTTATCTACAGTAATAATATATAATTTTTGAACACTCAGTAATGTTCCTGAACTGTGACAATGTGGTGGGAAGATGGTGGGAACTCACGTGTGATGGTGACGATGAGGATGATGATGATGAAGATGAGTCCAGTGCAGACTGCTGACAGGGAGCAGATGAGGGTGGAGGAAGGTTCCGGGACCCCTCTCTTCATCATGATTGCTGATAAAAGAAGAAAACGATGAGCGTTCAATGCTAATACATTACCAAATACACAGTCACATATCTACTACAGGACAACCCCAAACTACCGATCAATTACAAAAGTATCCAAATCTGCACAGTACAACTTCTCTTATCCTGTATGTCGGGTGTAATTCTCGGTATCTGTTCTTATTCTGTATGTATGGACTCTGCACAGTACTACTTCTCTTGTCCTGTATGTAAGCACTCTGCACAGTACTACTTCTCTTGTCCTGTAGGTCGGGTGTAATTCTCAGTATCAGATTTTCATACCTTGACGAATCTGGTTGGTTACTCCAGCTCCATTCGATTGTTTTGTGTCCTCCTCAAGACTTTGGAAATCCTCGTATTTCACAGACATGATCTGAATGTGGAGGATAAAAGATAGATAGATAGATAGATAGATAGATAGATAGATAGATAGATAGATAGATAGATAGATAGATAGATAGATAGATAGATAGATAGATAGATAGATTGATAGATAGATAGATAGATAGATAGATAGATAGATAGATAGATAGATAGATAGATAGATAGATAGATAGATAGATAGATAGATAGATAGATAGATAGATAGAGATACTGTAGATGATCGGTTCTTCTCTCACCTCGTAGTGTCAGGTTATAATAATAGAAGTTCCTCCTCTGTAGATGTTTCCTCTGTATAATTTCTCCTCCCCCGGTCATTTCCAGTTAAATATTTCATCATCCAGGAGGTCACATGACTGATATTATTTCCATGGTCATTCTTTATCTCACACAGCAGAAGTCTCCTATTATTACACAAGAATAATAGTTAGAATCACACAAGCCTGGCCACTGTGAGTCATGTTGGCTAATTACCAAGTGGTACTGTAGGTGTCCACCATAACACTGATGTGCCCCAAGGCACTTTCACATATGACTTCTCAAACCAACGTGGAGCCAAACGCAAGGTGCCAAAAGAGTCAGCGTCAAAATTACAGGTTTGTTGGGGGAAAAAAAAAATTATTGAGGAAAAAAAAATTATTGAGAAAAAAAAAATACTTAATTTTCCAAACATGGACACACAGCTTCAACAAACCGAACTCAAGACGAGAGGTCATATTATTATTATTATTCATATTTCTGAAGTCAACAGAAATTGTCACAGGGTCCTCAAATTAATGGAAGGGCCGTTCAGAAAACTTCCACCATCAGATGTCTTTGGTCTTGGTCATCTATGGTCACCTATGGTCATCGAGATTCAATGTGCACTGCCAACAGATAACTGGCAGTAGATCCATAATGGAATGGGCAGCCACCTTGAAGGTCACTAGGTTGCTCCTGATGTAATGTAATATACACAGTATGTCAAAAAATATATAAATATATATATATATATATATATATATATATATGTCAAAAAATATATGTGGCCTTCTGGTCCAACATCAGTGCCTAACCTCACAAATGCTCTTCTGGAAGAATGGTCAAACATTCCCATAGACACCCTCCTAAACCTTGTGGACGGCCTTCCCAGAAGAGTTGAAGCTGTTATAGCTGTAAAGGGTGGGCCAACTCAATATTGAACCCTACGGACTAAGACTGGGATGCCATTAAAGTTCATGTGCGTGTAAAGGCAGGCGTCCCAATACTTTTGACAGTATAGTGCATATATATGTGTATATATATATATATATATATATATATATATATATATATATATATATATATATATATATATATATATATATACTGTATCTATCAATCTATATATATATATATATATATATACTGTATCTATCAATCTATATATATATATATACTGTATCTATCAATCTATATATATATATATATATATATACTGTATCTATCAATCTATATATATATATATATATATACTGTATCTATCAATCTATATATATCTATTTATCTACTGTGTATATATATAGCTATCGTATATCTTTTGATTAATACTAATATATTTTGGAGAAGGATATATGGGGCTGTTTGGCTCTTGCGAGACCATTGGGGGATTCTTAGGGAGTGGCCTTTGTGGGCTGGTCTAAGTTATGTATCATCTGACTGATTGGTTCCCCCCACATTCTCAGTGAGGGGGGGAGTTGCCGGTAATGTGCGAGCATTTAAAGTGTTGGGTTTCATCAGGTTGGATTAGCCCTGAAGAAGAGGGCACGACCCCCCGAAACGAATGAGTCTATCAATCATGCCTTCCTGTGTGTTTTTACAGATTGTTGAAGATTCCCCCATCTGAGGAGGGCTGCATCAGGCAAAGTGTTGCGATGACACCATTGGGTGCGTTGCTGCTTGAGCGCTGGAGTGTTTTTCTCTATAAAAGAAAAGAGTACCTGTGGTCTTCAGGAGTATAATATATGTACTGTAACTCAGCTGGTGAGTTTTCCCATAACAAAATCCAGAGGCTGGTCGTGGGCAGGGCAGGGCAGGCAGCAGGCAATAAGCATAATCCAGAGTCAGTCAAAGTTTGGGGCAGGCAGCAGGCAAAACATAATCCAAAGACAGTCTGAGATTAGTGCAAGTAGCAGAAAGAGAGTAATCCAGAGACAGTCAGAAGTAAGGGCAGGCAGCAGGTGAAGCATAACCCAGAGACAGTTTGAGGCCAGGGTGGGCAGCTGACAAATGCGTGGTCCAAAGACAGTCCAAGGTCAGGGCAGGTAGCAATAGAAGCATAGTCCAGAGACAGTCAGAGGTCGGGGCAGGCAAAGCATAATTCAGAGACAGTCTGAGGTCAGGGCAGGTGGCAGATGAAGCATGATACAGACACAGTCCGAGGTCGAGGCAGGCAACAGGTAAAGCACAACCCAGAGACAGTTTGAGGCCAGGGCGGGCAGCTGACAAATGCGTGGTCCAAAGACAGTCCAAGGTCAGGGCAGGTAGCAATAGAAGCATAGCCCAGAGACAGTCCGAGGTCGGGGCAGGCAGCAGGCAAAACATAATTCAGAGACAGTCTGAGGTCAGGGCAGGTGGCAGATGAAGCATGATACAGAGGCAGTCTGAGGTCAGAGCAGGCTGCAGGTAAAGCACAACCCAGAGAAAATCTGAAGCCAGAGCAGACAGGAGACAAAACATGAACCAGACACAGTCTGAGTTTGGGATAGGTAGCTGACCAAGAGTAATCTAGAGAAAGTCTGGGTTCAGGGCAGGCAGAAGGCAAAGTGTAATTTAGAGACAATTTGAGGTTGGAACAGGCAACAGATGATATAGTAATCAAGGAAAAGGCTAGGGTCAAAGCAGGCTACTATGGTCAGAATCAAGATTCAGGGCATATACAGTGCTGTGAAAAAGTATTTGCCCCCTTCCTGATTTTTTTTATTATTTTGCATATTTCTCACACTTAAATGATTCAGATCATCCAACAAATTTTAATAATACACAAAGATAGCCCGAGTAAATCCAAGATGCAGTTTTTAAATTATTATTTCATTTATTAAAGGAAAAAAAAGGCTGTTCAAACCTGCCTGGCTCTAGGTGAAAAAGTAATTGCCCCCTTCCATGCTAAATCATGAATGAACTCTAATTAACCACAATTTTTTGGAAAGCTGAGTTAAATTTGACTTGCCACACCCAGGCCTGATTACTGCCAGACCTGTTGAATCAAGAAATCAGATAAATAGAAGCTGTCTGACAAAGTGAAGCACGCTAACAGATCACAAAAAAACATACATCATGCCACAATCTAACAAAATTAAAGAACAGGTTAGAAACAAAGTAATGTACATGTATAAGTCTAGGAAGGGTTGGAACTCCAGTGAACCATAGGGAGAGCCATTATCCACAAATAGAGATAACTTGGAACCTTCCCAGGAGTGGCCGGCCTACAAAAATTACTCCAAGAGCATGACGACGATTCATCCTGGAGGTCATAAAAGAACCCAGAACAACACCTAAAGAACTGCAGGCCTCATTTGCCTCAGGTAAGATCAGTGTTCGTGATTCAACAATAAGAAAGAGACTGGGCAAAAATGACATCCATGGGAGAGTTCCAAGGCCAAAGCCACTGCTGACCAAAGAGAACACAAAGGCCGATCTCATATTTACCAAAAAACATCTTGATTATCCCCAAGACTTTTAGGCAAATATTCTGTGGACTGATGAGACAAAAATTAAACTTTTTGGAAGGTGTGCGCCCCGTTACATCTGGCATAAAACGAATACAGCATTTCATAAAAAGAACATCATACCAACATTCAGTCATGGTGGTGGTAGTGTGATGGTCTGGGGCTGCTTTGCAGCTTCAGGACCTTTGACGACTTTCCATAATTGATGGAACCATGAATTCTGAGCTCTACCAGAAAATCCTAAAGGAGAATGTCCGGCCATCAGTTCGTGACCTCAAGCTCAAGTGTACTTGGGTTATGCAGCAGGACAATGATCTGAAACACAACAGCAAGTCCACCTCCAAATGGTTCAAACAAAGCAAAATTTAGGTTTTGGAGTGGCCTAGTCAAAGCCCGGACTTAAATTCAATTCAGATGCTGTATCATGACCTTACACAGGCCGTTAATGCTGGAAAACCCTCCAATGTGGCTAAATTAAAGCAATTCTGCAAAGAAGAGTGGGCCAAAATTGCTCCACATCAATGTGAAGACTCATTGACAGTTTTCACAAAGGCTTGATTGCAGTTGTTGCTGCCAAGGGTAGCACAACCAGTTATTAGGTTTAGGGGGCAATTACTTTTTCACAGCATTGTATATTAGAAGGATTGAAGGTCCTCTGAAGTTCAAGGATGACACCACTTGTCGTTGATAGTTTTATGTTGTTAGGTGATTTTGTAATTTTGTAGAAGCCTTTATTTGACCTATACTGTAGTATTATAGTCAGAATGTCAGTGAAAGGAAACACGGAAACTTCATTTTTTTTTCTAAATAAGAAGAAAAACGGGAAGTGATGTGAACTAATTCCTCTTCAGTACATCCAACAGCAGGTCCTCACACTTCCTTAGAGCACGTCCCCCCCGCTGACACATGGCTGGCTTGTGTAACTCCCTGTGTATTGGTGGCTCAATTACTCATTTTATTGACTGTGATGATGAAAATATTATAGTTTGAATCCAATGTAGAAGGGATCTCACCACTTGGTACCTGATAATAAATGTTTGGATTTATTTGTGAACATCAGACCCCCAGACCAGAATGCACAGAGAACCCCAACTCTGGTAACAACAGCGTTGTCACAGCATGTCCCTATAGTGGAGGACAGAGGAGACAAAGGACGATACTATAAAAGAAGTCAGATGAGACACATCACATCACTATGATAGCGGACAGGAGTCAAAGGATTACACTATAATAGAGGATGGAGGTGTCACATAATATCACTATGACAGTGGATGGAGGTGTCATATCATGTCAATATATCAGAGGACAAAGGAGTCAAAGCATGACACTATGATGGAGGACAGGGGTTTCACAGGTTGTCACTATATTAGAGAACAGACAAGCCAAAAGACAACATTATTGTAGAGGACAGAGGAGTCTTGTCACAATAGTAGAGGATAGAGATGGTACATCACTATAATAGAGGGTAGAGGAATCACATCACTAAGATAGAGGATGGAGGTGTCACATCATGTCACCATGATAGAGTATAGAGGTGTCATATCATGTCACTATGGTAGAGAATAGAGATGCCACATAATTTCACCATGGTAGAAGATGGAGGTGTCATATCATGTCACTCACCATGGTAGAGGATGGAGGTGTCATATCATGTCACTATGATAGTGGGTAGAGGAATCACATCACTAAGATAGAGGATGGAGGTGTTACATGTCACCATGGTAGAAGATGGAGGTGTCATATCATGTCACCATGGTGGAAGATGGAGGTGTCAAATCATGTCACCATGGTAGAGGATGAAGGTGTCATATCATGTCACCATTGTAGAGGATGAAGGTGTCATATCATGTCACCCTGGTAGAAGATGGAGGTGTCATATCATGTCACCATGGTAGAAGATGGAGGTGTCATATCATGTCACCATGGTAGAAGATGGAGGTGTCATATCATGTCACCATGGTAGAAGATGGAGGTGTCATATCATGTCACCATGGTAGAAGATGGAGGTGTCATATCATGTCATCATGGTAGAAGATGGAGGTATCATATCATGTCACCATGGTAGATGGAGGTGTCATATTATGTCACCATGGTAGAAGATGGAGGGGAGGTGTCATAGCATGTCACCATGGTAGAGGATGGAGGTGTTACATGATGTCACCATGGTAGAAGATGGAGGTGTTATATCATGTCACCATGGTAGAAGATGGAGTTGTCATATCATGTCACCATGGTAGAAGATGGAGGTGTTATATCATGTCACCATGGTAGAAGATGGAGGTATCATATCATGTCACCATGGTAGATGGAGGTGTCATATTATGTCACCATGGTAGAAAATGGAGGGGAGGTGTCATATCATGTCACCATGGTAGAGGATGGAGGTGTCATATCATGTCACCATGGTAGAGGATGGAGGTGTCATATCATGTCACTATGATAGAGGGTATGGATGTGTCACATCATGTTACCATTGTAGAGGATGAAGGTGTCACATCATGTCAACATGATAGAGTATAGAGGTGTCACATCATGTCACTATGGTAGAGGATAGAGATGTCACAACATGTCACCATGGTAGAGGATGAAGGTGTTATATCATGTCGCCATGGTAGAAGATAGAGGTGTCATATCATGTCACCATGGTAGAGGATGGAGGTGTCATATAATGTCACCATGGTAGAAGATCGAGGTGTCATATCATGTCACCATGGTAGAGGATGGAGTTGTCATATTATGTCACCATGGTAGAGGGTGGAGGAGTCATATCATGTCACTATGATAGAGGGTAGAGGAATCACATCACTAAGATAAAGCATGTAGGTGTTACATGATATCACCATGGTAGAGGATGGAGGTGTCATATCATGTCACCATGGTAGAGGATGGAGGTGTCATATCATGCCACCATGGTAGAGGATGGAGGTGTCATATCATGTCACCATGGTAGAGGATGGAGGTGTCATATCATGTCACCATGGTAGAGGATGGAGGTGTCATATCATGCCACCATGGTAGAGGATGGAGGTGTCACATCAAGTCACTATGGTAGAGAATAGAGATGCCACATAATTTCACCATGGTAGAAGATGGAGGTGTCATATCATGTCGCTCACCATGGTAGAGAATGGAGGTGTCATATCATGTCACTATGATAGAAGGTAGAGGAATCACATCGCTAAGATAGAGGATGGAGGTGTTACATGATGTCACCATGGTAGAAGATGGAGGTGTTATATCATGTCACCATGGTAGAGGATGAAGGTGTCATATCATGTCACCATGGTACAAGATGGAGGTGTCACATCATGTCACCATGGTAGAAGATGGAGGTGTCATATCATGTCACCATGGTACAAGATGGAGGTGTCATATCATGTCACCATGGTAGAAGATGGAGGTGTCATATCATGTCACCATGGTAGAGGATGGAGGTGTCATATTATGCGAAAATTAATTAGAGTTGGGACTTTGAATGAGGTCAAGGAACCAGGTACCAGGGGTAGCAGTGCAATTTTATTAATCAAGTAACATGCATAAAAACAATTCAAGACAGAACCACATACTATAGAGAAAGACATTGTAATAAATATCATATCAAAAATCACAACACATGTATATGTGCATATGCGATCAGCATCAAGGGTACATACAGCTTGGCGCCACATAGTGGTCTTGTTGAAAGATTAGTGCATGTGCAAAGATTACATAATATGTACAAATAACAATACCACAGCACAACGAAAGAAATAGGTAATATAGTATATAAAAAAACCATCATAATTGTTCTTGAGGTGTTGTAATGTAAACATATGTTTGTATCCCGAAACTGACGCGTTTCGTGTAGAACACACTCATCAGGGGCCAGATGATCAGGGATTTCTAAAAAATGTAATACAACATATAGTGAGTCTAACTGGTAGCTCATACTAGCAGCGAAAGAGGGGTGAGTCACCCTAAAACACTTACATGTGAATGGTACAGTGGGACATGGCAGGTACAGAGCCAAGACCAACAGGTATCTGTAATATAGTGTATTTCAAAGACAATCCAAGGTCAGGCAGGCAGTAGAAGAAGGGTGATCCAATAGCAGTATGAGTCCAGGAAAGGCAAGAGGGAAAACATAATTCAGAGACAGTCAAAATTTGGGGTAGGCACCAGGCAAAGCAAAATTCAGAGACAGTTCAAGGTCAGGCAGCAGACGAAGTGTAAACCAGAGACAGTCCAAGGTTATGGAAGGCAGAGGGCAAAGCTTAATCCAGAGACAGTCCTAGGTCAGTGAAGGCAGCAGAAATTAAAATAAGGGAGGAACAAGCTATGGTCAAGGCAGGCTACTACAATCAGAATCAAGGTTCAAGGTGTGTAGTACAGGACCAATGTAGACAAAACTATCACAGGCCCAAAGCTCTGAGCTTGTGATGTTCAAATAGAGCATCAGAGATACCAGAGCCATTCAGGCCAGAGCAAATAGGACACAGAGACATTGTGAAAGGGGAGGCAGGCTGGAGAGTAGGAGCTTGTCTCCCATTCCTGACAGCCAAAAAACATTTCTAAACAACCCAACAGTGTTTATAGGACACCAGGAACCCCTACTCGGTTTCCCCAACCACCAGATTTCTACATCATAGATGAGAAGTTTTGAAAAGCAAAGCATGAGGGAGGTTTCCATCTTCATCATCCTTCGGAGGCTTTTCTTCTAGGAGAGGGGCAAAGCCCCAACCACAGGCCAGGACATCAATATTAGAAGGACTGAAGCTCTTCTGAGGGTCAGGGGTGACCTCATCTGTCATTGGTATGTATATGTTGTTGGGTGATTCTGTTACTTTGCAGCACCTTTTATTTGACATATTATAGTCAGAAATGTCAGTGAAAGGAAATACAGAAATGCCATCATTTTCTGAATAAGAAGAAAACGGGAAGTGATCTGAATGATTTCCTTGTGAGTGCATCTAACAGCAAGTCCTCACACCTCATGAGAGCTTGTCACCCTGCTGACACATGGCTGGCTTAACTCCCTGCATGTGGGTGGCTCATCATTTCATTGAGTGTGATAATGAAAATATTATAGTTTAAATCCACACTTGGGAATGGCTAAATGGGAAATGGGATTTTTTTACTTCATGGGCAGGGGCTCTCTGTTAGTCACCTTGTATCTATTCCATGTACATCTACCTCCTGATGTGAGTATTGTACGGGTTCCTCCAAGGGTCCCCATTATAATACAACCTAATTTGTCTCTTTGCTTTCATCAAGAGGAGCCCCACCCAGCTGCCATGTTCCTTTTGGGAAGAGAAAGGGCACATGCACACTCTAAATAGAGCTTTGTGGTAAAACCATTCACCAATTTTGTGATTTTGTAAGTATGTATCCTTGAATACGTGGCTTTGTCAGGAAAGCCGGGTAGATGATCACATCAGAAGATCTGTGCATGTCTGCAGACCTGTGCACAGGATCAGGAGGACTATGCAGGTGCATTGACCTATTTAATGTATTGCAGAATTCAAGATAATTGCTGAGTGGTCTTTAGCTCCTGTGACCCGTGACCAGGTCCTGCTCAATGATTCTTCTGTGCTTGACCCAGTTCATCCCCTGACTTCTCCTGATCTCAAACCTTCTATTCCCTGACCTCTGGCTTGCAAATCTGACTTTCCTTCTTGCTTATTAGTTTAGTATCATTCCTGCCCATATGATACTGACTCCGGCTTGGCTTCCATTTTTGCCTTCTGAATCTGCTTCTCCGCTGCACGGTTGCTGCCAATGTCTCCTTGTCTGATCTCAGTTCCATCTTCTGGATCCACAATGACATTCTGCACAAGTTCATGTTCTGCATCTCCTGCCGCTCTGCATCATCCAGACCTTCTTCTGGCCAGAAATCTTCTTAGACACCCATGCCACCCCATGTTCTGTCATATTCTGTCATCAACCTCCGGGGAAAAACAGGACAGATGGGAAGCCTTCTCGTCAACTCAGTCTCCGCCAGGTACATGATAGGCTTTTATGTCAATTATTGGGAGATATGTATTTTTGTATGCTACTTTTTAGATTTTTTACCACATAATTTTGTCTACAAATCTGCACCCTAGAGGCAAAAGTGATAAATACTAATCCTTTAAAAAATGAAATACTCTGTCAGGACCCAGGTCTGAACCTGTGACCTCTGCCATGTCAGACAATGTCTCTTTTTGCTGAGCCACCTGGGATGCTGGAGAGTTTCTTGGACAATTCCCTGAACAATCCTACCTTGAATCTTGTTTTTCTTAAACCTTGAGGCCGGGTTCACACTGGTACGACAAACGCTCCGATGTTGGGAGCTTATGTGGCATGACATGTGAAAATCAGTGTTTCCCAATGGGAGCCGTCTTAAATGGTCCGACACAAGTCGGTTTGAATTTGAAAATGCTCCCAGCACTACTTTGGTCCGACTTTTATCCTACTTCAGCCCATTGAAATTCATTGAAGTCGGATCAAAGTCAGATTGCCGTCTAGACTGATCTGTCTTTGGCATGCGACTTGTGCTCTGATGATCTTGAAGGGGAACTCCACGCCAATTTTTTTTAAAAAACCGACATGGGTTCCCCCTCCAAGAGCATACTAGGCCCTTCGATTTGATGTGGATTTGAAGGGTAACCCCATGCCGAAAAAACAGCATGGGGGGTCCCCCAAAGTCCATACCAGACCCTTATCCGAGCACACAACCTGGCAGGTCAGGAAAGGGGGTGAGGACAAGCGAGTGGCCCCCTCCCTCCTGAACCGTACCAGGCTGCATGCCCTCAACTTGGGGGGTGGGTGCTTTGAGGCAGGGGGGCTCTGCTCCCCCACCCCAAAGCACCTTGTCCTCTTGTTGATAAAGGCAAGGGCCTCTTCCCGACAACCCTTGTCGTTGGTTGTTGGGGGTCTGCGGGTGGGGGGCTTATCGGAATCTGGAAGCCACCTTTAACAAGAGGGCCCCCAGATCCTGGCCCCCCACCCTATGTCAATGGGTAGGGGTACATTGTCCTCCACTGACGTCTTCTGCCTCTGTCGGTTCTTCTCCGTTTTTTCTCCCTCTGTCCGCTGTCTTCTGCCGGGTCTCTACCGATATCTTCTCGCTCTTTTGCTCGCTCTTTTGCCAGGTCTTCTCCGCTGTCTTCTCCATCTGTTCTTCTTCGGATGTTGACTCAACGCTCTCTCCCGCTCTAATGCCAGGTGCGAGGTGTGCCACTACTTATATTGGCATGGGGCAGGGTCACCAGAGGCACGCCTCTTATGATGTCACCGCCCATCATGCCACGGGGCGGTGATGTCATAATGGGTGGGGCCGTTGGAGGACGCTCACACGGTGACATCGCCCAATGCCAATATAAGTAGTGGCACACCGCGCACCTGGCATTAGAGCGGGAGAGAGCGTCGAGTCAACATCGGAAGAAGAACAGAGGGAGAAGACAGTGGAGAAGACCGGGCAAGAGAGCGAGCAAAAGAGCAAGAAGATAGCGAGCAGATAGTGGAGGAGACCCGGCAGAAGACAGCGGACAGAGGGAGAAGAACCAGAGAGGGGAGAAGAACCGTCAGAGGCAGAAGACGTCAGCAAAGGACACAGAAGAGCCAGAGAGGGGAGAAGAGATCAGAAGAGATGACGGAGCTGCCTAATAAATTACTTTAAAAACCTGTGTAGTGTGTTTTATTTTTGACACTTTTTTTAGGTGAATGGGTAGGGGTACAATGTACCCCATACTCATTCACATAGTGTGGGGGGTAAGGATCTGGGTGCCCCCTTGTCAAAGGGGGCTTCCAGATTCCTATAAGCCCCCCGCCCACAGACCCGGACAACCAAAGGCCAGGGTTGTCGGGAAGAGGCCCTTGTCCTCATCAACATGGGGACAAGGTGCTTCGGGGTGGGGGGGAGCAGAGCCCCCCTGCCGCAAAGCATCCACCCCCCATGTTGAGGACATGCGGCCTGGTACAGTTCAGGAGGAAGGATGTACAATTCTACAGTTCAGGAGGGAGGGTGCCGCTCGCTTGTTCCCACCCCCTTTTCTGACCTGCCAGGCTGTGTGCTTGGATAAGGGTCTGGTATGGATTTTGGGGGGGACCCTTAAAATCCATACCAGACCGAAGGGCCTGGTATGCTCTTGTAGGGGGAACCCATTCTGGTTTAAAAAAAAAAAATGGCGTGCAGTTCCCCCTAAAGATTCATACCAGACACAGGGCCTGGTATTGTTGGGGATCAAAGTCGGATTCCTGTTCATTGAAGTCCGACGCATGTCGGACTTCAAGTTGCAGGGCAAAGTCGGATTCAAAGCGGTATGCCTGTTGTGTCATACCAGTGTGAACCCGGCCTGAAACCTATGCTCCTCCCATTAACTTCCTATTTAAGCCATGTCTTTACACTTCCTGTTTGCCAGATTATACCACTTAAGTATCAGGCCTATTCTGACATTTTTTGTTTACAAGAAAAAAATCAGTATTTTGTTTGCTAGAAAATAATTTAAACCCCCCCAACAATTAAATATTTTTAAACAGAGGCCCTAGAGAATAAAATATCAGTTGTTGCAATTTTTTATGTCACACGAAATTTGCGTAGCGTTTTTTCAAACACAATTTGTTTGAAAAAAAAAAACACTTTAATGAATTTAAAAAAAACACAATATACAGTGTAACCCAATTTTTTTGTAAAATATAAAAGATGACGTTACACCGAGTAAATAGATACCTAGCATGCCATGCTTTAAAACTGTGCACGCTTGTGGAATGGCCACAAACTATGGTGCAAAAAAATCTCCATAGGTGACACTTTAAATTTTTTACAGGTTACCAGTTTAGCATTACAGAGAAGGTCTAGCACTAGAATTATTGCTTTCGCTCTAATGCCCTGTACACACGGTCGGACTTTCCGACGGAATATGTGCAATCGGAGCTTGTTGTCGGAAATTCCGACCATGTGTGGGCTCCATCTGACTTTTTCCATTGGAATTTCTGACACACAAAGTTTGAGAGCTATAAAATTTTCCGACAACAAAATCTGATCCTTTAAATTCCGATCGTGTGTAGACAAATCTGACGGGCAAAGAGACTAAAGCAATTGGCTATTGCCCTGTTTATAGTCCCGACGTACGTGTTTTACGTCACCGCGTTCAGAACGATTGGATTTTCCAAAAACTTGTATGCAAGACAAGTTTGAGCCAACATCCGTCGGAAAAAATACATGGATTTTGTTGTCGGAATGTCCGATCAATGTCCGACCGTGTGTACGCGGGATTACACTGGCAGCGAAACCTCACATGTGTGGTGCAAATACCGTTTACATCTGTAGGAATGACTTATGTATGCATTCAACACTGCACGCAATCACAGAGGGATGAGGCACTTAAAAAACATTTTTTTTATTTTAAAAAATTGTCGTCATGCAGAGACCATCTTTTCTCTGCTCATCTCTGTGGCCAGCTACTGCAAACGCCAGATCGGTATTCCGGGCTTTGCAATCAGCCAAATAAGCCTGAGAACCACCGGAAAGCGGTGGGAGAGGGGGGCCACTTCTCCCGGCGTTTCTAAAAGTGATCCAGTGGCTAATCAGCTGCTGGGGTCACTTTTATCGGAAAGACCGGCACCTGAGGGAAATTTCAATACAGGGGTTAGGTCATCTAGCTGCAGTCAAAACCCGGGTATTAAACATCAAAATAATGAGGTAAATTCACAGTTAGGCGAGTGGTGCTCTCTCCAGCCAATATCTTGATCTTGTCACTCCTGCAGCTGTCCTTATCTTCAATACCACTCTGTACTGACCTTTGGCTCGTTCTTCAACTACACTTCTGCGTGATCTCTACCTGCAATATATGCTACTGGACCCTGGCTTGCTCACCTCCTAGTGGGGAGATCCTGAGGAACGTAACCTGGTACTCCCAACCTGCAGCTATTTGTTACTGAACTTTGGCTTGTTCCTCAACTACCCTTCTGCTTGATCCCTACCTGCTATATCTGCTACTGGACCCCGGCTTGCTCACCTCCTGGTAGGTAGATCCTGAAGAACGTGACCTGGTGCTGGAATGCAGAAAAACCCAGACATGGCAAGCTCCTGACCTGCGTTATCCCATGTCTGAAATTACTTCAGCAGTGGCAGGTGACAGTGGAGAACATCAAGTCCCTCCCCAGGAAGCTTCTGGAGAAGAGGATTTTCGGTTCTACTTTCAGTGTGTCACTGGCCTTAAGGGATTGCTCAGGCTCCAAAATGAGGGAGGGGTCACGTTTAATCAATTTGGAAAGAATCCCTTTGAAAATTAGGGATTAAGCCTGGCTCGCTTTCCATGGAAGTCTCTATGTAAGAGGGAACCTTAAGCATTGCCCTGCGGATGATCAGGATTGTCTTAGAGCGAAGTGTGTTGGTAAAGTGAAGTCTATGGACCACTTGCTCCAGTTTCCCTTTAACATAGAGGTTTATAAAAGGGTGGGGAGGGTTCTAGGGATCTCCTTTCTCTATTGCATGAGTTATGCGAAGTGGGTGAAGGGGGCTTTCCCGACTCCTTGTCCGTTGTCTGTTACCTTACGTAGAATGCACAGTGCCAGATTACCCTGCAGAAGAAAGTCTTCTCTGTCCAGGTGGTGGTGCACAATATTCTGGTTCTTGAGAAGGGCAGGGAATCTTGGGTGGTCTGGACAAGGGAGGAATATCAGACATGCCTTTGGTGAACTGTCCATCTCTGAATGAGTAGCTCTTTTGTTATTCTTTTCTTTTCACTCTCTTAGTTTTTGTTGCTTGGTATATTCTTTTTTAAGAAGGGCTGCATGCATAATGGATTTGTTTCTTATCCTCTCAGGTTTGATGCCTGGTGTAGTGGTGTGATACTTACTAAGATTTTTTCCCCTATAATGACCAGTTCATTTATGAGAGTTTTGTGTTTGCTGTAAAGCCATTTTTTGTTTGAGAGCAGATTTTGCTATACATATATATATTTTTTTCCTTTTCATGTAAATATGTATATACAGTATTTATTTCTGTCTATTGATTTTATACTTATTGATTGCGAGTCCTTTAATAAAGGAAATTGGTAAGAATGTCCCTTATATTGGTGATCAGAGGGAAGAATGTCCCTTATATTGGTGATCAGAGGGAAGAATGTTCCTTACATTGGTGATCAGTGAGAAGAATGCTCCTTACATTGGTGGTCAGTGGGAAGAATGTTCCTTACATTGGTGGTCAGTGAGAAGAATGTTCCTTACATTGGGGATCAGTGAGAAGAATGTTCCTTACATTGGTGATCAGTGGGAAGAATGTTCCTTACATTGGTGATCAGTGAGAAGAATGTTCCTTACATTGGTGATCAGTGAGAAGAATGTTCCTAACATTGGTGATCAGTGAGAAGAATGTTCCTTACATTGGTGATCAGAGGGAAGAATGTTCCTTACATTGGTGATCAGTGAGAAGAACGTTCCTTACATTGGTGATCAGTGAGAAGAATGTTCCTTACATTGGTGATCAGTGAGAAGAATGTTCCTAACATTGGTGATCAGTGAGAAGAATGTTCCTTACATTGGTGATCAGTGAGAAGAACGTTCCTTACATTGGTGATCAGTGAGAAGAATGTTCCTTACATTGGTGATCAGTGAGAAGAATGTTCCTTACATTGGTGATCAGTGGGAAGAATGTTCCTTACATTGGTGATCAGTGAGAAGAATGCTCCTTACATTGGTGGTCAGTGGGAAGAATGTTCCTTACATTGGTGGTCAGTGAGAAGAATGTTCCTTACATTGGTGATCAGTGAGAAGAATGTTCCTAACATTGGTGATCAGTGAGAAGAATGTTCCTTACATTGGTGATCAGAGGGAAGAATGTTCCTTACATTGGTGATCAGTGAGAAGAACGTTCCTTACATTGGTGATCAGTGAGAAGAATGCTCCTTACATTGGTGATCAGTGAGAAGAATGTTCCTTACATTGGTGATCAGTGAGAAGAATGTTCCTAACATTGGTGATCAGTGAGAAGAATGTTCCTTACATTGGTGATCAGTGGGAAGAATGTTCCTTACATTGGTGATCAGTGAGAAGAATGCTCCTTACATTGGTGATCAGTGGGAAGAATGTTCCTTACATTGGTGGTCAGTGAGAAGAATGTTCCTTACATTGGTGATCAGTGAGAAGAATGTTCCTTACATTGGTGATCAGTGAGAAGAATGTTCCTTACATTGGTGATCAGTGAGAAGAATGTTCCTTACATTGGTGATCAGAGGGAAGAATGTTCCTTACATTGGTGATCAGTGAGAAGAATGTTCCTTACATTGGTGATCAGTGGGAAGAATGTTCCTTACATTGGTGATCAGTGAGAAGAATGCTCCTTACATTGGTGGTCAGTGGGAAGAATGTTCCTTACATTGGTGGTCAGTGAGAAGAATGTTCCTTACATTGGTCATCAGTGAGAAGAATGTTCCTTACATTGGTGATCAGTGAGAAGAATGTTCCTTACATTGGTGATCAGTGAGAAGAATGTTCCTTACATTGGTGATCAGAGGGAAGAATGTTCCTTACATTGGTGATCAGTGAGAAGAATGTTCCTTACATTGGTGATCAGTGAGAAGAATGTTCCTTACATTGGTGATCAGTGAGAAGAATGTTCCTTACATTGGTGATCAGTGGGAAGAACGTTCCTTACATTGGTGATCAGTGGGAAGAATGTTCCTTACATTGGTGATCAGTGGGAAGAATGTTCCTTACATTGGTGATCAGTGAGAAGAATGCTCCTTACATTGGTGGTCAGTGGGAAGAATGTTCCTTACATTGGTGATCAGTGAGAAGAATGTTCCTAACATTGGTGATCAGTGAGAAGAATGTTCCTTACATTGGTGATCAGAGGGAAGAATGTTCCTTACATTGGTGATCAGTGAGAAGAACGTTCCTTACATTGGTGATCAGTGAGAAGAATGTTCCTTACATTGGTGATCAGTGGGAAGAACGTTCCTTACATTGGTGATCAGTGGGAAGAATGTTCCTTACATTGGTGATCAGTGAGAAGAATGTTCCTTACATTGGTGATCAGTGGGAAGAATGTTCCTTACATTGGTGATCAGTGAGAAGAATGTTCCTTACATTGGTGATCAGTGAGAAGAATGTTCCTAACATTGGTGATCAGTGAGAAGAATGTTCCTTACATTGGTGGTCAGTGGGAAGAATGTTCCTTACATTGGTGATCAGTGGGAAGAATGTCCCTTACATTGGTGATCAGTGGGAAGAATGTTCCTTACATTGGTGGTCAGTGAGAAGAATGATCCTTACATTGGTGGTCAGTGAGAAGAATGTTCCTTACATTGGTGGTCAGTGGGAAGAATGTTCATTACATTGGTGATCAGTGAGAAGAATGTTCATTACATTGGTGATCAGTGAGAAGAATGTTCCTTACATTGGTGATCAGTGGGAAGAATGTTCCTTACATTGGTGGTCAGTGGGAAGAATGTTCATTACATTGGTGATCAGTGAGAAGAATGTTCCTTACATTGGTGATCAGTGAGAAGAATGTTCCTTACATTGGTGATCAGTGAGAAGAATGCTCCTTACATTGGTGATCAGTGAGAAGAATGTCCCTTACATTGGTGATCAGTGGGAAGAATGTCCCTTACATTGGTGGTCAGTGAGAAGAATGTTCCTTACATTGGTGGTCAGTGGGAAGAATGTTCATTACATTGGTGATCAGTGAGAAGAATGTTCATTACATTGGTGATCAGTGAGAAGAATGTTCCTTACATTGGTGATCAGTGAGAAGAATGTTCATTACATTGGTGATCAGTGAGAAGAATGTTCCTTACATTGGTGATCAGTGGGAAGAATGTTCCTTACATTGGTGGTCAGTGGGAAGAATGTTCATTACATTGGTGATCAGTGAGAAGAATGCTCCTTACATTGGTGATCAGTGAGAAGAATGTCCCTTACATTGGTGATCAGTGGGAAGAATGTCCCTTACATTGGTGGTCAGTGGGAAGAATGTCCCTTACATTGGTGATCAGTGAGAAGAATGTTCCTTACATTGGTGGTCAGTGAGAAGAATGCCCCTTACATTGGTGATCAGTGAGAAGGAGGAGGAGGACACACCCAAGGAGCTCTCTGAGAACCAGCCTTTTTTCAAGCCTGGGCCTTGCCTGCTAGTTTTGGCCCAGGAACAATGCCTGATCCTGGGGGAGGCCCAGGGAGGGATCCCCCTGATGACACGGGGCCTAGTGAGGAGGAGGAGGTGGAGGATCTGACTGTGGGTCCAGGCCCTGGTATGGAAGCAAGTATCTTCAGTCAGAAGATTGTTGATCGCTTTAGGCAAATTGGAAGGGCTGAAGAGAAACTTCAAGTTTTGAAAGCTGAACATAAAAACTTTAAAGCCAAATACTTCCAGGCCTGGAGTAGAAATCGCACAGCCATGAAGCCTGAGTTACAGGATTTGGAGGAAAAGGTAAAGCAGCAAACTTTATTGTTGGAGAAATTAAAAGCCAGAAGTGGAGCTTTTAAAGAAAAATTTGACAATGAGAAGAGATTTGCCAGCCAGTCGTCAGTAAGTCGCATGGATCAGCAGCCTCAGGTTATGGATGACCCGGGTCCATCTGCCTCTGCACCTCTCCCCCCATGTAAGGCCTTGGAATCGCCAGCGGCAACCAGCCAGGGGGTTGAGAGTGAGCATGGCACCCTGACCTTCATCCAGCAGATGGAGTCCCCCCTGAGAGCAGACAAGGTTTCCATATCTGATGATCCATCAGAAATCCCTGAGGATGAGAGGAAAAATAAACCTGGGAATGAAGATGGACCTGCACCAAACACCCTGAACATGGGTGTTTCTACTCCTGCATTTGCTAAGACCAGTAGTTCCTCTACCAAGTTTTCTCCATGTGTTTCACACAGTATGGCTGACACCAGCAAAGAGATTGCCTCACCTGAGCCTCTCTGTGTTCCAGCAGAGCTGATTGATGCTGATGGGGGAGGGGATCAGCACATTGCACCATGTGTAGTGGAAGCCATGGAAGTGTCAGACCAGCCTGCTGAAAGTCCTGTCCTGATGGAAGAGAACAGGCGGCCAGCTGATGATTCCACCAGCACAGCAGTGGGAAAGGACACTGTTGGGAAGACTACAGGAACTGTGAATATACCAGCAAGTATTAAGAATGACAGTAATGATAAAACAATGAATGTGGTGGGTGGTGGTGAAGGGATTAATACTGCTGGGAAAAATAAAAATGACATTGCTCTCCCTGCTCAGCAGAGGAAAGACTCATCGATTGTGCAGACCAAATCTGTACAATCGATATCTGCTAGAAATGTGTCAGACGGTTCAAAACACACAAATGCTTCTTCTGCTGGGAGAAATGTGGGCAGTTATGCGTCTGTTCTGGGGAGTCGCATCAAGGAGGGTGGAGGGAATTTTGTAAATATTAGTGGTCACAATTTGGGGGGGCTTGGTGGTGGGATGGTTGGTGGGTACAGGAGGAGGAATGTGGTTCAATTGAAGTGGGAGGGGGAGGGGACCCCACCAGTAAGGGGGAGGGTGGCTGAGTTGGTTCTGGAAATGGGGTTTAAAGCCTTGGATATCTTTGCTTTGATTTGCCCAGTGGGGAGTTATGAATTTGATTTGTCCTTTGTAAAGCCTGAGGGTCTGGATTTATTTTGGGAGCGATATAGGAGGTGCAAGGGCCTTCCGCAGTGGAGTGGTTTGGTGCCAAAGGTGATTTCCAGGCAGCCTCTGATAAAGTCTGTGACGATCCTGGTGCGTAACGAATCCATACCAGAGGCTGATTTGATAGTATGGCTACGCCGATATGGTGAGGTCCTCGCTCCACTGCGGAAGGTCCTTGATGAGCATTGGATATGGACAGGGGCCTGGACAGTGTCACTAAAATTGGGGGTGCTTGGAAATGTAGTTCAACACCTTCCCTGTTCAGCTTTTCTGGGGAGAGATAGGCTGACTATTTTTTACCAGGGTCAGCCTAAAGTCTGTAATAAATGTGGTGACAAAGGCCATTTTGCATCTACCTGTACCCATAAGAAATGCTCACTATGCCAGGATTTGGGCCATTTGGCTAAGGATTGTACTGAAATTCGGTGTAATTTGTGCCAGAAGCTCGGTCATCCTTATAGTCAGTGCCCGGAGGCATTACATAACTTGCCAGGATTGGAGGCTGAGTTGCAGAGGCTTGATAAAGAGGATGAGGCCGCTAAAACTGTTATTGTCCCTCCTGTTTCTGTTACATCTGTTCCAGATTCTGTTTCCCCTAGTGATGTGGTCCCTGAGTCTGTCCCTCCTGTGTCTGTTACATCTGTTGTTTCGGATTCAGTTTCCCCCAGTAATGTGGTCCCTGAGTCTGTCCCCCATGTGGTGGTCCCTAATCCTACTGTACGTAGATCCTCCAGACTGGCAGAAGCTGCTGGGGGGGCAGGTTTGGCGGATCTTCCATCTCAGCCTCCAGTCCCTGTCCCTCGGCAGCGTAAACGTGGTCAGGGGCCTGTGAGGGTGTTGGATGGGGGAGGGGTTGAGGGAAAGGTGTCCATATCCCATGTCTCACCCTCTGTTGAGGGGGATTCAGATGATGAGGGGTGGGAGAAGTTTAGGAGGAAGAAAAAGAAGAAGAGGAAGACAAGTAAAGTGGTCATTTCTTCCTCAGAGTCGGACCCAGGAGGGGTTCCTCTTGGTAATACCTTTTCAGTTTTGTCGGATGATGAGATGTCTGATATATCTTTCTCTTTATCATCCATGGATGAGGGGGAGTCACGTAGTCTTAAGAGAGCTGTTTCGGGTGATGAGAGTGCGGCAAAGGTTAAGAAACAACTACCCAAATCATCCTGATGGCAGTTCCCACTCCGATAAAGGTGGCGACCATTAATGTCGCCAGCATTAAATCTGCAAGAGCTCGTGATATTGCCTTATTTTTGCTCAGCGAGTTTGATGCCGAGATTTTATTTTTGCAAGAGACCTGGCTCAATACTTTGGCCGATGTCCATCTAGCAAAACGGGAGTGGAGATGCGGTCCCTCCTTTTGGTCTCTTGCGGCCGAGCCCTGCAGCGGAGTTGCGGTCCTTTTTAAAACCGATATGGTAACGTGCCGGCGGGTAATTGAGGTAGAAATGGGGAGATGCATGGTCTTAGACGTCTCTGTTAGGGGGCAGGACCTGCGCCTGATCAATATCTATGGACCGCAGTCAAAATGGGGCAGGAAATGCCTCTTCACAGAGATCAAGCCCTTCCTTTTTACGTCCCAGCAGGTTGTCTTTGGAGGTGATTTTAACACCATAATTAGGCCTGAAGACAGGAGAGGCTCCATAGACAGGCTGGGTTACGATAGCGTTTTTCTTAGAGATATGGTGAGACAAGCAGGCCTGGTAGATGTGCATATTAAGCACTGCCCTGGCAGCACGGGATTCACATTTCAGAGAGGGAATAGTCAGAGTAGGATAGATAGTTTTTTTTTAAAGGAGAACTCTGCTTTCTCGGCTCCTGAGTTGAGGGCGGTGGAGTTCTCTGACCACTGTATGCTGTCTGTGACTCTGAATGCCTCGGACACTCCACCCAGGGGAAGGGGTACCTGGAAGCTGAATTTGACTCTCCTGGAAGATGTAGAGGTAAGACAATCCTTTGAGGATTTTTTTCAGGCACAGGTTTCTATTCTGGACTTTTGCAGCAGTAAGTCAGAGTGGTGGGAGCTTGTGAAACAAAGGGCAATTGGACTTTTCAAGGCCGTAAGTAAGAAGAAGCAGCTTGGTATGTACATTGCCTACCAGCATTTGCGGAGGAAGCTTGATCGTCTTGTCTCGTATAGAGGAGATCCAGGGGAGATCTCTGAGGTGAAGTTTCTTCTTAGGAAGTGTCAATACGACCGGCATGCCTCCTTGGTTCTGGAGAGGGATTATGGAAAATATCACTCACCTGATCCTTACCAGAACTGTAAGCAAGGCATAGCAGTTAAGACGGTCATAGGCCTGAGGGATAGTACGGGTTCCCTGGTGAAGTCCAGATCAGGGATCCTGGAGATCTTCAGGTCATATTACGCAGACCTTCTGGGAAGAAAGGACCTTTGTCGGGACAGGATGGAAAGCTTTCTGGATTCTACTCCAGGATTGGGAAATGGTACATTGCCTTTGATGGATTTGACAGAACCAATTTCAGTGGATGAGGTAGTTCATGCTATAGAGAAGCTGGCTACCAAAAAATCGCCTGGGCCAGATGGGTTGACAGCTGAATTCTACAAGTGTTTTAAGTCCATTCTGGCTCCCTTTTTAGCAGAGGTTTATAACAGCTGTCTAGAAGAGGGTTCGCTCCCTCCCTCCATGAGGCAATCCGCTGTGATTCTTCTGTCAAAAGGTAAGGACCCCTCAATGATTGAGAACTGGCGCCCCATCAGTCTTCTCAATGTTGATAGAAAGATCCTGGCGAAGATTCTTTTTTTGGCGCTTGTCGTCAGTAGCAGGCGATTTGTTGTCCAGTCATCAGCACTGCTCGGTCCAAGGTAGAAGTACCTTTTCAGCGGTTTTAGCTGTCCGGGAGGCTTTGGAACGATGCAGTACAATCTTGGTAACATGCTAGCAGAGAACCCGCCGGGATGGGTGGGCATTTTTCAATCTTGTTTTAGGCCTTTTCTGCGATGCTGGGAAGATGGCGGGCCAGTGAAAAGTCTGAGAGCCCGACATGGCAAGCTCCCGGCTTATGTTGCCCCGTGTCTGAAAATACTTCGGCAGTGGCAGGTGACAGTGGAGGATATCAAGTCCCTCCCCAGGAAGCTTCTAGAGAAGAGGATTTTGAGCTCTGCTTTCAGTGTGTCACTGGCCTTAAGGGATTGCCCAGGCTCTGTAATGAGGGAGGGGTTGCGTTTAATCAATTTAGAAAGAATCCCCTTGAAGTTTAGGGATCAAGCCTGGCTCGCTTTCCATGGAAGGCTCTATGTCAGAGGGAACTTGAAGCATCACCCTGTGGATGATCGGGATTGTCCTAGAGCGGAGTGTGTTGGTAAAGTGGAGTCTATGGACCACTTTTTGCTGCAGTGTCCCTTTAACATAGAGGTGTATAAAAGGGTGGGGAGGGTTCTAGGCATCCCCTTTTTCTATCGCATGAGTTATGCGGAGTGGGTGTACGGGGCATTCCCGACTCGCTGGGATTTTGATTTGGATACACTGTTTTTAGTTAGTATTGTTGTCCGTTACTTCACATGGAATGCACGGTGCCAGATTACCCTGCGGAAAAAAGTCCTCTCTGTTGAGGTGGTGGTGCACGATATTCTGGGTGAGGTTGGGAAAATTTGGGGTCTTGAGAAAGGCAGGGAGCCTCGGGCGGTCTGGAAACGGGCGTGGAGGAATATCAGACCTGCCTTTGGTGAACTGCCCATCTCTGGGTGAGGAGCTCTTTTCTTTTTCAGTTTCTTTCACTCCCTTAGCTTTTTTTGGTTAGTATCTTCTTTTTGAAGAAGGGCTGCATGCATAATGGGTGCGGGTTTGTTTCTTGACCTCATAGTTTAGATGTCTGGTGTATTGGTGTGAGTTGTAGTGAGATTATCCCCATTATTGACATGTTCATGATGAGTTTTGTTTTTGCTGTAAAGTCATTTTTTGTTTGAGAGCAGAGTTGCTATATTTATTTTCATTTATGTAAATATGTATATTATATATAGTGATTTTATGCTTATTGATTGCAAGACTTTTAATAAAGAAAAATTGGGAAGGAGGAGGAGGACACACCCAAAGAGCTCTCTGAGAACCAGCCTTTTTTCAAGCCTGGGCCTTGCCTGTTAGCTTGGCCCAGGAATAATGCCTGATCCTGGGGGAGGCCCAGGGAGGGATCCCCCTGATGACACGGGGCCTAGTGAGGAGGAGGAGGAGGTGGAGGATCTGACTGTGGGTCCAGGCCCTGGTGAGAATGTGGATGTCTACAGACAGAAGATCATTGATCGCTTTCGAGCAATTGGAAGAGCTGAGGAGAAACTGAAATGTTTAAAAGCTGAACATAAAAACTTCAGGACCAAGTATTTCCAGGCCTGGAGTAAGAATCGTTTGGCCATGAAGCCAGAGTTACAGCAGATGGAAGAGATGGTAAAGAAACAATCTTTATTTTTGGAGAAATTGAAACATAAAAGTGGAGCTTTTGCAGAAAAGTTTAAAAATGACAGAAGATTTGCCAGCCAGACATCGGTGAGTTCTGTGGATCAGCAGCCGCAGGTAACAGACAACCCGGCTTCATCTGCCTCTGTACCTCTCCCCCCATGTCAGGCTGGGGAATCGCCAGCGGCAACCAGCCAGGGGGTTGAGAATGAATATGGCACCCTAAAGTTCATCCGACAGATGGAGTCACCCCTAAGGGCAGACAGGTCTGTTGGTGAAGTCCCAGAGGATGAGCAGAGGGGTTACAGACCGGCAGAGCCAGCACTGGTGGAGAAATCCCTGTGCACCATGCTACCTCCTTCCAACATGTCTGCCCCACCGGCTGTGGTGGATGATGTCCCGGCTGTGGTGGATGGTGTCCCGGCTGTGGTGGATGATGTCCCGGCTGTGGTGGATGATGTCCCGGCTGTAATGGATGGTGTCCCGGCTGTGGTGGATGATGTCCCGGCTGTGGTGGATGATGTCCCGGCTGTGGTGGATGATGTCCCGGCTGTGGTGGATGATGTCCCGGCTGTGGTGGATGGTGTCCCGGCTGTGGTGGATGGTGTCCCGGCTGTGGTGGATGGTGTCCCGGCTGTGGTGGATGATGTCCCGGCTGAGGAACAGGAAGGGAAGGAGCCCTGCAAACCGCTGCCTGTTGGAGTCTCTGCTGTGGAGAAACCTTCTGCAGACATGGAGGGAAAACCCCTGGCAGAGGTGTCATTAGCTCACCAGAGCAATGTGGATGGATCTACATCATACACCCCGGACATGGATTTTGCTGCTACTGCTGAGACCTGTAGTCCTACAAACAAGATGGCTGCCAGCTCTAAAGAGCCTGTTTCACCTTCACCTGGGCTGATTGATGCAGGTGGGGGAGGGGATCAGCATAGTGCAGCATGTGAAGTGGAGACAGCCATGGAAGTCTCCTGCAATGATTCACCTGTTGCTGTATTGGAACAACCTTCACTCTGCTCTGCTGATAGTCCTGTCCTGATGGAGGAGAAGAGTCTGCCTGGAGGTGATGTGTGTATGGGGACAGCAGTGAGTGAGGACACAGCAGGAACTATGAATGTGACAGAAAATAATGACAGCAATATTACTGATAAAGCAAAGGATGTGTTGGTGGTGGGTGGTGGTGGTGAAGGGGTTAATGTGGCTGCTATAGGTAAAAATGACATTTCTTCTGCTCAGCAGGGAAAAGATTCTTCAGGTGTGCAATCCAATCTCAAATCTGTGCAATCGTTATCTGCCAAAGTTGTTTTAGATGTTTCTAATCGCACAGATGGATCCTCTGCAAGGAAGAATATGGGGAGTTATGCATCTGTTCTGGGGAGTCGCAACAAGGAGGGTGGAGGGAATTTTGTAAATACTAGTCACAATTTGGGGAGGCTTGGTGGTGGGATGGTTGGTGGGTACAGGAGAAGGAATGTGGTTCAGTTAAGGTGGGAGGGGGAGGGGACCCCACCAGTAAGGGGGAGGGTGGCTGAGTTGGTTCTGGAAATGGGGTTTAAAGCCTTGGATATATTTGCTTTGATTTGCCCAGTGGGGAGTTATGAATTTGATTTGTCCTTTGTAAAGCCTGAGGGTCTGGATTTATTTTGGGAGAGGTATAGGAGGTGCAAGGGCCTTCCGCAGTGGAGTGGTTTGGTGCCAAAGGTGATTTCCAGGCAGCCTCTGATAAAGTCTGTGACGATCTTGGTGCGTAACGAATCCATACCAGAGGCTGATTTGATAGTATGGCTACGCCGATATGGTGAGGTCCTCGCTCCACTGCGGAAGGTCCTTGATGAGCATATGGACAGGGGCCTGGACAGTGTCACTAAAATTGGGGGTGCTGGGCAATGTAGTTCAACACCTTCCCTGTTCAGCTTTTCTGGGGAGAGATAGGCTGACCATTTTCTACCAGGGTCAGCCTAAAGTCTGTAATAAATGTGGTGACAAAGGCCATTTTGCATCCACCTGTACCCGTAAGAAATGCTCACTATGCCAGGATTTGGGCCATTTGGCCAAAGATTGTACCAAAATTCGGTGTAATTTGTGCCAAAAGCTCGGTCATCCTTATAGTCAGTGCCCGGAGTCATTACATAACTTGCCAGGATTGGCAGATGAGCTACAGAGGCTTGATAAAGAGGATGAGGCCGCTAAAGTTAGGGAGGAAACTGTTATTGCCCCTCCTGTTTCTGTTACATCTGTTCCAGATTCTGTTTCCCCTAGTGATGTGGTCCCTGAGTCTGTCCCTCCTGTGTCTGTTACATCTGTTGTTTTGGATTCTGTTTCCCCCAGTAATGTGGTCCCTGAGTCTGTCCCCCATGTGGTGGTCCCTAATCCTACTGTACGTAGATCCTCCAGGCTAGCAGAAGCTGCTGGGGGGGCAGGTTTAGCGGATCTTCCATCTCAGCCTCCAGTCCCTGTCCCTCGACAGCGTAAACGTGGTCAGGGGAGTGTGAGGGTGTTGGATGGGGGAGGGGTTGAGGGAAAGGTGTCCATATCCCATGTCTCACCCTCTGTTGAGGGGGATTCGGATGATGAGGGGTGGGAAAAGTTTAGGAGGAAGAAAAAGAAGAAGAGGAAGACAAGTAAAGTGGTCATTTCTTCCTCAGAGTCGGACCCAGGAGGGGTTCCTCTTGGTAATACCTTTTCAGTTTTGTCAGGTGATGAGATGTCTGATATATCTTTCTCTTTATCATCCATGGATGAGGGGGAGTCACGTAGTCTTAAGAGAGCTGTTTCTGGTGATGAGAGTGTGGCAAAGGTTAAGAAACGACTACCCCAATCATCCTGATGGCAGTTCCCACTCCGATAAAGGTGGCGACCATTAATGTCGCCAGCATTAAATCTGCAAGAGCTCGTGATATTGCCTTATTTTTGCTCAGCGAGTTTGATGCCGAGATTTTATTTTTGCAAGAGACCTGGCTCAATACTTTGGCCGATGTCCACCTAGCAAAAAGGGAGTGGAGATGCGGTCCCTCCTTTTGGTCTCTTGCGGCTGAGCCCTGCAGCGGAGTTGCGGTCCTTTTTAAAACCGATATGGTAACGTGCCGGCGGGTAATTGAGGTAGAAATGGGGAGATGCATGGTCTTAGACGTCTCTGTTAGGGGGCAGGACCTGCGCCTGATCAATATCTATGGACCGCAGTCAAAATGGGGCAGGAAATGCCTCCTCACAGAGATCAAGCCCTTCCTTTTTACGTCCCAGCAGGTTGTCTTTGGAGGTGATTTTAACACCATAATTAGGCCTGAAGACAGGAGAGGCTCCATAGACAGGCTGGGTTACGATAGCGTTTTTCTTAGAGATATGGTGAGACAAGCAGGCCTGGTAGATGTGCATATTAAGCACTGCCCTGGCAGCACGGGATTCACATTTCAGAGAGGGAATAGTCAGAGTAGGATAGATAGGTTTTTTTTAAAGGAGAACTCTGCTTTCTCGGCTCCTGAGTTGAGGGCGGTGGAGTTCTCTGACCACTGTATGCTGTCTGTGACTCTGAATGCCTCGGACACTCCACCCAGGGGAAGGGGTACCTGGAAACTGAATTCGGCTCTCCTGGAAGATGTAGAGGTAAGACAATCCTTTGAGGATTTTTTTCAGGCACAGGTTTCTATTCTGGACTTTTGCAGCAGTAAGTCAGAGTGGTGGGAGCTTGTGAAACAAAGGGCAATTGGATTTTTCAAGGCCATAAGTAAGAAGAAGCAGCTTGGTATGTACATTGCCTACCAGCATTTGCGGAGGAAGCTTGATCGTCTTGTCTCGTATAGAGGAGATCCAGGGGAGATCTCTGAGGTGAAGTTTCTTCTTAGGAAGTGTCAATACGACCGGCATGCCTCCTTGGTTCTGGAGAGGGATTATGGAAAATATCACTCGCCTGATCCTTACCAGAACTGTAAGCAAGGCATAGCAGTTAAGACGGTCATAGGCCTGAGGGATAGTACGGGTTCCCTGGTGAAGTCCAGATCAGGGATCCTGGAGATCTTCAGATCATATTACGCAGACCTTCTGGGAAGAAAGGACCTTTGTCGGGACAGGAAGGAAAGCTTTCTGGATTCTACTCCAGGATTGGGAAATGGTACATTGCCTTTGATGGATTTGACAGAACCAATTTCAGTGGATGAGGTAGTTCATGCTATAGAGAAGCTGGCTACCAAAAAATCGCCTGGGCCAGATGGGTTGACAGCTGAATTCTACAAGTGTTTTAAGTCCATTCTGGCTCCCTTTTTAGCAGAGGTTTATAACGGCTGTCTAGAAGAGGGTTCGCTCCCTCCCTCCATGAGGCAATCCACTGTGATTCTTCTGTCAAAAGGTAAGGACCCCTCAATGATTGAGAACTGGCGCCCCATCAGTCTTCTCAATGTTGATAGAAAGATCCTGGCGAAGATTCTTTTTTGGCGCTTGTCGTCAGTAGCAGGCGATTTGTTGTCCAGTCATCAGCACTGCTCGGTCCAAGGTAGAAGTACCTTTTCAGCGGTTTTAGCTGTCCGGGAGGCTTTGGAACGATGCAGGGCTGCTGGATGGAGAAAGTACTTGCTGGCATTGGATCAGGCGAAGGCTTTTGATCGAGTCAATCACGGGTACCTGTATTTGCTACTTGGTAGATACGGCCTGCAGGGGAGGTTTATAGATTGGCTGAAGACATTATATAGAGGGGCTGAGAGCTTCCCACTGGTTAATGGTTGGGTTGGACGGCCTTTTGAGGTTGGCTCTGGTGTGCGCCAGGGATGTCCTCTGAGCCCCCTGTTATATGTATTCGCAATCGACCCCTTCATAAGAAGGCTAGAGAGTGGATCTTTGTGCGGGGTGCCTTTGGGCATTGCTGGTGTGCCGCCTCTGAAGGTCGTGGCCTATGCCGATGATGTGTCTGTTATTGTCTCTGGGACAGAGGAGGCGCAGGAGGTGGTCTCTATGATAGAGCAGTACACGGAGGCTTCTGGTTCTAAAGTCAACCATGAAAAGAGTGAAGTTTTCTGGATGGGTGAGGAGGGTGGAAGCTTCGAACTTCCGGGTGCCTTCCCAGAGCCCCAGCAGGAAATTAAAGTGTTGGGCATCCAATTTGGTCCTGGTGACTATGGTCATCGAAATTGGGAAAGCAGGTTGGTGTGTGCCAATGCCAAAGTAGCAAGCTGGAAGAAATGGAAGCTTTCCTTGAGGGAGAGGGTTGACTTGATCAAAACGTACCTGGTCCCAATCTTTTTATATGTCAGCTTCGTCTGTATCTTGCCAGCATCTCTCTATGCAAGGGTGTACAGCTGTTTTTTCCAACTGTTATGGGGAAGCAGGCTGAACCTGATCAAACGCAATGTAACTTACCTGTCTAGGCGGGAGGGTGGCCTGGGAATGGTCAACCCAATAGTTTTCTTTTCTCTGCTCTTTTTAAAGTACAATCTTGGTAACATGCTAGCAGAGAACCCGCCGGGATGGGTGGGCATTTTTCAATCTTGTTTTAGGCCTTTTCTGCGATGCTGGGAAGATGGCGGGCCAGTGAAAAGTCTGAGAGTCCGACATGGCAAGCTCCCGGCTTATGTTGCCCCGTGTCTGAAAATACTTCGGCAGTGGCAGGTGACAGTGGAGGATATCAAGTCCCTCCCCAGGAAGCTTCTGGAGAAGAGGATTTTGAGCTCTGCTTTCAGTGTGTCACTGGCCTTAAGGGATTGCCCAGGCTCTGTAATGAGGGAGGGGTTGCGTTTAATCAATTTAGAAAGAATCCCCTTGAAGTTTAGGGATCAAGCCTGGCTCGCTTTCCATGGAAGGCTCTATGTCAGAGGGAACTTGAAGCATCGCCCTGTGGATGATCGGGATTGTCCTAGAGCGGAGTGTGTTGGTAAAGTGGAGTCTATGGACCACTTTTTGCTGCAGTGTCCCTTTAACATAGAGGTGTATAAAAGGGTGGGGAGGGCTCTAGGCATCCCCTTTTTCTATCGCATGAGTTATGCGGAGTGGGTGTACGGGGCATTCCCGACTCGCTGGGATTTTGATTTGGATACACTGTTTTTAGTTAGTATTGTTGTCCGTTACTTCACATGGAATGCACGGTGTCAGATTACCCTGCGGAAAAAAGTCCTCTCTGTTGAGGTGGTGGTGCACGATATTCTGGGTGAGGTTGGGAAAATTCGGGGTCTTGAGAAAGGCAGGGAGCCTCGGGCGGTCTGGAAAAGGGCGTGGAGGAATATCAGACCTGCCTTTGGTGAACTGCCCATCTCTGGGTGAGGAGCTCTTTTCTTTTTCTGTTTCTTTCACTCCCTTAGCTTTTGTTGGTTAGTATCTTCTTTTTGAAGAAGGGCTGCATGCATAATGGGTGCGGGTTTGTTTCTTGACCTCACAGTTTAGATGTCTGGTGTATTGGTGTGAGTTATAGTGAGATTATCCCCAATAATGACATGTTCATGATGAGTTCTGTTTTTGCTGTAAAGTCATTTTTTGTTTGAGAGCAGATTTGCTATATTTATTTTCATTTATGTAAATATGTATATTATATATAGTGATTTTATGCTTATTGATTGCAAGACTTTTAATAAAGAAAAATTGGGAAGAATGTTCCTTACATTGGTGATCAGTGAGAAGAATGTTTCTTACATTGGTGATCAGTGGGAAGAATGTTCCTTACATTGGTGATCAGTGAGAAGAATGTCCCTTACATTGGTGATCAGTGGGAAGAATGTTCCTTACATTGGTGATCAGTGAGAAGAATGCTCCTTACATTGGTGATCAGTGAGAAGAATGTCCCTTACATTGGTGATCAGTGAGAAGAATGTTCCTTACATTGGTGATCAGTGGGAAGAATGTTCCTTACATTGGTGATCAGTAGGAAGAATGCTCCTTACATTGGTGATCAGTGAGAAGAATGTCCCTTACATTGGTGATCAGTGAGAAGAATGTTCCTTACATTGGTGATCAGTGGGAAGAATGTTCCTTACATTGGTGATCAGTAGGAAGAATGTTCCTTACATTGGTGATCAGTGAGAAGAATGTTCCTTACATTGGTGATCAGTGGGAAGAATGTTCCTTACATTGGTGATCAGTGAGAAGAATGTCCCTTACATTGGTGGTCAGTGAGAAGAATGTCCCTTACATTGGTGATCAGTGGGAAGAATGTTCCTTACATTGGTGATCAGTGGGAAGAATGTTCCTTACATTGGTGATCAGTGGGAAGAATGTTCCTTACATTGGTGATCAGTGAGAAGAATGTCCCTTACATTGGTGATCAGTGAGAAGAATGTCCCTTACATTGGTGATCAGTGGGAAGAATGTCCCTTACATTGGTGATCAGTGGGAAGAATGTTCCTTACATTGGTGATCAGTGAGAAGAAAGTTCCTTACATTGGTGATCAGTGAGAAGAAAGTTCCTTACATTGGTGATCAGTGGGAAGAATGTCCCTTACATTGGTGATCAGTGGGAAGAATGTCCCTTATATTGGTGGTCAGAGGGAAGAATGTTCCTTACATTGGTGATCAGTGGGAAGAATGTTCCTTACATTGGTGATCAGTGAGAAGAATGTCCCTTACATTGGTGATCAGTGGGAAGAATGTCCCTTACATTGGTGATCAGTGAGAAGAAAGTTCCTTACATTGGTGATCAGTGAGAAGAATGTTCCTTACATTGGTGATCAGTGGGAAGAATGTCCCTTACATTGGTGATCAGTGGGAAGAATGTCCCTTATATTGGTGGTCAGAGGGAAGAATGCTCTTTAAAATAACAGTCAGTGGAAGAATGCCCCCCCCTTACAGATAGTTAAAAAGTTAATTGGTGTCAGTGGTTACTTTTCATAGAGATGGATATTCTATATTGATCAAGGAACCCCTACCAACCTCTGGAGGAACCTTTTGAGTTTCATAGAACCCTGGTTTTGAAAGGCTGCCTTTGAATTTTAAAAGTAAAAACAAATGCTTAAAATGATCCCCCGAAAGGGCCTTTTCGTTAATGAAGTCCATTGACGAAATGCGTTAAACAGGACCTACAGGAACACATTACACATCAGGCATCCGAACCATTCTACAAAACCATTATACCCCACCCTGTGTTCTAAATTCCACTCAATACGGGTATATCTATCTCTGTAAAAAAGCTATAGTAGAATAATTGCTCTTTATAATGTATTCATTTTTTTAAAATCAATTTTAATATATTTCTTTATTTTATTTTGTTTTTTCCATACATTTCGATTAGGGTCTGAATATAGCAGTGTTTTCAGAGACTTTGTAGGTAGACAGAAGATACATAGCTGCACACTAGGTGTGGTCTCTGAAGAACAGTGGGTGGCACCACCCTTGGCTTTGCTCTGACCACATCTGTGAGGTGATACTTCAATGCTATTTCAATAAGAAGGACTAAATGCTCCCTGTGTATAGGCCTAGAGACACATGGGACACAAGGGTCTGGGAACAAACTGCACTTTGACAAACAGACAATTTAGTTCCTTCATGAGAAGAAGATTTTGGAGCAGTTGTGGACACCAAGACCATTCCATTCCCCAGATACTACAAATACCAGCCTGTCCTGCATGGTCAATAGATTGTCCTTCACTGTTGATGGTGCAGAGGTCATGAGCAGAAGGAGATGTCAGATGCTTTCAGGAATTCGGCAGAGCCGGTCAAGATATTATCTTCTCGCATATATATGCAAAATTCAGGGAACACCTAGTGTCATACCAGCTATCTGCATCAACAAGGTGAGCGCAGTCTTCACCTTCCATTTCTTCTTCATCTTCGTAATGATTAACATAATTATCAGGCTGACCAGGCTTCCAGAAACTGCAAGAAAAAAGAGAAATCAGTGGCCAGGCCAAAGTACTGACTAGAACTGGTGATTTTTTTTTTTTTATAAAGAGGTGTCTATAAATAAGTAAAATCTATGAATGTAGGGATGGGGGTTGGGTCACACCAAACCTTGCGTGTTAGCTTTTGGCAGACCAACTAAACCGCTTGGCCCATTCACAAGCTTGTCTACATTCAGCTCTTTACCTCTTAATTTGTTTTAGTGTCTGAGAAGGAGTCCTATGCATCCCTTATTTTTTACCTGGGGGGAGACCAGATATTGGATAGACGCCTTATTTTAAAGGGGGCTTCCAAATTTCCATACCCCCCCCTCACAGCTCCCCGCATCCATTGGCTAGGGATGGGTGGTAGAGGCCACACATCCCTTGCGATAACAATACAGCATGACAGGTCGCCTTTATGGAGAGATCTGGGGTCAAATAAGACCCCAGATCTCTCCCCTACAATAGAAAGCATTAGATAAAAAAAAAAAAAAAAAAGAAAAAAACCCATTGATCGAAATCGTTTTTTATAAAATGAAATTGTTTACATCGAACCAGAAGTGATGTCATGACGTCGCTCCAGTCCACCTAGGCCATAGAGTTTAGCTGAGGCTATCTTTCCTCAGATAATCTCTGTGGTCAGCCAACGCAACTGCTGAATCAGTTCTCGGTCTTCCCGATCATCCAGGTAAGCCTGAGAACTACCGGAAAGCATCAAGGGAAGGGAGGGTGACTCCTCCTGGGGCTTGTACAAGTGATCCAGTGGATCACTTTTATCGCCGACTGAAAAAAACAATACAGGGGTTACAGCATATTGCTGCAGCCACAACCCCGGTATTCCACTTCAAAACGAGGACGTCTGTTTACTGTGGCCCGATTGGGAAGTGGTTAATGTTTCCCAATTGAGCATTATTAAAAGATTTTTGATGAGTTCAGCGAGCATCTCACCAATGGAACATCATGAATGACATCCGTCTAGAAAATAGTTATGGGCAGAACACCCCCCCGGGTTCGGTTTGACACCAGAACTCCTGAACATTGAAAGAGTTTGAACCCGAACTAGGAACCCTAATAAGGTCTATGGGACCTGAACTCGAAAAATCAACAGTTCTCATTTTGAAGGCTTATATGCAAGTAATTGGCCATAAAAAGGTTATGGGGGTCCGGGAACTGCCCTGGGGGACATGTATCAATGCAAATTTTTTTTTTTTTAAAGGAGCAGTGATTTTAATGATGCTTAAAGGGAAACAATCAAAATGAAAAATTCCTTTAAATGTAGTGCCTGAGGGGTCCCCTTAGTCTGCCTGTAAAGTGGCGCATCTGTACCATGTATAGAACCCCAGCTGCAACAAACCTGACCAAAAATTTGTAATTTGTAATTTTGTACATTTCTTGTGATAGCAAAAAAAAAAAAAAACACTGCCGGCAATACAAAAATGTTAAAATAAAAACGGTGTGGGTCCCCCCCGCGCTGAAATCCATACCAGACCCTTATCCAAGCACACAGCCTGGTAGACCAGGAAAGGGGGTGGACGAGCAAGTGAACCATACCAATCCACATGCCCTTAACATGGGGGGGTTGGTGCTTTGGGACAGTGGGGGGGACTTTCCCCCCCCACCCCAAAGCACCATGTCCCCATGTGGATGGGGTCAAGGGCCTCTTCTCCACAACCCCCGGCAGGGGTTGTGGGGGTCTGCAGGCAGGGTGCTTATCAGAATCTGGAAGCCCCCTGTAACAAGGGGTCCCTCAGATCCCGTCCCTCCCTTGTGAATGAGTATAGGGTACATAGAGCCTCTACCCATTCACCAAAAAGTGTCAAAAAGAAATAAAAACACACACACAGTTTTTGACAATTTCTTTATTAAAAGAATTGCACCGCTGGTCCCAAAAAAACAAAAAAAAACCTTCACCCATGATGAAGGCTAAACATTGCCAGATGGCTCTACCCCTTACCAATTTAATAACTGTCAGATGGCGAAGCAGGCAGTCGGTGGTTAGCCTTCGTCATGGCCTGAGATTTTTTATCTTTTGGGTCCGGTGGTGCGCCAGCCATCGTGATTGATGATGGATCTACATCTACATTTTTATTTTTAATAAAGGAGTTGTCAAAAACTGTGTGTGTTTTTATTTATTTTTTACACTTTTTTTTTGGTGAATGCGTAGGGGTACTATGTACCCCATACTCATTCACATGGGGGGACAGGATCTGGGGGCCCCCTTTTTAAAGGGGGCATCCAGATTAAGCCCCCTGCCCACAGACCCGGTTTGACAGGAAGAGGTCCTTGTCCCCATCAACATGGGTACAAGGTGCTTTGGGGTGGGGGAAGGCCAGAGCCCCCTCCTGCCCCAAAGCACCCCCCCATGTTAAGGGCATGTGGCCTGGTATGGTTCAGAAGAGGGGCGCTCACTCCCCCCCCCCATTTCCTGGTCTTCCAGGCTGCATGCTCAGATAAAGGCCTGGTATAGTTGTATGGGGGGACCCCATGACGTTTTTTCTTTCAGTTTTGGCGTGGGGTTCCCCTTAAAATCCATACCATATGCATTGCCGGAAATGGTCTTTTTTTTATTCAGCCATCAGTGGGGAAGCCCGCTTGGCGTGGGGTTCCCCTTAAAATCCATACCAGACTCAAACGGCCTGGTATGGATTGGGGGGGACCCACGTGCCATTATTTTTAACTTTTTGTATTGCCGGCAATGGTCTTTTTTTCATTCAGCCATCAGTGGGGAAGCCTGCTGACAGCTGATGACTCACCAGTTGTTAAGGATGTGGCGGCTGGCTTCCCAGCCCGCTCCTTAGCAACCAGCTGTTTACTCTGCGCTCGAGGGGCGAACAATCACAATTTCCGGCCCAAACTGTTCACCCATTTCTACTAGAAAACAAAATACTTTGCATTGATGGAACATTCAGCTTGCGTTAAGAGGTAGTCTGATATTTGGGTGGTCAGTGTCTTACTTTGGAGTCTTCTCCAAGGGAGTCCCATCCACCCATTTCCAGGATTCATGTTCTTTTTTAAGACCGATCCACGAAGTGAATGAGCGTGATATTCTACGTAGAAAATCCTTCAGAAAAATATGGAAAATGTTACAATGTGACTTTTGATATTTTCTGTTTTTATTTTCTTATCAACCCACAGTACTGCCAATCTCTGCACCACAGAAGCTTAAACTCCAATCTCCTTATCACAGTCAGTTGGATCACACACCAATCAGCAGATCTGAACCCTGCCAGGCAAAACCAGGATTAGGGGCCCCAAAAGTTACAGCAGGCATTCTGAGCATAGACATGTGCATTTTGTTTTGCTACCAATTGATTTTCAAATGCAAATTTGATTTTCTGAGATTTGGATGAATACAGTGGCAGCCCGTCCATAGGGGGCGCTTAGGTGCCCCCCCCAAGCTGTTGAAAAAAAAAAAAAAGGTTCACTTTAAGAGTGACCAAGCGTCGGACATGCGGCGGTCTATGGGAAGCTTCCCAGCCTGCAATCAACTGATTGCAGGCTGGGAAGCCGATTTGCCCATGGTTAGGGTGTGGTCGGGGCACACGCAATGTGCCCCCCACAAACACCCCCACTATTCTCTTATTTGTTAATATACCAGATTAACTGACTAGGATTGGGGCAGCAGGGACCGGAGGAGAGGACAGTGGGCTTGTGTTTTTATTCATCACTGACACAGTGAGTGATGTGTGGGGGGTGGAGTCGACTGGGACACTCATCACTTTTGGTTTCCCGGCCACAGTGGGGGTGGATATTTGATGGGCACAGCGGCTGCATATGATGGGCACAGTGGCTGTATTTGCTAGGCATAGTGGCTGTATTTGCTGGGCACAGTGGCTGTATTTGCTGGGCACAGTGGCTGTATTTGCTGGGCACAGTGGCTGTATTTGCTGGGCACAGTGGCTGTATTTGCTGGGCATAGTGGCTGCATATGATGGGCACAGTGGCTGCATATGATGGGCACAGTGGCTGTAATCGATGGCACAGTGGCTGAATTTGACATCACAGTGGCTGTAATTGATGTCACAGTGGCTGTAATTGCTGGGCACAGTGGCTATATTTGCTGGGCACAGTGGCTGTATTTGCTGGGCACAGTGGCTGCAAATGATGGCACAGTGGCTGTATTTGCTGGGCACAGTGGCTGTATTTGCTGGGCATAGTGGCTGCATATGATGGGCACAGTGGCTGCAATTGATGGCACAGTGGCTGTATTTGCTGGGCACAGTGGCTGCATATGATGGCAAAGTGGCTGCAATTGATGGCATAGTGGCCGCATTTGCTAGGCACAGTGGCTGTATTTGATGGCCACAGTGGCTGCATATGAACGGCACAGTGGCTGCATTTGCTAGGCACAGTGGCTCTATTTGCTGGGCACAGCAGCTGCATATGATGGGCACAGTGGCTGCATATGATGGGCACAGTGGCCGCATTTGCTAGGCACAGTGGCTGTATTTGTTAGGCATAGGTGCTGCATATGATGGGCATAGTGGCTGCATATGATCGGCATAGTGGCTGCATATGATGGGCACAGTGGCTGCACATGATGGGCACAGTGGCTGCATATGATGGGCACAAGGGCTGCATATGATCGGCACAGTGGCTGCATATGATGGGCACAGTGGCTGCATATGATGGGCACAGTGGCTGCATATGATGGGCATAGTGGCTGCATATGATGGGCATAGTGGCTGCATATGATGGGCATAGTGGCTGCATATGATGGGCACAGTGGCTGCATATGATGGGCACAGTGGCTGCATATGATGGGCACAGTGGCTGCATATGATGGGCACAGTGGCTGCATATGATGGGCATAGTGGCTGCAATTGATGACACAGTGGCTGCATTTGATGAGCAAAATGAGGCTGCAATTGATGTTTTTTTAAAGTATTTTTCAGAATTTTTCAGTTTGCTTGCTCCCACCCAAAAATTTTGAGCACCAGCCACCACTTGATGGATACGAATCTCCGTGTGGACGTAGTAACGATTGTCAATGACTCTGATAAAAGCTATAGCGAAATGAATGAATGGATTTGTTTCATTCTCATGATGTCACATGATGCAATAGTAATTTAGACCCATGGAGAAATTAATTAAACTTTCAAATCTATTTGATAACTTGGATTCGGATAACGAATGGATCCAAATTTCATTCCATTTATTCATTTGGATGCAGATGAAGCCAGTCAATATTTGTCCAATCACCTCGTGCCATTTCTCTTGGCAGGTTGGACTAGCGTTCGAAAATATTGAATCCTTCCAATTCTAAACTGTCCGATTTCCATATTTTGAATTCATAACAATCATCTGGAAAAACTGCAAAATTTTTTGGAATCCACCCAGACCAAGGAAGATATGAAATGAATAGTGACGATACAAAACAAATCAGGCCAACATAATGAATACAATGAAACAAAATTCTTCAAAGAACAAACGCATCGGAAACATAGCGAAAATGTGCACATGTCTATCTGAACATAAAACAGAAATGGGTGTAGAGTCCTCCCAGACTGATGTACAGAGCTCTACTTTATAGAGGGATTTTGTGTTCTTCTGTCTGCAGGAAATCTGTTAACATCTGCAGTTCTTGTCCTTGTCCGCATGCACACCCTCTACCATTCATTACCACCTTATTACACATGTAGCAGGGTCTCTGGCCTTGTCCAGTCTAATGAGAACTTTCCAGGCCAAAGATGACATCCTTCTGTATGTGGTGGGTTGTGAGGCATAGCGGGTGCAAAGGGGATAAACTTATAGTGCGCCAGCCACATCTTGGATGTAAAAGAGGTTTTATTTCTCTTAACAGTCCTTTTTGTTTTTTGGGGGGAAAGAGGGTTAGGGCCAGAACACCCTTAAGTAGTTGTAGATTCAATTGGCAGACTCCGAGACGTCAATAGGAGAGCAGCCGTGCAGGGAAAGGCCCCAGCAAGGCGCCATATCTGCACATGCAGGAATGCTTTCTCCTATGGCAACAGTCTTTAACAGTTCGTAACTCAAATGTAACAGTTCCTTCGGCTTCACTACAACTGCCTCTTGTAGTTCTTCAACACTGAGCTCCCGGTCTCTTACTAGACCCTCTGATTCCCTGACTGAATCCCTTGAGCTCCTCCAATCTTTGCGGTGGCATCCCCCTCAAGTGTCACCTCCGCTTCTCTGCTGGGTCCCTAGCTTGGCACTCCAGATACTTCTCAAGCTTCACCCCTGCTGACCGGCTCGGGCCCTGGCTTGACTCACAAGGCTGCTCTGCGAGCATCTCCTTCACTGGTTGGGTCCCTGACTTGATCACCGCCTGAAGTTTCCTGATTCTCCGCCATGCCCGTTCGGTGAGATTGCTGCTCTGGTACTTGCTTCAGTTACTCACTGTGGTCCCTAGTAATAAGGTGGTTTGTCCTTTTGTGGCGACAGCTTCCCTTCTACCTCCGATCACTGACAGGTTCTCTGGCCGGCAGAACCGTCACTTCTGGTTGGACTGCAAACCGCAATCCCAACCCTGCACTGCTCTCTTACTTCTGGATAGGCCCTCACACAGCCTAGGAGCCAGATTCCCCCGGGATAGGCCCAATCCCCAGCCTAGCAGCCCGGGGCACACGACACATATCCACCCAGACAGCCGTCCATGTGGCACAGAACATAAATCACCTGACTCCACCCGAATTTATAGGCTCTCCCAGCAGGCCAAGGGATTCAAGAAAACCCCTGCCCATTGGCTGAGATACCCCATATACCCATAACCTGACCTTGATTTGTCCTTCTCATATCTAATACCACCAAGTGCCCGGCCACCTAGTGGTAGAGGAGAAAAGTACAACCGGGCCAAGCTTAGGGAGAAATCAATGGATCTCTAACAATTGACCAGGGTAGCTACTCCTGGCACATAAATTTGTGAGGAGCATCCCTGACTAAACCCCGGCGTGCTACACACATCTACTATAAGAGGTATCCTCAAAAAAGATAAATATTCATTACATTCCCCTCGTGTCTACACTCACCATCTCTTCCCGGCTATTAATGACCACCAGGTGGGCTTTCTTGTCTTCACAGCTTTTCTTGGCATCCATCCATGGTCGTATTTGAGGGAACCGGTAGTAGCAGCTTGTGTCATGGTGCAACCAGCCTTTATCACACAATGGATCAACGGTACCTGAGAGATGGAGAGAAAGAAAAATAACAGAGAAGGGGAGAGAGAGTTATATAGTTGGTAAGGTTGAATAAAGATATCAGTCCCTCCAGTTCAACCTGTGTGTGTGTGTGCATTTATATCACTACCATTTCCATATACCTGTACATTGTGTTGAATAATGAAAAGTCTTTTGAGGTTATCTACACTCCCCACTCACACTACCAATCCTACTACTATCCTTACCCCTCTGACAATATCACTATTTTATATACCCCCTCTTAAGCATCACTTTTCCAGAGAGAATATGTTTAATGTTTGTAGTTGTTCTTCATAACTGAGATGCTCCATCCCCCAAAACTGAGGTCTTCACCCCGTCCCCCCCCTAACAGATGTCCTCAATCCCCCATAACTGTAGTCCTCCATCTTCCATAACTAAGTTCCTCAAGGCCTCATAACTTAGATCCTACAGCCCCCCTAACTGAACTCCTCCATCTTCTATAAATTAGATCCTCCATCCCCTAAAACTGAGGTCCTTCAACACCCCTAACTGAGATCCTCCATCCCCTATAATTGCAGTCCTCCATCTCCCATAACTAAGGTCCTCCAGCCCCCCTAACTGAGCTCCTCCATAACTGAGGTCCTCCATCCCCCATAACTGAGGTCCTACATCCCCCATACCTGAGATCCTCCACCCCCCATAACTGAGATCCTCCATAACTAAGGTCCTCCATCCCCCTTAACTCAGGTCCTTGATCCTCCATAACCGAGGTGCTCCATCCCCCATAACTCAGGTCCTTGATCCTCCATAACCAAGGTGCTCCATCCCCCATAAGTCAGGTCCCCCATTCACCATAACTGAGATTCTTCATAACTAAGGTCCTCCATCCCCCGTAACCATGGTCCTCCATCCCCCATAACTAAACTCCTCCATCCCCCATAATTGAGGCCCCCCAGCCCCCCTAACTGAGCTCCTCCATAACTAAGGTCCTCCAACCCCATAACTGAGATCCTCCAGCCCCCCCTAACTGAGATCCTCCATCCTCAATAACTGAGATCCTCCATAACTGAGGTCCTCCAGCCCCATAACTGAGGTTCTCCATTCCCCAAAACTGAGATCCTCCATTACTAAGGCCCTCCATCGCCCATAAACTCAGGTCCTTCGTCCCCATTAACTGAGGTTCTCCATCCCTCATAACTGAGATCCTCCATCCCCCATAACTAAGATCCTCCATAACTCAGGTCCTCCATCCCCCATAACTCATGTCCTTCATCCCCCATAACTCAGGTCCTCCATCCCTCATAACTCAGATCCACCATAACTGAGAGCCTCCATTCTCTAAAACTGAGGTTCTCTATCCCCCATAACTGAGATCCTCCATAATTGAGGTCCTCCGTCCCCCATAACCATGGTCCCCCATCCCTCCCATAACTGAGCTCCTCCATCCCCCATAACTGAGTTCCTCCATCCCCCATAACCATGGTCCTCCATCCCCCATAACTTAAGGTTCTCCAGCATGCTTATTAGCTTTGTTGCCCTACTCTGGACTCTCTCCAGTTCTAGCAAATCCTTTCTGAGGATTGGTGAACAGAATTGGATGGCATATCTAACAAAAAACAGAGGGGAGGGAAAAAATGACACAACGGCTACACCTATATATAGTAATAATTAGACTCAAGAGGAAAAATCGTAATGATAAGTCCTCATATAAGCCATCACATGCCGTCACCTCAGGATGGAAGTGTCTTCCTAAGAAGTCTGAGGTGTGTTCCTCTAAAATTGAGGCAAGCATATAGAAAAAAAAGGGGGGAGGGAACTTCCCAAAGCAATTCTTCAGAAAGGAACAGGCAAATTTATCAAAAAATAAAAAGTATTTATTACTAAAATTCACTTAACACTAATCGCTTTTAAATGGTATGACATACTTCCACCAAATACAATAAAATTAGACTACGTTGCCTAAAGACACAGATTGCCACCACACTCACCTCTCACCAATATCATTATTTACTGATGAATATATTGGAATCACTGTGTTGGTATTAATAATAGTGGTTTCAAAGCAGTTCGCTTAATATTGCATGTATACCACACACAGAGAATTAATCCTGTCCATAAGTCTGTTAAACAATGACAGTGGACAGAGGTAGAAGCAATTGACCCTAATGATGGAGTGAAGGCAAAATCCCTGGTAATGCAGATCAGGAGGTAGACAGAACATAAATGTTCAAAGTTCCTTCAGAGTGTAGGGGAATGCAGAGGGGAGTTGTCGGCTGGTGGGTGGGTTTGAGCCCTCGCTACAGGGAGCGTGATGGTGTCATTCTGACGCGTTTCACTCGTGACCCGAGTTTCTTCAGAGCATGAGCAGACGCCTGGTAAGTATCCTTAAATAGCCCACGCGCAGTACAGCGTTTGGTGTCTACGCAGGGATCAGCAGGGATCAGCAGGCATCCACTTCCGGTTATACGGCCATTCACACAGAAAAAAAGGGGGGGGAAGAAGGGAAAGGGGGGAGGGAATAGGAGGGGAAGGGGAGGAGGGGGAGGAAGGAATGAAGGAAGGGGAGAGCGAGGGGGAAAGGGGGGGGGAGAGAAGAGGATAAGGAATATCAGGACTTGGGGTACAAGGAACACAGATAAATTACGTTCATTATTGAAACATAATTGTTTCCAATTTTTGGGTGCTAATTATCAACAAACTAGGGGGACGTAGATGGGTGAACCATGGGCCCCCTTATACGCCTGTCTCCATCTTGGTCTCTGGGAGGAGGAAGTGGTTTATTCGTCACCACTGTACCTCAGCCGCAGCCATTTGTGGCTGAGGTACATTGATGATGTGCTTATGATATGGGGGGCACGCCCCAAGAACTGATTCAGTCTATTAATGAACTGAACACTAATAACAGAAACATTAAACTAACCTTCTCTTATCTTCAACAAACCCTATCTTTCCTGGATTTAACCATAGGATTGAAAGACGGTAGGATTACAACGAAAACCTATTGCAAGCAGACAGCAGCCAATACGCTGCTACAAGCCACTAGCCATCATCCTCGATCACTTATCCAGGGAATACCAGTGGGCCAGTTTCTTAGAATTAAACGGAACTGCTCACAGGAAGAGGACTTTGGGAGGCAAGGGAATTATACGGTAGATTCAGGGAAAGGGGGTATTCGTAGCGAGTGCTCAGACCCACCCACCAGCCAACAACTCCCCTCTGCATTCCCCGGGAGATTGGTAAAAGCCATTGGAGTGTTCGAGCCACGAGTAGGCTCTTAACAAGCAGGATATCCACAGACATTGGTCGCATCTGGGAGACCTGGAGGGACAGACGGAGGTCCTTTCCCCAGCCAGAAATAGGCAAAAGGCAATCCACTGAGGCCTGGCTGAGTTAGTATTAGGCCTAACCATGCGGTGCTAGCTAGTCTGGAGGAGTAAAAGTTTGTAGCAAGTGAAGTGCTGGAGGAGTAACGGTCTGCAGCAAGTGAAGTGCTGGAGGAGTAAGGGAAAGAGGTCTTAATCAAGAGTTTGTGGTGGAGAGAAGACTGGAGTGTATATAGAAGTTCCAAGCAAGTTACACTGAGACTGCTTTCACACCGAGGCGCATTACAGGTGCTATATTGCTAAAAATAGCGCCTGTAAAGAGCCTCTCCTGTCTCTCCAGTGTGAAAGCTCAAGTGCTTTCACACTGGAGCGGTGCGCTTGCAGGACGTTAAAAAAGCGCCCCTGCCCATTGAATTCAATGGGGCAGCACCGCCGGAAAAGCGCCGGTTTTAACCCTTTTTCGGCCACTAGTGGGAGTTAAAAGCGCCCTGCTAGAGGCTGAATAGCGCCGCTAAAACTATGGTAAAGCGCCGCTATTATTTAGCGGCGCTTTGCCGCCGACGCCGCTGATGCCTTGGTGTGAAAGCACCCTGAATCTCCTGGGCATCCCAGAATTTCCTTTTCTCATCCAAGTTCAATCCCCTCAATAAAAAAACAAAGAAACAAAGCTTATGGACTGTTCTGTGTCTCTGAGTGATTGAGAGATGGGTGTCTGGCTGGGCAGGGTGACAGGTGAACCACAAAATTCAGCAACCCCTACAGGGGCACGGCTACATCATATATCCCGATCCTTATCCTCTGCTCCTCAGATAGAAGAAACTTGTCCATTATCAGAATCCACCCAAAATTGTACACTATGGGGCTTCTCAGACCTGAAGAGGCCAAATACCAGTCAGGGCAGAGTGGAGCATTTTGACTTCATTGGCATTTGGGGAAATGATGGCTTGGTGGGTAAGGTGTATAAGGTAAACTTACTGTTCCCTTTCCAGATCTCCTCAGCCAAGTCACCCAGAGCTGCCAAAATCCTCTGATGATCATTGGATAAAGAACCTGAAATAAAAAGAAATGAATATGTCAGCTTTTTCTTTACAGGGGAGGGGAGGAGAGATGGGCAGATGATTCTGAAAATGTAATAAATGTAATGTAATGTGTGAAAAGATGGAGCAGACCCCAAAAGTAGGAACCCGGGAAAAGAGATTGTTAGGAAGAAATGATCACTGCTTCATTTGTAACCAGTTCAGTTAAAAACGGTTAGAAAAATGATAGATTTTGCCATTAGTAAAATTTTGATGGAACGGAAATTCTCAGTTGCCTAAATAAAAATTGGCTTAAAAAAAAAAAAAAAAAAAAAAGCAACCTAACTTTTATTTAGATTGTGCTTTTTGAAGGAGGAGGGGTTGTTTGAGATGTGTTTCATTTGTTTTTGTTTAGGTGTCTATTTCTATTAAAAAGACATTTCACTATCCAAGTAGAACTGAAAAAAGCAAAGCCTTCTCTCTACTGAGGAGATCCACAGATCTGGGTTCTTCACATCTCCTCCAGAAAAGCCTGATTCAGGGATTAGGAGATGGACATTTTAGGTTTGTAGGCAGGTTCAAGCATGTGCTAGTTAGGTGCTGTCTCGGACGGGAGGATAAGGGTTATTGTCCTTCCCGGTTCTCTGGTTTTGGCGGGTTGCCTTTAGGTCCGACCCACTGGTCATGTGATATAAAAGACAGTCGTCCGGAACTGAGAGCCCGGGCCTAAAAGTATCAGAGCCCAGGCCTGAGAACCCCAGAGCCCAGGCCTGAGAGCTTAAGAGCCCCTGAGAGAACATAAATGAGCACCCGTAAGGGAGAGTATTGGAGAATCGCACCCGTGAGGAGTACAAGAATTTCTCCTGCTACTGCTGTAACGTAGATGGTCCTCTGTACCTGGAGATACCAGATACTGGGAAATGTCACTAATGGACTTGAATGCACATGGGCTCTACCTTTGTAGCACATTGCTTGAGTAAGGAATAGGGATGTAGGAATAATCCTGGTTTTGCATGTTGGACTTGAGATGGTAATTTGCACTTTTCAAAATAAAGCTTTGAAACTTTGTTTCCGCCTGGTCTGAAGTTACTACAGGGGTGTATTGCATATAACCTACACTCTTCTACAAGTTTGGCTCACTAGCATACTGGGGTATGAAGAGACAGCACTTAAAGAGCCATCCTGGTGCAGAACAGCAAATGGTTACCATGGGTAACAAAGGTCTACCATCAATTTAAGCAGCCTGTCGGTAGCGTGTACCTGTTACAGGTGGTGCTGCCTCTAGCAGCGAGAGAGATGCTGTCATCACAGAAATGGGAGCCAATCTGCATTGCTGAGGTCCCCATCCTTTACAGAGGTATGGAAGCTCAAGAGTCATGTCAACTGCACGTATGGAGCCAACCCTATGTGCACAGCTGGGCCCATTCTGCTACTGAGCACAGTGGGAATTTCTAAACAGGTGGTTTGGTCAGTGTTTGGCATGGTCTTCCTAATTGCAAGTCAACAGTGGGAGTGTACATTAACAAGGGGCCCAAGGGTTAACTAATGAACAGTTATGGTGCAAGTTTACTTGGTGTGTATTCATCTCTAAGAGTAGAGGCCCGCCTTAAGGTCAAGTATTGCCTGACGGCAACCTGAGCCTTGTCTCAAGGCATTGATGAAAACGGCACGGAGTAAAGGTATCCTATGTGTGTGAAGTAAAGTGATCATGTTACAGGTACCTAGCATAGCCCAGAGGAACGCACCCTGGGGTAGGCCTTCCATGTGATCCACACTTTGCGCCCAACGGGGAGGGGAACATGGAGGAAGGGTCACCAGCTCTGCCCTACATGTTGTCATTGAAATCTAGGTTTAGTTCTACAAAGTTGGGGTACCAAAACAGACAGTCTGGTTATTAACACTTGTACCCAGTTTGTTCTTGTTTGAAAAATACATATGTCTGAACTGAAGACATTTGGCTTGCAGGTTAATTAGTGTTGTTTGGATCATCTTCGAGAATCTTGTTGAGCTGCTTTTTTTTTTGAGCCTGTAACTTACTGTGTCAATAAGAGTGAAGACACCATTTACCCACCTTCCTGACCTGATGCTGCAAATACATGGATATGGTGTCAAAGAAGAGGCGGCTTAGTTTAGATGCCAACTGTCTGCTGCAGTCCTGGAGAGACTGTGGCTTTAACTCAACCAGAGTTCAAACAAGAGTGCAAGCATGCTGAAGATACAGTATGCTACTGAATATGGTCACATGTTTGTGGACACCTGGCTATAACATCATGGGCTCATTGGACATTCCATTCCAAAACCTAGACTATTCGTATAGACAAAAAAAACTCACTGTATTGTTAATTTAAGCACAAGAACAACCATTCTCTCTCTCTCTCTCTCTCTCTCTCTCTCTCTCTCTCTCTCTCTCTCTCTCTCTCTCTCTCTCTCTCTCTCTCTCTCTCTCTCTCTCTCTCTCTCTCTCTCTCTCTCTCTCTCTCTCTCTCTCTCTCTCTCTCTCTCTCTCTCTCTCTCTCTCTCTCTCTCTCTCTCTCTCTCTCTCTCTCTCTCTCTCTCTCTCTCTCTCTCTCTCTCGTTATAATATCCTCCACTCTTCTAAGAAGGCTTTCCATAAGATTTTGAAGGGTGTCTGTGGAAACTTTTGCTTATTTATGAGGTCTAGTACTGATATTGGATGAGAAGACCTGGCTCACAAACTGACATTTCAATTCACCCAAAGGTGTTCAGTAGGGATGAGGTCAGGGTTCTGTGAAGGACATTCAAGTTCCTCCACACCAAACTGGTCAAACCATGTTTTTTATGGAGCTTTTTGGAAATGAAAAGGACTTTTCCAAGATTGTTGCCACAAGGCTGGAAACACAGTGGAAGTCTAGAACCCCAGGCATCCAAAAGAGCATTTGTGAGGTCAGGTACTGATGTTGGATGAGAAGACCGATCACCATCGGTGTTCCATCCCAAAGGTATTTTGTAGGGTTGAGGTTGGGGCTCTGTTTGGGACACTCAAGTTTCTCCACATGTCTTTATGGAGCTGGCTTTGTACATGGGGGCACAGTCATGCTGGAACAGAAAAGGGTCTTCACCAAACTGTTACCACAATGCTGGAAGAGCACAATTGTCTATACCAGGCTTGTTCAACCAGTGGTCCCTGGGACCCTAGGGTTCCTCCAGAGATTGCAAGGAGTTCCTTTAGTTGTGACAGATTGATCTCCCACCCACAATTGCCCCAAATGTACGAGGCAATTTTCCATTGACATCCAATGTAAGAAGACACTTGTACAATGATCACTAGAGAGGAGTTTAAAGTTCTATCCAAGCACAAGTTAGCATTGAGGTTTGGCTGTTTTAGTGTCCATCCTAAAGCTGGGCCTTTTAATAATTCAATGGGAGCCAAATGGCATGTATAGAAGAGATATTTCTACCACTACTACACATGACAACTTCCTTGTTATCAGTGCGTTCTGGCACCTTTTGTGTCCTTAGCAACATTAATTTACAGACCAGGAATCGCCTGTCATGTAAACAAAATGGTTCCCCCAAATGCCATACCAGACCCTTTAGGCCTGGTATGGATTTTAAGGGGGAACCCCATGCAAAGATCAGAAAAATTGAAAGTATGGGATTATTATGACATCACTGACCAAATATGGTCATGTTCATATTTGGTCAATGACATCCCAGGTAGACCCTGCCCTTTATTAATACCTTGATGTAATCCACAGGAGCTGCCAGTCAGTTTTTTTGCTTTGGTGCATATCCCCCAGGGCAGTGTCCAGCTCCCCATCCAATTTGTTTAAATTGTGGTCCTTTAGACCCCTGATGTCTCATTAAAGAGAACCTGTCACCACAAAATTCTCACATAGGGGACTTTGTCCCCTATTTGATGAAACAAAAAAGTACGCCAGAGTGAAAGATAATTCTAGGACCAGGTCTCCTCTGTAACGTTAAGCTGATGACTCTTTAAAGTGCCGCCTGTGGATAATATAGGGTATTGAAGTTTGTCGCCATTTTACGGGCGCATGGAAATTTAAGGTATCTATTTACTGGTGCAATCTCAACTTTTATATATTTTTTTAAAAATCTGATCATTTTTAGCGTTTATGTGTCCTAAAATTGGAGCATTAGAGCATTACTGTTAGACCCAAGAGTTCCCTAAAATCTTCCCCACATTGTTCTGTTCCAGAAAATCCCACCCATTCCCAGGAACTGTTTCCCATCGATGTAGGTCCAGTAATCAGGACCTGTTGGTATAGGGACAGCTGGAGGCTTTAATAGGGTCATCTACAGAGCCCATTATAGGTCCCCCTTTTATTATTAGAATCCATAATTACCTGCTATCTGATCAGATAAAATATGTTTCATGGAAGACTCAATTTCCGCCACTTTACTTATCACCTCAGATTCTGCAGAAAAAGAAACACCAATATTGAGTTATAAATACATTTTTCTCAGTTTCATACATCCTTGTGAGCCACACACATAGCACATTGGAATTATCCTGAGTGCTTTGAGGGATCATAGCTCCCCACTCTGTACATAACCCCTCTTTACAACAACCCCCACCACCACCAACTCACTTCTAAAGTCCTTCACAAAGGTTTCCATGGCCTTCAGTTTTTCCATCATCAAGGAATCTGGTGGAAGAGAACATATAGTTGGTGAGTAGAGCAGATCCCCGATTGCCTAGTGTCACTCCTATCACCACATGGAGGTCCATCTTACCATGCTGGGACAGTTCCTTCACTTTGGATTGCACCCCTAGACTCAGATTCCTCAGCTTCACCTCCATGATGTGATCTGTCTGATCCACCCCCTGACCTGCCAGAGACAAAGCCAATATTTCACATTAGTCACCCCTGTCTATTTGTGCGGAAGTGCAGCGTGGTGTGGTGACAGTGAAGACACAGAATCTGGTTGCAGTAAAACTTGAGACTTGTATTGAGCAGAATGCCTACTTTACAAATACCTTAGCAGGGAACACCACTTAGGAAATAACTCATGGATCAATGTAGTCAATGATGTGACTGAGGAGAGGTGGGGGCCTCTCTACTGCTCCAGCTACTGGGCTCCTGACCCCTGACCGTGACATCATTACTGACTTACCATGTCTTGTTCTGCACTATGTCTTTGTGTGGAGGTAACCATTTTGGTAGAGGAGCAGGGCTTTGCTTCCTCATGGCAGAGCTGCCCCCCATAGATGACAGATAATCTGATGACTGATGGGGTAATGATAGTGGTTGAGGAAGCACAGATCCACATAATGAGTGAAGCAGGAGCAGAGAGATTCTTGCACTGTGCAGATCCTTATGTACAGCTTCCTTTCTAGCAAGGAGAAGAGTGAACAGCAAAATAGTGGCATCACCACATCACCCTCCAAATCTGGTGAGACTAGCAAACAGTGGTCAGATACACTGCTATGAGGAGGAGTGCCTAGGCAAAGGAAGTGAACTGATATTTTTCAGGAGAAGTTTAAGACAGAATACATTTCTCAGGGGACTACTTCGGCACTACTACCATTTCTAGATGTTCTCTTTAGGGTATCGAATCCTTACTTTTTGAGTTAAGGTCCTCTTTAAAGTTAAAAAATATATATAAAACACAAAGCGCTGTGATGCTAAATAGCTGATAATTACACATAAAACCAAGTGAGGCTGCTATCAAAAGAGAGTGTTTTCAGAGTCACTTAAAAAGAATAAATAATGATATTTGAAGCGCTTCACAATGTGCATGAAAATGAGTAAAAATTCCTATAAAATCCAGCAATCAAAATAGTGTAAAATTATAAAAAAAATTGTGACACCAAATGTGTAAAAAATTCACATAAAAAATCCACATAAAAATAAATATATAGGGATGTATTCAGAAGGTTCAATTATACAGGTGTAGAATCCTGATTGGTATAGAGCTTTTGATCACTAGCAAAGCTGTTTAAAAACACTTGCTTAATTAAGGTGCTCATTGATAGTACCAATGTGTTTTTTGCTTCTATTCACAACCAATGTGGGAATCATAAACAGGCAGATAAGAGAAAAAAACCAATCATGGTGCAATAGTTAGGATACCAAGGTACACAGGCAAACTTCAATCCACTCACGTGTGCCTTATAATGATAAGGCATATGCAGGTTTTACTATAGCAGTCAGCCGCCTTAGACGGGAGCAGATTCAGTGCAGTACACTGTGTGAAACTGCTGATCTGCACAGAGCTTCCTTGGCTCCTCCAAGGAGCCAAGGAAGGCCCCCACCATCCCTGTGCTGTGCTCATTATGAGGGGCCCCCACCATCCCTGAGCTGTGCTCATTATGAGGGGCCCCCACCATCCCTGAGCTGTGCTCAATATGAGGGGCTCCCACCATCCCTGTGCTGTGCTGACTTCCCCCTGGGGCTGTACCCCTGCTGTGCTCATTATGAGGGGCTCCCACCATCCCTGTGCTGTGTTCATTATGAGGGGCTCCCACCATCCCTGTGCTGACTTCCTTCTGGGTTTGTACCCCTGCTGTGCTCATTATGAGGGGCTCCCACCATCCCTGTGCTGTGCTGACTTCCTGGGTTTTTAACTTCATCATAACGAATAATCGTAATTATTATGACTATAATAGAACGATATTAACGAACATTCTTATTTTGTCCGATTCTGAATCTCCTATCGACTACCAGTACCAGTCTCCTACTCATATTAAAAAAGGTCATTTTCCCAACCCTCACTCAGCAGCAGAAGAAAACCTCTGATTGGTCAACAAAACACCAGTTTCCGTTGTAACGGAATTTGGATCCGAAATTCGTCAACAAAATTTCGTATTTCGTATACAATTCGGAAGCATAGAAATTCGTATTTCGGATGCTTCCGAATGAACAAATTTTCGTAAATTTGTACAAATTTTCGATTTGTACGAAACAAAGCGCACATGTCTAGTCTATAGGTCAGAGGAGATCCTTAGATGATGAAGCTTCCCATCAACGTCACCACACATGTGACACAGATAAACCAGGTCATTGGCTCGCCCTATTCACATACATCCAGCTCAATGTCCAAACCAAGACAACAAAAACTCTTGATTATCTACCCATCTTTCTGTCTGTGAGTCGCCATATTTGTCACTCTATCTGTCCATCCAGACTGGAGATGAAACCAACATCTGATAATATACTTGTGTAGACAGTGGATCCGCGCTACAGGCTATACTTGCAACTGCAGCCCCCCTATGTAGGCAGAGGACACCAACGTGTACCCTCAAAGAGTAGATCTGAAAATTATATATATACAGGGAGTGGCGCTGTGCATGAGGGAATAATTGGCATATATAATTGTCTATTGATTATAATTTATGTGTCTATGAATCATATTAAGGAAAACGACACAAAGATATGAAGAAATATACATATGTATCCCGCATGGGGATCGGTAAGTGCTAGTAAGAAAGTATGAATGCAAGTAGGTGTTCAATATAACCTTAATCCCATAACCCAATAACCGCTAATTATCTCTGATGGTGTTATATGATGTGCATTAATAGGTGCCAAAGTGTCAAGTGCGATCCAATTAAGTGTTCCAGCCCCTGCTGGGATAAACTACAAGTGATTTAAATAAAAGAGGGGGTATCCACAACCCTCTAAAGTGCAGTGCTAAGAAATTGAATTAATATGAAAACAAATGTATAAAGGAATTATAAATATATATATATATATATATATATAAGATATATTTATAAGTGATATTAGATGTGGAATATAGGATTAGGGTAGTGATTAATAAATTAATTAATAATAGCACAATTCAATAGCAGCATGAGATCACATGTGAAAACGCAAAATAAGAGTAAAAATCCAGTAAATCGTTAAAAAGTTCATGTATTATCTTCCACCCGACGACTTCCAGACTCTCTAAAGATACAATCCCCCTGATGTGATTCCACTCACCGGAACGCTATACCCCTGCAGGGGTATAAGCATAAGATGTTTCCACTCCAGCCGATCAGATCCGGATGCCCGATCGAGTCCTTGTAGCCTCTCGCCTCTAATTTCCCAGTCCAGATCAGCCTCTCCAGCAGATCAGGGAGACGGGGGAAGTGGATAATCCCCTAGTGTGACTCTGGACTGGGAAATTAGAGGCGAGAGGCTACAAGGACTCGATATATTTATAATTCCTTTATACATTTGTTTTCATATTAATTCAATTTCTTAGCACTGCACTTTAGAGGGTTGTGGATACCCCCTCTTTTATTTAAATCACTTGTAGTTTATCCCAGCAGGGGCTGGAACACTTAATTGGATCGCACTTGACACTTTGGCACCTATTAATGCACATCATATAACACCATCAGAGATAATTAGCGGTTATTGGGTTATGGGATTAAGGTTATATTGAACACCTACTTGCATTCATACTTTCTTACTAGCACTTACCGATCCCCATGCGGGATACATATGTATATTTCTTCATATCTTTGTGTCGTTTTCCTTAATATGATTCATAGACACATAAATTATAATCAATAGACAATTATATATGCCAATTATTCCCTCATGCACAGCGCCACTCCCTGTATATATATAATTTTCAGATATGATAATATACGTAGGGGGCAGCCATTTTTTCCTAATTACATATACAGGCTGTGTGTCCTGCTCAGTGATTGTGCTTTGCTGTTCCCCTCTCCCAATGGTTCAGTGAATACAATACCCTCTCTAGCAGGTGCAGTCTGTTTTCTCCACTGCAGATGGCGCTCAGCTGTAGCGGTTCTGCAGCTGGAGAGGAAGTCACGAGGAACAGGGTTCCTCTATGGTTTTCTGGGGTCGCTGGGGAAACAATCCAGTTGGATGATGTTGCCCCATGTGGCTCTGGCAGCCATCTTAGGTCAGGCAGAGCCTATTTAGGGCCCCAGTTCCCTAGTTTTGCACACTTTTATGCGAGTGGGTAGCACAGGAAAAGATACCCCATTTGTTAGGGACATCACTAGTGATAGGAAAAGGTTCCTGATGAGGAGGGAAAGCATAGGAGTGCAACTCTTCTGGATACCTTCCCGACAGGGCATGAGACAGCCAGGCTGCCTTCTGCCCCTCTCAGCAGATGCTGTTGCTCCAGCTGTTGTCATGTTACTGGTAGCCATGATTGCACCCGGTTGGCAGTCTTCCCACTGGGTTCTTTGTGAACTATTGCTGTGTTTCTTCAACACAAGTTTTTTACTGTACCTGACTTTCGAGTTATTTCTGCCAAACCACACTGCACCCCTTCCCCCATATGCTCTTCAGAAAGGGTGTTGTTTAGAATTCTTACAGCATGGATAGAATGTGACTGTGGTGTCTGTGTGGAGAGGCAGCAAGCATGGACTCACGTGTGATGGTGACGAGGAGGATGATGGTGATGATGAGGAGTCCGGTGCAGAGAGATGACAGGAAGCAGATTAGGACGGAGGAGGGTTGGGGGATCCACCTGGTCATGATGACTCCTGATAGGTAAGTGAAGAGAGAAGTACAATAAAGATTTAGGATTCACTCAGATCTATGCCTTTCGGCAACATGAATATTGCAAAGTGTGTACCGCCGTGTGCTGCAGTGCCATTTATTTAACCCCCAACAAACTAATACAGAAGCTGCAGCACACCACCGCATTGGTACAAATGGTGCAGGTTGGTATTTGGCTGGATTGCAGTGCATTGCCAGTATTCAAAAAGAATGGTCTGTCTAAAGCAAAATATGCTAAAATGTTAATTGGGCTCTAAACATTGGGGCTCCTTAAGCAAGGGCCGGGGCTCTATCAATACTTATTGTTGAAGAACCAATTACCAGATCCCCTAAAAGACACCAACAGCAGCCACCCGATCTGTATAAGGAAACGATCAAACATCTGCACACTGCCACACATACCTCTTACTAATTATGTTGTGTTTGCATCATCACATTTAACATGGACTTCCAACAGAACGCAATGCACCAATGAAAATTCCCAATGCAAAGTGCATTGAGGCGCCATTCTAGAGCGGTGCTTGGGAAGCTATATTGAAGGGGTAGAGCTAATCTTGGGGGCTAACCACGCCCCCTAAAACGTCACAGTCCCAGCATGCCCAGGGACTGTGACATCATATGGGGGCGGGGACTCCGCCTATATAAGTCACAACGCAGCCCTCAGAGACCAGTCCAGCCGGAGAGAGCGTCGTGTCAACATCTGGGGGAAGAGAAGAGAAGAGAACACAAGAAGCCAAGAAGCCCAGAAGTCCGGACCTCCGCTGGCAATAGAGCTACCTGAAGAAAGCGGAGGGGCCGGCCGAAGACCTGGGACACCGGGAGAAGAGGCCGGAGAGCGGAGAAGAACCAACCGGACGCCGGGAGAAGATGAACCGGAGGGACCCCCGAAGACGGAAGAAGACACCCCCCCCCCGGAGCTGTTTAATAAATTATTTTAAAAACCTGTGTTGTGTTTTATTACTGACACTTTTTACCTAGGTAAATGGGTAGGGGTACCATGTACCCCATACTCATTTACATAGGGTGGGGGGCCGGGATCTGGGGGCCCCCTTATTAAAGGGGGCTCCCAGATTCCGATAAGCCCCCGCCCGCAGACCCCGACAACCAACGGCCAGGGTTGTCGGGAAGAGGCCCTTGTCCTCATCAACATGGGGACAAGGTGCTTTGGGGGGGGGGCGCAGGGCGCCCCCCTCCCCCAAAGCACCCACCCCCCCCATGTTGAGGGCATGCGGCCTGGTACGGTTCAGGAGGGGGGGGGGCGCTCGCTCGTCCCCACCCCCCTTCCTGACCGGCCAGGCTGCGTGCTCGGATCGGGGTCTGGTATGGATTTTAGGGGGACCCCACGCCGTTTTTTCGGCGTAGGGGTTCCCCTTTATAATCCATACCAGACCTAAGGGCCTGCGACGGGGCTCGCAAGGTTTCAATCTCGCCAAAAAAAGCGGCGAGATTGAATTCCTTTTCTAGTCCCGTCGTACCAAAGTCACGTTCAAAATGAACGGACTTGTCCGTATGTGGGAAAGTCCGTTCGTTCTGAAAGTCCGGCGGAAGTCCGTCGGGAAGACCGGATTCCGGAAAGTCCGGCCGTGTGTAGGCAAGTCCGGCCGTTCAGAAAGTCCGGCGGTAATCCGCCGGAAGTCTGGCGGCAAGTACGTCGGACCTAGCTTTCTAGAAAGTCCGACCGTGTGTACGCGGCATTAGAGCTGTACTGAGGGGTAAGAGCTGTACTGAGGGGTAAGAGCTGTACTGGGGGGGTAAGAGCTGTACTGAGGGGGAAGAGCTGTACTGAGGGGGGAAGAGCTGTACTGAGGGGGTAAGAGCTGTACTGAGGGGGAAGAGCTGTACTGAGGGGGAAGAGCTGTACTGAGGGGTAAGAGCTGTACTGAGGGGTAAGAGCCGTACTGAGGGGGAAGAGCCGTACTGAGGGGTAAGAGCCGTACTGAGGGGTGAGAGCTGTACTGAGGAGTAAGAGCTGTACTGAGGGGGAAGAGCTGTACTGAGGGGGGAAGAGCTGTACTGAGGGGGAAGAGCTGTACTGAGGGGAAGAGCTGTACTGGAGGAAGAGCTCTACTGAGGGGGCAGAGCTGTACTGAGGGGACAGAGCTGTACTGGGGGGAGAGCTGTACTGAGGGGACAGAGCTGTACTGGGGGGAGAGCTGTACTGGGGGCAGAGCTGTACTGAGGGGGCAGAGCTGTACTGAGGGGGCAGAGCTGTACTGAGGGGGCAGAGCTGTACTGAGGGGGCAGAGCTGTACTGGGGGGAGAGCTGTACTGAGGGGGCAGAGCTGTACTGAGGGGGCAGAGCTGTACTGGGGGGAGAGCTGTACTAAGGGGGCAGAGCTATACTGAGGGGGAAGAGCTGTATTGAGGGGGCAGAGCTGTACTGAGGGGTAAGAGCTGTACTGAGGGGGCAGAGCTGTATTAAGGGGAAGAGCTGTACTGAGGGGGCAGAGCTGTACTGAGGGGTAAGAGCTGTACTGAGGGGTAAGAGCTGTACTGAGGGGTAAGAGCTGTACGGGGGGAAGAGCTGTACTGAGGGGGAAGAGCTGTACTGAGGGGTAAGAGCTGTACTGAGGGGGAAGAGCTGTACAGAGGGGTAAGAGCTGTACTGAGGGGTAAGAGCCGTACTGAGGGGGAAGAGCCGTACTGAGGGGTAAGAGCTGTACTGAGGGGTGAGAGCTGTACTGAGGAGTAAGAGCTGTACTGAGGGGGAAGAGCTGTACTGAGGGGGAAGAGCTGTACTGAGGGGAAGAGCTGTACTGGAGGAAGAGCTCTACTGAGGGGGCAGAGCTGTACTGAGGGGACAGAGCTGTACTGGGGGGAGAGCTGTACTGGGGGCAGAGCTGTACTGAGGGGGCAGAGCTGTACTGAGGGGGCAGAGCTGTACTGAGGGGGCAGAGCTGTACTGGGGGGAGAGCTGTACTGAGGGGGCAGAGCTGTACTGAGGGGGCAGAGCTGTACTGAGGGGGAGAGCTGTACTAAGGGGGCAGAGCTGTACTGAGGGGGCAGAGCTGTATTGAGGGGGCAGAGCTGTATTAAGGGGAAGAGCTGTACTGAGGGGGCAGAGCTGTACTGAGGGGTAAGAGCTGTACTGAGGGGGCAGAGCTGTATTAAGGGGAAGAGCTGTACTGAGGGGGCAGAGCTGTACTGAGGGGTAAGAGCTGTACTGAGGGGTAAGAGCTGTACTGAGGGGTAAGAGCTGTACGGGGGGAAGAGCTGTACTGAGGGGTAAGAGCTGTACTGAGGAGTAAGAGCTATACTGAGGGGTAAGAGCTGTACTGAGGGGTAAGAGCTGTACTGAGGGGTAAGAGCTGTACTGAGGGGTAAGAGCTGTACGGGGGAAGAGCTGTACTGAGGGGGAAGAGCTATACTGAGGGGTAAGAGCTATACTGAGGGGTAAGAGCTGTACTGAGGGGTAAGAGCTGTACTGAGGGGTAAGAGCTGTACTGAGGGGTAAGAGCTGTACTGAGGGGTAAGAGCTGTACTGAGGGGTAAGAGCTGTACGGAGGGAAGAGCTGTACTGAGAGGGAAGAGCTGTACTGAGGGGGCAGAGCTGTATTGACGGGAAGAGCTGCACTGAGGGGGCAGAGCTGTACTGAGGGGTAAGAGCTGTACTGAGGAGGCAGAGCTGTACTGAAGGAAAAGCTGTACTGAGGGGCAGAGCTTTATTGAGGGGAAGAGCTGTACTGAGGGGGCAGAGCTGTACTGAGGGGGCAGAGCTGTATTGAGGGGAAGAGCTGTACTGGGATAAAGAGCTGTACTGGGGGAAAGAGCTGTACTGAGGGGGCAGAGCTGTACTGAGGGGGCAGAGCTGTACTGAGGGGAAGAGCTGTACTGGGGGGAAGAGCTGTACTGGGGAAGAGCTTTACTGAGGGGGCAGAGCTGTACTGAGGGGAAGAGCTGTACTGAGGGGAAGAGCTGTACTGGGGAAGAGCTTTACTGAGGGGGCAGAGCTGTACTGAGGAGGCAGAGCTGTACTGGGAAAAGAGCTGTACTGAGGGGGCAGAGCTGTACTGAGGGGGCAGAGCTGTACTGGGGGGAGAGCTGTACTGAGGGGGCAGAGCTGTACTGAGGGGGCAGAGCTGTACTGGGGGGAGAGCTGTACTAAGGGGGCAGAGCTGTACTGAGGGGGAAGAGCTGTATTGAGGGGGCAGAGCTGTACTGAGGGGTAAGAGCTGTACTGAGGGGGCAGAGCTGTATTAAGGGGAAGAGCTGTACTGAGGGGGCAGAGCTGTACTGAGGGGTAAGAGCTGTACTGAGGGGTAAGAGCTGTACTGAGGGGTAAGAGCTGTACGGGGGGAAGAGCTGTACTGAGGGGGAAGAGCTGTACTGAGGGGTAAGAGCTGTACTGAGGGGGAAGAGCTGTACAGAGGGGTAAGAGCTGTACTGAGGGGTAAGAGCCGTACTGAGGGGGAAGAGCCGTACTGAGGGGTAAGAGCTGTACTGAGGGGTGAGAGCTGTACTGAGGAGTAAGAGCTGTACTGAGGGGGAAGAGCTGTACTGAGGGGGAAGAGCTGTACTGAGGGGGAAGAGCTGTACTGAGGGGAAGAGCTGTACTGGAGGAAGAGCTCTACTGAGGGGGCAGAGCTGTACTGAGGGGACAGAGCTGTACTGGGGGGAGAGCTGTACTGGGGGCAGAGCTGTACTGAGGGGGCAGAGCTGTACTGAGGGGGCAGAGCTGTACTGAGGGGGCAGAGCTGTACTGGGGGGAGAGCTGTACTGAGGGGGCAGAGCTGTACTGAGGGGGCAGAGCTGTACTGAGGGGGAGAGCTGTACTAAGGGGGCAGAGCTGTACTGAGGGGGCAGAGCTGTATTGAGGGGGCAGAGCTGTATTAAGGGGAAGAGCTGTACTGAGGGGGCAGAGCTGTACTGAGGGGTAAGAGCTGTACTGAGGGGGCAGAGCTGTATTAAGGGGAAGAGCTGTACTGAGGGGGCAGAGCTGTACTGAGGGGTAAGAGCTGTACTGAGGGGTAAGAGCTGTACTGAGGGGTAAGAGCTGTACGGGGGGAAGAGCTGTACTGAGGGGGAAGAGCTGTACTGAGGAGTAAGAGCTATACTGAGGGGTAAGAGCTGTACTGAGGGGTAAGAGCTGTACTGAGGGGTAAGAGCTGTACTGAGGGGTAAGAGCTGTACGGGGGGAAGAGCTGTACTGAGGGGGAAGAGCTATACTGAGGGGTAAGAGCTATACTGAGGGGTAAGAGCTGTACTGAGGGGTAAGAGCTGTACTGAGGGGTAAGAGCTGTACTGAGGGGTAAGAGCTGTACTGAGGGGTAAGAGCTGTACGGAGGGAAGAGCTGTACTGAGAGGGAAGAGCTGTACTGAGGGGGCAGAGCTGTATTGACGGGAAGAGCTGTACTGAGGGGGCAGAGCTGTACTGAGGGGTAAGAGCTGTACTGAGGAGGCAGAGCTGTATTGAAGGAAAAGATGTACTGAGGGGGCAGAGCTTTATTGAGGGGAAGAGCTGTACTGAGGGGGCAGAGCTGTACTGAGGGGGCAGAGCTGTATTGAGGGGAAGAGCTGTACTGGGGGAAAGAGCTGTACTGAGGGGGCAGAGCTGTACTGAGGGGGCAGAGCTGTACTGAGGGGAAGAGCTGTACTGGGGGGAAGAGCTGTACTGGGGAAGAGCTTTACTGAGGGGGCAGAGCTGTACTGAGGGGAAGAGCTGTACTGAGGGGAAGAGCTGTACTGGGGAAGAGCTTTACTGAGGGGGCAGAGCTGTACTGAGGAGGCAGAGCTGTACTGGGAAAAGAGCTGTACTGAGGGGTAAGAGCTGTACTGAGGGGTAAGAGCTGTACTGAGGAGTAAGAGCTGTACTGAGGGGGAAGAGCTGTACTGAGGAGTAAGAGCTGTACTGAGGGGGAAGAGCTATACTGAGGGGTAAGAGCTGTACTGAGGGGTAAGAGCTGTACTGAGGGGTAAGAGCTGTACGGAGGGAAGAGCTGTACTGAGGGGGAAGAGCTGTACTGAGGAGTAAGAGCTATACTGAGGGGTAAGAGCTGTACTGAGGGGTAAGAGCTGTACTGAGGGGTAAGAGCTGTACGGGGGGAAGAGCTGTACTGAGGGGGAAGAGCTATACTGAGGGGTAAGAGCTGTACTGAGGGGTAAGAGCTGTACTGAGGGGTAAGAGCTGTACTGAGGGGTAAGAGCTGTACGGAGGGAAGAGCTGTACTGAGAGGGAAGAGCTGTACTGAGGGGGCAGAGCTGTATTGAGGGGAAGAGCTGTACTGAGGAGGCAGAGCTGTACTGAAGGAAAAGCTGTACTGAGGGGGCAGAGCTGTAATGAGGGAAGAGCTGTACTGGGGAAGAGCTTTACTGAAGGGGCAGAGCTGTACTGAGGGGAAGAGCTGTACTGGGGGGAATAGCTGTACTGGGGAAGAGCTTTACTGAGGGGGCAGAGCTGTACTGAGGGGAAGAGCTGTACTGAGGGGAAGAGCTGTACTGAGGAAGAGCTTTACTGAGGGGGCAGAGCTGTACTGGGGGAAAGAGCTGTACTGAGGAGGCAGAGCTATACTGGGAAAAGAGCTGTACTGAGGGGTAAGAGCTGTACTGAGGGGTAAGAGCTGTACTGAGGAGTAAGAGCTGTACTGAGGGGGAAGAGCTATACTGAGGGGTAAGAGCTGTACTGAGGGGTAAGAGCTGTACTGAGGGGTAAGAGCTGTACTGATGGGTAAGAGCTGTACGGAGGGAAGAGCTGTACTGAGGGGGCAGGGCTGTATTGAGGGGAAGAGCTGTACTGAGGGGGCAGAGCTGTACTGAGGGGGCAGAGCTGTATTGAGGGGAAGAGCTGTACTGAGGGGGCAGAGCTGTACTGGGGGAAGAGCTGTACTGAGGGGCAGAGCTGTATTGAGGGGAAGAGCTGTACTGAGGGGGCAGAGCTGTACTGAGGGGGCAGAGCTGTATTAAGGGGAAGAGCTGTACTGAGGGGGCAGAGCTGTACTGAGGGGGCAGAGCTGTATTGAGGGGAAGAGCTGTACTGAGGGGGCAGAGCTGTACTGAGGTGGCAGAGCTGTATTGAGGGGAAGAGCTGTACTGAGGAGGCAGAGCTGTACTGAAGGAAAAGCTGTACTGAGGGGGCAGAGCTGTAATGAGGGAAGAGCTGTACTGGGGAAGAGCTTTACTGAAGGGGCAGAGCTGTACTGAGGGGGCAGAGCTGTACTGAGGGGGCAGAGCTGTACTGAGGGGGCAGAGCTGTACTGAGGGGAAGAGCTGTACTGGGGGGAAGAGCTGTACTGGGGAAGAGCTTTACTGAGGGGGCAGAGCTGTACTGAGGGGAAGAGCTGTACTGAGGGGAAGAGCTGTACTGGGGAAGAGCTTTACTGAGGGGGCAGAGCTGTACTGAGGAGGCAGAGCTTTACTGGGAAAAGAGCTGTACTGAGGGGTAAGAGCTGTACTGAGGGGTAAGAGCTGTACTGAGGAGTAAGAGCTGTACTGAGGGGGAAGAGCTGTACTGAGGAGTAAGAGCTGTACTGAGGGGGAAGAGCTATACTGAGGGGTAAGAGCTGTACTGAGGGGTAAGAGCTGTACTGAGGAGTAAGAGCTGTACTGAGGGGTAAGAGCTGTACTGAGGGGTAAGAGCTGTACTGAGGGGTAAGAGCTGTACTGAGGGGTAAGAGCTGTACGGGGGGAAGAGCTGTACTGAGAGGGAAGAGCTGTACTGAGGGGGCAGAGCTGTATTGACGGGAAGAGCTGTACTGAGGGGGGAGAGCTGTACTGAGGGGGCAGAGCTGTACTGAGGGGTAAGAGCTGTACTGAGGAGGCAGAGCTGTACTGAAGGAAAAGCTGTACTGAGGGGGCAGAGCTTTATTGAGGGGAAGAGCTGTACTGGGGGAAAGAGCTGTACTGAGGGGGCAGAGCTGTATTGAGGGGAAGAGCTGTACTGGGGGAAAGAGCTGTACTGAGGGGGCAGAGCTGTATTGAGGGGGAGAGCTGTACTGAGGGGGCAGAGCTGTATTGAGGGGAAGAGCTGTACTGAGGAGGCAGAGCTGTACTGAAGGAAAAGCTGTACTGAGGGGGCAGAGCTGTAATGAGGGAAGAGCTGTACTGGGGAAGAGCTTTACTGAAGGGGCAGAGCTGTACTGAGTTGGCAGAGCTGTACTGAAGGGAAGAGCTGTACTGGGGGAATAGCTGTACTGGGGAAGAGCTTTACTGAGGGGGCAGAGCTGTACTGAGGGGAAGAGCTGTACTGAGGGGGCAGAGCTGTACTGGGGGAAAGAGCTGTACTGAGGAGGCAGAGCTATACTGGGAAAAGAGCTGTACTGAGGGGTAAGAGCTGTACTGAGGGGTAAGAGCTGTACTGAGGAGTAAGAGCTGTACTGAGGGGGAAGAGCTATACTGAGGGGTAAGAGCTGTACTGAGGGGTAAGAGCTGTACTGAGGGGTAAGAGCTGTACTGAGGGGTAAGAGCTGTACGGAGGGAAGAGCTGTACTGAGGGGGCAGGGCTGTATTGAGGGGAAGAGCTGTACTGAGGGGGCAGAGCTGTACTGAGGGGGCAGAGCTGTATTGAGGGGAAGAGCTGTACTCAGGGGGCAGAGCTGTACTGGGGGAAGAGCTGTACTGAGGGGCAGAGCTGTATTGAGGGGAAGAGCTGTACTGAGGGGGCAGAGCTGTACTGAGGGGGCAGAGCTGTACTGAAGGAAAAGCTGTACTGAGGGGGCAGAGCTGTAATGAGGGAAGAGCTGTACTGGGGAAGAGCTTTACTGAGGGGGCAGAGCTGTACTGAGGGGAAGAGCTGTACTGGGGGAAAGAGCTGTACTGAGGAGGCAGAGCTGTACTGGGAAAAGAGCTGTACTGAGAGGGAAGAGCTGTACTGAGGGGGAAGAGCTGTACTGAGGGGTAAGAGCTGTACTGAGGGGGAAGAGCTATAATGAGGGGTAAGAGCTGTACTGAGGGGTAAGAGCTGTACTGAGGGGGAAGAGCTATAATGAGGGGTAAGAGCTGTACTGAGGGGTAAGAGCTGCACTGAGGGGGAAGAGCTGTACTGAGGGGGCAGAGCTGTATTGAGGGGAAGAGCTGTACTGAGGGGGCAGAGCTGTACTGAGGGGGCAGAGCTGTATTGAGGGGAAGAGCTGTACTTAGGGGGCAGAGCTGTACTGAGGGGTAAGAGCTGTACTGAGGAGGCAGAGCTGTACTGAAGGAAAAGCTGTACTGAGGGGGCAGAGCTGTAATGAGGGAAGAGCTGTACTGGGGAAGAGCTTTATTGAAGGGGCAGAGCTGTACTGAGGGGGCAGAGCTGAACTGAGGGGAAGAGCTGTACTGGGGGGAAGAGCTGTACTGGGGAAGAGCTTTACTGAGGGGGCAGAGCTGTACTGAGGGGAAGAGCTGTACTGAGGGGAAGAGCTGTACTGGGGAAGAGCTTTACTGAGGGGGCAGAGCTGTACTGGGGGAAAGAGCTGTACTGAGGAGGCAGAGCTATACTGGGAAAAGAGCTGTACTGAGGGGTAAGAGCTGTACTGAGGGGTAAGAGCTGTACTGAGGAGTAAGAGCTGTACTGAGGGGGAAGAGCTATACTGAGGGGTAAGAGCTGTACTGAGGGGTAAGAGCTGTACTGAGGGGTAAGAGCTGTACGGGGGGAAGAGCTGTACTGAGGGGGCAGAGCTGTATTGAGGGGAAGAGCTGTACTGAGGGGGCAGAGCTGTACTGAGGAGGCAGAGCTGTACTGAAGGAAAAGCTGTACTGAGGGGGCAGAGCTGTAATGAGGGAAGAGCTGTACTGGGGAAGAGCTTTATTGAAGGGGCAGAGCTGTACTGAGGGGGCAGAGCTGAACTGAGGGGAAGAGCTGTACTGGGGGGAAGAGCTGTACTGGGGAAGAGCTTTACTGAGGGGGCAGAGCTGTACTGAGGGGAAGAGCTGTACTGAGGGGAAGAGCTGTACTGGGGAAGAGCTTTACTGAGGGGGCAGAGCTGTACTGGGGGAAAGAGCTGTACTGAGGAGGCAGAGCTATACTGGGAAAAGAGCTGTACTGAGGGGTAAGAGCTGTACTGAGGGGTAAGAGCTGTACTGAGGAGTAAGAGCTGTACTGAGGGGGAAGAGCTATACTGAGGGGTAAGAGCTGTACTGAGGGGTAAGAGCTGTACTGAGGGGTAAGAGCTGTACGGGGGGAAGAGCTGTACTGAGGGGGCAGAGCTGTATTGAGGGGAAGAGCTGTACTGAGGGGGCAGAGCTGTACTGAGGGGGCAGAGCTGTACTGGGGGAAGAGCTGTACTGAGGGGGCAGAGCTGTATTGAGGGGAAGAGCTGTACTGAGGAGTAAGAGCTGTACTGAGGGGGAAGAGCTATACTGAGGGGTAAGAGCTGTACTGAGGGGTAAGAGCTGTACTGAGGGGTAAGAGCTGTACGGGGGGAAGAGCTGTACTGAGGGGGCAGAGCTGTATTGAGGGGAAGAGCTGTACTGAGGGGGCAGAGCTGTACTGAGGGGGCAGAGCTGTACTGAGGGGTAAGAGCTGTACTGAGGGGGCAGAGCTGTACTGAGGGGGCAGAGCTGTACTGGGGGAAGAGCTGTACTGAGGGGGCAGAGCTGTATTGAGGGGAAGAGCTGTACTGAGGAGTAAGAGCTGTACTGAGGGGTAAGAGCTGTACTGAGGGGTAAGAGCTGTACTGGGGGAAGAGCTGTACTGAGGGGGCAGAGCTGTATTGAGGGGAAGAGCTGTACTGAGGGGGCAGAGCTGTACTGGGGGAAAGAGCTGTACTGAGGAGGCAGAGCTATACTGGGAAAAGAGCTGTACTGAGGGGTAAGAGCTGTTCTGAGGGGTAAGAGCTGTACTGAGGAGTAAGAGCTGTACTGAGGGGGAAGAGCTATACTGAGGGGTAAGAGCTGTACTGAGGGGTAAGAGCTGTACTGAGGGGTAAGAGCTGTACGGGGGGAAGATCTGTACTGAGGGGGCAGAGCTGTATTGAGGGGAAGAGCTGTACTGAGGGGGCAGAGCTGTACTGAGGGGGCAGAGCTGTACTGGGGGAAGAGCTGTACTGAGGGGGCAGAGCTGTATTGAGGGGAAGAGCTGTACTGAGGAGTAAGAGCTGTACTGAGGGGGAAGAGCTATACTGAGGGGTAAGAGCTGTACTGAGGGGTAAGAGCTGTACTGAGGGGTAAGAGCTGTACGGGGGGAAGAGCTGTACTGAGGGGGCAGAGCTGTATTGAGGGGAAGAGCTGTACTGAGGGGGCAGAGCTGTACTGAGGGGGCAGAGCTGTACTGAGGGGTAAGAGCTGTACTGAGGAGGCAGAGCTGTACTGAAGGAAAAGCTGTACTGAGGGGGTAGAGCTGTAATGAGGGAAGAGCTGTACTGGGGAAGAGCTTTACTGAGGGGGCAGAGCTGTACTGAGGGGAAGAGCTGTACTGGGGGAAAGAGCTGTACTGAGGATGCAGAGCTGTACTGGGAAAAGAGCTGTACTGAGAGGGAAGAGCTGTACTGAGGGGGAAGAGCTGTACTGAGGGGTAAGAGCTGTACTGAGGGGTAAGAGCTGTACTGAGGGGGAAGAGCTATAATGAGGGGTAAGAGCTGTACTGAGGGGTAAGAGCTGTACTGGGGGGTAAGAGCTTTACTGGGGGGTAAGAGCTGTACTGAGGGGTAAGAGTTGTACTGAGGGGTAAGAGCTGTACTGAGGGGTAAGAGCTGTACGGGGGGAAGAGCTGTACTGAGGGGGCAAAGCTACACTGGGGGAAGAGCTGTATTGAGGGGGCAGAGCTGTACTGGGGGAAGAGCTGTACTGGGGGAAGAGCTGTACTGGGGGGAAGAGCTGTACTGGGGGAAGAGTTGTACTGGGGGAAGAGCTGCACTTAGGGATTATTTGTACTGAGGGGGCAGAGCTGTACTGAGGGAAGAGTTGTACTGATGTGGCAGAGCTGTACTAAGTGAGGAAAGCTGTACTTTGGGGTGGGTGTACTGGAGGGAAGTCTGTACTGGGGGAGAAGTACTGGGGGAGAAAGCTTTACTGAGGGGTAAGAGCTGAGCTCATTACCTTAGAGGAACCCATAACATAATTTCTTGGTCTTGAGGAACCCCTGCTGAAACCAATTAATTGGGGGTGAGGAGAAAGATGTCCCTCACATTGGTGGTCAGTGGAAAGAGTGGACAGCATGCTACACTTATGCCGCGTACACACGGTCGTACTTTTCGTCTACAAAAGTCCAACGGACGCTGACGGACTAAAGCTGGCTGGTAATCCGATCGTGTGTGGGCTTCTCCGGACTTTCAACGTACTTTTTTAGCCTCAAATCCGACGTACTTTAGATTTGAAACATGCTTTAAAACTTTACTTCGTAACTACGACGGACCCCGAAATCCGCTCGTCTGTGTGCTAGTCCGACGGACAAAAAGCCACGCTAGGGCACCTATTGGCTACTGGCTATGAACTTCCTTATTTTAGTCCGGTGTACGTCATCACGTACGAATCCGTCAGACTTTTGTGTGGTCGTGTGTAGGCAAGTCCGTTCGTTAGAAAGTCTGCCGCAAGTCTGTCGAAAGTCTGCCGGAAGTCTGCCGGAAGTCTGTCGGACAGGCTGTCTGACTTTTGTAGACGAAAAGTCCGACCGTGTGTACGCGGCATTACAGACAAATAAAAAGATCATGCAGTTGGCTCTGCCAAGTGTTGGACCTGGAACTGAGCAAGCATGGGGGGGGGGGGGGGTGTCGGGTGGGGGGTTCTATATTAACCACAACTCAATGAGCTTCCAGCAGCCTCTGGAGAAACCCTGGGCTTCCATGGAACCGGGTTGAGAATGGTTATATTAAAGAATTGTTCTTGAATTTAGATACACCATACACATGTGAATGTGTTGATGTCTTGTAATATATAGTAAATTGAAAAGAGATTGCGCTGAAATTGTACAATCAGATTGTAAAGTGTGTGACAGATTGTCTCCCTCACCTTGTGTCCTGCAGTGGTGTGAAGTCCTCCAAGCTGGAGATATTATAGTACGTTGTTGGTGTCCTCTGATTCCTAGTGTCTGTCCCGGGCTCGTCTCGTGAAGTGAGCCATCACCCTCCCTCCTCCTTCCTTCCCCATCCAGAGATATTTCATCATCACTCTCACTAGTATGAAAGCGGCAACTTCCCATCACCGCACCCCCCCCACCCCCCCAGTGTGAGGATCAGGGTGGGGGAAGATTTATTTATATCTATAAAATGTATATTATGAGTAATGTAAGCCAGTTATTGCTTTATTTGAAGAGTTCCCCATTGAAGAGACGGCAACTTCTGAGACAATGAACACTCTGATCAGTAGTATAAAATTACTATTAGTATATAAAATGCAGAGGTCAGGTGTATACAGTATATAGATCAGGGTTCAGGAGTATATATTTACTATCAGTATATAAATATATATTGTATACACCTGACCTCTGCAATTTATCCCAGGAAAAATCCCTCCAAAAAGCAGTTGGCTACCTCGGCTCCCTTTGTCCAAAGCTCACATCTGCACCTGTTTTCCACTACTCACCTCTTTGCCCCATCACACCTCTTGAACCCCTCAGCTCTGCACCTCTAAGCTTTGCATTCTTTTACAGGGCGAAATTCTACACCCTTCTTGCAGCACTCATCTCTGCACCTTTCAGCTTTGCACCCCTCTTGCACCACTCACCTCTGCACCCTCTTGGACCATCCACACACCTCTCAGCTTTACACCCTTCTTACACTACTCAATTCTGCACCCCTCTTGCACCACTCACCTCTGCTCCTCTCTAATACTGTGACATCAATCTGACCCCTAAACCTAATTCCTAAATTCAATATGGCCTATAGACCTATTCCTAAAACCTAACCTCAAAATCGAACTCTTCACCTCAACCTGACCTCTCAAGGTAGCCCTTACATGCAACCTGACCACTAGACCTAATGCCGCGTACTGAGGAGCGGACTTTACGGCAGACTTTGCCCGGCAGACTGGATTTCGTCAGACAATTCGATCGTGTGTGGGCTCCAGCGGACTTTGTTTTCTCAAAAGTTGGACGGACTTAGATTTGAAACATGTTTTTCAAATCAATCCGTCGAAATCGAGTCAGGTCGAAAAGTCCGCTCGTCTGTATGCTAGTTCGACGGACAAAAAGCCACACTAGGGCAGCTATTGGCTACTGGCTATGAACTTCCTTGTTTTAGTCCGGTCGTACGTCATCACGTACGAATTCGACGGACTTTGGTGGATTGTGTGTAGGCAAGTCCTTTCATTCAGAAAGTCCGTCATAAAGTCCGTCGAAAAGTCCGCCAGGCAAAGTCTGCCGTAAAGTCCGACCGTTTGTACGCGGCATTACAACTAACCTAAACCTGACCCCTAAACCTAATGACAAACCTCCATCTGAAACCCAGCCAATAACATGAGCCTGAACTCTAAACTTATCCATTAACCTTTCGACCTGAACCCTAAATTTAACCCTCAACTTGAACACTAGACCTAGTCCTTAACTCAGCCTGAACCCTAAACCTAATCATTAATCTTAACCTGAACACTATACCTAACCATTAATCTCAGCCTGAACCCTAGATCTAACTCTCAAACTGAACACTAGACCTAACCATTACCTCAACTTGAACCTTAAACCTAAACCTCAACCTGAACACTAGACCCAGCCATTACCTCAGCCTGAACTCTAAACCTAACCATTACCCTCAACCTGAACACTATACCTAACCATTAACCTAAGCCTGAACCCTAAACCTAGCCAATGACCTCAACCTGAACCCTAAATGTAACCCTCACCTTGAACACTAGACCTAGCCATTAACCTCAACCTGAACCCAAACCTAATCATTAACTTTAACCTAAAACCTAAACCTAACCATTAATCTCAGCCTTAACCCCAGATCTAACTCTCAACCTGTACACTAGACCTAACCATCACCCCAACCTGAATCTTAAACCTAATTATTAACCTCAATCTGAACACTAGACTTAACCATTAACTTTGATATAATTCATAGATCTTACTATTAACTTCACTCTTACTGTTAGAACTAACCATTAACCTCAGCCTGAACATTAAACCTAAACATTAACCTCAACCTGAACACAAGACCTATCCATTAACCTCAACCTGAACCTTAAATCTCACCCTCAACCTCAACTTGACCCTAGACCTATCCATTAACTTCAACCTGAACCATATACCTAGCTATGACTCCTAGACATAGCCATTAAGATTGAACTCAACCCTAGACCTTGCAGTTAACCTCAACCTGACCTCTATGACTTAACTTTTAACCTCAACTTTACTCCTAGACTTAACTGTTAATCTTAATTTGATCTGTAAATTTAATCCTCCACCCCTTCCTGACCCCTAACGTTAACTTCGAACTAAGCAGAACCTCGACCATTTAAGAGAACGTGACCAAAGCATTTATGTGTCAATATTTTATTGTTTTAATAAAGGAAAGTTTTTAAACATTTGCATTCTTGGTGTTGAGTGTTATCTTTGTGTGGAACAACCCCTGTGGGGGCTGCTGGTGATAACTGGTTCATCCTAAATAGCACAAAGGGTGTCCATCCCAACAAGCACCAGTCCATACACACCACATCCAATAACTTAGTCTAGGGAATGTCTTTTTGGTATTCATTGCATGAAGGACTTTAAACAGGAGAGGGGTTAGGGCATGGATACTACAAAGCTCTTGCACAGTAACAGGAGGACACACTTCTCTCTAGGCTCCCACTCCAGGACTCTGCTGAGGACAGGGAATGGCCAGTACTCTGAGACCCTATGAGAGCCATCTCAGTTCAAGCTACCTCTGAGACTCGAATGTCCTTTTGCTTATCCTGTACTATGTTTGCCAATTTTTCACATATTATTGTATTGTTCAGGAGATTCTGATTTTAGTTGTGTCAGTGTTTATCCTGGAGGATTTCCGAGGTCATGTGACAGATATTTGTGGTGGAAAAAAAAAAGATAAATGCTTGGGATAGCTTTAGAATAAGTCTGATCCAGCAAATTTGGGGATATTAATATTAGTCACAGAATATATTACCAAATATTCTGATCCTAGAGTGATAGATTTTGGGCACGTTCATCAGATATAGAACATTGTTCCCTGTTTTCCACAGTTCCTAAACTGGTGAGGCGTCAGGAAAATAGTGTAGAAGGCATCAGATACCAGCGTGAGTTACTTTGTAAGGAGTCTCTATAAAGGACACATCAAATTTTCCCTGATTTATTGTATTATTCCATTTATTCCAAGATTCCTTCTCTGTTTTCCATCTCTAGGTTTGATTCTCACACTTTCAATGGGGGACGTAATTTTTCCATATGATGTGTATAGCTAACCCTTAAAGGGCTGCTGGATTTTAGGACCCCTAATCCTGCACAGACAGGCAACATGTATTCTCCAATTTGCACTCACGGTCAATAAACCAGTCCTTGGCTTGGTTTTGTTTGTTTTATTAGGGGAATAAGAACTCGGATAGGAAAAAGGAGTTATGAGATACTGAATAAATATCAGCCTACCTGGCTTCCTTGAAAGTGTCCCAGAGGAAGGGATTTGGGTAAGCTGTGAAACTGTCCCTTTAAAGAAGCTGCCTTCACCCTTAGATGGCTCAGGGGGTTTTGGGTAGAGGTACCCACACTGTCCCTTTGACTCCTGCTGCTTTTGGCTAAGACTGCCGGTCAGGCTTCCTGCTGTACAGGTTTTCCCATCAGGGCTGCTGATAAGGCAGTACAGCCAGCCCTCCTGTACCGGGACCCCATCAGTTCAAAAGGGAGGCCCAGGCACTTGACGGCTGTACTGATGTTTTTGCAGACGCTTGTGCCTCTCCACTATGCTGCACTTCAGGGGGGAGATCAGTATCTGCCCATACCCCTCCCCCACTGTCCAGAGCCCCCTGTGTGCCCCCCTCCCTTGCAGCCTCCCTCCTCTACTCTTCCGCTAGCAACAGCTGTGGGCACACAAGGGGATGTTTCGGGATGGAGAGTGGGGGGGGGGGGCCTTCCTTTTCTGAAAGAACACAGTGAGTGATTGGTACTGATCGCTCCTGTGTCCATTTATCACTGAAGCATAGTAAACTTAAAAAATTCAAGATTTATTCAAATGTGCTCTTCAAAGAGCTATCCCTGCATTAGCGCACCACAGAGCAGCACTAATCAACTGAATGTATCATGTTCTATGATGGTATGATTTCTGCTATAGCTGAAAAGCATAGTATCGCGTCCATGGCAGGAAAAATATAATTTGATAATTTTGGAAGGGGGGGCCCCCATCAGGTAGGCTGTAGGGGGCCCTGTAATTTCTAACAACAGCCCTGCTTCCCATGCCATAAGACTGAACGGTGGTGAAGATCCCTCTAATTAACCTCCTCTCCTTTCTTCCTCAGCTTCAGCCTGGAGCCAGAGCCCCCCAACCTCCGAGGTCCCCTCCCAGGCTTCACGATTTTCAGCTCAGCACTCCATACTTCAAACAGTAGCAACAACCACTGGCCAGGCTCTGCAATATTTAAGGACTATCTCCCCACCTTCTGGGCTGTCCTTGCCCAGGGATTAGCAGAGACCCCTAAAATATTCAAGCTGCCAACTCAATTCTCCCAAGTTCTGGAACTTCTAGAAGCTTCCGGAAGCCAGGTGGAGGTATTAGAGACTCAGCCTGAAGAGCCTGCCAGCTGTCATAAATCTGAACCCATAGCAATTACCCAGACTTGCCTAAAGAGGAGCTCCAGGCTCCCCTCAAAAAAATTAAGTCAGCAGCTGCACATACTGTAGCTGCTATCTTTTAATATTAGGGCACTTACCTGTCCAGGCATCCATCGGTGTCCTCACCCGAGCAGATTCTTCAATCGGGTGCTGGCACTGCCATCTTGACTAAGGGAAAGCAGCAGTGAAGGGTTGCGGTTAGTTTCCCAATGTGCATGCACAAAGCATGCTGCGCTTTGTAAATTAGCTTGTGGGGAAAGGATGGGGGGGTGAACTTCCAGCTCAGTTCACTGCGGCAAACTGAGCCAGAAGTGGGAGCGGGTACCTGTCAAAATCAGTGTTTCTGTAAGTCAATAAAATGTTTCTACCAACTTTGTACACTAGAGGGTGCTACACAGGTATGACACAGATTGCTACACAGGTTCCTGTCTACACTACCCCCAATCCTTTTATATATAGATTGTTCTGTAAAATTTAGAAATATTGCTGCCTAAGTTGACTCTTACATATGACAGTATATTGGGTTCTCCGAGAAAAAAGAGAAGTGTTCTATGTGTTGTGTGATTATGCATGTCGGCAACTAAAAATGTATAGTCTAATTGACTTTAAAGTCCAATCTGTTACCAAAGTCATTCAGGGTTTTGGAAATTTGAGGTAGGAGTAATTGGAGCAGCAATGGACAGAGAATAGGCTGTCTGTAATAAGGGGACATTTGTAGTTTGTATGTCAACAGTCATTGCCCCCTATTTTCAGGTTTTTGCAAATAGCTACGTCTAAAAGGGAAGATACAGGGTACCCCACCACCTGCCTTTTCTAATTCTTGTCCACACCGATTCATATCTGTTCATGGTGATGGTAACTGTTGGGGTTAAAGATCGAGATTAAAGGATTGTGATAGTAGTGGACCTGAATCCTCAACTGCCCGAGGGGTGGAATTGTTAGTCCCTATTAGGGATGAGCTTCGTGTTCGAGTCGAACCCATGTTCGACTCGAACATCGGCTGTTCGATCGTTCGCCGAATTGCGAACGATATGGGCCGTTCGCGCCAAATTCGTGCATTGCTGGCTGATGATTGACCAAGCATGTACTATGACCCGCATGCTTGGCCAATCACAGCGCTGTCGGTAGAGAGAGCTGTAATTGGTCAAAGCCAGGGTGGCTTTGGCCAATTATGGCTCAGGGGGTTTAGAACACGCCCCACACTATATAAGGCTGCCTGCACGGTGGCCCTGTGTAGTGTGTGTTCCGGCGTGCTTAGATAGAAAGAGAGAGAGACAGTGTCATTTCATTTGAGTTAGCTAGATTAGGCAGGACAGTCAGTGAGTTAGCTGCACTTATAGTGTATTATGTATATATATGCATCCCAGGTGTTGCATATATATATATATATATATATATACACTGTATTCAGTTTAGCTAGATCCGTTCCTGTTATCTTCCTACTGACAGGCAGGCTTGTCTTGTTACAGTATTTACAGCTACCTGAAGAAAATTGCTGGTGTTCTTTTGATCCTATTAGTACCACAGTCAGGCAGCTAGACTATTTACAGTTAGTGTAGTGCGTCCTCCTCACAGTGTTCAGGTAAAGCTACAAGTTAGAGTAGTGCGTCCTCCTCACAGTGTTCAGCTAAAGCTACAAATTAGTGTAGTGCGACCTCTGCACAGTGTTCAGCTAAAACTACAAGTTAGTGTAGTGCGTCCTGCTCACAGTGTTCAGCTAAAACTACAAGTTAGTGTAGTGAGACCTCTGCACAGTGTTCAGCTAAAGCTACAAGTTAGTGTGGTGCGTCCTGCTCACAGTGTTCAGCTAAACCTACAAGTTAGTGTAGTGAGACCTCTGCACAGTGTTCAGCTAAAGCTACAAGTTAGTGTAGTGCGTCCTGCTCACAGTGTTCAGCTAAAACTACAAGTTAGTGTAGTGAGACCTCTGCACAGTGTTCAGCTAAAGCTACAAGTTAGTGTAGTGCGTCCTCCTCACAGTGTTCAGCTAAAACTACAAGTTAGTGTAGTGAGACCTCTGCACAGTGTTCAGCTAAAGCTACAAGTTAGTGTAGTGCGTCCTGCTCACAGTGTTCAGCTAAAACTACAAGTTAGTGTAGTGCGACCTCTGCACAGTGTTCAGCTAACACTACAAGTTAGTGTAGTGAGACCTCTGCACAGTGTTCAGCTAAAACTACAAGTTAGTGTTGTGCGACCTCTGCACAGTGTTTAGCTAAAGCTACAAGTTAGTGTAGTGAGACCTCTGCACAGTGTTCAGCTAAAGCTACAAGTTAGTGTAGTGAGACCTCTGCACAGTGTTCAGCTAAATCCACAAGTTAGTGTAGTGCGTCCTCCTCACAGTGTTCAGCTAAAACTACAAGTTAGTGTAGTGAGACCTCCTCACAGTGTTCAGCTAAAACTACAAGTTAGTGTAGTGCGTCCTCCTCACAGTGTTCAGCTAAAACTAAAAAGTTAGTGTAGTGCGACCTCTGCACAGTGTTCACCTAAAGCTATCTGTAGAAGGTTGGTGGTGTTTTCCTGATCCTATCACTACCTCAGGCAGCTAAATAAGCTACAAGTTATTTTTTGGCGAGCTCTGCACAGTGTTTACCTAATGCTACCTGTAGAAGGTTGGTGGTGTTTTCCTGATCCTATTACTACCGCAGGCAGCTAAATAAGCTACAAGTTAATGTAGTGCGAGCTCTGCACAGTGTTCACCTAAAACTACCTGTAGAAGGTTGGTGGTGTTTTCCTGATCCTATTACTACCGCAGGCAGCTAAATAAGCTACAAGTTATTGTAGTGCGAGCTCTGCACAGTGTTCAGCTAAAGCTACCTGTAGAAGGTTGGTGGTGTTTTCCTGATCCTATCACTACCGCAGGCAGCTAAAAAATCTACAAGTTAGTTTTTTGCGAGCTCTGCACAGTGTTCAGCTAAAGCTACCTGTAGAAGGTTGGTGGTGTTCTCATACTACAGGCAGGCAGTTGATTTTGCTAGCTGCAGTATCAGTACATATATATATATATATATATATATATATATATATATATATATATATATATATATGTATCCCAGCTTAGTGCAGCTACAGGCCATTAGTATGTCTGGAAAGCCAACAAGGAGAGGCAGACAGTCAAAAACAAATAAAAGAGGGCAAGCAGGCTCTGTCTCTAGAGGCAACAGTGTTGGTCGTGGAGACGGTGCATCCTCATCAGCATGTGGTCGTGGGACATGCTTGGCCTTTTTTTCGGCAGCTGGCCGTGTTGAGCCGCAACATGCGGAAGACTTGGTCGAGTGGATGACCAAGCCGTCCTCATCCTTCTCATCCTCTCTCATCCATGCTCAGGGTACTTTGTCTGGCAAAGCAGCGGCCTCTCCCCTTGGCTCAATGTCATCAGTGACTCCTTCCCTAGCCCCACCATGTCCTCCTGAGGAGTCCCTCGAACTGTTTGACCACAGTGTTGGGTACATGCTCCAGGAGGATGCCCAGCGTTTGGAAGGCTCTGATGATGATACTGAGCTAGATGAAGGCAGTAATGTGAGCATGGACAGAGGGGGTGTCCAAGAAGGACAGCAATCTGGCAGTCATGCTCCCCCTGCTGCAGCATACTGCCAGGTTTGCTCCAGTGATGAGGAGGGAGGGGATGATGAGGTCACTGACTCAACGTGGGTGCCTGATAGGAGAGAGGAGGAGGAGGAGAAGGCGGCACATCACCAACGAGGCAGGATGTCCTCCAGGGGCCAGCCTAAGGGCAGCACACTGACTGCATCACACCCCAAAGCTCCGCATGTGCAGGGCGCTGCAGTCTCTGCGCGTTATTCAAAAATTTCTTTGGTGTGGGCCTTTTTTGAGACAAGTGCATCAGTTTGCACCGCTGCTATTTGCAACATATGTCTCAAGCTTATCTCGCGTGGCCAAAACATCTCCCGCTTGGGCACCACATGCTTGACCAGACATATGTTGACCTGCCATGCAGTTCGTTGGCAAGCGTATTTAAAAGACCCACACCAAAGAACAAAGAGGACCTCTCCTTGCTCCTCATCAGCTGAGATCTCCAACCCCACTATACCTTCAGTCCTCTCTGAGACCTGCACTGAGAGGAATGAAGGTGTAGAATTAGGTGTGTCACAGCCAAGTACTTGCGGGTAATCTGCTTTCGGTACACAGACGTCAGATTGTACCAGGCAAATTTGCCTGCCCCAGCTGCTGCACTGCTGAAAGAAGTTCGCTCCCAGCCATCCACATGCCCAGCGGTTGAATGCTAGCTTGGCAAAATTGCTAGCACTTCAACTGCTGCCTTTTCAGTTGGTAGACTCTGTCTCCTTCCGTGAGTTTGTGGAATGTGCAGTTCCTCAGTGGCAGGTACCCAAACGCCACTTTTTTCTCATGGAAGGCGATTACGGCTCTCTACCGGCATGTGGAAGGCAATGTCTTGGCCTCGCTGGACAGGGCGGTCAGCGGTAAGGTGCATATTACCGCTGACTCATGGTCCAGCAGGCATGGACAGGGACGTTATCTAAGTTTCACCACGCATTGGGTGACTCTGCTGGCAGCTGGGAAGGATGCAGGACAAGGTGCAGTAGTGTTGGAGGTTGTTCCGCCACCATGCCTCCAAAATGCCACTGCTAATGATTGTGACACACCTCTCTCCTCCACCCCCTCCTCTTCTTCTTCCTCCATGGCCTCTTCCTGTGCTTTGTCCTCGGAACCAGTGGTGCTCCGTAGTCGTTCAAGGGACAATGCAAGTATGCAGGCCAAAAGATGCCATGCGGTGCTTGAGCTGGTGTGCTTGGGGGACAGGAGCCACACTGGGGCAGAGGTTCTGTCAGCTCTGCAGGGGCAAGATCAGAGGTGGCTGACGCCATGCCAATTTAAGGCAGGAATGGTGGTTTGCGACAATGGCACCAACTTCTCTCTGCCCTCCGACAGGGACAAATGACCCATGTGCCCTGTTTGGCTCACGTCCTTAACTTGGTGGTGCAGCGGTTCTTGGGCAGGTACCCGGGCTTACAGGATGTCCTGAGGCAGGCCAGGAAAGTCTGTGTGCATTTCTGCCGGTCATATAATGCCAGTGCTTGGCTGGCAGACCTCCAAAAGGAGTTTAACCTGCCCAAGAACCGCCTAATCTGTGACATGCCCACCAGGTGGAACTCAACGTTGGCCATGCTGCAGCAGCTGCACATGCAGCAGAGGGCCATCAATGAGTACCTGTGCGACTATGGCACCAGGACAGGGTCAGGGGAGCTTGGTTTTTTCCCCCACGCCAGTGGGCCATGATCAGGGATGCATGCACTGTCCTGTCACCATTTGAGGAGGCCACGAGGATGGTGAGCAGTAGGGATGAGCTTCGAGTTCGAGTCGAACTCATGTTCTACTTGAACATTGGCTGTTCGCAAGTTCGCCGAACAGCGAACAATTTGGGGTGTTCGCGGCAAATTCGAATGCCGCGGAACACCCTTTAAAAGTCTATGGGAGAAATCAAAAGTGCTAATTTTAAAGGCTTATATGCAAGTTATTGTCATAAAAAGTGTTTGGGGACCCGGGTCCTGCCCCAGGGGACATGGATCAATGCAAAAAAAAGTTTTAAAAACGGACGTTTTTTCAGGAGCAGTGATTTTATTAATGCTTAAAGTCAAACAATAAAAGTGTAATATCCCTTTAAATTTCGTACCTGGGGGGTGTCTATAGTATGCCTGTAAAGGGGCGCATGTTTCCTGTGTTTAGAACAGTCTGACAGCAAAATTACATTTGGAAGAAAAAAACTCATTTAAAACTACCCGCGGCTATTGCATTGCCGACAATACACATAGAAGTTCATTGATAAAAACGGCATGGGAATTCCCCACAGGGCAACCCCGAACCAAAATAATAAAAAAAAAATGATGTGGGGGTCCCCCTAAATTCCATACAAGGCCCTTCAGGTCTGGTATGGATATTAAGGGGAACCCCAGCCAAAATTTAAAAAAAAAATTGACGTGGGGTTCCCCCTAAATTCCATACCAGACCCTTCAGGTCTGGTATGGATTTTAAGGGGAACCCCGCGCCAAAAAAAAAAAAAAAACGGCGTGGGGTCCCCCTAAAAATCCATACCAGACCCTTATCCGAGCACGCAACCTGGCAGGCCGCAGGAAAAGAGGGGGGGATGAGAGTGCGCCCCCCCCCTCCTGAACCGTACCAGGCCACATGCCCTCAACATTGGGAGGGTGCTTTGGGGTAGCCCCCCAAAACACCTTGTCCCCATGTTGATGAAGACAAGGGCCTCATCCCCACAACCGTGGCCGGTGGTTGTGGGGGTCTGCGGGCGGGGGGCTTATCGGAATCTGGAAGCCCCCTTTAACAAGGGGACCCCCAGATCCCGGCCCCCCCCTGTGTGAAATGGTAAGGGGGTACTTACCCCTACCATTTCACTAAAAAACTGTCAAAAATGTTAAAAATGACAAGAGACAGTTTTTGACAATTCCTTTATTTAAATGCTTCTTCTTTCTTCCTTCATCTTCTTCTTCTTCTGGTTCTTCTGGCTCTTCTGGTTCTTCCTCCGGCGTTCTCGTCCAGCATCTCCTCCGCGGCGTCTTCTATCTTCTTCTCCTCGGGCCGCTTCGCACCCATGGCATGAGGGGGGAGGCTCCCGCTCTTCTCTTCATCTTCTTCTTCATCTTCATCTTCTTCTTCATCTTCTTCTTCTTCTTCTTCTTCTTCTCTTCTTCATCTCTTCTTCCTTCTTCATTTCTTCTGCGGGCCGCTCCGCATCCATGCATGGAGGGAGGCTCCCGCTGTGTGACGGCGTCTCTTCGTCTGACGGTTCTTAAATAACGGGGGGCAGGGCCATCCGGTGACCCCGCCCCCCTCTGACGCACGGTGAATTGACGGGACTTCCCTGTGACGTCACGGGGAATGCCACAGGGAAGTCCCGTCATGTCCCGTGCGTCAGAGGGGGGCGGGGTCACCGGGTGGCCCCGCCCCCGTTATTTAAGAACCGTCAGACGAAGAGACGCCGTCACACAGCGGGAGCCTCCCTCCATGCATGGATGCGGAGCGGCCCGCAGAAGAAATGAAGAAGGAAGAAGAGATGAAGAAGAGAAGAAGAAGAAGAAGAAGAAGAAAATGAAGAAGAAGATGAAGATGAAGAAGAAGATGAAGAGAAGAGCGGGAGCCTCCCCCCTCATGCCATGGGTGTGGAGCGGCCCGAGGAGAAGAAGATAGAAGACGCCGCGGAGGAGATGCTGGACGAGAACGCCGGAGGAAGAACCAGAAGAGCCAGAAGAACCAGAAGAAGAAGAAGATGAAGGAAGAAAGAAGAAGCATTTAAATAAAGGAATTGTCAAAAACTGTCTCTTGTCATTTTTAACATTTTTGACAATTTTTTAGTGAAATGGTAGGGGTAAGTACCCCCTTACCATTTCACACGGGGGGGGGCCGGGATCTGGGGGTCCCCTTGTTAAAGGGGGCTTCCAGATTCCGATAAGCCCCCCGCCCGCAGACCCCCACAACCACCGGCCACGGTTGTGGGGATGAGGCCCTTGTCTTCATCAACATGGGGACAAGGTGCTTTGGGGGGCTACCCCAAAGCACCCTCCCAATGTTGAGGGCATGTGGCCTGGTATGGTTCAGGAGGGGGGGGGGCCGCACTCTCGTCCCCCCCTCTTTTCCTGCGGCCTGCCAGGTTGCGTGCTCGGATAAGGGTCTGGTATGGATTTTTAGGGGGACCCCACGCCGTTTTTTTTTTTTTTTTGGGCGCGGGGTTCCCCTTAAAATCCATACCAGACCTGAAGGGTCTGGTATGGAATTTAGGGGGAACCCCACGTCAATTTTTTTTTTAAATTTTGGCTGGGGTTCCCCTTAATATCCATACCAGACCTGAAGGGCCTTGTATGGAATTTAGGGGGACTCCCACATCATTTTTTTTTTTTAATTTTGGTTCGGGGTTGCCCTGTGGGGAATTCCCATGCCGTTTTTATCAATGAACTTCTATGTGTATTGTCGGCAATGCAATAGCCGCGGGTAGTTTTAAATGAGTTTTTTCCTTCAAAATGTCATTTTGCTGTCAGACTGTTCTAAACACAGGAAACATGCGCCCCTTTACAGGCATACTATAGACACCCCCCAGGTACGAAATTTAAAGGGATATTACACTTTTATTGTTTGACTTTAAGCATTATTAAAATCACTGCTCCTGAAAAAACGGCCGTTTTTAAAACTTTTTTTTGCATTGATCCATGCCCCCTGGGGCAGGACCCAGGTCCCCAAACACTTTTATTGACAATAACTTGCATATTAGCCTTTAAAATTAGCACTTTTGATTATTCATGTTCGTGTCCCATAGACTTTAACGGTGTTCGCGTGTTCGAACGAATTTTTTTCCTGTTCGCATGTTCTGGTGCGAACCGAACAGGGGGGTGTTCGGCTCATCCCTAGTGAGCAGTGACAGTGCATGCATCAGTGACACTCTCCCTCTTGTCCACTTGTTGGAGCACACGCTGCGTGGAATAATGGACAGGGCACTTGAGGCAGAACAGAGGCAGGAAGAGGAGGACTTCCTTAGCTCTCAAGGCCCCCTTTATCCAGACAGTGTTCCTGCGTGCCCACCGATCACACAGGAAGAGGACAAGGACAAGGAAGAGGAGGATTGTGTCAGTAAGGAGGTGGAGCCTGGCACTTAGCATCAACAGCAGGGATCAGTCCCAAGAAACACATGGACTTGTACGTGGCTGGGAGGAGGTGGCTGCAGACCATGTCGTCCTTAGTGACCCAGAGGACTCCGGACCGAATGCCTCGGCAAACCTACGCTGCATGGCCTCCCTGATCCTGCAAAGCCTGCGTAAGGATCCTCGTATTCATGGTATCAAGGAGAAGGACAGATACTGGCTGGCAACCCTCCTTGATCCACATTACAAGGGTAAGGTTGCGGACCTTATCTTGCCATCGCAGAGGGAGCAGAGGATGAAACATCATCTTCGGGAGGCCTTGCAGAAAGGTCTGTGCAACGCGTTCCCAGAGACTGGGAGGTTACAAACTCCTGTTTCTGGACAACGTGTTGCTGAGGCTTCGGTCAGTCAAAGAAGGAGCGATGGAGAAGGTGGCCGTCTGACCGATGCGTTCAGACATTTTTTGGTCCGCAGACCCAAGCAGAGGTGGCTCTAGACTTTGTGAGGCCTTAGGCATAACTTAGACATGAGGCCCCAAAATTAACTGCATAAATTGCATATATTAACAGCCTTAAAGTTCTGGTTTCAGTTTCCTCTATCTCAACGCAGGTATCAGTGCACTCTCTGAGCACTGGCGTCAGTGTGTTCTCAGTGCTGGTGTCAGGGCACTTTTTCTCAGTGCACTCTGTCTTGGTGCTAGAGTCAGTGTCCTCTTTCTCAGTGAGGGTCAGTGCTCTGTCTCTATCAATGCTGTACCTAGGTGAGAAGGAGTCCTTGTCCCTAGGGGAGAAGGTGTTCCTGACCCTAGTTGAGAAGGGGTCCCCATCCCCAGGGGAGAAGGGGTCCCTGTCCTCAGGTGGGATGGGGGTCCCTGTCCCTAGCTGAGATGGGGTCCCTGTCCCTAGCTGAGATGGGGGTCCCTGTCCCCAGATAAGATGGGGTCCCTGTCCTCAGGTGAGAAGGGTCCCTGTCCCTAGGTGAGAAGTAGTCCCTGTCCCCAGGTGAGATTGGGGTTCCTGTCCCTAGGTGAGAAGGGTCCCTGTCCCCAGGTAAGATGGGGATCCCTGTCCCCAGGTAAGATGGGGGTCCCTGTCCATAGCTGAGATGGGGGTCTCTGTCCCCAGGTGAGATGGGTGTCCCTGTCCCCAGGTGAGATGGGGGTCCTTGTCTCCAGGGGAGAAGGGTGTCCCTGTCCCCAGGTGAGATGGGGGTCCCTGTCCCCAGGTGAGAAGGGGTCCCTGTCTCTAGGTGAGAAGGGTCCCTGTCCCCAGGTAAGATGGGTGTCCCTGTCCCTAGATGAAATGGGGGTCCCTGTCCCCAGGTGAGATGGGGTCCCTGCCCCCAGGTGAGATAGGGGTCCCTGTCCACAGGTATGATGGGGTCCCTGTCCCCAGTCGAGAAGGGGTCTCTGTCCTTAGGTGAGATGAGAGTCCCTGTCCCTAGGTGAGATGAGAGTCCCTGTCCCTGGGTAATATGGGGGTCCCTGTCCCTAGGTGAGATGGGGGTCTTTGTCCCTGGGTGAGATGGGGTCCCTAGTCCCTAGCTAAGATGGGGGTCCCTGTCCCCATGGGAGATGGGGGGATGGAGTGGAGTATGGAATTGTCTGTGGGGGATATGGAGTCTCACTCACCTTGAGCAAGTCGGCAAGGGCACGCTTCATGGCTGCCTGGACTTCCTCCAGCAGCACAGACAGGGCAATCAGCATATCTATAAGGCGAGGAAGATCTGTGTATGATGGGAGAAGGGGGGCTGGCAGACAAGCCTGCGGTGTCCTCCGGCTCTCATACGGCTGCACCTGTGTGCTTAAACTTTGCACGGGAGAAGTGTACAGTGCTCCTGAATGGATGCAGCCGACTCGGGGGGCGGAGCTCTGGCTGGGGATGACTCTGGGCTGCGCGGTGCTGCATAGGGAAGGAGAGAGCGACCTGGAGGAGCTGGTGATCACCGGCCGAGCACACAGGCAGGGAATGTGATACAGAGCATCTAGTGCAGTAGAGACGGGAGCTCTGCTACTCACCCCATCCTCCATCCACCCGGATGCTGCTATTTCTACCCATCTCAAGCTCTTTAATTAGGCAAATTAGCTTGTTGCGAGGCCCCTGTGAGTCCAAGGCCTTAGGCAACTGCCTAATTTGCCTAATTAGAGAGCCGCCTCTGGCCCCAAGGCATGATCGGTTCCAGCAACCATCGCCAGCGTCTGTTTTACATGGTGCAGGAATACCTAGGGGCAAGATCTGACTTGGACACCTTTCCCACCAAAAATCCTCTGGGTTACTGGGTCTTGAGGATGGATCACTGGCCAGAGCTTGCACAGTATGCAATTGAGCTACTGGTCTGTCCTGCATCCAGTGTTCTTTCGGAACGCACATTCAGTGCTGCTAGAGGCTTTGTAACCAATCACAGGGTGCCACCGACCGACTCGGTCGATCGACTGACCTTCATAAAAATGAATCAGTCTTGGATCACCACCAGCTACCAAGCACCTGATGCTGATGTAACCGAATAATTTTTTTTTGAAATCTCAGATCCCTTCAAAGACTGCCTATGCTGATGCTGAGTGACTATCCTGAGGAATTATCCTCTTCCTCCTCAATGATCACCCTGATAGCTTGTATGAACATTTTTGGTTCTGGGCGCCACCACCAGTGCCTAAGGCACAATTTTTCAGCCCCTGTTTAACAGGGGCGTGTAATTACAATTTTTGATGCAATACTTTGCAGCAGGGCTCGTTTCTGCGTTCCAACTAGAGTATCTGCGAGGGGTTGTAGTGTTGTGGCACCAGCACCAGTGCCTAAGGCCCAATTTTTCAGCCCCTGTTCAACAGGGGCAAGTAATTACAATTCTTGATCTAATATTGCACAGCAGGGCCCGTTTCTGTGCCCACCAAGAGCGAGTGAGGACTTACAGTGTTGTGGCACTAGCACCACCACCACCAAAGGCCCAATTTTTCTGCTGAGTATATAGGGCAGGCACCTACTTTCAAACATCCAACTTACAAACGACTCCTACTTGCAAACGGAAGGAGACAACAGGAAGTGAGATGAAATCTACCCCTAGGAAGGGAAATTCTCTCCTGTAAGAGTTAATATGGGAAAAGCGTTTCTCCTTTCCACTGATGCTTTATCACCAATCCTTGTTTCACAAAAAAACCCAAATTTTCAAAAAACATTTGTCATTGGGACAAAAAGTGAGGTGAAATTTTCTGAAGAGGAGCACAGACAGCAAAACAAATGTCACAGGGGTGATAACCCTTCCCTATGTTTTCCAAAAAGCTTAAAATAGATTTTTTGGCTGGAGCTAAACACGTTAAAAATGTACCAGTTCAAAGTTACAAACAGATTCTACTTAACAACAAACCTACAGTCCCTGTCTTGTTTGCACCGCCTGTATACTGCTGTTCAGAGTATATAGGGCCTGGTGGCCCCACGCCTTTCCTTTTTTTAATTTGGGTGCGGAGTTCCCCTTAATATCCATACAAGACCCAAAGGGCCTGGTAATGGACTGGGGGGTACCCATGCTGTTTGTCTCACTGATTTTCATCCATATTGCCAGGACCCGACATTACATTAAACCCGCAAGCAGTTTTAAATGACTTTTTTTCCTTTAAAAATGACATTTTGTGCAGGGACTGTTCTAAACACGGGAAACACGCGTCACTTTACAGGCATACTATAGACACCCCCCAGGTACGATATTTAAAGGAATATTTCACTTTTTTTTTAACTTTAAGCATCATTAAAATCACTGCTCCCGAAAAAACGGCCGTTTTTAAAAGTTTTTTTTGCATTGATACATGTCCACTGGGGCAGGACCCGGGTCCCCAAAACCTTTTTAGGACAATACCATGCAAATTAGCCTTTAAAATGAGCACTTTTGATTTCGAACGTTCGAGTCACATAGACGTCAATGGGGTTCTAACGCTCGTACGAATTTTCGGTCCCTTCGCAGGTTCTGGTGCGAACCGAACCGGGGGGTGTTCGGCTCATTGCTAGTCCCTATGCTCCCAAGAAGAGTCTACCTTTTCTTTCTCCTCCCATACCTTTTACGGTTTCAGTCTGAAGACAAGGTCATTAAACCATTGGTAGGAGGCTCATTGGTTGGGCCTGCCTGTTCTAGATATAGTGATATGGACTATCAGCAGAAAGCAATACCTTTCAGTGTTTTTAGACATCGCTTGTCCTTTTGGTTATCAGTGTAACCAGTGACCTCATATTTGCGTGCCCAACAAAGTGAATTATGGGACGTATAGTTCTCCTTCAGATCATTGCTTTGCACCCTTGTTCCCTTAAGACTACACAACCCAGGGATCTTTGCTGTAATATGTAGATTAATGGGAGTAACTATAAAAGGAGAGACAAGCCCACACAGAAGTCTCTTCCTCTTGGCCTGACGGAAGACGGACCTCTCTGTGCAACAGGGAGAGAGGTTGTGGCCTACCACGAGGACCCTTAGTTCCAATCCGAGGCCTAAGGGTCCTAGCTCTGTTACTCGCTGTAGGACATCCTGTCACCAACATCATTCGGATTGCCTGCCTGTCGGTGTGGGTGCATGCGGCAAGTTTCACTTCGGAAGACCGAGACAGCAGATCCACTGCATGAGTGCTGCTACACGAGTCTTGTCCAGAAGACATCGGAGCGATTTGGTCATTAGTGAGGGGGCAAAATTACTCGACCTTTATCTATTCATTACCGCTATTACAGAGACCCTGTGCACAGGCATCTTTATCCCAAGAACACTTTACTGCATTGCTTGAACACTGTGCTCAGACGACTAGATTGTCACCACTAGGAATCTTATGCTTTCATTATAACCAAACAGATTACAATTAACGAGCTCCAACTAGCTAGCGAAGAACATCAGATCTGCAAAGTGGAACTCTTTTACTATTATTTATAGGACCCTCTGTAGACCCGCTCCTTTCATTAGTATAACACAAGCTGGCTAGATGACATTTTTCTCAGTGTGGCAGCATGAGTAGTAAACTGAAACATCCGCTAGGAGGTGACTTCTGATATAAAGAGAGTGCACATTTATGTATATAATATTGTTGTTGCTGAACCATTATCTTGTGTCTTTCCGAGGAATTTGTTTGCTGAGTTGGCGCTGTTATCTCGGCTTAGCAGATTGATTACCTCTCTCTGTGAAATAACTTTTCCTTATTTGGTTCAAGTAAAATATTTCAGAAACTAATTATACTGAGTTGTTTGATTATTGCCACACAGTGTTACAAGGATTTCTGAACCCAGAGCGTCAGTTGGGTTGGAAGGTCCACTTGGTTATGGCCGTGCAGATGAGCAGGTCATTCTCAGCAGTCCCCTAGGGGGCCTTGCTACACATATATACTGTATATATACAGTATCTCAGAAAAGTAAGTACACCCCTCACATTTTTGTAAATATTTTCTTCTATCTTTTCATGTGACAACACTGAAGAAATGACACTTTGCTACAATGTAAAGTAGTGAGTGTACAGCTTGTATAACAGTGTAAATTTGCTGTCCCCTCAAAATAACTCAACACACAGCCATTAATGTCTAAACCACTGGCAACAAAAGTCAGTATGCTCCTAAGTGAAAATGTCCAAATTGGGCCCAATTAGCCATTTTTCCCTCCCCGGTGTCATGTGACTCGTTAGAGTTACAAGGTCTCAGGTGTGAATGGGGAGCAGGTGTGTAAAATTTGGTGTTATCACTCTCACTCTCTGATACTGGTCACTGGAAAATCAGCATGGCACCTCATGGCAAAGAACTCTCTGAGAATCTGACAAAAAAAGAATTGTTGCTCTACATAAAGATGGCCTAGGCTATAAGAAGATTGCCAAGACCCTGAAACTGACCTGCAGCACGGTGGCCAAGACCATACAGCGGTATAACAGGACAGGTTCCACTCAGAACAGACCGCGCCATGGTCCACCAAAGAAGTTGAGGTCATGTGCTCAAAGTCATATCCAGAGGTCGTCTTTAGGAAATAGATGTATGAGTGCTGCCAGCATTGCTGCAGAGGTTGTAGGGGTGGGGGGTCAGCCTGTCAGTGCTCAGACCATACGCCGCACACTGCATCACATTGGTCTGCATGGCTGTCGTCCCAGAAGGAAGCCTCTTCTAAAGATGATGCACAAGAAAGCCCGCAAACAGTTTGCTGAAGACAAGCAGACTAAGGAGATGTATTACTGGAACCATGTCCTGTGGTCTGATGAGACCAAGATAAACTTATTTGGTTCAGATGGTGTCAAGCGTGTGCTATCAAAGAGCCAATTATTGGGACACTTAAGAAAGGGGGCAGAGCCACATACACGTAGTGCCCCACCTAGACCCCATACCATTGGCTGGTGTTTCGCTGCTCGGTCCCGCCCACCCCGACATCACCGCTGAATTCTGACAGCTGGTCTCTCTCCCTGCATGCAGTTACAATACATGACAGTGTCACACTCTGAGAGGATCTTGTAAGCCCCAATATCGGCTCAACGTGATACTGTCTCACAGGCAGCGCATTCTACACATTGCTTGGATGCAGTCATGCAGCATTTCACAGCAGCCCAGGCAGATCTCAGGAGACAGCCGGCATGGGGCTACACAAACACTGCATGGGTGATTAGGGTGTGCCCAGGCACACTCGGCACACCCCATGCGCACGCCTATGACTGGGAAATATCTCTAATGGGGGAGGTGACATTTACTAGTGGAAGGGGGGGTGATCTGTACTGGAGGTAGAGCTGTACTGGGGGAGATCTGTGCCGGGGAGGAGATCTACACTGGGAAGCAGATCTGTACTGGGGGAGGTGACATTTACTAGTGGAAGGGGGGTGATCTGTACTGGAGGTAGAGCTGTACTGGGGGAGATCTGTGCTCGGGAGGAGATCTGTACTGGGAAGCAGATCTGTACTGGGGGAGGTGACATTTACTAGTGGAAGGGGGGTGATCTGTACTGGAGGTAGAGCTGTACTGGGGGAGATCTGTGCTCGGGAGCAGATCTGTACTGGGAAGCAGATCTGTACTGGGGGAGGTGACATTTACTAGTGGAAGGGGGGTGATCTGTACTGGAGGTAGAGCTGTACTGGGGGAGATCTGTGCTCGGGAGGAGATCTGTACTGGGAAGCAGATCTGTACTGGGGGAGGTGACATTTACTAGTGGAAGGGGGGGGGTGATCTGTACTGGGAAGCAGATCTGTACCAGGCTCATGCATAATTCGCAGAGACACCCCTTCAGATAAAAAAGTTATCTTTGACATTGGTTACTGGAAAACATACTTGAGTTTTATTCCTACCTATTCCTCCATTTTACAGTTTTTTAGGGTCAGATTTTTAGACATAGATGGCACAGATTGTCCCCCACCACCTGTCCTTTGACAGTCCTATCCAAGAATGGCCTCTGCCATTTGCCACTTGCGTGACCAGTGGGGGGACCTAGTGCCGAAAATGGTGAAACTTAATTTTGCCCTGGGCAGAAGTCTAAGCCTTCTACCTGGGCCTGTCTAAACCGCTGGCAACAAAAGTGAGTATACCCCTAAGTGAAAATCTCCAAATTGGGCCCAAAGTGTCAATATTTTTTGTGGCCACCATTATTTTCCAGCACTCTTTGATAGCTGCTCAGTCCCACCCACCCTGACATCACCGCTGAATTCTGACAGCTGGTCTCTCTCCCTGCATGCAGTTACAATACATGACAGTGTCACACTCTGAACGGTTCTTACAAGGCCCAATATCAGCTCAATGTGCTACTCCCCTCTCCTCTGTCAGTGCTTCTATTTAGTGCCACCTGTGAGTGCCAATCAGTGCTTCCAATCAGTGCCACCTATCAGTGCCAGTGCCGCTTGTCATTGCCAAGCAGTGCGACCTATCAGTGCTAATCAGTGCTCCCTATCAGTGCCCATCTGTGCTGCCTATCAGTGCCAATCAGTGCTTCCAATCAGTGCCGCCTATTAGTGCCAATCAGTGCTTCCAATCTGTGCCAATCAGTGCTGCCTATCAGTGCCAATCAGTGCTGCCTATCAGTGCCAATCAGTGCTGCCAATCAGTGCCCATCAGTGCTGCCTATCAATGCCAATCAGTGCCACCCATCGGTGCTCATCAGTGTTTACTATCCGTGCTTCCCATCATTGCCCATCAGTGATGCCAATTAGAGCCCATCAGTGCTGCCAATCAGTGCCACTAAATGCTGCCAATTAGTGCTGCCTATCATTGCCAATCAGTGCTGCCTATTAGTGCCAATTAGTGCAGCCTATCAGTGCCATTAGTGCTGCCAATCAGTGCCACCTATCAGTGCCAATCAGGGCCCATCAGTGGGTGCTAATCAGTGCCACCTATCAGTGCCCATCAGTGCTGCCTATCAGTGCCCATCAGTGCTGCCAATCAGTGCCGCTTATTAGTGCCAATCAGTGCTGCCAATCAGTGCCCATCAGTGCTACCTATCAATGCCCATCAGTGCTGCCAATCAATGCCACTAAATGCTGCCAATTAGTGCTGCCTATCAGTGCCCATCAGTGCTGCCAATCAGTGCCCATCAGTGCTGCCTATCAATGCCCATCAGTGCCACCCATCAGTGCTCATCAGTGTTTACTATCAGTACTTCCCATCATTGCCCATCAGTGCTGCCAATTAATGCCTAAAAGTGCTGCCAATCAGTGCCACTAAATGCTGCCAATTAGTGCTGCCTATCATTGCCAATCAGTGCTGCCTATTAGTGCCAATCAGTGCAGCCTATCAGTGCCATTAGTGCTGCCAATCAATGCCACCTATCAGTGCCAATCAGGGCCCATCAGTGATGCCAATCAGAGCTGCCAATCAGTGACAATCAATGCTTTCTATTAGTGCAAATCAGTGCTGCCTATCAGTGCTACCAAGCAGTGCCTATCAGTGCTCATCAGTGCTGCCAATCAGTGCCCATCATTACCGCCTATTAGTGGCCATAAGTGCTGTCAATCAGTACCGCCTACCAGTGCCAATCAGTGCTGCTAATCAGTGCCCATCAGTGCATTGACTGCAGGGATGGGGAGATGAACTCCGCAGCCAGGCATATTGTTCATGGGGGAGGGGGGGCGGCCTGGTGGGGCACAACTGAAATCTGTTGTTTATTGATGCCAAACGCCAATCTTTAGTATAATAGGTAATCACCACACTACTATTTACAATAAACTACTGGAGGTAAAATAAAAAAGTAAAAGGCCTGCCGCTAAGCACTGTTATGTCTTCCCACATCACAAAAAAAAAGTGCAGCGCTAACTTACTGATCAATAACTTATTAACCCTTTCATGACTAAGCCTATTTCTGACATTTGTTGCTTGCAAGTTAAAATCTGTATTTTTTGGCAGAAAATTACCTAGAACCCCCAAACATTATATATATTTTCTAAGCAAAAAAATGGCGATCGTTGCAATATTTTATGTCACACAGTATTTGTGCATCGGTATTTCAGATGCAATGTTTTAGAAAAAAAAAACACTTTCATTAATTAAAAAAAAAAACGAAACAGTAAATTTAGCCCAATTTTTTTTTGTATAATGTGAAAGATGATGTTACACTGAGTAAATAGATACCAAACATGTCATGCTTTGAAATTGCACACACCCGTGGAATGGACAACAAACTATGGTACCTAAAAATCTCTATAGGTGGCGCTTTAGTAACAGTTAACAGGTTAGAGTTACAGAGGAGGTCTAGGGCTAGAATTATTGCTCTTGCTCTGACGATCGTGGCGATACCTCACATGTGTGGTTTGAACACCGGTTACATATGCGGGCACGACTTACGTGTGCGTTTCTTTGCGGTGCGAGCTTGCGGGGACGGGGGCGCTTAAAAATTTTAATTTTTTTTTTTCTTATTTATTTTATTTCTTTTTCTATTTTTACATTGTTACTTTAAAAAAAAAAATTGATCACTTTTATTTCTGTCACAAGGAATGTAAACATCCCATGTGACAGTAATAGGTGGTGACAGGTCCTCTTTATGGAGAGATCTGGGGTCTATAATGAATGTAAACATCCCATGTGACAGTAATAGGAGGTGACAGGTCCTCTTTATGGAGAGATCTGGGGTGTATAATGAATGTAAACATCCCATGTGACAGTAATAGGAGGTGACAGGTCCTCTTTATGGAGAGATCTGGGGTGTATAATGAATGTAAACATCCCATGTGACAGTAATAGGGGGTGACAGTTCCTCTTTATGGAGGGATCTGGGGTCTATAATGAATGTAAACATCCCATGTGACAGTAATAGGAGGTGACAGGTCCTCTTTATGGAGAGATCTGGGGTCTATAATGAATGTAAACATCCCATGTGACAGTAATAGGAGGTGACAGGTCCTCTTTATGGAGAGATCTGGGGTCTATAATGAATGTAAACATCCCTTGTGACAGTAATAGGTGGTGACAGGTCCTCTTTATGGAGAGATCTGGGGTCTATAATGAATGTAAACATCCCATGTGACAGTAATAGGGGGTGACAGGTCCTCTTTATGGAGAGATCGGGGTCTATAATGAATGTAAACATCCCATGTGACAGTAATAGGAGGTGACAGGTCCTCTTTATGGAGAGATCGGGGTCTATAATGAATGTAAACATCCCATGTGACAGTAATAGATGGTGACAGGTCCTCTTTATGGAGAGATCTGGAGTCTATAATGAATGTAAACATCCCATGTGACAGTAATAGGTGGTGACAGGTCCTCTTTATGGAGAGATTGGGGTCTATAATGAATGTAAACATCCCATGTGACAGTAATAGGGGGTGACAGGTCCTCTTTATGGAGAGATCTGGAGTCTATAATGAATGTAAACATCCCATGTGACAGTAATAGGTGGTGACAGGTCCTCTTTATGGAGAGATCTGGGGTCTATAATGAATGTAAACATCCCATGTGACAGTAATAGGAGGTGACAGGTCCTCTTTATGGAGAGATCGGGGTCTATAATGAATGTAAACATCCCATGTGACAGTAATAGGTGGTGACAGGTCCTCTTTATGGAGAGATCTGGGGTCTATAATGAATGTAAACATCCCATGTGACAGTAATAGGTGGTGACAGGTCCTCTTTATGGAGAGATCTGGGGTCTATAATGAATGTAAACATCCCATGTGACAGTAATAGGAGGTGACAGGTCCTCTTTATGGAGAGATCTGGGGTCTATAATGAATGTAAACATCGCATGTGACAGTAATAGGTGGTGACAGGTCCTCTTTATGGAGGGATCTGGGGTCTATAATGAATGTAAACATCGCATGTGACAGTAATAGGTGGTGACAGGTCCTCTTTATGGAGAGATCTGGGGTGTATAATGAATGTAAACATCCCATGTGACAGTAATAGGTGGTGACAGGTCCTCTTTATGGAGGGATCTGGGGTCTATAATGAATATAAACATCCCATGTGACAGTAATAGGTGGTGACAGGTCCTCTTTATGGAGAGATCTGGGGTCTATAATGAATGTAAACATCCCTTGTGACAGTAATAGGTGGTGACAGGTCCTCTTTATGGAGAGATCTGGGGTCTATAATGAATGTAAACATCCCGTGTGACAGTAATAGGAGGTGACAGGTCCTCTTTATGGAGGGATCTGGGGTCTATAATGAATATAACATACCTCCCAACCGTCCCGGATTGCCCGGGAAAGTCCCGCTGTGGGAGGTCTGTCCCGCGTCCCGGGCACCTTCATTCCGGGACAATACAATGTCCCGGAATCGCCCCATTGGGATCTGATGCCCCCTAAAAATTGCCGCTGCATTGCCGCTGTCCCTCACTGCCCGACGCTGTATTGGTTCTGGCCAAGACCGCTTCATTTCACCCCCAGATGCTGCCTGGCTAACTGCCAAAACAACTGGTTGCTAGGCATGGCCCGCCTGGCGTCTAACAACCAGTGACGTCACGACGAGGAGGAGAGTGGAGCCCCAGCATTCAGTGCGAGCTGGAGGAGGATTCCTCCTCGCGCCTAAGCTCCGCCCCCGGCTCCACCCCCCAACTCTGGGTCTCCCCTGAAGGCTGTTCCTGCTCTGGAAGAAAGGTAGGTGAATGCTCCCTGCATTGTCCTGTGCACACAGAATGAATCCCGCACGGCACAGCCTGAGGCTGGTTTTCTCACTGTGTGGAAATTTTCTTTGATTGGAACTCGTGGCTGCTTGTCCTCATGGTGATTGGCTGCAGCACATGGCAATCATCCTCCTGTATTTGCCAACAGAACACTCCCCGTGGGGGCGGGGTCAGTTGCCAGTCTGTGCTGAAGACGAGGAGGAGGGCTTTCTGCAGGTCTGTGTATGTGTGATAGGAAAGTTGCTGCAGTTAACTTAAGCTGTTGCAGTGTCCTGGCAGATGACAGATAGATTTCTGGTGAAGCCTGTGCCCAGAATCTTAGCTCAGGTTGCAGACACAGAGCATCACTCATTCTGTCTGTTTAATCTGTACAGGACTCTGCAGCAGGAGATAAGGAGAGTGTGTGCTGAGAACGGGGAAGTGTTCTGTGTGTGTCTCAATCTGAATTGCCCTGTTTATGTTTCCTCTCCTGAGCTCTCTGTCCACCCCCCGTCCAATCCTGCGATCTCCCTGTCCACCCCCCGTCCAATCCTGCGATCTCCCTGTCCACCACCCCGTCCAATCCTGCGATCTCCCTGTCCACCCCCCCGTCCAATCCTGCGATCTCCCTGTCCACCCCCCCGTCCAATCCTGCGATCTCCCTGTCCACCACCCCGTCCAATCCTGCGATCTCCCTGTCCACCCCCCCGTCCAATCCTGCGATCTCCCTGTCCACCCCCCCCGTCCAATCCTGCGATCTCCCTGTCCACCCCCCCCGTCCAATCCTGCGATCTCCCTGTCCACCCCCCCCCGTCCAATCCTGCGATCTCCCTGTCCACCCCCCCGTCCAATCCTGCGATCTCCCTGTCCACCCCCCCCGTCCAATCCTGCGATCTCCCTGTCCACCCCCCGTCCAATCCTGCGATCTCCCTGTCCACCACCCCGTCCAATCCTGCGATCTCCCTGTCCACCCCCCCCGTCCAATCCTGCGATCTCCCTGTCCACCCCCCCCGTCCAATCCTGCGATCTCCCTGTCCACCCCCCCCGTCCAATCCTGCGATCTCCCTGTCCACCCCCCCCGTCCAATCCTGCGATCTCCCTGTCCACCCCCCCCGTCCAATCCTGCGATCTCCCTGTCCACCCCCCCCCCCGTCCAATCCTGCGATCTCCCTGTCCACCCCCCCGTCCAATCCTGCGATCTCCCTGTCCACCCCCCCGTCCAATCCTGCGATCTCCCTGTCCACCCCCCGTCCCACCCTGCGACCTCCCCGTCCAATCCTGCGATCTCCCCGTCCAATCCTGCGATCTCCCCGTCCAATCCTGCGATCTCCCCGTCCAATCCTGCGATCTCCCCGTCCAATCCTGCGATCTCCCCGTCCAATCCTGCGATCTCTCCGTCCAATCCTGCGATCTCTCCGTCCCACCTTGCGATCTCCCCGTCCAATCCTGCGATCTCCCCGTCCAATCCTGCGATCTCCCCGTCCAATCCTGCGATCTCCCCGTCCAATCCTGCGATCTCCCCGTCCCATCCCACGATCTCCCCGTCCCATCCCGCGATCTCCCTGTCCACCCCCCCCCCGTCCAATCCTGCGATCTCCCCGTCCAATCCTGCGATCTCCCCGTCCAATCCTGCGATCTCCCCGTCCCATCCCGCGATCTCCCTGTCCACCCCCCCGTCCAATCCTGCGATCTCCCCGTCCAATCCTGCGATCTCCCCGTCCAATCCTGCGATCTCCCCGTCCCATCCTGCGATCTCCCCGTCCACCTCCCCTTCCCTTCCTGCGATCTCCCCGTCCCACCCTGCCATCTCCCCGTCCCACCCTGCCATCTCCCCGTCCCACCCTGCCATCTCCCCGTCCACCCCCCATCCAATCCTGCGATCTCCCTGTCCACCCCCCCCGTCCAATCCTGCAATCTCCCCGTCCAATCCTGCAATCTCCCCGTCCAATCCTGCGATCTCCCCGTCCAATCCTGCGATCTCCCCGTCCAATCCTGCGATCTCCCCGTCCAATCCTGCGATCTCCCCGTCCCATCCCACGATCTCCCCGTCCCATCCCGCGATCTCCCTGTCCACCCCCCCCCCCGTCCAATCCTGCGATCTCCCCGTCCAATCCTGCGATCTCCCCGTCCCATCCCGCGATCTCCCTGTCCACCCCCCCCCCCGTCCAATCCTGCGATCTCCCCGTCCAATCCTGCGATCTCCCCGTCCAATCCTGCGATCTCCCCGTCCCATCCCGCGATCTCCCTGTCCACCCCCCCCCCCGTCCAATCCTGCGATCTCCCCGTCCAATCCTGCGATCTCCCCGTCCCATCCCGCGATCTCCCTGTCCACCCCCCCCCCCGTCCAATCCTGCGATCTCCCCGTCCAATCCTGCGATCTCCCCGTCCAATCCTGCGATCTCCCCGTCCAATCCTGCGATCTCCCCGTCCAATCCTGCGATCTCCCCGTCCAATCCTGCGATCTCCCCGTCCATCCTGCGATCTCCCGTCCACCCCCCCCTTCCCTTCCTGCGATCTCCCCGTCCACCACCATTCCCCATCCTGCGATCTCCCCGTCCCATCCTGCGATCTCCCCGTCCCATCCTGCGATCTCCCCATCCCATCCTGCGATCTCCCCGTCCCATCCTGCGATCTCCCTGTCCCACCCTGCGATCTCCCCGTCCCATCCTGCGACCTCCCTGTCCACCCCAACTTCCCACCCCGCGATCTCCCTGTCCACCCCCCCGTCCAATCCTGCGATCTCCCATCCAATCCTGCGATCTCCCCGTCCAATCCTGCGATCTCCCCGTCCAATCCTGCGATCTCCCCGTCCCATCCTGCGATCTCCCCGTCCCATCCTGCGATCTCCCCGTCCACCCCCCTTCCCTTCCTGCGATCTCCCCGTCCACCACCCTTCCCATCCTGCGATCTCCCCGTCCCATCCTGCGATCTCCCCGTCCCATCCTGCGATCTCCCCGTCCCATCCTGCGATCTCCCTGTCCCACCCTGCGATCTCCCCGTCCCATCCTGCGATCTCCCTGTCCACCCCCCCCCCCCGTCCCATCCTGTGATCTCCCCGTCCAATCCTGCGATCTCTCCGTCCAATCCTGCGATCTCCCCGTCCCACCCTGCGATCTCCCCGTCCCACCCTGCGATCTCCCCGTCCCACCCTGCGATCTCCCCGTCCCACCCTGCGATCTCCCCGTCCCACCCTGCGATCTCCCCTTCCAATCCTGCGATCTCCCCGTCCACCCCCTCATCCCATCCTGGGGTCTCTCTGGACATGTGGCCCCATCCAGTGCGCTGCGTGTCTTCAGAGGTCAGGATGTATGCAGAAACATAAGAGAGTTTCTCAGTCCAACTGTATTCAACTACATTACATTCTTCTAATAAACTTTAAGCAAAATACTCTAAAAATAGTGTAAAAATAGACAGACTTTTGTTAAATTGAGATATATTATAGTGATTGTAAACATGTCTCCAATATGATTGACCACACCTCTTAAACCACAACCAAATGGCCACGCCCTTTTTTGCTGGCCACGCCCACTTCTCGGCATGGTGCGCTGCGCTCTCCACACATCGGATCTTCTAAGTGTCCCTCATTGTCAAGTTCAAAAGTTGGGAGGTATGATATAAACATCCATTGACAGTAATAGGTGGTGACAGGTCCTCTTTATGGAGAGATCTGGGGTGTATAATGAATGTAAACATCCCATGTGACAGTAATAGGAGGTGACAGGTCCTCTTTATGGAGGGATCTGGGGTCTATAATGAATATAAACATCCCATGTGACAGTAATAGGTGGTGACAGGTCCTCTTTATGGAGAGATCTGGGGTCTATAATGAATGTAAACATCCTATATGACAGTAATAGGTGGTGACAGGTCATCTTTATGGAGAGATCTGGGGTCTATAATGAATGTAAACATCCCATGTGACAGTAATAGGTGGTGACAGGTCCTCTTTATGGAGAGATCTGGGGTCTATAATGAATGTAAACATCCCATATGACAGTAATAGGAGGTGACAGGTCCTCTTTATGGAGAGATCTGGGTCTATAATGAATGTAAACATCCCATATGACAGTAATAGGAGGTGACAGGTCCTCTTTATGGAGAGATCTGGGGTCTATAATGAATGTAACATCCCATATGACAGTAATAGGAGGTGACAGGTCCTCTTTATGGAGAGATCTGGGGTCTATAATGAATGTAAACATCCCATATGACAGTAATAGGAGGTGACAGGTCCTCTTTATGGAGAGATCTGGGGTCTATAATGAATGTAAACATCCCATGTGACAGTAATAGGTGGTGACAGGTCCTCTTTATGGAGAGATCTGGGGTCTATAATGAATGTAAACATCCCATGTGACAGTAATAGATGGTGACAGGTCCTCTTTATGGAGGAATCGGTGATCTAAAAGACCCCTAAATTCCTCCTTTGCACTTCAAAGTATTCAGATTGCCAAAAACGACGATTCTGAAAACTGTGTTTTTTTTTTTAAAACTGCGCCAGTCGAGTAAACAGGATGTGACGCCGTGACGTCACTTCCGTGTTTACAGAAAGAAGACTGGAAAGAAGCCGTTTCCGGCTTTGTTCCAGTCTTACTCTAACCGGTGGAAGTGCCGGATCGTGTCTCGGGTCTCCAGGTGGGACGGGAGGCCCGGGAATAGCGGCGGAAGGCGGCGGGAGGGGGGGCATCATCCCGGTATAACCCCTTAAAGTCGAGGCCGCATATATGCGTACGCTTGGCCGGAAGGAGAAAATAATGGTGGAACCCTCTAATGTATGGAAATCTCAGTAAACTTCAATATTACCACAATACCGGTCTCTGTGATACGTAACTTCACATATAATGCACATTTTTAGTTGGGAGGTTCCCACCATTACAGCACTTTGGAATTTTTATTTTTTTAGATTGTTACACTGAATTTTATATGTTTTAGTTACTACTATAATGTGATTTTTTGCACTTGAAGTTAATTTTCCACCACCCTTGCCAACTTAGTCCATGTCTTTATGGGCCTTGCTTTGTGCACTGGTGCGCAGTCATGTTGGAACAGGAAGGGGCCGTCCCCCAAACTATTCCCACAAAGTTGGGAGCTTGAAATTGTCCAAAATGTCTTGGTATGCTGACGTCTTAAGAGAGTTCCTTTCACTGGAACTAAGGGGCCAAGCCCAACCCCCTGAAAAACAACCCCCACACCATAATCCCCCCTCCACCAAATGATTTGGACCAGTGCACAAAGCAAGGTCCATAAAGACATACTGTAGATGAGCGAGTTTGAGGTGGAGGAACTTGACTGGCCTTGACTGGCCTGAACAGAGTCCTGACCTCAACCCGATAGAACACCTCTGGGATGAATTAGAGTGGAGACTGTGAGCCAGGCCTTCTCGTCCAACATCAGTGCCTGACCTCACAAATGGGCTTCTGGAAGAATGATCAAACATTCCCATAGACACACTCCTAAACCTTGTGGACGGCCTTCCCAGAAGAGTTGAAGCTGTTATAGCTGCAAAGGGCGGAGCCAACTCAATATTGAACCCTCCGGACTAAGACCGGGATGTCATTAAAGTTCATGTATGTGTGTAAAGGCAGGCGTCCCAATACTTTTGACAATATTGTGTGTGTGTGTGTGTGTGTATGTATATATATATATACACAAATGTGTGCTTTGGAGTGCACACCCTAATGCAATAGGCTGTGCATGTCTATGTTCCCAGTGCATATCTTCCCCCAGTACAGACCCCCCCCCAGTGGCGTAACTACCGCCATAGCGACACACGCGGTCGCTATGGGGGCCGCAGCCCGAGTTGGGGCCCGATGAGTGGCGTTGGTAGCTCTGTACTGCTGGGGGGTTGAGTCCTGCACTGAGGGGTGTCTGTACTGCTGGGGGGTCTGCACTGAGGTAGGGGGTGTCTGTACTAATGGGGGGTATGCATGTGTGTCTTTCAGGGGCTGCATACTAGGGCTGGGGAAAAATCAATTTGAATCTGGAATCAAGTTGAGATTCAAATCGATTCAAATTTTCAGCAAAGTTTTTAGGCGAGGCCGCTGCTTCGGCCTAGTCCGCGAGGCCGGAGGCCGCGGACTAGGACGAAGCCGCGGCCTCGCCTAAAAACTCCTGCCCGCAGCTCCTCAGGACTGCCGCGGTGTCTATCAAAAAAAATAAAAAAAACTAGATTTGAATCGTGAATTGAGGTTTTTTTTTTTTTTTTTTTAAATCGCATTTTTTTTTGGAGAAAATCGCCCAGCTCTACTGCATACAGTATACTGCATACTTTGTTGTTCAAAATTAATATAAGCTGCCTGGGTACTGTGCCACATGGGTGTGGTAATCTGTTGTTCAATGGCATTAGTTCATTTTTTTTTTTTTTTTGTGGGGGGGCCCATACAACATTTTGCTATGGGGCCCTGTGATTTCTAGTTAGGCCCCTGCTCCCCCCTTCCACTAGAGAATGTCCCATTCGCCCAGTACAGATCTACTCCCCAGTACAGATCTTCCCCCAGTACAGATCTCCCCCCCCCCCCAGTCCCCAGTACAGATCTTCCCCCAGTACAGATCTCCCCCCCCAGTCCCCAGTACAGATCTTCCCCCAGTACAGATCTTTCCCCCCAGTCCCCAGTACAGATCTTCCCCCAGTACAGATCTTTTCCCCCAGTCCCAGTACAGATCTTCCCCCAGTACAGATCTTTCCCCCCCAGTCCCCAGTACAGATCTTCCCCCAGTACAGATCCCCCCCCCCCCCAGTTCCAAGTACATATTTTCCCCCAGTACAGATCTTTCCCCCCCCCAGTCCCCAGTACAGATCTTTCCCCCCCAGTTCCCAGTACAGATCTTCCCCCAGTACAGATCTTCCCCCAGTACAGATCTTTCCCCCCAGTCCCCAGTACAGATTCTCCCCCCCCCCAGTCCCCAGTACAGATCTTCCCCCAGTACAGATCTTTTCCCCCCAGTCCCCAGTACAGATCTTCCCCCAGTTACAGATCTCCCCCCCCCAGTCCCCCAGTACAGATCTTCCCCCAGTACAGATCTTTTCCCCCCAGTCCCCAGTACAGATCTTCCCCCAGTTACAGATCTCCCCCCCAGTCCCCAGTACAGATCTTCCCCCAGTACAGATCTTTTCCCCCCAGTCCCCAGTACAGATCTTCCCCCAGTACAGATCTCCCCCCCCCCCAGTCCCCAGTACAGATCTTTCCCCCCCAGTCCCCAGTACAGATCTTTCCTCCCCAGTTCCCAGTACATATCTTCCCCCAGTACAGATCTTTCCCCCCCAGTACAGCTTCCCTATTACAGATCCCACCCAGGACGGATCACCCCGATCAGTACAGATTTTCCACCCAGTACAGATCTTCCCCACCAGTACAGCCCCCCAGTACAGATATCCCCCCCCAGTACAGATCTTCCTGGTGCATGGAATGCACTCACCAGATTTCAGTGGGAGGGGACTTGGTTGTGTCATGTGACCAGAGCTAAGGAGGAGCGTCAGGCTGAAGCTGCAGAACTTCAGGTGCACAGTGACTGTCTGACTTTCTGGTGGAGGTTTGGACCCCTCCCTACTCCCCCCCCTTTATCTTTAGCTCCTGAGACTAAGTTCTTTGTTTATGTTTTTGAATTTGCTACATGTAGTAGGATTAGTACAGCAAAAACGTTCCACCTTTTCCATGTATGGTCCCATTTCCCCCCATTAGAACTGTCATCTTCGTGTGATCATGAGAAAGGAAATATTATTCCTGAGAACGTTATGTGAAAGCTCAGCATCATCCTGACTTCCTGAGCCAGATACAGCGGAAACTGAGATGAATGAGTTCCTCATCTTCCTATCTCTCATTATTGACTTTCTGAACTTGCTGAAGCCTTTCGTGGATTGTGTAATCCTCCAGGCCTGATTCACTCCATTCTGAGTAAAGAGGACCTGTACCGACCCGTGTACTGAAAGTATCCAGCCATTTACAGAAGGGCGTCTCGTTATATTCAATGATTGATTGCCATGCAGGTTCACTTCACTCCTAATGACATACAATCCTCTGGAGGATTATAAAGCTCTACGTAAAATACAGAAAGTCACAATAATTTAGCTGATACTCAGACCCCCACCCCTCTTATCCTCTCCTACCTACTCCCCCATCCCACTAATTTTCTTACTACCTAGCCCCCTACCTCTCTCATTTCCTCTCTACCTACTCCCCCACCCCACTCATTCCCCACCTATCGACTTCCCCACCACTCTCATTCTCCCTCTACCTACCCCCCACCCCGCCCCACTCATTCATGTACGATATATGCAACCTACAAAAGCAAAATGCCATTTAAATTGTCAGTAAATTAAATTTCCCTGGCTGCATGTAAGCAAACAAGTGGGGATTCTCTTCATTTATACCAGACTAAGGCGTTACAAAGATGTCAATGGGGACTCCACAAAAAAGCATGAGGTTCCCCCTAAGAGAACATACCAGACCATTATCCTTGATGAGGGCCTGGTACAGATTTCAAGGGGGGCCCCATACAAAGAAAACATTTTTACAAACTGCATGGGGTTACCCTCAAATTCCACACCGGACCCTTATCTGGGTATGTTATCTGGCTGACGAGGAAAGTGGGAGGATCAATGCATGCCCTGATCCCCCCATCCCCCCCCTTCCCCGAACCTTAACAGGCCACGTGCCCTCAACACCGGGAGGGTACCTTGCCAGGGCAAAATCACTGGCAAGCACTTTGATGGTATGTTGATGAGGTCAAGGGCCTCTTCCCTACAACCCTGGTTGGTGGTAGTGGAGGTCTGCAGGAAGGCTTTTCTTTTCAGAATCTGGAAGACCCTTTAAAAATATTATAATAAGAAGGGCAGATGCCTTGTATACTTTATATACAAACTTCCTGTCAGTCAAGGGAGATTTCCTGTCCCCACCTCCCATTTCATTATATAATGCAATTAGGCATTTCTCTTACTGTAAAGCCATTGGTAGAATTGTGGAGGACACCATGGGCCCTTTTTGATTTCTGAGCCTCTGGTGGTTTCCTGAACTGACCTGGGTCCAGAACCACCCATACAATGCCACATAAAGAACTGAATGTACATCCAAAGGCACAGTTTGCTGAGTTTATTGATTTAGGCTATCTAGGCACACTGCACTGTACAACATACTGACATAAAGCAGGAGGCATCGAAAACATTCCCCACCCCCGAGGAGCCTACTGACCCAGCCCAGCACAGTTTCTAGTATTCTCTTTTTTTCTGGACCTGGCAACACCCATGTCTACAAACAAGTGCAAGTTATACCTTGCAACAAAGAAAACAGTAGAGCTCTGCCCACTACACACACACACACACTTGTTTTTTTTTTTTTTTGATTGGTTGGAGTGGAGTTCATGTCTTTCTTACAATGAAGATTGTGAAGTAGTCCTTTTCCTCTGTAGATCTTGTCCAAGTCCCAGAATGTGGAGCAGGGTCGGGTCTATATGGTGTTAGTGGATTCCAGACCACTGAAGCAGGGCAGAGGAGGGAACACGGGGGATGGGGGATTATTGGGAATTTCTGGGCTTACAATATCTTCTTCTCACATATGTACGGACTGGCCCAAGAACATATACGGCTCTCCCATTCACCTCTATCTCCATAGTGGGCACAATAATCCCATCCGTATACTTGGCTACTGTACACACTGGACATCTCTCCTTCCCTCCAGAACCTGCAGGAAACAAGATACATTACAACAGTGCTGGTCCACGTTCTTCATACATAAAATTCAGTGATTGCTGAAAAATGATGTCAGAGACTGCAGACATGATACAGGAGATGGTCACAGACTGCTAAAATACTACAGGAGAAGGTCAGAGACTGCAGACATGCTACAGGAGATGGTCAGAGACTGCAGACCTACTACAAGAGATAGTCAGAGACTGCAGACATAATACAGGAGATGGTCAGAGACTGCAAACCTACCACAAGAGATAGTCAGAGACTGCAGACATATTACAGGAGATGGTCAGAGACTGCAGAACTACCACAAGAGATGGTCAGAGACTGCAGACATAAAACAAGAGACAGTCAGAGATTGTAGACATGAAACAAGAGACAGTCAGAGACTGCAGACATACTGCAGGAGAGGTCAGAGACTGCAGACATAGTTTAGGAGATGGTCAGAGACTGTGGATATGCTATAAGGGTTTTTGGGGACTGGAGACATGCTTTTATGTGTCTGACTTTGGAGTCGTCTCATAAGGTGTCCCATCTACCCATGTCCAGGTTCCATCGAATGGCCTGAGACCGATCCACCATCCTGATACGTGTGAAATGTTACCTAGAAAATTCGAAAGAAAATAAAAAATAAAAATTCTTACAAAGTGACTGCTGGAAATGTACTAGGTTTATATAATTATCCATATTTTATACTGCTCACCAGAGGAGCTTACACTCTACTGCCCCCTCCCCCACCCCCTGTCACACACTATTATTATACATTTATATAGCTCTGACATATACCGCAGTGCTGTACAGAGAACACTGAGCCATACACATCAGTCTCCACACCAGAGGAGCTTCTGCCAGGTGGTGCTGTTCTGCAGGGTTCTGTTGGCTCATTCTGCTTGGTCTCAGGTGAGAGAAGCAATAAGCCTGGGACCTCTCCTGCAGGCTTTTCCCCAGCCATCATGGAACGTGCTGTGGGAAGACGAAAGTGGAGGCTCTCCAGAGGCTCTGAGGCCTACACCATGTAATCAAGCTGCATTGGATCCTGGGCTTGTCCCTATGCAAGGGGAGTCCTTACCAGACTTTCAGGATACTAAAACTGATACTGATACTTATTACTGAGGAGAAACAGAAGCTTGCTGTACTGAAAGCAGATTTCAGGGAAAAGGAATCCCTGCATAGTAAATCTGGAAGCAGTAAGAGGGAAGAATCCAAGCTGAAGTCTCTGGAGGAGGCATTGAAAAAGCAGGAGAAGCTGGTCACCTCTCTGAAGCAAAGCAGCGGGTGTGTTCAAGAAGAAGTATGAGAATGAGGAGAGATTCCAACAGATGAATGAGAGTGCCTATGCCAGTACCAGCCAGAGGGTGGATACCACAGCAACGGCGACAGTATGAATGGGGGTAAGGAAGTGGCTTCACATGGTGGCCCCAGTACTATCCCTGTCTCAGGATCTGTCATGTCTGAGTCAGTATCTGTCCCCCTCCCTCCCCAGTAGCCTGGGTTATCTCAGGAGGAGGTTGAGGAAAATGGAAGATTTCTGCAGGCCATTACAGAAATGGAATCTCCCTTAAGTGACACAGACTCATCAGATGAAGATCTTGGTAAAGGAACGCTTGTTGAAAATGTCTCGCAGTGTGTGGAGGACTTTCCTGAGATTGCTGCTACAAAGAAAGAGATTGCACCTGCCAAAAGATCCTTGCAATCGGCAGGGAATGCAGGAGGAGATGGCATGTATCCAGACAGAGAAGTTTCTGCTGGATGCCAGAAGGAGTCCCATATAGACACTAAGACTGCAGAGCAGGAGTGCCGCATGAACACTAAAACTGCAGAGCAGGAATGCCGTATGAACGTTGAAACAGCTGGTGTTTTTTCTAAACAGAAGACTTAACTTGATAATGGGACTGCTTGTAACTGTGGTACTTCTGGGACTATGGTGAGTGGGACTGAATTGCTGGAGGGAAGGAGGGAGGATCAGGTGTTGGGTAATTTGCCAAGCCTGACTTCAGAGGTTTCTATGCAGCCAGTTTATTTTTTATAAACTGTAAAAAAAGTTTATATTTTCTTATACAGCCAGTTAATGTGTCATCTTTCCCAGGTAGGAACTATGCTAAGGCTGTATCGGGACAAAGTCATGCTGCTGGTGGAAGGGAGCTAGTTGTGGGACTTTCATCTAACACACCTTTTTCCATTAAATGCAGGAATGTGGTACAGCTCAGGTGGGAAGGAGGGAGTATTCCACCTATTGGGAGGGTGGTTGTGGATAGGATCCTAGCCATGGGGAATTAAGGCAGAGGATATTTATGCTCTTATCAGTCTGGCATGTTCCTATAAATAAGATTTGTCATTTTTGTGTCCAGAGTCACTGGATCTGTTTTGGGGGCGATTTGAGCATATATATATATATATATATATATATATATATATATATATATATATATATATATATATATATATAGTGGCCAGCCACACTGGAAGCGGCTTGTCCCCAAGGTAATCTCACAACAACCTTTGATTAAAAATGTGACTATCCTGACAAAGATGGAGTCTATACCCCCTGAGGATTTATGGGTCTGGTTGAGGAGGTTTGGTGAAACTTTGTGCCCGCTAAAAAAGATTGTGGACGATAGAGGAATCTGGACGGGTGGGTGGTCGGTGTCAATGAGGTTGAGTGTGTGTGTGGGAATGTGGTCCAGCATTTGCCCTCCTCTGCCTTTATTGGTAGAGATAGGATAACCATCTTCTACCCTGGTCAACCTAAGCTGTGCCATAAATGTGGAGCCAAGGGACATTTCTCCTCGTCCTGTCCAGAAAAAAAGTGTTCTTTGTGTCAGGAACTGGGGCATCTGGCAAGGGCTTGTAAGATCATTAAATGTAACCTATGTGATAAGGTTGGTCACCCTTATAGCCAGTGACCTGAGGCTTTGCCCAATAAGCCTGAGTTAGTGGAGGAATTCTTCCTTCTGGATTCTGTCCCTTCAGAATCTGTGTCTGTGTCCCCCCAGTCTGTGGTTCCCCAGTCAGTGTCAGAAAGTGTGGTTTTCAAGTCTGTGTCTACACCTGTTGTTTCTCCTAAAGTAGTGGAGGGTGCTGGACCAGTGTGTATGGTTGTGCCAACCCCTCTTCCTTGGCGTGGCAGAAGTGCAGCTGAATTTCAGCAGACATCGAGAGGTGGAGTGGGTGATGGATTGGATGATGGTGGGCGGGAGTTGGGAAGGGAATGAGAGTGGCTGGTGCAGAATGCAAGGTGAATGATGTGGGGAGAAGGGTTAATGGGGGTGGGGGGGCGTTGGAATCGGTAAGGGTGGTGGTGTCAAATACGTTAGAGGTGTTTTCTGAGGTGGAGGGTGAGGGTTTAACTGCTGAGAAGTCGGTGACTTCTATGGAGGAGGAATCGCAGAGAATATTAAAACGAGTAGGGTCTCCGAATAGGATGGGGGGTGAGCAAGCTAAGAAGCATATATCTAAAAAATCCTGATGGCAGTTAATTCTTAAATAGTTTCTTAGCCTGGATTGTGTTTGAGTTGAGGTTCGGGGTTTGTAGTCTCTTTTTTTGTTTAGTTATTATTATATTATTGTTTAGTTTGTACATTTATTTATTTATATATTTATTGTTTAGTTTGTACATTTATTTATTTATTTATTTATTGTTTAGTTATTATTTTTTATGGTTTTATTAATGAGCTGTATGTTTGTATGATTTTTTAATAAACAAAATTTACACTC